>CAMQGK010000130.1:2520000-3222500 GCA_947000775.1 Pterois miles
TAGATAGATAGATAGAGAAGGAAGATAGATAGATAGATAGATAAGGAAGGAAGAAAGATAGATAGAAGAAGATAAGGAAGGAAGAAAGATAGATAGAAGAAGAAGATAAGGAAGGAAGAAAGATAGATAGAAGATAAGGAAGGAAGGAAGAAAGATAGATAGAAGAAGATAAGGAAGGAAGAAAGAAAGAAGATGATAGAAGAAGAAGAAGAAGAAGGAAGGAAGAAAGATAGATAGAAGAAGAAGAAGATAGGAGGAAGAAAGATAGATAGAGAGATAGGAGGAAGAAAGATAGAAGAAGATAGGAGGAAGAAAGATAGATAGATAGAAGATAAGGAGGAAGAAAGATAGATAGATAGGAAGGAAGAAAGATAGATAGAAGAGAAGATAAGGAGGAAGAAAGAAAGAAAGATAGAAGAAGATAGGAGGAAGAAAGAAAGAAAGAAGAAGAGAAAGGAAGGAAGAAAGATAGATAGAAGAGAGAGATAGGAGGAAGAAAGATAGATAGAAGAGATAGGAGGAAGAAGATAGATAGATGATAAGGAGGAAGAAAGAAGAAGAAGAGAGAGAGATAAGGAGGAAGAAAGATAGAAGAAGATAGGAGGAAGAAAGATAGATAGAGATGGAAGGAAGAAAGATAGATAGAAGAGAGAGAGATAGGAAGGAAGAAAGATAGATAGAGATAGAGAAGGAAGATAGATAGAAGAGAGATAAGGAGGAAGAAAGATAGATAGAAGAGAGATAGGAGGAAGAAAGATAGAAGAAGATAGAGAGGAGATAGATAGAAGAGAGATAAGGAAGGAAGAAAGAAGATAGAAGAAGATAGGAAGGAAGAAAGATAGATAGAAGAAGAAGATAGGAGGAAGAAAGATAGAAGAAGATAGGAGGAAGAAGATAGAAGAAGATAGGAGGAAGAAAGAAGAAGAGAAGATAGGAGGAGAAAGATAGAAGAAGAGAGATAGGAGGAAGAAAGATAGAAGAAGAAGATAGGAGGAAGAAAGATAGAAGAAGAGAGAGAGATAGGAGGAGAAAGATAGATAGAAGAGAGATAAGGAGGAAGAAGATAGATAGAAGTGGAGGAAGAAAGATAGATAGAAGATGATAAGGAAGGAGAAAGATAGATAGATAAGGAAGGAAGAAAGATAGATAGAAGAAGAAGAAGAGAGATAGGAAGGAAGAAAGATAGATAGAAGAAGAAGAAGAAGATAGGAAGGAAGAAAGAAGATAGAAGAAGAAGATAAGGAAGGAAGAAAGATAGATAGATAGAAGAAGAGAAGGAGATAGATAGAAGAAGAGAGATAAGGAAGGAAGAAAGATAGATAGATAGATAGATAGGAAGGAAGAAAGATAGAAGAAGAAGAAGATAGGAAGGAAGAAAGATAGATAGAAGATAGGAAGGAAGAAAGATAGATAGATAGATAAGGAAGGAAGAAGATAGATAGAAGAAGAAGAGAGAGAGATAAGGAAGGAAGAAAGAAGAAGAAGAAGAAGAAGAAGATAGGAAGGAAGAAAGATAGATAGAAGAAGAAGAAGAAGAAGATAAGGAAGGAAGAAAGATAGATAGATAGAAGAAGATAGGAAGGAAGAAAGATAGAAGATAGATAGGAAGGAAGAAAGATAGATAGATAGATAGATAAGGAAGGAAGAAAGAAGATAGATAAGGAAGGAAGGAAGAAAGATAGATAGATAGATAGATAGAAGAAGATGATAAGGAAGGAAGAAAGATAGAAGAAGAAGAAGATAGGAAGGAAGAAAGATAGATAGATAGAAGAAGAAGATAGGAGGAAGAAAGAAGATAGATAGAAGAAGAAGAAGATGGAGGAAGAAAGAAGATAGATAGAAGAAGATAAGGAGGAAGAAAGATAGATAGAAGATGAGAAGGAAGAAGATAGATAGATAGAAGATAGGAGGAAGAAAGATAGATAGAAGAAGATAAGGAAGGAAGAAAGATAGATAGATAGAAGAAGATAGGAGGAAGAAAGATAGATAGATAGATAAGGAGGAAGAAAGATAGATAGATAGATAGGAGGAGAAAGATAGATAGATAGAAGATAAGGAAGGAAGAAAGATAGATAGATAGATAGATAGATAGGAAGGAAGAAAGATAGATAGAAGAAGATAAGGAAGGAAGAAAGATAGATAGATAGATAGAAGAAGAAGAAGATAGGAGGAGAAAGATAGATAGAAGAAGAAGATAAGGAAGGAAGAAAGATAGAAGATAGATAAGGAAGGAAGAAAGATAGATAGATGATAGATAAGGAGGAAGAAAGAAGAAGATAAGGAAGGAAGAAAGATAGATAGATAGATGATGAGAGAGAGAGATAAGGAGGAAGAAAGATGATGAGAGAGAGAGATAGGAAGGAAGAAAGAAGATGATGAGAGATAAGGAAGGAAGAAAGAAGATGATGATGATAGAGAAGGAAGATAGATAGAAGAAGATAGGAAGGAGAAGATAGAAGAAGAAGATAGGAGGAGAAAGATAGAAGAAGAAGAAGATAGGAAGGAAGAAAGATAGATAGATAGATAGGAAGGAAGGAAGAAAGATAGATAGAAGATAGATAGGAAGGAAGAAAGATAGATAGATAGAAGAAGAAGAAGAAGATAGGAAGGAAGAAAGATGAAGATAGATAGATAGATAGATAAGGAAGGAAGAAAGATAGATAGATAGATAGATAAGGAAGGAAGAAAGATAGATAGATAGATAAGGAAGGAAGAAAGATAGATAGATAGATAGATAAGGAAGGAAGAAAGATAGATAGATAAGGAAGGAAGAAAGATAGATAGATAGATAGATAGATAGGAAGGAAGAAAGAAAGAAAGATAGATAGATAGATAAGGAAGGAAGAAAGAAAGAAAGATAGATAGATAGACAAGGAAGGAAGAAAGATAGATAGATAGATAGATAGATAAGGAAGGAAGAAAGATAGATAGATAGATAGATAAGGAAGGAAGAAAGATAGATAGATAGATAAGGAAGGAAGAAAGATAGATAGATAGATAGATAAGGAAGGAAGGAAGGAAGAAAGATAGATAGATGGGAGGAAGAAAGATAGATAGATAGATAAGGAAGGAAGAAAGAAGAAGATAGATAGATAGATAGATAGATAAGGAAGGAAGAAAGATAGATAGATAGATAGAGAAGGAAGATAGATAGATAGATAGATAGATAAGGAAGGAAGAAAGATAGATAGATAGATAGATAGATAGATAGATAAGGAAGGAAGAAAGATAGATAGATAGATAGAGAAGGAAGATAGATAGATAGATAGATAGATAAGGAAGGAAGAAAGATAGATAGATAGATAGATAAGGAAGGAAGAAAGATAGATAGATAGATAGATAGATAAGGAAGGAAGAAAGATAGATAGATAGATAAGGAAGGAAGAAAGATAGATAGATAGATAAGGAAGGAAGAAAGATAGATAGATAGATAGATAAGGAAGGAAGAAAGATAGATAGATAGATAGATAGATAAGGAAGGAAGAAAGATAGATAGATAGATAGATAAGGAAGGAAGAAAGATAGATAGATAGATAGATAGATAGATAGATAAGGAAGGAAGAAAGATAGATAGATAGATAGATAGATAAGGAAGGAAGAAAGATAGATAGATAGATAAGGAAGGAAGAAAGATAGATAGATAGATAGATAAGGAGGAAGAAAGATAGATAGATAAGGAAGGAAGAAAGAAGAAGATAGATAGATAGATAGATAGATAGATAGATAAGGAAGGAAGAAAGAAGAAGATAGATAGATAGATAGATAGATAGGGGAGAAAGATAGATAGATAGATAGATAGATAAGGAAGGAAGAAAGATAGAAGATAGATAGATAGAGAAGGAAGATAGATAGATAGATAGATAGATAGATAAGGAAGGAAGAGAAGATAGATAGATAGATAGATAAGGAAGGAAGAAAGATAGATAGATAGATAGATAGATAAGGAAGGAAGAAAGATAGATAGATAGATAAGGAAGGAAGAAAGATAGATAGATAGATAAGGAAGGAAGAAAGATAGATAGATAGATAGATAGATAGATAGATAGATAGATAAGGAAGGAAGAAAGATAGATAGATAGATAGATAGATAGATAGATAAGGAAGGAAGAAAGATAGATAGATAGATAGATAGATAGATAGATAGATAAGGAAGGAAGAAAGATAGATAGATAGATAGATAGATAAGGAAGGAAGAAAGATAGATAGATAGATAAGGAAGGAAGAAAGATAGATAGATAGATAGATAGATAAGGAAGGAAGAAAGATAGATAGATAGATAAGGAAGGAAGAAAGATAGATAGATAGATAAGGAAGGAAGAAAGATAGATAGATAAGGAAGGAAGGAAGAAAGATAGATAGATAGATAGATAGATAGATAAGGAAGGAAGGAAGGAAGAAAGATAGATAGATAGATAAGGAAGGAAGAAAGATAGATAGATAGATAAGGAAGGAAGAAAGATAGATAGATAGATAGATAGATAGATAGATAAGGAAGGAAGAAAGAAAGAAAGATAGATAGATAGATAAGGAAGGAAGAAAGAAAGATAGATAGATAGATAGACAAGGAAGGAAGAAAGATAGATAGATAGATAGATAGATAGATAAGGAAGGAAGAAAGATAAGATAGATAGATAGATAAGGAAGGAAGAAAGATAGATAGATAGATAAGGAAGGAAGAAAGATAGATAGATAGATAGATAGATAAGGAAGGAAGAAAGATAGATAGATAGATAAGGAAGGAAGAAAGATAGATAGATAGATAAGGAAGGAAGAAAGATAGATAGATAGATAGATAGATAGATAGATAAGGAAGGAAGAAAGATAGATAGATAGAAAGATAGATAGTAAACGCTGCTCCCTTCCTCATCAACAGCTCTATCTCACCATGTTAAAAAACGACCTGTCAACACACTAATCTTACAGAACTCTCTCAGTCCCTCCAGTCACTTCACATCTAGACAAAAACAAACAACCTCTCACTGCTTTCACAACAAAGTTTACCCATTTTTTAATGAAGACCAGCCATCCTTCCCAGAAGTCAACAACACTACGATTCCCTCTGAACTCTCATCAGGGAAACTAAAAAATAAATAACCCTGAGACTGCACCTCCTCCTGGTTCAGTACATCAGTTTAACTTGAACGTAACGCATTCAGTCCTCTGAAGAATAAAGATGGCTGAGCTTCTCTTTGGGTCCCAACGTTGCTTTCAGGTTCTGCAGCGCCGCCCGTCCGTCGCCGCCGTACGACAAGCTGACCAAGGTCAACACGTGTTTGCTGGGCCAATCGGAAGGGGGGCTGCTTCTGGCTTTCCCAGGATGCTTTGGTCTCTTCAGTGCTCTCCACTCTCTCCACTGACGTCAGCTGTAGACAGGAAAATAAAAGTGACTTCTGTGCCCGGCAGTGAGCTGCTTTCTCCTCTGTATCAATCAACATCTTTGCTTTATTATTTGCACCTTATTTTTCCTGCTTAACAATTCAAAGTCACAAATGGTGTCTTCACAGATTATTACTTTGTCTATTTTTCAAAGTTGTCTTGTATAAAAAAAATGAATAAAAGACTATAAAGTGAACCACACATAAAATACAGTACATTAAAAGCATCCACTGTGATTATTAATATAACAATTAACATTTTTGACACTATCAGTGCAAACCAAAACCACCATGTGGACAGCAAAGGCCAACTCGCCTAAATAAAGGGTGGGATCTAATAAACACTTTTCACTCAGAGGTCAAGAGACCCCTTTGAAAATGGCCATGCCAATATTTCCTCTTCTAGGCTGAACTTCAATTTGGACCACTGTTTACCATTCAGCCCAAAATCCTCCAGGACATGCATACCAATTCGTTTCTTAGGTTTTCTACTTCCTTATGATACCTGTGTCTTCCATCTAGCTTTGAGATGAAGCCGCTACAAAGATTCCTCTTCATATTGTTAAAAGATTAATTAATGTCTGTGTATCAATACAATATTACCACACTAAATCTCAGCATACTGTGCTGCATCAGTCACCCCAACGAAATAACTGCTTACAACCATCAGCTACAAACCCTGTAAATACCGTCAAAGACAACAGGAACATCTTACCGGGTTCTCCACCACTGGAACCGACGGAGCCGCCGTCAATCTCTAACAGAAAAAGGAAACATGCATTTCAGCTTTTCTTACAGTAAAACACACTCTTCTCTCTTTTATCTAAAGAAGTAATGTCTAGTATATCAACATTTCAGACTTTGGTGATATTAGAAAAGACACTGTGGTGGACAGCTGAACAAGGCCAGGATTTAAAGGGATAGTTTGGGTATTCTGAAGTGGTGTTACATGAAGTACACTCAGTGTATTACTACAGTAGATGGTGGTCAACATGCCCACAGTTTGGATAAGCAGACACGAGTTACGGCATGGAAACAAAATGATGTACCGCTGTGGACAGTGTTGGATTCACCAAAAATAATCAATAGAATATTTTTCCCAGTTTACCTTGCTGTGACACAGCTATATAGACTGATTGCAAAGAGGAAGTGAAGCCATTATCTATGCTTTCGCCAAAGCCACCAGACTCCTTTCACAAAAAGAGTAATTTTACATCACTAAACACAAGGATTTGCTGGTCTACCGCTTCCTCGATCGCATAGTTTGTTTGCTTTATTGTGTGACTTTTCTTAGTTTAGATTCACCAAAGTCACACAATAATTCAAACAAACCGACTGAGGCAGCGGTAAACCGGCAACTCCCATATTCAGTCAGGTAAAAGTACTGTTTTTTTCAGTGGAACCTGGTGGCTTTGACTAGAGTGGCAAATGATCAATACAAACAGATACAACAGCTTCAGTTCCCCATCAGAAAAGGCTGTCTGACGGCAAGGTTAAATAGTGAAAATATTCTTAATATAGCACACATTAGCTGTTTTTTTTTTTTTTTTTGGTTCTGTTTTGTTTCCAGGTAATTAAAATTCATTTTGCTGCCCCCGTCCACAACACAACAATAAATGTATTGGTCTCACCTCTGACATCTTAAGATAAGACTATATATTCCTTTATTAGTCCCACATATAACACACAACACATGCAATACACACAATACATAATATACACACACGCACACATATATATGTGTTTATATATATTATATATATATATATATATATATATATATATATATAAAATAGTATACAGTATAGTATAGTATATAATTCCACGTGTTAATTCATAGTTTTGATACCTTCAGTGTGAATCTACAATTTTCATAGTCATGAAAGTAAACTCATAGAATGAGAAGATGTGTCCAAACTTTTGGTCTGTACTGTGTGTGTGTATATATGTATATATATACATACATACATACATATATATATATATATATACATACATACATATATATATATATATATATATATATATATATATATATATATATATATATATATATATATATATATATACATACATACATATATATATATATACACATATACATACATATATATATATATACATACATACATACATACATACATATATATACTATACATACAATATATACATATATATATATATATAATACATACATACATACATATACATACATATATACATATATATATATATATACATATACATACATATATATACATATATATACATACATACATACATATATATATATATATATACATACATACATACATACATATATATATATATATATATATATATACATACATACATACATATATATACTTACATACAAATATATATATATATATATATATATATATATAATTAGTGGTGGGGATACTCAGGCTTATTAGATGATATTGATTAGCGTTAGCCACCTCTGACAACAACCATTAAAACACAACATAAGCGATATGAAACACCAGGTTCTTTTAAGATATAGTTTCTACTTTTCGCCTCTCATCGTTCGGATGACTTGGACCGCTGGGTCGTTTGTATATTCGACCCAAGCAGCCAAAGTACAAGTACAAGTACACATGCGTTAGCATCGTTAGCTGTGAGCTAGCTAGCAACGCCGCAGCGAGCATTCAGCCTCTGACTCACCTCTTAACTCGGACTTGATCCAGCTCTTTGTGTTGTCTTCCTCCAGTCTCTCTATCTCTTTGCCCTCTCGTCCTCCATAAGTCTTTAATATCCGTTCAAATCAGCGTCGCAGAAGCCTGTTTGGGTCCGTTTGTAGCCGAGATAGCAGCACCGGAAGTGCGTGTCTGAGTGTCCTCCATCGTGGGTCGACATTCCTCTTCACCGTAAACACGGAAATAAACCCGTTTCACAAAACAGCAACGGTTTGGATCGATTATTAATATTTCAGCACGAGTTTACACGAAGCAGAAGTTTCCTGTTTCCTCTTAAAAAGCCAATATCCGTCCACATCTTCGGACTGTGCATCCAACGCTCCCGCCCGAGATTCTCGTCTCGTCCGCCATCTTTGTTTTCCGTGACTTAAAAAAAAATTAAATTAACTTTATCAATACTTCTCAAAAACACACAAAAGGGATTAAAGCTGACTAAAAGTTCATCATCAGCAAAAAAAAACATCAAATCAACCAATCAATAAATAATATTGTTGCTTGGATCATTAAATAACATAAAAACATAAATCATTGTTTATTTTTTTATTTGTTTATTGTTCCCCAGCAGAGTTGGTGGAGTTCAAACAAAAGACTCATCACCCACGTATCCCACTTTATTTGCCCTCATAGCTTTCAGCTTCTAATAAAACAGCAGCATCCTCCCTCAGAACAACACTGACAGGCGTCACTCATATTGAAATCACTTCTTAAGGTGGACTCAGGTGATTTGTCTCGGGTATTTGAAGAATATTTCAGACTATTTTAGTTGCAGTGTTATTTTATTTTATTTTATTTTTGGCAGGCTGCACCTGTCACTTCTGCTTGTGTTGAATTTTAAAATTTTTGGTGTATTTTAACAAAAACATAAAGATGGTAGAGAACTGGAGAGCCAGCTTCTGTAGAGGTGACTGCTGACCCTGTGATATACCTGGAAGTATGTCTCTGAATGGATCATAACAGTATTGACATTTTCCAGGATGTGTTGCTTTATTCACTTACTTGCAGTGAATTGGAGGGGAGGAAAGATGGAGAGGGCGGAGGGAGATGGAGGAGGGGTGGAAATAGGTTGAGGGTGGAGGGAGGCTGAGGAAATGAAAGGAGGAAAAAGAGGGAACTATTGTCCAGCCTCAGCTGAACAAACTGCAACCTCCACCACCATTTTGTTGCCGTTGCTCTTCTTCTTGAACAAACGGCGAATGAAACCCTCCACCACCTGTAACTCAAGTACCAACCCCCCTGAACAAGTTCTGCTAAACCACAAGCACATATACTGCTGTACACTCAGACTGCAGCTGTAAATACTACATTTGGCGTAGTCTTCATGGATTAAAATCTATTGTGTTGACATGGTACATGTTCACAGTCACAATGCTAAACTTCAGTTTCCTACTAGCCACCCTGACTCTGCACATGAGCAAACACGTGTTGCACAGTCATTAGCAATTAGCGGTCAGAGCTTTAGCAATAAAAGGGCCACAGTGCAATAGATGAGACATAGGAGAGTCATAGCAAAGAAAACAAAGTGTGTAAATAACTGAGGAAAAACTGTAATAAATATAAACTGTAATATGGCTCCAGAGTTGAAAAATTAAAAGATGTTGGCTTAATTCAGCCCTGCATGCAGAGTTTGGGGTACCCATGCAGAAATCTGCACGCTGGGTTTCAACTGGATCTTTGTCCCATTTTGCCCAATCATTACCTCCGCCAAGGAGGTTCATGTTTTAGCCAGCGTTTGTCTGTTTGTCAGTGTTCAAGATAACTCAAAAACTTATGGACGGATTCATTTTGGGGGTGATCTGGATCACTTTGAAATTTTCATTATCATTGGGGTCAATGGGACCCAAAAAATTGTTTCAAAATATCTCTGGTAATTGTTGCCCAAAGCTCATGAAATTTGACTCAGTGATTTACAATGTGGACTTCTATCAAATCCCAAAGGCTGATCCAGATCTGATCCAGATGGCAGATTTTATAGCAATTTATATCAAACAAATGGGGGTACTCTTACATTTTGGCCTACTGTGCATTTAATATTAGAGGTGAGGCCGGTTAGCTCAGTTGGTTAGCGCATGGTGCTGATAATGCCAAGGTCGTGGGTTCGATCCCTGTGCGGGCCATGATTATTTCCCAAATTTCCCTCCGAGGATTAATAAAGGTTCATCTTACTTTATCGTAGAGATTTCTAACAAGCGGCATCATGTAGCTGAGACAATTCCACATCTGAAGTATGTCAACGAATTTGATCAAGCTTTAATACTTGAGGAGACAGATCCAGAAGAAACCGCCGGGGGGAAACTATGGTGCCTGGCGGAGGTCTGCGCTCTCCGAGTGCTTTTCTAGTTTTGTATCATATTAAATTTGTTAGCAATTGCTTACACACTAAATGTGAATACATAAAATACTTATGCAGAAGTTGTGTAGCTTTGGGTAGCTCTTCTGTGACAGAAGATTTCACTGGAACAAAGTAGACTGAAAGTTGATACTGGTGCTAGTAGGTAGTGATCAGAGTTTAACTGTGTCTCGCTTTCTCGCTAAATGGCATCTTGATCTCTACTATCTGCCTGTTGATGATAAACAGGAGGACAGATTAGATCACATACCATGCCAGTAGGATACAGTTTGATGGAGAGGGGCATTGATATTATGCACACGTACCTCCATATTCTGCTGTGCTTCCGTCATCCTGTCAGAGACTCTGGTGTGAGTTGATCTTTTATCCCGTTTATATACAGTTTTAAACTACTTATTTATGTTACACTTTTTACAATTTAGTAGTTTTTTAACCACATCTTTTAACTGGTGAAAGGATTTCAGTGATCGGACGTGGTTTTACAGCTGTTTAAAGACTGATTTTTGACCGAGTTATGGCTGTGGGTGTGGACTGCAAACTTTAGTACTCACAGCTTTAGGAGGACATCCATCGCTTGAAATCGGAGCTTCGTAAAAGGATCAGCTGATTGAGAGCTTTGCCTCCGTAGCTGCTACCCGAGCAAAGCAAATTTCCTATATGATCACACCATTCTTTTAAACAGACTTTGTAATTTTATTGGCATCTCTGGTACTGTTTAACTGGTTCAAATTTTATCTCTCAGAAAGGAAATTCTTTGTCAGCATGAGTGAACACACGTCTAGTTTTTATCGAATGACAGGGGTCAATTTTAGGTCCAACCCTTTTTAACCTATATATGTTACCACTTGGAAATGTCATCAGGAGGCACGGCATCAACTTCCACAGCTCTGCAGATGACACACAACTATATATTGCTGCATCTCCTGATGACACAGGACCACTTGATGTCCTTTTTAATTGTATTTCAGACATTAAGTCCTGGACAGCTCAACCGGGACAAAACTCAGGTTTTAGTTTGATTGGTACAGGGGACCAGAGAGAGAAACTGGCGAGCAAACTACAAGCTGTCTTTTAGCTCACGTCAACAAGTCAAAAATCTTGATGTAACATTTGATGCAGTACTGAATTTTGAGGCTCATATAAAGGATGTCACAAGAAAGGCATTTTATCATTTAAAGAACATCGCCAAAGTACGGCAGTTTCTCTCTCAAGCCAATGCAGAGACACGTATTCATGCTTTCATTACCTGCAGGATTGATTACTGCAATGCCCGCTTTCTGCTCTCCCTAAAAAGACTATTTTCCAGCTGCAATTACTTCAAAATTCAGCAGCTCGAATGCTGACAAAGACCAGAAAGAGAGCTCGCATTACACCGATTTTAACATCTCTGCATTGGCTTCCTGTGTTTTATAGAATTGATTTTAAAATTCTTTTACTGGTTTATAAAGCTCTTAATGGACTAACTCCGTCTAATTTATTTAACTTGCTTTTACCATATGAACCCAGCAGAGCTCTCAGGTCTTCTGGAAGTGGCCTTTTAACTGAACCAAAAGTTAGGACTTTTATTGATATGCCCCCCGTTTATGAAATAAGCTGCCTGAAGATCTGAGGGTGACATGTAGTATTAATAGTTTTAACAGCAATCTTAAGACACATCTTTTTAGTCTGGCCTTTAACTAAATTTTTTAGTAGATCCACTTTATATACTTCATTTTATTCAATTGTATTTCTTATATTTGCTCAGTTTTATTCTTTTTTTAATATTTCAAATTTAATCAATTTTAGGATATTCCCTTTCATTTTATTCTGCTTTACATATTTTTAAATGTGTTCAGTTTTATTTGTTTAATACTTTTAATACTTTTTCTCCTCAGTCCATCTTATTTCTTTTTTAATTCAAGATGGCATTTCCTCCGTATTTCTCCAGTATTTTATTTATGTGATGATGTAACGTGATTGTCGATTGTGTGAGTTGTGTGAATGCTGATTGTAAAGCACTTTGTGCTACATTTCTTTTGTATGACAAGTGCTAAACAAATAAAGTTATTATTATTATTATTAGACAGATTCCACCTGTGGTTGATGTGGCTGGTTGCTGATTTCTGACCACTAGATGGAGACAGATTCTTTGTCTTTTGCTCGTGAAAGTTTTAACTTGAGGTAACACATTGCTCATTTTATGTAAGGCCCAAAATGGCTGTGAAATTTTTAAAATATTGCACTTTTTAAAAGGATTATTTTTCTATTAACAGATTTCCTGTAAATTATATTAAATTTCTTTCTTTTTTTTTTAAATATTGAAACCGGAAAAATAAAATAAAATAAATTAATTATAGAAAAAAATGTGGTAATGATTTATTATTTATAATGAACCTAAAATCTTACATTTTTTTTACATAAAATATTACTACTACAAGACTGCAAGGAGCAGAAATTAACTCAGATTTGATTACAATATCTCTTAATTAAAAATTAAAAAGTCCAATTTTTGTACTTAACATTTCATCCACTTTGTGTTGTTTCATACTTTTACTGTATTTTAGAGCCAAATAGTCTAATTAAATTATACTGTAGCATTATTTGAAATACATATATATATACATATATATATATATCACGTATATATGTATATATACACATATATACATATACATACACACATATATACATATATATATATACACATATATACATATACATATATATACACACAGATATACATATATATATACACATATATACTATATATATATATATATATATATATATATATACACATATATACATATATATATACACACACATATACATAATATATATATACACACATATATATATATGTATATATATATACACATATATATATACATAAAATATTAACATTTAAAAAAAAAAAAAAAAAAATAGACCTGTTTTAGTCTTTTTTAGGGGGTCCAGGGGGTCTTTAGGGGGTGACAGCAGGCCAGCAGTAGATGTCACATAGAAGTGTTGTACATCATCTGAAAGCTGGAAATGTGGAGATTAATTTGAGATGCAGCCCAACACTATGTGTCAAGTTGTTCTAGTCATAAATCAGAATCAATTCAATTGATTAATAAAAAATAAATGTGTATAAGAACATTATGACACAAGCAGTGAAAGGAAAAGTCCTCTTTAATTCAGTGTGTTTTATTAAAATGTTGCACTCATTCGGTCCATCACAATAACAAAAGTGTCGGGATTTTGTGAAATGTGCCACGGTGACGCTCATTTAAAAACACAATATTACAAACAAAGGGTGCTACATTATGCCACGTATATAACTGTGAAATCTCCCCCAAAAGCCTTTGTGTTTTTGCCCTAAATCCAGGCGATCAAATGTAAAAATAAGTGCAAACATTAGTAAACAGAACATGAAAAATATCAGTAAGTTTATACAAAGTGCAACAACAACAGATCCCCAATAGGGCGTTAAACAACTTTAAAGTCTTAATATGCACAGTTTTGTGACGCCGTGGTGAGACAACTTTGTAAACAGACATTTTGGTCACATTTAAAATTCAATAATATTGCATCAATATATATATAATTAGCACACGCAATAGTTAGCTTTGTACATACTTTAATGTCTCGTAAAAATTAGACCAAATGTGCCCAAACTAAGGATTCATTTTTAGCAGCATCGTTGGCGCTTGTTGCCAGAGGAAAAACACCTGATTAGTTAGAAATTTCATTTAAAATAAATATATAAATACATACAGTATTGTGAGGCTCGCTTAATAAAAACTGGCAGCCCTCTTTTGCGGGTTACTGAAACCCCGCAGCCAGCGGTTTATTGCACATAAGCAACAGGGAACAACTCCCCCTTGGCACAACACAACCCGCCTTCCCCGAAGAAATTCTGCATAGAAGTGAATGGATGACTTGAATTGGATAGCTATTCTATGCAGGATTTAAGGTGACAGTTACTTTTTGGTCAAACCCATTCAAATGTCCCCCAGGAAAACGTTGAGGTGCAGTGACGTTACCCCAGCCAGCGGGGCATCCACTGCACCAGTTCATCCATCCATCAGTAGCAGCCGTCTCTCCAGGCGCTGTCACGAAGGGCACTGAGGGTGGACAAGCTCTTTGGAGGCGTCAGTAAACTGTAAACAATAGTGAGAAAAAAATAAGCACATCTAAGCCTGCTGCATATTACACATACTTGACAGTATCTATGGCTGAGAACAAATCATTTTAACAGTGTTTTTTATAGGGCTGTCAGAGTTAAAGCAGTACTGCATTAACAAAACTTGTGATTTTTAGGTTGATGCGACTCAGTTTTAATGTTAAAGTGAAGATACTGGTATCATATGCAACTAGAAAATCTAATGAATCCATTAGTACCAACCAGGTCATAGCAGCCTGTTGCAAAGGAGGTTCAGGTTTGGTTAGGTTTTGGTGGCTAAGTGTGGACCATCGCTGCAGCGTTTTGCACAGGAATCACCTGCCAGTCGAACAACGTGGGCAGTACAGTATCTGCTGATGATGTTTGCTGCTTATGTTAAAGTCAGAGAGGACATTAATAAACTGGAACAGGGCACAATAAATAAGGATTGCCAGCTTGCACAGGGCAAGTTAAACACCACATCGGGCTGGTATATCCAGCAGCTCACCAAAAACAAATTAAACTAGGGCTGTCAAAGTTAACGCTATCAGACGTCACTAATTTCTTTAATGCATTGATGCAATTTTTTGGTGTAGCAGGGTCAGTTTTAAAGTTAGAGTGAAGATAGTAACATCACATGAAACAAGAAAACCTAAAGAATCCATTGGTACTGACCAGGTCATACTAGCTTGTGGTGAAGGAGGTTAAATAATGCTCCAAACTTGCTAAATTTTGGCAAGTAAAAATATGGCGTGGCCATTTTCAAAGGAGTCCCTTGACCTCTGACCTCCAGATATGTGAATGAAAATGGGTTCTACACATATAAGCTTATTTTTTATGCTAAAGTCAGAACCTGTGAAGGTTTCTGGACAATATTTGTCATTGTTTTGTGCTGTTAATTGATTTCAAATAATAAATATTTAGCGAATGATGACTGAATAATAAAAAAATGAAATGTGATAATGAAAATACACTTCTTTCAGAAACTGCTTACTTGACCTCTGGGAGCGCTAATGGTGGGACTCTTCAATTACAACCAATTTCCCTTTAAGGTACATTTTAAACAGAGAAAAAAATGAGTGATTAATCGCGAGTAAATATTCTAATCGATTGACAACCCTAGTACAAATATATGCTCAATTTTGGATTTCATTATTGTGCTACTGAAAAACATATTTTCATCAAGGGTTTGTGGCCTGACTTTCACTATTATCTGTTAATTCACTTCTTGAAACCTTTTTATATACAAAGGCATTCTCTTCACTCTTATCATATTGATTATTTGGCTCATTTTTCTTTTACTCATATTTAGCTCCTTTGTGCAATGTACTGTATTAACTATTAAAACTGATCGTTTTAATCGTTGCTTGTCTTCCATTTTTATGTTTGTCTTGTAAAGCACTTTGTAACTACAGTATATAAATAATGTTTAGTATTAATTAAGTAAAACATAAATTGTGAAACTGTGCAATTAAGTAATGTATGTTCAATCAGTCATTTATTATTTTCAAGATGGACACTCAGGATTATCGTGATTAAATACTCTAATCGATTGGCAGACCTAATTTTTAGGGAATCGAAGCGTTCACCTTCGTGCTGGTTGGGCCACCTTGCTCCGGGGGGTGGAGCTCGGGGTGCCAACAAAGGAGGCGGGGCGGGGCAGGCTGCTGCGGGGCGTGTTCGGTGCAGAAGTGGGCGTCCCTCCTCCACCTGTGGGTTTACTGAGCATGGGGATGCCGCTGTTACCCCCGCTGCTAATGTTCAGACACTGGAGGCCGGTGGAGGTCGGCATGGACGCCGAGCCCTTGATGGTGGGACTGACGTAGGCGGTGGCCTTCAGCGGCGGCCGTGACAATGAGGGGAAGCTCCCGACGCTCTGGACCCTGTTCTGCAGCTGGCCTGGGCAGGGGACTGGATTAACACATTAAATTAAATCCTTCTGAATATGTATTGTATATGATAATAATACTAACAAAAAACACTTGAAATAGATCTTACTGGAGGACTGCAGTCGAGCCAGCCCATTGGACGAATCAAAACTCTGGCTGTTACGAAGCAAAGAAGGGGAAGCACTAGGATTGGTTGAAATGGGCACACTAGGCATGCTGGGAGCTCTGACAAGGTTAGGCATGCTCCTCCGCAGCTTATCTGACAGAGATGGACACAAATGTACACAAATGAAGTCAAAAGATACACAACAATGCAAAAACAGACCTGTCTTGCTGGCCTAAAAGATAAAAATAAATACATAAAACCATTATAAGTCCAGTGTGAGCTGCTGGTCACGTCTTAAGACAGCACATAAAGCTGATCTCCTTTAACCGTAACAACCGTTTCCAGCCTCCTCAGTCAGATATACACTCCTAACTCTAATCCCATCAAACTCTCTCGTCTCCGCCTCGGAACGGGAACGCACGCCAGTCTGACGGCTTGAAGAGTGGTTGTACAACAGGCTTAGACCGAGTTATTATTAAGTTGTAAGGACATCAGTGTGGGTCAGTCGCTGCACGATGAGAGAGTGAAGGCGGGATGCATCTCAAAATGAGAAAAATTACCAGAGAGCACATTTAAATGTGATAAATTAATGGAACAGATAGGTTAATGATGAATTTGATTAACAGTCAATAACAAATTTTAAATGTTTTTGAGGTTAGAAGACTTCAATTTCTTACTGAATTTAGTGGAAAACAATGTTGACTTACTTTCATATTCGGCTGGACGCCATGATGAAGTTCCCCCAATACAATATGCCAAACAGCGTACACATGTATACAAATACACACAGAAATATTCACGTACAAAACATATAAACAAAGAGATAACTGATTAGTACTGTTGACAGAAATGACAGCGCTGTATTTCAAAGGTAGCGAGCTCTCAGCTACAGAGTTATAGGAGAACCATTAAAAAGAATAAACCTATAAAGAATAAGATAATAAATGTGGAAATATAAAAACAAATAAGTAGAATCAGAATAATAAGTAAATATTTTTTTTTATTAAGTATAAAAATGAATAAATAAAAGAATACATAAGACAATAACAAACTGTGGAATATAAAGAGAAATAAATACAAGATAAATTAAGGGAAAATAAAGGGAAAAGGAAAAGTGACAGGGAAAAGAATATGGAAAAATAAAAGGATCAATTAAATAAATGATGTATAAAAAAATAGATTACTACTACGTAAAAATAAATAAATATATAAATACATTTTTTAAATACATAAACACACACACATATATCCAGAAATATGAACATATAAATTTTATATTTTATTTGTCATTACAATTCCTAATTAAATTTATTCTTTTATTTATATTTCCACATTTTTTACTTACTTATGTATTCTTTTATTTAATTTTTTATATATTTACTTTTTGATTTTTTTTATTTATTTCTCTCTATATTTCCACATTTTGTTCTTTTTAAATTTCTCTTATATTTCCACTTTTTAAATTTACTTATTTATTCTTTTATTTATTTGTCTTAATGTTTGTACTTTTTTATTTTCTTTATTTTTCTATATATTGCCAATTTTTTTTAACTTATTTGTTTTTTTAATTATTTCTCATTATATTGCCACATTTTATTTACTTATTTATTCTTTTATTTATTTGTCTTTATATTTCCTTTTTTAAATTTACTTATTCATTCTTTTATTTCCTACGACCTCATATTAAGCTCACTATTTTACTGTCAGAATATTACAGTGAGACTCAGAAGACTCATTGTGTTGCATTATGGGAAGTGTAGGATCCATGGTTTATGGGTATCTCAGCCATTACATTGATTTTGACCTTACTTATTAAAAAAATATTATTTTTAACCGTCTCTCAATGTATCTCACCTTTATGGAAGTGCATTACTAACTTGCCTGAATATATTTATTGTAGATTTTTTGCCACCCAGTGAATGCAAGTTCAATATTCAGCCCCCTTTAAGCTCTGTTTTGGTCTCCAACATCTCTTCAGGAAGTATCTGGCTCTTCTGCTGCTAAATGCTACACCAGCTAGTTGGTGCAGACTTGGCAGCATACAGTGGGTATATCAGTGTCTTCTCACCTGATCCTGGTCTGAAGCCGTGCTGCTCGGCTGCGCAGAGGCTGCCCAGTCCCAGTCCCAGTCCTAGTCCCAGTCCCAGTCCCTGGGGCTGGGCTTGGAACTGAGGCTGAAAGGTGAACCCAGCGGAAGGGTACGGCGGCGTGGAGGGGGTGGAAGGTGGGGTGGACAGGGAACTGGTGCTTCTTCGCCAGTCTCGGAAGCTGGAGAAGGTGTGGGAGTGGGGCAGGCGGGTGAGGCGTGGCTGCGGCGGGGGCAGGAGGCCGTAGTCTTCGTCGTCCTCCTCGTCTTCCTCCTCCAGGTCGGGGCCGGCGCTGAGCTGGCTGAGCTGGAAGGTGAAGCTCTGGCTGCGGCGGTTGGCCAGGATGGACGACGTGCTGGCGTAGTCCTGTCTTAGACCTGGGGGAGCGAGACATGAGGACCAGCGTCGCAAAAACACACACACACACACACACACACACACACACACACACACACACACACACACACACACACACACACACACACACACACACACACACACACACACACACACACACACTCTTTCTATCACCTCCTGGGGTTAATGAAGCTGAAGTAGCGATGAGCTCTGAGATCTGGTGCCATATGTTAAAATATTAGAGGGGGACAATAGAGACAGCAGTCAACTGACATAAAACACTTCATTAATAAAATATAAAATCCATTTTCTCAGTAACGTTCTCAAATTATTAAGACTAGATTTCACTTGAAATGCAGGTATGTTTAAGATAAACTCACTTTTTTAGGACTGTGTACAAATCAAAATGACTGCCATAAAAATGGTCTTACTGAGCCCTACATTGGGACCAACTGACCTAAAATAAGATAAGATAATAAAGATAATACAGCCAGTGTGCAGTGACTTACTAGGGGTGTAAGAAAATATTGAAAATACTGAGCATCGTGACATTATGTTTTGTATACTGTACACATTTTAATTAATAGTATACATGCAAAGATTAACTGTGCTATGACGTCAGATGTCACAGATCCCACTGCTCTGACTGCATAAAGAAGTGACTTTCTTTATACTATGACGGTTTCCCTAACATTAGATTTAATCGCATTATATCGCAATATCTTGAATTGTAGCCTCTGTGTCATGATATGTATTGTATTGCCAGATTCACGCCTATACACAGCCCTATTATTTATATACTATTCCTCAGAGCAGGAGCTGTTCTGGGGACAGAAATACTGTCTTTAGGTACCGTATTTTCTGCACTATAAGGCGCACCGGATTATAATATCAATATCTGTTTTCATATATAAGGCGCATCGGATTATAAGGCGCATTAAGCGCAACAAAATGGTCAGATAAGTCAAACTTTATTCAATTCATTTAATAACTCAATAACTTCAATAACTCAACATGTTTCAGTTGGAACATATGAAATATGCCCTGTACCACATAAAATTGGTTCTAGGTCAGTAAGCTCAACCAGAAGACTCTTTAAACTACATTATTTTATGCTTATAAAATGCAGGATTTAAAAAAATTTGAATACCGACTTTTACTGAATGACAAATGCTAACTTGTTTTTCAAAAAGGGACAACGTGCAGGATTTGGCGACGTCTAGTAGTCGACTAACCGAGTACCCCTCCGCTCACTCCTCTCTTTCTAAGCCTGCGCTAACATGTGAAACCGTGGTAACGGCGTTCGCCTCACTCAGAGGCCATCCTTACTATAATAACACTACTTTAGGAGCAAGGGAAGTGAGAGGGCGGCTGGCAGTACCACAGATTTCTGCAGCTCACATTACCGCAGTTTCACAAGGGTGTCGAGACCTACAGTGGCCTTCAGGTGCCGTAAAAATGTGACGGTGTCTCTCTGTTTTGAGTTACTGTAGAAACATGGAGGAGCAACATGGCGGACTCAGAACTGGATACAGCATTGGGATACAGGGCCCGTTCATTCCTATGGGAGTTGCTCATTGGTGCATGAAGTCAATGGGTCGACTACAGAGTCTGGAAAAGTACCTGGATATTCTGGGTCTTATTTTTTTATTTTTATTTTTTATATAATTTGTTTTTGGAGAGGGTCTTTTTCATTTTTATTTAGAATGACAGTGTTAAAGGTGAAGACAGAGGAGATGACCTGCAGCAAAGGTCTCCAAACTGGATTTTAACCTGGGGCTGCTGCGACTCAGGCTGAGCCTACCAAGGACTCGGCCTTGGTAGACAAGGACTCGGCCTTGGTACATGGGGCGCCTGCCCTACCAAGTGAGCTTTACCAGCGCTGCCTTCTGGGTGTTATTGGACCCTAGTACACATGCGCATTATGATCAGTAGCGTCCACTCGGTCACATGACTCGGTCACCGGTCCCAATGTCACAGGGTTTGGGTCTCCATAGACGCACTGGGAAGTTGATTCACCTCAAAAAATATATATATACATACGCTGAGTTACAGACGTCTCTTTCTCAATGTAAGTCTATGAGAAAAGTCTTTTTGGACCCAATGATGTCACGTGACGGACACAGAAGTTGCAGTACCACCGTTTGACCACTATGTTGGGATCAACAACCGGTGCTCTTCCTGGGGGCTTGACGCTAATAAATCTCCAGAAATGCTACGCACTGTTCCTTTAAGTCTGTTATTGGTACTTTTCTGCTGCTGTGTTGACCAGGACGAGAAGAGATTTAACATCTCGGTCTCATCCTGGAATATACAGGTTAAATCAATAAAACTCCTGCACTGCTCAGTGTTGTGCGTCTGCAGTGGGAGTCAATAACTTACTCTCCTCCTGCAGTCGGGCCATAACCTGGACGTCAGTGAGGTCTTGCAGTTTGTATCCCAGAGTGATGGAGTCGTCCTCCACCTCCGAAGCACCGAGGTCGCTGTCCACGGAGGACTGGGGGCTGAGGGCGGAGCGCCGGAGGCTGCGGCCTGCGAGCAGAAATAAAAAGCAGAGTAAGAAAAGACGCGTCCTCCTCTCAGCTTCCCGGCTGACTCACTGTAAAACAAATGAGACAGTCACTGCTTTAATAGCTCAGTAATGAGAGAAGCCCTCCAGTCCGGAGTGTCCTCTACGTGGACATGAAGGATCCAAACTGATACTCTGCTCTGAGAATTACAGCCTATTAAGCTCCAGTGAGGCAGGAATATTATCAGAGAGGTTAATGATATTCCTCATATCTGCTGCTCTAAAATAATTCCTCCCATTATTCTCATTACTTTCACCCAGATGAAACACTAAAATAGGCCCTAACGTATAAAACTGTCTTGGAAAGTACATTTACTCAAGTACTGTACTTAGATACAATTTTGGAGTACTTATAATTTACTTGAGTATTTCCATGTTCTGCTACTCCACTACATCTCAGAGGGAAATACTGTACTTTGATTTAATAATGTACTATTTTACATTAAACTACCAGCAGTAGATAAAGTCCAGCTGCACCATCAAGGTGATAAACACATTAATGCATCAATAATTTAAAAAAAAAAAAAAACTTTAATATTATTATATTTTGATGCAGATACTTTTGCTTAAGTAAAGCTATAAATGCAGGATCTTCTTCGTGGTATTAAAACTTCTCACAGTGATGTATTTGGATTATTCTCAGTAGTCTGGATATAATTTCTGGAAAGACATGCTGCTACTGAACTTTTTTAAAATTGGCTGCTTCTGAACTTTTGCTGCCGTGGCCTTGTGAATAACTATTGTATGAGTAATATTGAAGAAAAAAATTTAGTAAATGTGAATATTTTCTGGTTTCTTTCCTCCTCTATGACAGTAAACTGAATATCTTTATGTTGTGGACAAAACAAGACATTTGAGGACGTCATCTTGGGCTTTGGGAAACACTGATCAACATTTTTGAACATTTTACAAATTAATTGATTTATTGAGACAATAATCATTAGTTGCAGTCCTATTATAAGCACCCAAAATTAACATTCATCCACCTCCATCGTACTGAGGTGAAGGCAGAAAAGATGGAGTTTGTGTTCCTAAAACCTGGCTGTGGTCCTGATTAACATCATATCATATTGGTGACGTACTGATGGGTTCAGATAGATGAAAGAGAGTTATATTTCTGGAGCAACACAGCATATTTAAAAAGAGAGAAATAGCAAACAACTAGGCCCTGGCTTTTTAACTTTTTAATGCTGTTTGGACTAGCGCCGTCATGGAACCGAGCCTCGGGCTAAACCGCCACCAGTGAGCCCCTTTTGGCACTCGTTCCCTGCAGCTTCACCCTCTGCTGTGTCTGGAACGTTATTTCTTTCCATCGCTAATAATGTACAAAAGGCTGCAGTACAGATTTATCCTGAGCTTGAAGCTGCAGCTTCTCTTACTCCTGCGACTTACACAAGAACACAGTTACATCTAAAAAAGCTCGTGGCTGACCCAGATCTGTACTCAGCACCTGCACATTAATATTCTGATAACTGTAAAGCATTATGCCGTATTCAGTTTGATGTTCTGCTCCATGAGGGGAGGAAAGCAGGAAGTGTACATGAAAAGCACTGCTGAGGCTTACTGCGGCTGGCGGGGAGGAAGGTGGGAGTCCTCTCCGCCACGGGGGAGAGATCCTTCGCCACAGGACTCAGCGTCCGGTGGAGGACCGGGTGGAGCGGGGAGGACAGGGATGGAGCTGAAGGACGGGACGGCAAAAAGAGACATTTAACTTTAGTACATGTGTCAGTGTTGCTGTGGAGGTAGATGGTGTTGAGTTACCGTGTCGTTCAGACGACTGGGGGGTGGAGCAGGGTTTGGCTGACGGGGATGAAGTGAGGGGCGACAGTCCGGCCACTCGACTGAGAGGAGGGCCGGGGGAGGAGGTGGGAGAGGGGCTGGACAGGGAGCTACGCCACCGGGACACTGAGGAGGGAGGGAGGAGAAACAAGCAGAGCATATTAATAACAAAACAAATCTAAAAAACCTTTATACACACCAAAACATGGACTCTGTTCCAGAAAAACAGGTTTAGTACAACTTAGGACGGCTGAAGGATAATTTCTGTTATATCAAAATATTAATTTTTAAAGAATCCCATTTTTAAAAAGCAACAGCTGCAATTTAAATATTCATTTACATCATTCATGTTTTAAGTTGCTGTAAAAAGCTGACTGAAAGTAGTTTTTCTCCAAATATAAAATAAAAATAAAACCTGACATCCTCAGCAACATGAACATTTATCGCTAATTTCCCGCTCTTGTCCCGTTTACTGTGTGGTTAAAATATACAGCTTTCGATATCATAAAACCACAGTACACTACACCTGTGGAAATACAAGAAAATATGGAAATACTGGCGGTTGCATATGACCAAATGTCCTTGTCTTTCTGGGCTGAGGATTTTGGAGCTAATGTGGTCACAGTTTGTTTAGGTCTGTCCCCATTTTTTGGACGCCGAAGCTTCGATGAGAAATATTCAAAGACGTTGTCCGTCACCCCAGTTTCAGTGCAGCTGCTGCACGACTGTACACTCAGCAATCAGTGTCTGAGAATAATAATATTTAACGAAATTATTTCATGGGCTATTTTGGGATTTAAAATTTATCACATAGTTAAATACATATATATAAAAAAACAACAAAAACAAGCATTCAAATACTGATTTGAAGGTTGGTTACCATGGCAACGGTCCAAGCCTTGAAGCACTCAGGACAGCCTTGGAATTATATTAAAAACAACAACCCGTATACCATAAAAAGCCTATAATGACCCATTTGTTTTAAAGCTAAATTAAAGTCACGGTATCTGGGGTATCCAACATGCTACATTCCTTATATCCTTACCAGTCTCCAGCACAGGACTAATGTGACCCTTTATTGAGAATATGAACATGAAATAAATGTCAAAACAATCACCTCAAACCTCCAAACTGGCTCTAAAACCAATACCGCAAATGCAGAAATGTGCACACACCACCACCAGGCTCTGTGAAGAGAGGGCAGCGCTGTGCAGCCGTTACCTCACCAGCACCGTGGCTGTCACCAACCGCCTCCATTCAACAGCTCAGCACAAAGGAACAAAGCTGCGTTCAGAACAACAGAGCTGCTCACACGCTGCAGCTGTACCTGCTGCCGCTCAGACGAACGCACCTCGGTTACTATTCATAGATGGAGAAACGTGATGTGAATATCTTGGGAGCGTGTGCAGGACGAGGATTTCTCTCTGTGTTACCCGTCAATGTGAATATAAGCCCCTTAAAGCTACGAGGGGAGCATTCCTTTCATGTCAACCGTTTCCATGGCAACGGCTCTCACCGTTTTCGCCGTGGAGAGATATAGCAGGGCCGAGCTGGTGGGAGCACTCGTCCGCCTCACCGCTAACAGAGATGCTCAGGACCATATTAGACTCTGATGCAACGAGCTGCACAGCTGCTGCAACTTCAGAGGACTCAGACAAGTCAGAGGTCGAATACTGTGACCTAAATATTAATATCAAGGCTAGAGACGAGTATGTGGACACCAGACAAGAATATATGATCTACATATAGTAGGGCTGTCAATCCTATAAAACAGTTCATCACAATTACTAATCACACATTTTTTATCTGTTCAACTTCAAGGGAGATTTGTCAGATATTTAATACTCTTATCAGCATGGGAGTGGACAAATATGCTGCTTTATGCAAATATATTTCTATATTTATTATTGGAAATCAATTAACAACACAAAACCATGACAAATATTGTCCAGAAACCCTCACAGGTTCTGCATGTAGCATAAAAACTATAACAAACTGCAGCCCAACAGGCAACAACAGCTGTCAGTGTGTCAGAGTGCTGACTTGACTATGACTTGATCCAGACTGACTGGGACTATCAGAAAGTGGGCATGTCTGTAAAGGGGAGACTGGTGGGGACCCAGAGAACCCATTTACATCCACACATCTGGAGGTCAGAGGTCAAGAGACCCCTTTGAAAATGGACATGACAGTTTTTTCATCCACAAAATTTAGCATAAGTTTGGAGCGTTATTGATCCTCCTTCACCACATCGTACCAGTGGATTCATCAGCTTTTCTAGTTTCATATAATACCAGGATCTTCACTCTAGCTTTAAAACAGAGCCCTAGTTATGATGTCTATTATTATGTATATGCTGCAACATTGAAGTGATGAATGCATTAATCCATCATTAATTATAATATAATAATAAATAATTTTATCATGCACAATAAGCACTTTTACTTTTGGTACTATACGTGTATTTTAAAAAGTGCTTTTGATAACATTCAGCTGTTCTCCCTCCACCGCTCCATTGCATTTACTTCACAACAAGTCATTGCCATTTATCCGTTTTATTCCACACCGATGACCCAGAGATACCACGTGATATTGTCTCACTATCGGCCGAGAGTGAAGCGGCCACGATGAGGATCAGCACCTCTAAATCTGAGGTCAGACCGATGGGTTGCCTCCTCTTGGTAGGGAATGAGCTCTTACCAAGTGTTCAAGTACCTCGAGGTCTTGGTCGTGAGTGAGGGGACAGTGGAACATGAGACTGGATGGAGAATCGGAGCAGCGGGGAGGGTAATGCATTCGCTTTACTGCACCATTGTGACAAAAAGAGCTGAGCCAGAAGGCAAAGCTCTCGATCTACCAATCAGTCTTCGTTTCTCCTCTCAGCGATGGTCATGAGGGCTGGGTCATGACCCAAAGTACTAGATCGCGGGTACCAGTGGCTGACATGGCTTGTCTCAGGAGGGTGGCTGGCGTCTCCCTTAGAGATAAGGTGAGAATCTCAGTCCTCTGTGAGGGACTCGGAGTTGAGCTGCTGCTCCTTTGTGTTGAAAGGAGCCAGTTGAGGTGGTTGATCTGGGAAGGGCGCCTCCCTAGGGAGGTGATCTAGGCACAACCAGCTGGAAGTAGGACCCGGGGAAGACCCAGGACTAGGTGGAGAGATTATATGTCCACACTGGCCTGGGAACGCCTCAGGATCCCCCAGTCAGAGCTGGAGAGGGAAGTTTGGGATCCCCTGCTGGAGCTGTTGGCCTCGCGACCCATAATTTTTAAAATCTATTTCTATAAAGGATCTGAATCTTTTTTATCTTTTAAAAATATTACGTAAAAATGATATGAAAAGATATTTAATGCTAATTTTACTTGAGTATAATTTTGAATTGAGGACTTTTACTTGTAACAGAGTATTTCTACACTGCAGGATTACTACTACTATTACTACTTTTACTTAAATAAAAAGACCTTAGTACGTCTTCCACCACTGACTGATGCAACAGAGCGGTCCAGCAAACATGTCCACACAGCAGCACAAACAGCACCCACACAGCAACACAAACAGCACCCACGCAGCATCACAGCACCCACACAGCTGCACAAACAGCACCCAACAGCAGCACAAACGCACCCACAGCAGCACAAACAGCACCCACACAGCAGCACAAACAGCACCCACACAGCAGCACAAACAGCGCCTCACAGCAGCACAAACAGGTCCCACAGAGCAGCACAAACTGCACCCACACAGCAGCACAAACAGCACCCACACAGCAGCACAAACAGCACCCACACAGCAGCACAAACAGCACCCACACAGCAGCGCCATCACACACACACACACACACACACACACACACACACACACACACACACACACACACACACACACACACACACACACACACACACACACACACACACACACACACACAGACAGACAGACAGACAGACAGACAGACAGACACACAGACACACACTGATCAGGATTTGTTCAACAGGCTGGACTGATGACAAACCCTGATCAGCTTTTTGTTGTTTTTCCAGGTCGGCTGTCGATAATCTCGAGACATGAAATCTATTTTTAAAAAAAAGTCGATTCAGGTGCATGCGGTAACCATAACAACACTGAACACAAACCAGCAGGAAGACACCAGTATTGATCCACAGCTCTTGACTTTCAGAGATCAGTCTGTGGATGTAACCACGACAGCCGTACTTCCTGCTCACAGGTTTATTTCACCACCTCCTCTTCTTCGGTGGTGCGTGATCTCATGAGGCGACAGCTGCAGACGTGCAGGTCAGGTGACCCGGGTCTGATCTGCTTAATGCTACAAGACGTGGACAGATTACAGTCTGTACAGTCTACTGTCCTACTGCTGATGATGAAGGTGAACTTCAGCCTGCTTATTGACTGTCGGCGGAGACGCCTACTTTTCATTATTACTTAGCACCCACTGGATTATCTGAAGCACACAGCCAATAAAAAGGTTGTTGGTAAAAAGGTTGTATTTGTAGTTTTGGAGATGCGGGTTTTCACAGTACGGCAGCTTTTTTTGTATAAGCAGCATGAAACACAAAAGAGCGTCTTTTAAGACCTCAACAAGACAAAAATAATGAAGCAAGGAACATTTTAGACTATTTTCTGACATTTTATAGACCAAACGCTTAATCACACCTGCATTTGAAAGTAAAAGTATATAAGTATAATTGGGAAAATGCAATTTAAGTATTAAAAATACTCACTGCAGAAAAATGGCCACAGCAACAAATTCACAATGCTTGTTTTATCCAATAGTCCAAAAATGTAAAAATGATTAGAAATGCATTAAAATAATTAAAAAGGAAAAGGAGCAAATGTTTATTTGTATATCAAAATAGCTGCCAATTTTCAGTCATTCAACTAAGTTTTCAACCAATTGTTTCAGCTGGACTTAAACACATCACATATTATCTTATTATTATTATTGACGGCCTCCCTGTGGACATCATGTTCAATGATCGTCCACCAGCTTTGAGCCTTTCAGCAGGTGCAGACCAGATTTTACTTTACGTACTTTGACAGCTTCCAGTCTCATTTTATTTCACGAATCCATCTGAAACTCAGAGAGATGACGTTGATGTCGGTGCCAGGCTGCCTCCTCCACACGTCAACGAGAGCATCCAGCTATAAAGTCTAGACGAGAAACAATTTAACACTTCCTGCTGGCCAAGATCTGTCTGTTGTTGTGAGTCAGTGAGCGTTTCTGGCAAGGGGACACCTACAAGCTGAGTACATGAGTTTAAAATAGCCTGGAGGGGAGCAGCATCCTGCAAACTAATCTGCTGTCTGGGACTGACGATCTATGAAAACAAAGGAAGACAAACAGCGAGGATGGAGGGGAATACATTCAAATCAACAGAAACAGTAGCGATAACAATAAAGGAGGTCAAAGAGTCTAAAGCAGAAACTACTCTCTGAGCTCCACGGGGACGTTTCCAGCTTCATTCATTAGACAGAAATCCACACTAGAGGTCGACTGATGGTGGACTTTAAAGGGACAGTATGCAAGTTTTTACATGTATACATTTTTTTTTCGCGTTTTAGTGCCAAAATGTGAAGAGGCTGCAGCCTAAGCTAAAAAATAATGAGATATGGATGGGTTTCCTCCATCAGCCTGTAGACTACTTGTTTTTTCTTGGAATATCCGAATTGTGAGTGCCTTTATTTACAGTGTGCAATTGTTTGTTGTTAACGGCAACAAACAACCAGCCCTCACCCCAACTCCGACTCCAAGACTCCAACTTATATCTACTGCAGCCCGACTTGTCGGGGGGAAAACTAGGACTCGTTTTTGCGTATCAAAACAGACCCCGAGCTGGTAAAAAGTGCTAATGGTGAGGTGAGGTATAACATTATTGCCAAGCATGTAAATTTATTGTGGTTTTAGCTGCTAATGTTGCTAACGTTAATGAACGTGATGAATGACGTTCGGCCTCGAGTGTGTCGCTGTCAACAAGCAATCTCTGATTCGTACATCCAGCTCCTTTAAAGGCCGATAGAACAACAGGAGCAGGAAAAAGCCGACAGACGATTAATTGTCCGACATCTTCTTTACTTTTGCACACACCGTTTTAAATAAATCAGGTTTTTTTGTCACTCTGAATTTAATAATTCGTAAGAAAACAGCGTGTAGTGTGATTTGGTGATGTGCTGTTGTGTGGTTTGCAGTATTAGGATTACTTCTGTTCTGTTGTTAAATGCCACTCTCACAAACCATAAAAGATATTTTGGTAAGATATTCAGGGTGAGGAGGATCCTTAAGTCTGTGATTTCACTTCTTACATGGCTGGACTACTTGGGAGAGAGAGAGCACCATGTTGGTACAGTACCCCATCTGCCTGTCTCGTTAACGTGGAGCTGATAATGTTGCTTTATATGCTCGGGAGATAACGTTTTTCTCCCCGTCTATGTTGTCTTTTCATGTGAAGCTTCCCTGAAAAACGGTGTGAGGCTGCGCAGCCATCGGTCTCTATCGGAGTCCACTAATGCCAACAACGATTAATCGTCTACCTCTAATCCACACAGTTATTTAACTGTACGCTTTAAAACCAGTTCTGGTCAATAGAGGCCAGTACATCGAAAGAAACACAAATACACCTCTTACTCTTTGAATGGCTGTCACCAAAACATGAAGTTTGTTGGGGAAGAATCGGCTGCTCGAGAGACGACAGCGTACTGCATCAATATGCATTTTGATCCAAACCTCGGTACGCTCAGCACACCGGCTGTACTGGGCAGAGTCACGACACGGAGACGACCCTGATTTTGTCCCTAAAAAGAGACAGAATCCACCCAGAAATGGTTCAACTGGAAGTCTAATAACGGTCTACTTTAACGCCCCCTCAGCACTGTGGTCTGGTACCTTGTTCCAGTCGGAGGGACAGCGACCTCCTGGCGGCCTCCACCTCTGATTTGGGGCCGTCCAGCGCCTGCCGGCACCACTGCAGAGGAGTGAGGGAGTCGTCTGAGGACTCTCTGGCTTTAGAGGACACGTACAACCTGGAGAGACGCAGAGGGACGTGATGACGTTAGCACATTATTATATGAATATTCAACACTGTAGAAATAAATGTGGAGACCTCGGTCTGCAGCCATGCGGCATGTTAACGTCAGAACGCTAACACGTGGACGTTTAGCAGGTATTGGGCTGCTCGGTTAATTTGCTTATTCTCTCGGTTAATTGATCAGTTGTTTGGTGAAATGGTAAAAAAAAAGTTGGTGTTTTGGCCCGAGGCTCAGTTCCATGACGGCACTAGTCCAAACAGCATTAAAGGTTAAAAATCCAGGGCCTACTTGTTTGCTTTTTCTCTCTTTTTAAATATGTTGTGTGTTGCTCCAAAAATATAACTTCCATCTATTTGAACCCATTTGTACGTCACCAATACGATATGTTATTAATCACGGCCTCAGCCAGGTTTTAGGAACATAAACTCCAAATCCCACCAACCAAACTATTTTCACGAAGAAAACTCAGAAGGGTTCAATCATACAGTATTTTCTGGACGTACCACCCTGTACTCCAGGACAATGGAGGTGGATGAATATTATTGTTAGTGTCTCGATTAATTGATCAGTTGTTTGGTCTGTAAAATGGCAAAAAATGTCGATCAGAGTTTCCTAAAGCCCAAGACGATGTCCTCAATCTCTTGTTCTGTCCACAACACAAAGATTTACTGTCACAGAGGAGGAAAGAAACCAGAAAATATTGATATTTAGCAGCTGGAATCAGAGAATTTAAACTTTTTTTCTTAAATATTACTCAAACTGATTAATCAATTATCAAAATAGCTGGTAATTAATTAAATAGTTGACAAATAATCAATTAATTGCTGCAGCTCTAATGTTTACCATCTTAATTTAGGATGATGGGCTGATGGGAATTTACAATCAATGATTACATTCGGCCCCAATTCATCTGCATATTATTTTGGGGACAAATTTTTTAGATTATTAAATGAAAGAAAATCCTGGATAACAATGAACATCCTAGTTTCTCGGGTGTTGCACAGTCATGTCTCCAAAGGTGTTTTTTTTTTCAAACATATTTGTTTGAACAGTAAGACATGTTGATATCATTCACAAATATCCAACGATTCCTTAATTATTCTTGATTTTTTTGGGGGATGAATTGTGTTTTTATTCCGTCATGCAACCTCGTTTGTGCTGCACTTCAATTTATATTTAGACAGAAACATAACTTATTTAACCTATATTATTTATTCTACAAGTCTATTAAACTATTATATTAAATTAATCAACAACTCTCTTAATCGATTAATCGGTTTGAATTGTTTTTTTTTTTTTGAAAAATAAGCCCAAATTCTCTGATTTTAGCTTCTTAAATGTGAATATGCTCATTTCTTTCCTCATCTGTGACCAAACTGAATATCTCTGAGCTGTGGACGAAACAAGACATATGAGGACGTCATCTTGGACTTTGGAAAACAATGATCAACATTTATCACCATTTTATGGACCACACAATATATTGAGAAAATAATAAACAATGAAAATAATCAGTGGTTGCAGCCCTACTTTTGTAAGAGATGAAGCAACGCGTCATTTCTATGCAATCTTACGACCAATACGGATGTTTGCCATCACGCAGCAGACACGTTGTTGGATCTGAAATCTTGGTTCTACTTCTCGTTTATCCTCACAGATCTCTCCTTCGTGCCACCAGCCCTCATCCTCCCTGACTTCAGGTGATGCTAAGCCTCTCGGATGTGAGGAAGAGGAGCTGCTCTGTTCAGACGGGGTGGATGAGATTATTCTGACAGCCCTGAACTCCTTCCTCCTCGACTCTGCTCTGCGGGCAACGCGCAGGGATCTGAATTATAGATTAAAGGTGAGACCTGAAGGGGACACAAACACAGGACGGGACACGCCTGCAACGTGAACACATGCCAAATAAAAGATGTGCTGCTGTGCTGAATCGCTCCAGCATGCAGTCCAGATGTAAATGGGGTGGACGAAATATTAGAAACACCTCAGTGTAAAACAAAACAGTGCAACAGCACAAACTACAGCCTGCAAAGTCCAATAAACATCTCTCGACATGACATACGACTTAATAAATGTAGGAATTTACCAACAGCTTCAGCTGCCGACTGGAGCGTAAATCTCAGCACACAATCCACATTATTTACTTTATTTTTACAACAATTGTTGCAGTGATTATCTGATTGAGTTTTTTTTTTACTGTTAGACTACAAAATTAGCAGGTTGAAGGTGTTTTTTTAAGACCTTAATGCCACCTCTAATAACCAACTTATTGATTAACCTGTGTGTTAGTCCTCATAGCAACCATTTCATTCCTCCTCAACGTCACCGTATCAAATGACCTGTGGCGACCTCTAAGATAATCACAGCCTCATAAAAACTCACAGCCACAAACTAGAGACCTGGAGCATTCAGAGGATGGATGGCTTTCCTAGCTACACTGACAATACGGTGTGCTCACCATCCAGTCGCTGAAAACTGCAATTATTGCAGAAATCTCAAAATGTCAAAGGTTTTTGTTCCCAAAATCCCAGCATGACTCTTTCTGTGGTGTTGCTCAAGGTCTTGGGGTCTTAATGTGGTATTTTGGAGGGATTATTGATCATTTTGCAGCCCTACAACTAACAGCTTATTTGCATGAGATCAGTTCATCCTGCAAGTTGCATCATAACCAACAAAATTTCAGTTCCTGATTTTGATTTTGTCTCTTTTGCAACACCCTCAAATGTCTTTGTCAGTGGAAGAAGGCAATCAATTACTTGTTTTATATTTTTTCTGCAAGTTTTTGGAAGAAATCTCATGGAAACTGATGTTTTAAAGCACTGTTGGGGTTTGATCCACCGTGTGGCACTATGGGTGGAGCAAGGCATTCATGAGTGAATCATTAGAAGCATTTTCTTTTATTTTGGCATTTATTGTTAACTTATTTCTGTATATATTTATTTACATAAATATACATGTATTTATTTATGCAAATAAATGACATGTATAGTCGTTAAAGTAGTTAAAGTGCAGTTTTCTTTTGAAGAAGGTGGAAACTGATGTTTTAAAGCACTGTTGGGGTTTGATCCCTGGGTGCCACTATGGGTAGAACAGGGCTTGCATGTAAAAGCATGCATGAGTCCTGCTGTGGAGGAGGCAGCTGGGTGCAGCCTGATGACAGGCCCGATGGAACATGTGTCCTCTCCTCCCTGAAGCTACCTCCAGGTAAGGTGAGGCTTTGTGTTGCAGGAGGCTGGACGCATCCAGACACAATAACTGAACAGGACAAGCATCTCAGTCACACACGCATGCACGCAGCAGTCACGACTTAGAGCAACAAATGGTTACCACGTCTCATCGGAGTCGTCTGAGCAGCACAGAGAATCAAAATCCAAAAGTTCCAGCTCATCCAGAACCGACGGCTCGGATCCGTCCTCCGCCTCCCCCGCAGCTCCATCACCGCCCGGGTGGAAATAGTCGAACGGCTCCTCCGGCGGCGTGAACGACCCCAAGGGCGCCTGGCACAGCAGCGCGGGCAGCGGGCTGGGGAGGCAGTACGCCGCGGGCACATGCGGGCCGCCGGAGCAGCTCCCGGCCCGGGTCCGCAGCTGCTCGTTCTGCCGCTCCAGCTTCCGGACCAGCTCCTGCAGCTTCTTCACCTCCAGCTCGGCGTTCAGGGTGTTGCTGTTGCAGTCCACCTCCGGCATCATGGCGGGGTTCAGCACCGCGGCCTCCATTGGACCAGAACGCAGTAAATAACGCAGTTTTAGCCGCTACCTCACCTCCAATGTGCGCAGGTAGGGCCAAGCTGCTGCGCCTCTCCCGGATCACAAGACGGCTTCACACTGATCCCTGTTCCGGTATCGGTGCTAGTCTAGTACGCCTGTCTGGTCTGGACTCCTCCCCCCAGTGTGGACTCACCACAGCCTCCGCCTCCATCACCCACGACACTGACTCCAGGTACACGCGCACCTGTTGCCATCCACATTATCACCAACATCCAAAATAAAACTGGGCAGGATTTTATTTTATGCATTTTTTAAAAACAAAATCCGTTTTTTTTTATATTTCTAAAGATGTTTCTTTGTTTCGTGCAGATTTACTGCACCATAACTACTCAATAATCAGCATGCAGTCAATTGATGAGCTGATTAATTAGTCTGAGCAGATAAAAGTGTGCTATGATGAGCACGCGCTCCACATTTACGCGCACTTGGCGACATCTAGTGGCCGAAGCTGGTTACGACACCACATATAATAAATAATGTGCATATAAGCAGTTAAGCACTGAAAACAATTGATTAGAAATTGATATTATTGTATTATTACAATTGATTCAAAATTAATATTTTTGAAACATAATAAAGTAATTTGGCAATGACACATTTGCACAGTTAAGACCAAAGTTATGCACATATGTAAGAAAATGAGTAGAAAACATTTGAAACTGGTATTAATAGGCAAAAAAATAGATATCCAAAGGAATCATTTTTATATGAAAACCCTTATTTATTGTCTAATATATTGATAAACATATTTATCTTATTCCTGGACACACACTTCCATCTGGTGGCTGAAGAGGCTGACTGCAGCTTCCTGAGTCGGGCTGCAGATTGAAATATGGCGGCGTGTTGAGAAGTGATGAGTTGGGCCGGACGGACACTAGAAGTCCGTCTGAATGTTTGGTGTCTGAGTTCAGGGGAGGCGTTTCTCCTCCTCAGCGTTTCTTCCAGGTGAATTTCTTTCGTGCTCCCTCCTGACCCGGCTTCTTCCTCTCCCTCAGTCTGGGGTCAGGGGTCAGCAGGCCAGCTGGAAGTAAACATTTAGTCAAGAACAACTATAGAAAACTTTATCTGGAATATAACTGGGAATAACACATTATTTGGAAAACAATGTGTAATAATAATAAACTATTTATATTATAACTATTTATAAAATAATTAGTCATATTAATTATTAATATTCTTGGAAAATAAGCAGCAATAATAATAAAATCTATTTGGAAAATAATGTGTAACAATAAACTATTTCTAAAATAATTAGTCATATTAATTATTAATATACTTGTAAAATAATAAGCGATAATAATAAAATCTATTTGGAAAATAATGAATAATAATAAAAACCTTATTTGGAAAATATAATTAACTATAAAACATACTTGGAAAATAATATTTTAATTGGAAAATAATGAGTAATTTAATAAACATAATTTAGAAAATAATCTGTGATCATTATTATTTTGAAAATATTCAGTGATAAACTTTATTTGGAAAATAATCTGTAATATTGATAAACTTTAGCAGTAAACGTTTTCTGGAAAATAGTCAATTAATAATACATTTTATTTGAAAAATAATCAGTAAAAATAAAATCAATTTGGAAAATAATCAATAATAATAATATTAAAATGTATTTAAAAAAAATCAGTAATAATAACTTCAATTGTAAACTAATCCGTAATCAATAAATGTGATCAGTAATAATAAACTTGACTGGGAAAATAATAAGGATTAATAATAAATATTATTTGGACAATTATCAGTAATAATTATCAACTTTATTTGGACAACAGTCAGTAATGATAACGATAATAATACATGTATTTACATTAAAAAACACTAATAACTTTATTTGTAAAATCAGAAGTATTACTCAACTTTAGCAGTAATAATAATAGACTTTATATGGAATCAGTATTAATAAAGAATCCAGCACACTGCACCTTTAAAAGAGGATGTAAAACGCTGCTGTGAAAGCACCCACCTTGTCTCATGGTCTCACCCTCCCCCTCAGACAGGAAGCTGAGCAGGGCACGAGAAACGGCGAGCCGCAGCGCCCCGGCCTGGCCGGACCGCCCGCCGCCGCTCACGGTGCACTCCAGGTCGAAGCGTCCCAGCATGCCCATGAACTGGAGCGGGAACATCAGCTGCTCCCTGAGAGCGGGATAGAAAGAGGAAAAAGACCAGAGATACTAAGAAGAGAAAGAAGTGAACGGGCCGAGCAGGAGTTTGTGCTATTTAACAGATAGCGGTATCAGCGGCGGAGCTTCATTTAATGTCTGGTTGGGTGACTTTTCAGACAAGCACAGAGGATCCCGGCACTGTGAAAGGCTTTCTTTTACAATCTCCCCACCACATACTGCAGAGAGACTTCTGACTCAGCAGGAACAGGATCAGAATGAGAGTGTGTGAGAAAAGAAAGTGTTCTGGATGGCGTCTCGGGCTGAATGGCCTTCGGCTGCTGACAGTCATTGTCACCTCTCTGCTCCAATTACAGCCCGTCCTCACACTGCGTGACAACACCAGCTCTGGACACTCTCTCACACACACACACACACTCACACTCCACACACACACACACACACACACACACACACACACACACACTCACACTCACACTCACACACACACACACACACACACACACACACACACACACACACACACACACACACACACACACACACACACACACACACACACACACACACACACACAATCACTCAGCTGTGTAATTAACTTACTACAAGGAGATAAATAAAAAACGAGGCGATGCTGTGAAGAGTGAAAAAGCTGCTTTCTTAATTTTTTCTTGAAGGGGAGGAAGTAAAACACATCAGCTCTTGCATTTTAAGGAATCTATGAATGAAACAGCAGAGAGGGAAAAGGGAGTGGGAACGATGTGGAAAGGTTTATTTGTTCCCAGTGGAAACACTGTATGGAGTCATCGTGGTGCCACAAAAAAGAATAAAAAAGTAAATAAAAATTTGGCAATAAACAGAGACATAAATAAAAGAATAACTAAGTATATAAATTAATGTGGATATATAGAGAGAAATAAATGAAAGACTACCAAAGAAATAAAAATGGGAAAATATAAAGAGAAATAAAAGAATGAAAGATTTTATTCAAAATGTGGAAATATAAACAGATATAAAGAATAAATAAGTAAAAAAAAGGTGGAAATATAAAATAAATGTAAATATGTATATACTAAATTATTAATTTTTTATTTGTATGAATATTGTTTTTAAATCTATGCTTATCTTCTATTGCACTATCCACTTGCTGCTGTAATGGGTAAATTTCCCCACTGTGGGACTAATAAAGGAATATCTTATCTTATCTTATCTTATCTTAAATAAAAGAATAAAAAGTAAACTAAAAAAGTGGAAATATAAGGAGAAATAAATAAAGAATAAATACATACATTTGGAATAACAAAAACAAATAAAATACAAAGTTCATTCATTTATTTCTGTATATATGTTTTTTATATTCTATCTTTTAATATATATTTATTTATTTTGCATATAAATTTATCTTATGGATATTTAAAAAAAACCTACAGTATCTATTTATTTTTAGATATTCTAATTTATTTTATCCATTCATTTTTCCTTATTTTTTCCCTATATTTTCCTTTATTTGTTCTTTTATTAATTAATTTTTATATTTCCACATTTATTTTCTTTATTATTTCTTTATTGACTTTTTTAATACCACTCTTGTGCCTCCATAACACTAACCTGTCTTGTAGTACGGGGAAGTAGTGCAGGTAGTCTGTGCCGTTGACGGTGATGCGTCCGGAGCCACAGTCTCGGAGAACCACAGTAGAGTTTGACGTTTTCCTGCGACCTGAGAGGAAAAACTTTAATCTTCATTTTCTTTTCCTATATTACATTCAACAGAGACTCCAAGGACAGCTGTGCATGTTTTAGTTGGACATGTGACCAACCTGCATCCTACCAGTTAGTGGGGATGACGGGATTATAATACGATTTCCAAATGCAGAACTCTAATCTGGCTTGTAAATTTCCCTCCGGGGATTAATAAAGGTTCATCTTATCTTATCTTAAATTGGTGTGTATCTACCATCTGAGGAGCTGAAGGCCACGCCCCTGTCGTCCCGCTCTAGCGGAGGCACCGTTTGCTGCCTGGACTGGGCCTCCAGCTGCTGGCGGAAGCGCAGGACGAACTCCTCCTCGGTGGCGCAGTAGGGCAGGGACAGCAGGCGCTCCATCAGCTGGATGAAGCGGTCGTACTGGAAAAACAACATGGCGTCGTTTTAAACGGATGTGACTGACGAGGAGAGGAGGAAGAGGAGGATGAGAAAAAAGAAGCAGACTTCTTACATCATGAGCGGAGATGGACTCGACCAGCAAAGCTTCCAGTTCCTCCTTCGTGAGCCATCTGCTTGTACCTAGAGAGCTGACGGAGACGGACGCGCCGCCGATCTAAAATTAGCCCTTTCTGACCGAGAACGGAAGCCATGATATCTTCAAATCCACCAGACTCCATTCACAAAAACAGTGATTTTACCTCACAGAACACATGCATACAACCCCTACATCAAAAAGTACAAACTTCTCTATACCATGTTCATACAGCGCCTAGTTCGCCATCTTTGATCATAATTAGCTAACTGCAAAAGAGTCACCAAAACATGGTGAAAACCCTGAGTAAGAGATGGGACACAGTGCTCCTCTACTTACATCTGCTTGGTGTCCTGGGAGAAGAGTCCCTTGGCTCTCAGGCGATCTTGGTGCTTCTCTATCTTCTGGGTTTTGCTGTACGTTTCCTAAAATACACCAAAAACATACAGCATTCAGGACCGATTCCCGCATCCCTGGTGAGTTTAACATGGTAGGTAAATTGAATTGGGGGGTACAGCAGCAGCTACCACGCACAGCGAGTCATTCAAGGGGATGCTGACCTTGTCTAAAGTGGCGTCACCCTCGGTGGAAACCCTTCATGTGTGGCCCAGCAGTCTGACCCAGACCTTATTCAATGCATTTACTATGGTTTGTCATATCTTATCTATTGACTTATGGCCATTTCTACTACATTAATTATGATATTTTATATAGAAAGATATTCTGTTGTACAGATGGTGGTTTAAGTTTGCAAACTTTGTCTCAAAAGCATGGCAGAAAGATAAAATTGATTAATTAGTATTTATTCTGATTTCTCCAGTATTATAGTGAATTTTGTTGTACACAATGAAGGTCCTGAGACCCCTTCTTTTATAGTATTAGATTTATTTAATTACTTTATTTTATTTAATTATTAGAGAATAAATATAAAGCACAGACTGTATATAAGAAGAGGCTGTAGCCACTGTGAGGCTAATAAAGGAATATCTTATCTTATCTTAGCCACTGTGACATAACCTGCTGGTTTGTGGACTGACACTCTGAAGCCTCGAGTTCGGCTTTTTAGCCGTCGCCATTTTGGTTTTTGGACGTCACATCTTGTTTGTTTTCCAACCAGAAGTGACACAAGAATGTGGAGCTACGTATAACGCTAACGCTGAATAAGACTGGAGGTAACTTTAACTTTTCATGAGCTGAACATGCTGTGAAAGGGTTAAAGGCGTGTTTTGTGGCCTATTTGACTCTAAATGGGACCATAATTTACTAAATGAACATTACGCTGTATTGAAAAAACTAGTGATTGAGACCATAAACTCATGTTTACAATGTTTACTGAGGTAATACAAGCGAGTAATACAAGTACATTCAAGTTAGAAGTAGCCTCATTTTCTCATAGACTTCTATACAATCAGACTAATTTTTGCAACCAGAGGAGTCGCCCCCTGCTGGCTGTCTGAGAGAATTGCATCTTCAGCATCGGCTTCAGTTTTCAGACTCTGAGCTGATACTCACTTCTATGAATTTATGGTGTCTTGTATGCTCATGACGCGCTAATAAAAATCCATTCATGTGTTATAGTTTGCAGTTTCTGGACTGAATTGACTCAGACACCTGCGTCTGCCTGAAGCAAAGCTGGAAGGAAAAGCAGAAAAACTACATAAATGACAGGACAGTTTCGGGGCTCGCTCGTCATCAGATCACTCTCGCGTTGGGAATAACCCCGGGGGGAGTGTGTCACGGCGATGGGCGCAGACAGACAGACGGATGGAGGGTGGGCATGCCGGTCACGTCCCCGAGGCAGACACCCCCACCTCAGCCACCCAGTGCCAGGGTGAGAACTCATTTCCCCGTCAATTATTCACCAGATGTTTGTTTAATTCCTTCTTGATAGAGTGTGCCTAATCTGCTGCCACTCCGACCAGCGACGGAGGGCCAGGGGAGGAGCAGCAGCGGGAGGAGGGGGCTGTACAAAAAACATCAAGCAAAAACCAATTTTCTTTACAAAAAAAAAAAAAAAAAAGCATAATAGAAAAACAGAAAAAAGAGGAAGCAGGAGGAGACGAGGGGGGCTTGGATGCGTTACACGTTTGCAAACTGACAATGGTGAGGAATCATTCACATGGCTTGGTGGGATAAAAGAGGAGAGGGCAAGTATCTGGATATGTTTAAGTCGAGGTTGTTATGGAGACCGACAGCTACTCTTTCTATTCAGTAAGTTGTCTTTATATGCCTGTCAAGACCTTCGAGTTAAAGGCTCTAGCGATGAGAGGAAGCATTCAGCTCTGGTCGGATATCTACTCCCGGCTGTTGTGGGCTTATTTGGTGTAGATGGGTTAAAGTGAAGGGGGAAGGTGTGTTTTCAGGCTCTCATGGTCGTGGCCATAAAGGGCTCAGTGGAGCAGTGAGCAGGTTAATGTGCCACGCTGGCTGAGCCCAACAGCAGCCAGAGCAGAGCAGCTTTACTGCCACTGCCCCCTCCTGGAAAGAAGAAGAAGAAGAAGAAGATCTACCTTTATTAGTCCCACAATGTGGAAATTCAATTTACACTCTGTTAAACTCATACATGGTACATGCAGACCTGAAACACACATACATGCATTAATGGAGAGATGTCAGAGTGAGGGGGCTGCTCCTGACAAGCGCCCTGAGCAGTTGGGGGTTTGGTGCCTTGCTCAGGGGCACCTCGGCAGTGCCCAAGAGGTAAACTGGCACCTCTCCAGCTACCAGTTCACACTCAGTTTTTTGGTCCATGTCGGGACTTGAACCGGTGACCCTCCGGTTATCAAGCCAACTCCCTACAGACTGAGCTACTGCCGCCCCACTCCTGAGGTGGGTGGGTGATGGCCCACCTCCTCCACCCTCTCCCTGCCCACTTCCACCCCATTTTCACGTGGAGCGTCACCACATTAAGTGCCATGCCAGAATCTAAAATATATATAACCATAAAATAAAATAAATATTAATACATATAACACAAATCAAATAAAATGTGTGCATATTACGCATATCCGTAGCTATATCCCCATCATAATCCTAAACTGTGCAATACTCTATTTTAGATTTACTATTTTTAGTTTATTCTGGAATTAATACTGCATTTATTTATCCAGTACATTTAAACTATCCTTATACTATTATAAACTAATATTATTTATTTATTTAATTAATAATAGCTCCCATTTGTCAGCTTCACTATTTGCACTGTTGTTATACAATATGTCCTGAAGGTTGCTGCTGTTTATAGCCTACATATTAAAGGAAGGTGCTTCGTTCAGCTGTGTGACGACTGGGAGGGTGTAGGGACCGGACAGGAACTGGGCCACGAACACAAGAGAAACAGGAAGAGGAAAAGAGGAAGAGGAGGACAGCGAAGAGGTAAAGGGTAAAAAGGAGTGACTGTGCCTGCAATCATGCAGCCAGGCAGCACGAGCTCTCAGACATGTCTGACATACCTATTTAAACCAGCAGCAGGGGGTGCAGATTGAGGCTGCAGGGCACAATAGTGTGCACGAGTGTGCGCATAAGAAGTGTGAGTTTGGTCCAACACTCAGAGATCACACCCCTCTGTGTGTTTTAGATACAGACACACGCCTTCTTATCAGTGAAACGTCTTTGAACAAGGTCAGCAGCAGACGGGAAGGCAGGGTTCAGCGTGTGAACACAACAAAAGGTGGTGGAAGAGGAGGAAAGAGGAGGTGAGGAGGATCCCCCCTCCTCCTCCTCCCACTCAGGACCCCCCCCAAATCCCCACAGGGGAGTCGCTCCCTGTGTCGGGACAAAGCCTGACAAGCCAGACGAGCCACACCTCAAACACCCTGTACTGGTTATTCTCTCCATCTCGACCAACTCCTGGTTGTTTGTAGGGGTCATGGGAGCTCAGTGGTCTGAGGAAAATCCTTATATTTCCTAGTTTATCATTTATACACTCAAATAGCAGAATCAACAATCCTTGATGTTCACATCTCAGTAAGAGGCCCCTTCCAGTGCTGGATTTTAGTGCCCACTGTTGGTTATTTCTGTTTTATTTTAAAATATAAAAACAATTTAAAATCTTCTAAATAAGTTTTTTTCTCTCTTTGACAAAGTCCTGCCGAGCATGTCTCCCTCTTCATTTTGCTTTCAAACCGTCCATTCTGCAGACCTCCTAATATATCAAAAGTGCTGGACTGCGTCTGATTTTGTTCAACACCTCACTATCAAGGATTCTCCGATTAATTTCACTTCGATTTATTTGAAAATAAAGTAAAACTAAACGCACGCAACTGTAAAGTTTCCCTCTCAGCTTGAACACAATTTTAAAAATAAATAAAAAAGTCAACGGTATCTGTGTGAAGGTTGTCTGTTTATGCTTCAAAAATATGATATGGTTGATGTATTGCTGGTTGTCAACTATTACATTAGTTGCCTAAATAATTGTTTGGTGCCTCGTAGAGACGCTCCTTCATGCAGATGGTTTTATGCTCTCGGATACTGCTCTGCGCACTCGTATCACATGCATGCGTCTGGTTTTTATGTGCTAATTAAACGCCATATCATAGTCGCTGGAATAATTACATACAGAACAATTATTTCACACCAAAAAAAATCATCCAGGTCGTGGATATCTTGTCACACATCCAAGAGGCTTCATCAGTGAGGAACTGAAAATTAGAGCTGCAATGGCTAATCAAGTAGCTGTCGACTATCAAATTAATCGCCAACTATTTTGATAATAATAATCAGTATATTTCTGGTTTCTTTCCTGCTTCATGAAGAGTAAACTGAATTTCTCTGGACAAAACAAGACATTCAAGGATGTCATTATGGACACTGATTGATATTTTTCACCATTTTCTGACGTTTTACAGACCAAACAACAAATCAGTTAATTGCTGCAGTTGCAACAGATTAATCAACACTGAAACAATTGAAAGCGGCAGCATTAATATCAGTATCAGCCTAAAAAATCCAGTGTTGGTCTGGCTATAGAAGAGATACTTAAAGGTTTAAAATGTCATGAATTTGGCTCATAATTTTGGTCTGATTTTGTTATAAATAATATCCCTGTGTGCAGCACACACAGATAGCACACATAGATATTCGTGAGTGAAGCACCCACTAAGCTGGACTACCTTTCACGCCTCCCTCCCTCCTCTAATCTCCCACCTCTCTTTCACCCCGGCTCTGTTCAGCTGCAGCTCTCCGTGTGGAAAAGAGGATCTGACGTTGGCTCTCCTCGGGGGGATGCCGCAGCCTCCTCTCAGCTCACTCCGTCTGAATAGGATATGACCCCAGGGTGCAGGAGGCGGGTGAGGAAGAACCAGGGACTGGAGCTGGATGAAGATTTACCTCCACCTCACATAAAGACCTGACAGCGCTGCTTTGTGCTTCAGCTGCAGTACTCACATGCATCAGGGAGTAGTAGGACTGTTTGCCCGTGTAAAACAGGAAGTGGAACGGCCGCCCGTCTGCTCCCCACTGGACCGCTGTAGAGATAGGAAGTGGACACAATACTCTCAATTCTGGAAACAGCCATGATAAAAATAATCAAGTGCACAGATTACATACCTCTCTGCCTTGGAAATATTTCCTCTGGATGCTGGAAATGAAAACAGAAAATTCAAGTAAAATTCACATTATAGCTGGAGGTTATCAACAGAGAATAAGCTAAAATATGTTTGCTCTCTAAACAAGTGAAACTTTCTAGCATATATTGGCACCGATATTCTAGATATTTATGCAATTTATTATCTAGTCAACCCTCCTATTGTCTTCCCATCGACCGTGCAGACCAGACCGGTCTTAACTGACCTGGTCTGGTTTGATAGTTTTACAGTGCATACAGTATAAATTATCTCCCACTTCTCTATCACACCTTTTTCATTCTCATTACCACAAGTTTTAGCAGTTTTTTTAGTGAATTTATGGTTAACAAACTTCATTTCCATTAAATTATGCCTATTTTTCGAGTAAGAAAGCGGGTCATCGTCACTGAGTCCGACATGTTACTCCTCCATGTTTCTACAGAAGCCCAACAGACCAAACTCTGGCTCTTGAGAGAGATTTTCGCGGTTTTACGTTACCTGAACGCCACCGTACTTCTCCGACACACACTTCAACAAACTGCAGCAAAGTGAGCAGAGTTTCAACGCGTGGCACTGCCACCTGCTGTCTGACTTCCGTCGCTCTTAAAGTAGCGTTACTACGTTGATACACTCAGCGGTTTTGAGTTACTGCAGTCTTAGAAAGGGGGGAGTGAGCGGAGGGGTACTTAGTTGGTTGTACTCAGGAACTATAAAGGAAACTAAATATATAAATAAACCAATATATATATAAAAACCAAAATGTGGTACATGATATTTGTAGGAATAACAGGCATCTACAGCAGAAAAAGTCTCCTTTTTGTTGTTACGTCATTTTTCTGTCTTTAACCTTTTTGTGACCCTTCAGTTTTATCTTTGGATCAGGTTGGGAACCAAAGTGGCCTTTTCTTGTCTAGTTTTACTATGGAAGTGAATGAAAACAACCAGACACACCAGCCGATAAAACTGCATCACTTTGGCATGAGTTTATATCACAAAAAGAAATAATTTACAGCCTTTAAACGTTAACGTCACCCACAGACATGATAGGAAAGTGAAGTTTATAGGAATCTAACCACACAGACAGACGTACCTTCATGATGGGCCGAGCTTTCTTGTCAAACAGGCCGGAGGGGAAGAGGTAGGCGATGCTCCTCTGTTGGTGAGAGGAGAGGATGATTTAATAAATAAATAACAGTAACAAAAAAAGAAATGGCAGTTTGAAAGATGGCAGGCCGTGACAACGCCGGCACGTCCGAACAACGGAGGTCACACCGGCGGATGACAGAGAAAGTGTCAGAAGAAGAGGCGCAAGCTGCTGGCGGGTTCAAGGAAAGGCGAGCGAGCGCGAGGAGTGTTGCTGGAGAGTTAGAGGAGAAAACAAGCAGAAAAAGGCACAAGTTTGTGGCCGGGTTGACAGCGAGCAGAGGACACTGTGGACATCCAACAGTTCACTCCAAGTTCATCCTCTGCTCAGTGTGTGTTATTAGCAGGGCTACAGATGGCACTGTCGATGTGTGTGTGGGAGAAGAGAGGCAGACAGGAAGTGTGTTGGCCCGGCCACACTCATCAAGACAGTCTGTTCATCCTCCATCTCTCCACTCCTCTTCCTCCTCTCCATCAGTTCAATTAGTGAGGCAGCAGGTGCTGCACGGAGGCAGCAGGTTGCTGCCTTTAAGGTTGTCAAACCGACGGAAAGCAGGAAGAAAAGGGCCGGTTGGGAGAAATGGAAAGGTGTGAGACAGGAAGTTAAAGGGTACAAAGACAGAGAGAGGAGCAGATGAAGACACACCTGTGTGTCGCCTGAGCCCTCAATATGGTGGAGATCCCCGAGGGATGAAGACGGAGCGACAGAGGAAGAAAGAGTCCACCCAACACCCCTAAAACCGAGCGGCGCCGCGGCTCCGGAGGGTGGCGGACTTTACAGATTTAATCGGCACGGTGAAATCAATCATTTTACATTTTGATCAGGACTGGTGATAAAATCAAAATGATCCGTCACAACCAAATAAAGTGGGATAGAAATATTCAACAGATGCTGAACAGCTGAATAGTCTGATGTAGGGCTGCAACTATTGATTATTTTAGTAATTAAGTATTCTACCGATTATTCCTTCAATTAATCGAGTAATCGGATAAAAATATTTGTGCTTTAGGAGCCATAGTAATAATATCTCTTAAAATGAACAACTAATTTGTTTCCTTTGTAGAAAAATTTACATTTTTATTACTTAATCTGCATATAATAATATTATCTATTAAAATGAAAACCATTTAGTGCATTTTAAGTTACTTTAACATGTAATTAATTCTTTGAATTATTAACTACTTAGTAAAAACTGTTGATCAGTATTTCCAGAGCTGATATCTTGAAATGTCTTGTTTTTCTGAGAATGTTTGATATTTTACCTGATAAAGGATGTAAGTAATTAATAAGTGATCAATAACTGCTGTGGATTTATTTTCTGTCAATCAACTCATCAATTAATCAACTTATTTTTTCAGCTCTAGTTTAAAAGAAAGCTGACCTGGAGGTCTCAACTTGGCTCAAACTAGTAGACCCACAAAGACATATGCTAAGATAATTAGAATAAATAATAATAAAATAATAAATACAAACTGAAATAAAGTTTTGATCTCAGGATGTTACAGCTGCTCTTAAAAATAAAAGAAATATGCCGAAATATTTAGAACTGTCGCCTCACAGCCGGAGGGTCGCAAGTTTGAATCCGGCTTGGGGTTCTTCTGTGTGGAGTTTGCATGTTTTCCCCATGTTAATATGGGTTTTCTCCAGGTGCTCCAGCTTCCTCCCACAGTCCAAAGACATGCAGGTTAACTGATGACTCTAAATGCCCCGTAGGTGTGAAAGTGAATGGTTGTCTGTCTCTATGTGCCCTGTGATGGACTGGAGACCCGTCGAGGGTGAACCCTGACTTTGCCTAATGCCAGCTGGGATCCTCTCCAGCCCCCCACGACCCTGAATAGGATAAGCAGTTGCAGATGGATGGATGTAGAAATACATGCAAATATATACAGTACATAACTATGGTGTAAATCAGCAAATACATTTTTCTTTTTAAATGCTGAGATGTGGGATCTATTAGGTGAGTTAAATATAAATATAAGAACAGTATTAATAAGAACTTACAGGATAAATGTTGCATTAACTCAGTTACAGTTAAGTAAGTATTTTACAGTAAAGTTACAGTTAAGCTAAAAAAAGAAGCTTAAGATACTAGAAGTCTTTCATAATTCATAATTTAGTTTCTAAATATATATAAGTCATTAGAGATATTTATGGGTCTGTGTCCTGGGTTAATTTCTCCCCTGCCTGTAAACATCCATCTGATTTTTCCTTCTTCATCACAGTCACACCTGAAGAGTCTGGACTGAGAACCAGGACTGAGGGATTTACTCCTCTCCAGTCCTCCAAAATGTTCCCCTTCGCCTCCACACATCATAGTTTGTGCTGCTCGCCGTCGCTTCGGCTTTCACAGCCCGGCGCCGACAGCTCTCTTCATTATCAGTGAGGGACACCGGGGACTGGGCGAGGGAGAGGTGGGAAATCAAGCTAACTGGTCGGAGCAGTGGGGGCTAATGTACTGCCAAAATGTGGAATAAGCATGTCGGTGAGGGCGTAGCTAATATCCCTGATGCAGCGGATTAGCCAGAGGTGGCTCCACCTGCCTGGTGCTGCTGGAGCACCGATGCTAAAGATGATGATGATGATGATGATGATGATGATGATGATGGGGAGAGACCACATGGCTTTAAAACACATGTCTAAAATGATTTAAAACTTCAGGGGAAGAAGAAAAATGTTGACAAATCTGGGGATGAACTCTTGTCTTGCACCAAAAGAGTTGTATGATGACAAAGATCAACTGCTCAGGAGCTGTTTTTATGTACAATAACAATAATAACAGCAACAAATCCTGCTAAAACATCATGTGATCATTAAAACAAAACATTACTTTTTCTAACCTTCTTATACTGTACCTCTATAATTAACCAAATTTAATCACAGCTTCCAACGATTATGAAAACAAGATAAGTGACATAAAAAGTTTTATGTGCCACATTTCATTTTGCAATGACTCTCTTGATTTTATCTTATACTATAAATCCAGAAAAAAAAACATTTACCGTGTCAGAATCATTCATAGCTATACAAGCAAAGTATTTATGATTAAATTGGATATGAGAATACAAACTAATTATTGTTAATTTTGCTCTCAAAGTGCACCAGAGTGATGCATTTAACTTTAAAATATGGTGCATGAATGCATGATGTTTCCAAAGTCAATAAATAATCATTTTAAATAATCATGGTCTCAATATTGACGAAGATAATTACGATGATGATTTTCTCCATAATCGAGCAGCTCTGCTACACAGGGACTATGAGTGAACCAGGTATTTTATATTATTATCTCTCCTTGTTTAACATAAGGTTAATGTTCTGAGTGCATTGTCCCTTTACAAATATATACTACTGTCAACAAACCCCATGGGAAAAAAGGGACTAATTTCAGCAGAGGATTCATCCACATGTGGTGCTCCAGTGAGTATTTCCAGCAGCCGAATGGTGTATGTGCGACTGAGTCAAAATAAACAATGTGTGTGTTCATGCTGGTAATAAAAGCAACAACAATAGTTGTGTTAGTTTTGGTCTTTTCATGGGATTTGTTGACAATATTATAAACACACAATATCACCTTTAAACGGAGATTTATATCAGTTAAAGTGCCATAAATTAGATTAAATTTTCCGATTTTAACATAAAAATCAAAACAGCACTTACAACCTTCAAATGCAACCAACTGATTATTAACTGATGATTAAACAACGACGACACAATTGTCAAACCTGGATTTTTTTTCTCAAACAACCAAAAACAAAATGAAAGTGCAGGAGAGCAGTATGAGTCCACAACAAATTACAGTATATCAGTGATCCAGCACTCATTCATGTGTTTCTATTTGCTTGACATACATGCTAACAAAACACCTCCTCTTCTATCTATTCCCCAAACACCTGCCTAGCATTTCATAGAAGATTTGTATTGAAATTACCTACAGTATCTTTCACAGATATATTACTGGGATGCGGTCCTGCACAAAATATCCTGAACAGCCTCACTTACACCTCAATTTAGTCACTTTAGGAGATAATAAGATCGTAATTCATACAGGAGCACTCATTGTTATGAGTCAATGAAAACATGCCACACACTCACAGAGATAACAGCACTTTCATGTATGCAGTAAAGCCCAAAGCACTTACATCTATGTCGTCCTGGGTGAAGTTCTCGGGGTCCTCTCCCATCATGTTGGCCAGGTGTCGTTTCCCGATGTTAAAGTCCTCCACCTGCTTCTGGATGAACTCCACCGTGAACTTCTCCGGTCCTGCAGCCGCCAGGTTCTTTCTGTGGAGGGCTGAACTCACACATATCTGCCTGCTCAGGACCTGAGGAGGAAGACAAGTGCAGTTAATATGAGATAGGTAACGTTAGCCAAAATATGCGAACCATGCTATATATCTGGACCGGCATCGAGCCGAACTCTAGTTAAGGGTTCAATAATGTACATTAACGTGTCACAAAGCCTATAACACTGTTATAAACTAAATATGGCGTTGGTTAACTGTAATTTCACACATCCTTCAAGCGAGTTTGGGCTAACAGAAGCTGCAACAGGACGCTAACTCAAGGACGTCGGTGTTTCATCTTTGTGGTACATTTCTTTGAGTTCACGTTTGTTTTACGCATAAAACTTGTTACTTTATCAAAGACAAAATCGCACTTCACCTGTCGGCTTAACTGCGACGTGACTGCGTTTATACTCGAGCTGCAGTTCCCACATTTTCCGAAAACAGATCCTACAGTTCGCACACAGGACGCCGCCATGATGACTGACAGCGATGACGTCGCGGGCGGAAGTTGGTAAACGTCATAGACATGTGCCAAGTATTACAAAATACAAATTAAAACAAATATTTTGTCGTCCAGACACGTCCAGACAGTCATGATTATTTTTTGTTCATCGCTTCATTAAAGCGGTTATTAGCCTTCATGTTGGAAATGTAAATAAAAATGCAGTAAAATACAATGTTTTCACAGCTTTAGTGTCTGTAAACTTATAATTTTAATGATATTTTTTGGCTTTATTTTGAAAATATACAATGGGAATTTGATGTATTATTGGCTTTATGGAAATGTTTTTATTTTAAAAATAAAATCAAATAAAGTTTTGACTTCTGTCTATAACACTGTATGTATTCAAGCATTAATTAATAAAATAATTAAATAAAATTAAAGGTAGACTAGCATGATGGTGTGTGTGTGTATATATAAATTCTTATTTATCTTATTCTATTTCATTTATTTATTTATTGTTTTTGTGTGTATAAATTATTATTATTTTTGTTTATTTATTGTTTTTATACGTTTAAAAAAATATATATTTTCTTGTATTTATTCCTGTTTGCTTTTTCTTAATTTACTTTCATTTTTATTTTTTCAATCAAAATATATAAACATTGTAGAAATTATATGTATAATTACAAATGTAAATATATGTTAACTCCTGCTCTTCTACAGTGTTCTTTTAATGATAATAAAGAAGGGACTAATATCCTGAGTCATTACAAATAACCTTTCTGTTTTTTAACTTAACAGTTCCTGTATGTCATTATATTGCAAAGCGTAAAATTAAATGAAACATGTTTATGAGTTATTGCATATTTGTGGTATATGCAGGCAAGGTTTTGTTTAATTTATTGTTTTTAGACAGTCACAACTCATACATAAGTAAATGATAAAAAGTGTGGTAAGAGATTAATATGAAAAGCATCAGAAATGGAAAGGAAATGTGGGGAATAAAAAAAAAACAAAACCTCCAAAACAAAATGAACAGAAACAGCACACAAATAAAAAGAAGAAGAGATTGAAGTGGATGATGTAAACCACATTACAGCAGGCCACAACAATGCATTATCTGCCTGAAATGACAAATGAGGCAAATAAAAAAGTGTGAAGGACAGAACATTTTAAACAATCGAGTATTGTGACTTATTGGCTGCTTCGATCACACAGCTCAGTCCACATCACATCGCAGTGCCACAGCTCATTGAAAGCTTGTGTTGATCAGCATGATCATGGAAATTCATCAAAGCACGCTGGCCACATGGCGCAGCTAAAAGCTAAATCTACACTCATCCAGCATGCTAAACTATTCCTCATGTGCGTTTGTTGAGGTTGTAAATTAACAACAGTCATCGTCTAAATCTTAAATGCAAAACTTGTTTGTCTACAGGTTAAAAAATGACTATATTGACCTGTCACTTTCACTACTTTATTATAAGGAATGTGCAGAAAAAGACACCCTTAAATCTGTTTAATTGATATTGCGTTATTATTTGTTTTCTCCCAGTGTTTCAGACTTTGACACCACATGATCACCATGTTCGGCGCCACTTGTTTGCATACAAGCAACTATCTGAAACCACTTTGACCCCAGAGGCCCACTTGTAAGGCTCTGATGCCCTGTCCGGTTTAATGCGAACTGCATGTGAGCACCATCTGTCTTGCATGTAAAAAAAAAAAAAAAAAAAAAATCACTGACAGCAGCAGGGGTACTGTACATGTCACGCCACAGGATTTAAAGCAGCCGATCCACATGAGTTATCAGAAATAACACAATGAAAAATGCTCAGTCACCGTCTGCCAAACACGTTGGCAAGGCTGCACATAAAACAGATTGTTTTGCATATGTGGTGCAGTCGGTGCTGGGCAGCGCAGAGATGGATTAACACAACATTTTGTATGGATTTCTTGAATAGACGAGCACAAGCTGCAAACTCCGCCAAACTTCCCTGATGTTGTAGCAGGAGGTCAGGTGCCTTGCTCAACAGCACTTTGCTTTCAGGCCATCATGCTTTCTCTCCCCCAACTTCCCTCATTATATTATATAATACTCTGTAATTACTATATTTTACAGTAATTTTATTCACTTTTAACTCAAGTCCTCAGATACTGTCAGATATAGAAATAAAACTGTAAAGTTTGGTAGATGTAAGTGCTACTGAAGTGGAGATTTCTGGTTCAGAGAAAAAGAGAAAAAATTCATTTTGTAAAATTTCATACATTTTCAAGACACTACAGGTGAATAGAGTAAAAAAAAAATAACTACTAGATATCACCATGAGACTTTCCCAGTTGATCACTAACATTAAGACTATTACTTTTATTTATTTTGTCTGAAATGCTATGTTTAAATATGCAAATGAGGCCTTAATTTTATTAAATGTGTGCTGATTTTCATATATTTCCAGAGCAGAAATCTGAACATTGGATAGAGCCAGGTTCAAAATTCATGTTTCTTTTTGTTGATATATTAGAGTCAAAGGTTTAAAAGTGAAAGTGGAAGGTTTGGTGCATGTAAGTGCTGCTGAAGTGGAGATTTCTGGCTCAGAGTCTAAGAAAAACTCTTTTTTTTTTCATGCATTTCATACATTTTGCAAGACTCTTCAGATAAATAGGTTAAAAATAACTCATATATATCACCATGAAGCTTTGGCAGTTTATTTTATACATTATGTTTTTTGCATTACACGTTTACTGACATGTCATGTTTAAATATACAAATGAAGCATAATCTAATGGTATTGTTGGTGAATTTAGAAGAAATCTACAGCAGCAGACACACAAAGTAGTAAAATAAACACATAAATATGTATTTTGGATGTTTTCTTTCCTCTTGTCTGAAAGACGACATGTTATGGAAGCAAAATAGCCCAAGATCATTATATTGACCAGATGTTTTTACCTATAAACAGAATTAAGATATTTATATGACTTATTTGACTTGTTAAACACTTCTGAGTCACATTTGATATCAAAACACCATCCTGCATCTTGTAAATGCATCTTTGTTCTCTGTTAAACCGAATTATTTTATCTGCAGTGAAAAATTGTCGGTTATGAGCTGAATTTCAAGTTTTTTCTTCATGACTTACAATTAAAGTTATGTTTGCCAATTACAATGCATGCAAATAGGACATCCTTTGGTTAATGATATGAGTTGAGGAGGAGCTCCAGCCTCTTTTCCCTCTCAGTGAGTGTGTTTTGGGCACAGTGGTAGCCTGTGCTGTGTTTACAGATCAATGCTGTGTGTCTTCACTTAGATTACTTTGATAGAGTTGGAACAGGAACACGGGGAGATTAATCAAAGTGAAGGGGCACTGACTCCCGGCCCGTGCCAGTCGATACGGCCGTGTGGTTAATTTGCCCCGAGGAGCGCTGTCGTCAGGCAGATGATAAACAGTGTTTGCCCCGTTTTTTAGCCACAAGCGTGCTGCTCACCAAGAAAAATAGTTTCGACCCATGGTCTCTAATTTACAGTGGGGGGTGAGAGGTGGGACATTAATCATCCTTCTGCCGAGGCCCGTCTCTGACAGGCGAGCCACCGTGGGTGGATTGGGTGGAGATATTCGTTTGGAGAGCTCACTGTGGACTTGGCTAAACCCTGAAACTCACTGTAGCACCCGTAATGTTTCTATTTCACAACTTTGTGAATGAAAGGATGCACCTTTAATGACAACCAAACAGTGCAAATGATGAATTTGCACTGAAAACACATGAAAGTCAAGGGATTTAATTTAGGGAACCTTATGGGCGTCTGTTTTCATGCTTGGCATGTGCCACCAATGCTTCATACGAGGCTGCAGCTCAGTGCCAGGCATTAGAGAGCTGGCTCCCATCCAGCTGTTCCCACAGATCTCCATATGGACAACAGGGATTCCAGCGCAGTCTTGAAAAGGAAACGCCACAATAGGCGATGCTGACCTCCGCTCAGCTTGCCCCATCCCCAGATTGAGTGACATCCTTTTTAATTGTACGGCTAAAACAGAGATGGAGCAAGAAATAATGGAGGATATCACACCGTGGAGCTGTGCCAAGTCCGCTCCTTCCCCCCTCTTTCCCAAGGATGGAGTGCTGGAGAACTGAGGGCTTATAACAGCAGCGAGCTGAGGCTTTGCTCCAGTCATCATTTCCATGCTGCTTTACGCTGATTCCCTAATATCCTTAGCGCCTTGCGTAGGGATAAGCCCATCGTGCCGAAACATGGCTGTCATGCCTATAAACCGTTCACGGCTCTAAAGAATCCATTACAGTTGCTCCACAAACATGGGGACTCAAAGGGCCACTTTGCTCAAGCTCATTTACTCTTTTAAGGCGTATTTATTTACCCTTAGTGTGGCAGTGGAAGGGATCTCCTGTAGGCCACAATACATCACAGCAGGATGTAGAAATGGTGTATTTAAGTATATAAGTGGTCATTTATACCATGAATCACACATCTTTAGTATACTTAGCTGCATATCTTTGTGAAGCACGTGTTGATCTTGCAGCACACAACATATATAAATCTGCATGGTGTATTGTTCCTGAGTGGCTCAGCTCAGTCTGGGATTTAGAGTCCTACCTCTGTCAGTTTTAGGGGATCCGTTCCCTCGGTGCTCGCTCGGCTGCTGTACTGTAAAACACAACGAGTACTGATCAGTGCATGAGTACAAAGTGATTTAAACCACTTTAATGCCATCCAGGATATACTGTATATTTCTCTGGTTTTATAGATGTGTGAATGCTGTGTGTGTAAAATGAAGGAGAAACAACCACCTGTTACTATGATGCACCTCTCTCACACTGATCCCACCTCACAGGACGCCTTCTCACTCACTCACTCACAGCACCCCTTTACATTCTTATTCCTGTTCCCATTTCTATTGCTATTTCTATTCCGATTTCTTTCCCCATTCTTATTCCCATTCATCTCTTGCTCGGATTCCATTTCCCATTTCCATTTCCATTTGTATTCCTATTCCCATTCCACACTCGCTCCAATTTCAATTCCTTTTGCCATTTCATTCTTATTCCCATTCCCATTTCTAGTTCTGTTTCCTTTTATTTCCCCATTGTTTTCCCTATTCTACTCTTGCTCCAATTCAAATTCACATTTCTATTCCTATTCCCATTTCTTTACTCATTCCTATTCCCATTCCATTCCTCCTCTGATTTCAATTCCTATTCCCATGTGTATTGTTATACCTATTTCTGTTTCTATTCCCAGTCTTCTCTTGCTCTGATTCCTGTTCCTATACCCATGTCTATTTTTATGTCTATTTTTTCTTTTAACATTTCTTTCCCACTTGGTATTCCCAGTCTACACTTGGTATTCCCAGTTTACTCTTGTGCCGATACCAATTCCTATTCCCATTTCCTTTTTCCAACTCTATTTCATAGCTTTAAATCTATTTCCATTGTTATTTCTTTTCCTATCTCCTCTTGGAATTTTGGTGTTATTTTGTATTGCTAATATTCTGCTACTAGTGTTGTAATAATACGACCACTACCGTTAGAATTTATACTGCCACTACTACTATGGTATACAAATACAGTAATACTGGAGCTCATGCAGCAGAGCGCTACGGTCCACTGTGTTGTGTCAAGCTAACACTCACAGTTATCTTTGTGGGAGGTAAACCACGTTATAAGCTACGGTTCAGAGCTCTGTCAGGGATTACTCATCCCCCCTTCTGACAAACACACACACACACACACACACACACACACACACACACACACACACACACACACACACACACACACACACACACACATCAATTTGTAGATTATCAACAAGTATGGTCATTGAGTGGAAATTAATTTGCCACTGGTAATGGATAGAGACATTTTGCTGAGATGCGTAAAAACAGCTGAACTGCCAGCGATTACCTGCTGGAATCAGCCTTCATCAATATCAGGATAATTACAAAGCACTTCTGGCAGTGCGTGAAATGAACGGAGCGTGCAACAGATTGGGCGGCGGCCATAGATGTCTGCAGATATTAGGCGTCGTCCTCGGAGAGGCTCCACGGGGGAGTCGGCTACCTGAACAGACTGGAGCTGCTTCTGTTGCACCAGCAGCTTCAGGAGGAAGCTTCATATTAAAGCAGAAAACAGTCCCAGCAGAGCTGACTGCGACTGAATCTAACGGACGTGCACAGCCACAGGATTAGAATACACCAGAAGAGAAAGCACAGGAACAACAGAAAAGGTTAGGACAAAACAAAACAATGCAAATAAACAGAAAATAATACAGAAAGTGCAGAGTAGAGTTGACAGAACTGACACTGGCTCAAAGACGAAACAAAAGACAGATCATATGAGACAAAAGAAAAAGTAGAGCAGAATAAAACAGGGCAGATGAAATTTAATAGAACTGAAAAGAAAAAAGAAAAATCTCTGTTGTCATGCTGTGTCTCTTTGCAGTTAGTGTCTCTGTAGTTTTTTGTCTCATGGTTGTTTTGTGTCTCTGTAGTTTTTTGTCTCGTGGTTGTTTTGTGTCTCTTTGTAGTTGTTTTGACCATTTTCCTAGTTGTGGTGTGTCTCTGTGTTTCTTTACAGCTGTTTTGCATCTCTCTCTAATTGTTTTAGTCTCACTGTAGTGTGTTTGAGTCTCTTTGTAGTTGTTTTTCCCCTTTTCGTAGTTGTTGTGAGTCTCTTTACATCTCTTTGTATTTGTTTTGGTCTCTTTGTTGTCCATTTTGAGTCCCTTCCTGGTTGGTACATGTCTCTTTTAGTGACATTTTGTAGGTGGCCAGGGGGGCTCTGACTCTTTGGGCCTGACCTCAAGGTCCATTTAGTAGATGTCGTGACTTCATCACGTAACATCATCTGCAGGTAGAGTTGTCATTGAAATTGTTGAAATCTCCAGTTTTCTGAGCACTTAAAGAAATTCTGCCTTAAATGTTGTGGTTTAAACAGCGGCTGCAAGTTAAGTTAAGTTTAGATATTACAGTTGCCAAACTTGATGCAAATATAAGATAACTGAGGAAGTTGCATGTGTGTGCCTGATAGAAGCTTAAATACAGCTTCCTCTACTAGCTGACTGCTTCCAAAAGATATAATAGGTCACTCGTACACAGCACATGAACAGGACAGGCTGGGTTGACGGCTGTGTCTGTAAAATAGGACACTAACCAGAATAAAAGAGAGCAGACCTGTATGTCCTCTGTCCACAGCAATGCTGGTGATCACAGTGATGGGACTCTGTATGGTGGTTTTTGAGCAGGGAAGGAGGGGGAGTAAAGGATTTCAGGTGTTGATCCCTGTCTTTCCCAGACTTCACTTCCATCTTTCACATGGAACCACTTTGGTTGCCCCCCTTCCCCCTTGCCCTCTCCTCTCTGTCCTCTCAGACAGCGAGCTGGAGGCAGTATTGGGTTTCCTCTCCAGCTGAAGGGTTACTTCAGTCCATCTCTGGGATGAAAAGATGACTCTTTCCCTCCCCATCGTCCACCCGACTCTTTTTTCAGGTGAGAGGCTCGGGGAGGAAGGAAACCATTACATGCCGGGGTGAGCCGGGGCCTGGAGACGCAGCTGCCAATCCTGCAAGGCCTGTCGGGGAGGAAGAGGATCGAGATCCGACACTGGACGGGGAGAAACCCGAGATCTCTGGAAACGGCTGGGAATGACCCAAGAAAAACTTCCGCTGCCCCTCCACCATCCTCGTCTCGTCCCGTCCTGTCCGAACGTGTTTCCCATAATGGTCTCAGGCTGCTGAGGTTCCCTAAAGGCCCACAGACTGTGTGAAAGCATGAACACACAGAAACCATGTATACCACATATAAGATTATAAATTAAGCAGCAAATTTCTGTTTTGGCTGCACAGACACCTCCAGGTTTATAAAGGCTGATGGAAACCAGGCCCAGCTGTTCAGCTCTGCGGTGGAGCGACATTTACATATCTGGGTGAATTTTTTAAATGCCGGACTGGATCTAAAAAGTCAGAACGCATTTTCATATTGTTTCCATTTCATCTGGACGGACGCTTCGAGCGAGCTCTCTTGCATGCAGTTGCACATCAATCACTGCCTTATTACAGATGGGGATTTGGCAGAAAACAATGCTTTTTATCCGAGGAAAGGGATTGTATAATTGCCGCTGTTTTTGACCTCGTGCTGGAATGTGAGGCAGTTTGACAACATCTACACCCCATTGCTTTGTCTGAAATGTGTTGCTCTCTATGCGCTGCAGAAGCAAATCTCATCTTTTCTACGACAGGAAAAAATCAAGTTGCAGGTTTGCAGGCTGTTGCAAACTATGTTGGTTGAAATTAGCATCAAAAATATGCTCAAATCATAACATGGCAACAGCTGTCAGTGTGTCAGTGTGCTGACTTGACTATGACTTGATCCAAACTGCATGTGATTATCAAAAAGTGACTGGTGGGACCCCTTTGACAATGGCCATGACAGCTTTTACGCAACTTTGGAGCATTATTTAACCTCATACCTGACATGCTAGTATGACATGGTTGATACTGATGGATTCATGAGGTTTTCTAGTTTCACACGATACCAGTATCTTCACTCTCACTCTGAAAGTAAGCCGGCTAAAACCTATAGATCCCAAGTTGTTAAAAAATTAGTGGTTAAAACAACTTTGCATTATTATTATGTTAACTTTGACAGCCCTGGTTGACATAATAATTTCAGATGCATGAAGAAGTCTCATACAACAGTAACAGCTGCTGTTTTTTGTCAAACTGCATAAACATTTGGAGCATTTTAAGGGCAGTGAGTATAGTTCTCTCTATGTAAATAAGTGGTATTTTCTTGGGGGAAAGACCTGCTCGGCACCTCGCCAGGTGACAAATTGCTGGAGTGATTGAACTGAGGGACTAGTTGCTGGGTTAATATCTACCATTGATCTTCCCATTGATCATTTGTCCCCCACTAATGACTGTGACTGGACTGATTTTAAATAATATGTCTCGCTTGTAACCCGACATCAGAGGAGGGGATGAGGATTTCTCAGGGAAGGAAACCGCTGCGAGAAATCAGCTTGAAAGGCCAGAAGGAAATTGAGACAATATTAAAAAGAAAAGGTTCAATCTGCAAGTTTTTTTCCCTTCCCTGCTGATCAGAAGAGCTGCAGACTACCGCTGGGCTCCTTAACATCTGGTTGGGCAATTTACCCCGCTCTGACGACTGGAAAGGTTAAACCACTAAAATCTAATATTTGCCTAGAGGGGGTCAAGGCACTGCAATTACAAGGTACAATCGGCAGGGCTAATCAGCTAGTAGCGCGTACCGGGGGCTCGGCTGGGCAAATAAGCCCTGATCAGAAGCACTGTTCTCTGCCACTTCTGTTTACTTATTAAACCCTGTTCTCATGTTCAAGGGCCCCTCTGCAGCCTCTGGCCCCACACACCCCTGAGGCACATGGGAGTAAATTTAGCTCAAATGGGACCGCGCCACTTGGCGAGAAAGTAGCCCCCCGTGTTAATCAGTATCTGCCTTTTGTTGCGAAATGATCTCAAATTACTTTCCTCCAATCTGGCAGACATTAACACCTCGGGAAGGTAGGTGCAGCCTGAGGAAGTGTGTGTGTGGACACTGACGGCGGCCTGCATCACGTCTTAGAAGGATGTGTGTGTGTGTGTGTGTGTGTGTGCACCATGATGCTGTTTACATGATTGCTCTTTGACACACATCCCCTAATTGACTGAGTATCAAGTGCAGGATTAGTGTATAATATATCAGAACTGTCTGGCGCACAACACTTTTGAACAAGGCTCGGGGAACAATTACTGGTAATTAAATATGTGCCAGTTACTGGAAAAGATAATTATGTCCTTGGTGTATAACACCAATTAATTACTTTTATTTCAGCGAGCAAAGCTTTTAAACGTCGGCGGAAGCCATTGGAATGGTGTTTGAGTGCAAGCAACCTCTGTGTTTGCTGATGTGTGAGTCGGAGATGAGCGTTTAGGCGCTGGAGTTGTTTGCTGCAGCACATGCAGAAGTTCTACCTTCGAAACTCTTGCATTCGCTGCCAACAAGCCCTGCCTTAATGTTTTTACCTCTCCGTCCTCTGGCATTAAACACTGACATAATAGGTTGAATGAAGAAGAGCTTTCTGGGAGCAGAGCTCAACTTTCTCGTGCTAAGAGGATTGGTCTGATTGAGCCTACGAGGAGCGCTCTGTATAACACCTCACCACACCAAGATAGCAGCACCAGATTACCTCCAAACATCCCAACAAACACACTCATTCACATATCAAACGCACGGATTAGCAAATGATCTCATTCCAGGCGTCCACGACTAATGTCTAACTTTGAAATACCTGTGGCTGATCATTAGTAATCTATTAAACCCACGGCCTAGAAATGGTTACACTGCAAGCCCCTCGGAGTCAAAAGTGGCTGATGTTTCTTTTCCAAACCCCCCACACGCCACCCTTCGCTTTGGTTAATGAGATACAGAGTCAGACGGCCTGAGCGTGCTCTCTCTCCCGTCACCTCACTCTCCTTCTCTTTCCTTACTCTCCCTCGCTTTCTCTGGTCCTGCAGCACACACTACACTCATTTTTTATCTCTCCACTCCTGCACCAACAGCTTAATCCACGCATCCATGCGGTCTACGCAAACAATCAGTCAGTCAGGAGCGTATGGCTGCATGTGTTTTTCTTCTTCTTTTGCTCAAACATGTAAATAAAACCACAGCTAATATGTGTGCGTGTCCTGCTTTGTGCACGTGTGCACGCAGCCTGCCTACTGTATGTGCATGCCAGTGTGTGTTTGCAGAGCTACCTCTAGAAGTCACATTGTGAGGATTCACAAAACAGCCCCTTTGCATGAAACCCGAATCAATGACATGACAAAGTGTGCACGTGTAAGTAAGAAAGACTGCTTATGGGAGGCATGAGGTGAAGTTACATTTGTGACATGTTTTCTGTACATATTTAGTTTAAGTACTTATTTTAAGCCAAAACATGTTTTTCCTAAACCTAACTAAGCGGTTTTGTTGCTTCAACCTAGACTGTTTTGTTGCATGGCATAAAAAAATGAAATGTGTAAAAGGCCTCATGATGTGGACTGTCCTTGTAATGTCGAGCTATTTATACGACTGTCTGTGATGCTGGGTTCCTGCTATGTGGGTGTGCAGTATGTCGATGTGTATGTCAGTGTGTACCTCTGGAAATCACACTGTGGGGACAAAAAACAAGGCTTTTTCAAGACAGGGTTGAAAATGAACAACTTTTTTACAAATACTTACATTTGTCTTGACAGAATTTGCAGTTTATTTTTGCAGCTGTGAGTTTTTTGTGCTTTGCTTTTAGGGACTCTAGTTTACAACAACAGCAAATTTATAGTCTGAACTTTGAGTAGGTGTCTCTAATTATGTGCGAACATCCTGCATTTTGAAAACCTGCTTAAAGTTGGGGTGTAGTATGAGTTTGGACCACATCTTTGGTGTCTCTGGTTAGGGGAAGATTGATTTGACGGTGAGGCATGCAGTGGTTTTGGTTGAGGTTACGGTTAAGTCTCCCGGGAGGGAATGCAATGTGCTGCTTGTATGTGTTTGTTCGAGAATATGATTTGCATTTAATGTCTTGTATTATTGTGCCAAAATGTGAATCTATTGATGCTAAATAAGACCACAATGCAATATGTGTGTGTATCCTGCACCACAGGTATGCATGTGCATGTACATGGTGTGTGTTTCTGAACCTAAATGCACATGTTGTGCTCATGCGTACTGTCGGTGTGTGTATTGTAAAGCATGCAGGGATGCTCATGAGGATAAAACTGTTCACATTAGGTCACATAATGGGGACTAACTGCCAACTTTGGGACAAACAGTCACCACAATGTCCTCCGAAATGACAAAAACAAGTTTGTGCACGAGTCCCTTCATGATTGGATGCAAATTCATGAGTGTGTTTGTGCCACATTCTGTGTGTGTCATAGCCTACATGTGTGGATGCTTATTGTTGTGTTTGCAGGTGTGTGTGTGTGTGTGTGTGTACTAGCTCTCTGTGTGTCACGCCGGGCCGGCTCCCCCTGGATCTAAGCAGTATTGACAAACCCATCAGAGCTGGTGATGCATCAGGCTCCCCGCTCGCTCCCCTCCGCCTCACCCTCCCGCCCTCAGCGGCACCGCGGGGCCCGTGCTGACACGCTGTCACCATGGTAACTGCTGCCAGAGCGAGCGGCCTGCTGGGACAGCTGACCCTGAGCTGCTGGCCGGACGGCGGGCTGCGGCGGGAGATGTCACCGGCGGACCCCTGAGGACCGGCCGACCCCTGCCTCTGTCCCCCGACCATCGATCCGTCTGCTGCTGAGATCCGTCACTCTTACGAAAGAAAATCCAGTCAGCGAGGCTCCGATAGATTAATGTGCATTCATACACACATATACTGCTTTAATGTGACGTAGACTCTCCCAGAAAGTCGAACTCTGCTGATAAACACAGAGTCCTCATCCATGTTGGTGCTCATGAGCAGAAAGTCCTGGCACGCCTTCGCAGAATTCTTCTTTTCTACTTTTTCGAGGTTACCGAGTCTTTACTTGGCACCTTGTGAATCCCCGTCTCTGTACGATCGGCTCTGGGAGCCAACACAAACAGCGATTTTTGGCAGCGGCCCGGCGGCGGCTGTGGGCGTCAGCCTCCGCCAGCGTCCGGCGCCTCTTTGAAATGTTGACCAGCTTTTTGACACGAGGCTCCTGGAAGCAGCCGCTGCTGGACGCGGGGCGCGGCTGGGTTCAGATCTCAGCGAGGGGATTATGGGTAGGAACCGAGCAGTTAGCTGCTCTAACCGTCACGAGGCAATTTGTTCGTTTGTTCCTGTAAAGAAAACGTTGCACCATGTGTCAAACTCTGACACCTACAAATATGATTATGAAATAAATCTAAAAATGCCAGTTTAAAAAAAAAGGAGTAGCTGCACAAAGTGAACCAACAAATGTTGTACTGCAACAAAGTAATACTACTTAATTTAGGGCTGTACCCCAGTACTTTTTAAGTTTTGAAGCTTCGGTGAGAAATATTTGAAGGTATCCGTCTGACGAACTAATAATTAATATAAATAATGTTGTGAGATTTATACTTTATCATGACACACAGACAGTATATGAAAAAACAAATAAATAAAAAAAACCACGAAGCATTCGAAAACTGATTTGGAGTTACCACGGCAACGGTCACAGCTTCAAAGTATTCAAAGCATTCGAAGCCCCAACTTTGTTAAAGTACTTTTACAGTACTTTTTGGGAGTATCTGTACTTGAGTTTTTATAGCTCTGTCAGCTTTATGTACTTTTACTCCGAAACATTTCCTAAATACAGTGTGTACTTTTACAACGAAACATTTTCTAAATAAAATGTTTACTTTTACTCTGATACAGGTCCTTAATAAAATGTGTACTTTTACGCCAAAACAGTTTCAAAATACAATGTGTACTTTTACTCTCCATTTTTAAGATGGAGTACATGTTAAGAGGAACAAACGCCTAAATTCTGACTTATTTACAGTATTTACTTGTACTTTTACTTTCTTTTGATGCTTTCCTTTGATACTTGACTACAGAAAATATCAGATACTTTAAGACTTTTATTCAAGTAATATTCTAAATGGTGACTTTTTGTTGATTTTCTGGTTACACAGCTGTACTTTTACTCAAGTATACTTCATCCAACACAGCTCAGATGGTTAGTTGATGCTTATTTTTGACATATTTGTTGAAGGAGTTTAATGTAATTTCTTCTTCTACAGCTGAAATAATTCACATAAGACTTGCACAAGATGCTCCCGTATTACGAGCACCATCAGCACCAACATAGAGGCCTTTCCTCTCAATAATCCTCCAGTACTACTACGTCTTTTTGTGCTCTCCAGCTCTGACTGAAAAGCTGCCTCTCTCTCTCTCTCTCTTTCTCCCTCTCCCTCTCTCTCTCTCTTTCTCCCTCTCTCTCTCTCTCCCCTCTCTCTCTCTCTCTCTCTCTCTCTCTCTCTCTCTCTTTCCCCTCTCTCTCTCTCTCTCTCTCTCTCTCTCTCCCTCTCTCTCTCTCTCTCTCTCTCTCTCTCTCAGCGTCACATGCATAAACAACAGGAGAAGATGTGAAAGATCACTAACTAGCTTCCTGGTTCCCATGGCAACCAATAAAGCAGGGCCCCGGCCGTCTTTTATGGGGGATCATGATGCAGGCGCAGGGTGGAGCACGTGGTCGACCTCGGCTGAAACGAGATACACTGTGTGAGCGTGAGAGTGAATAAAACATGCTCAGACGCTCACAAACACAAACCGACGACGGTGGAAACGTGACGTCAGAAATAATGCTGCCACCGTCCTATAAACCACATAACCCATAAAATGTGAACTTCCACTTCACAGCCACCACATCCATAGATGTCACCGGCCTTGACCTCAGTCACAGCTTCATTTTCAGGTCCTCCTGCCATTTTTAAATCACAGGAAAAGGCAAAATGTGTGTCAAAGTGCCATCTTTGATCGGCACATATCCCCATATATAATGTAGAGATGCTTCGTCGATTAGTCGACTACGACCACAACTAATCGGCTGTTTAGGACGTGGTCGACTAAGATTTGTTTTGTCATTTTTTGGCTTTTTTTCATGCTGAATGAAAGCAGGTGTGGGAAACACACGATTTAAAGTGGTGATTATTTTCACAGATCTGTCGATTAAATCAACTTAGAAATCACAGCACAATCATTTAATGTGTTTTTCAAGAAAATGAAAATAATAATGGAAAAAAAAAGATCATTCCCGCTAATACTGCAAATCATACTGCTGTTGAAATATCAGTCAGAGGTGACTGCAGTTAGATATTTTTGTAAACTTGCTCAGCCCTAATGATGGTCAACGTCTCAGTGAAAACCACGTTGTGGTGATTCTGAATTCTTCATAGAGATAAACGGATTAAATGAGTTTCTCCAAATACACAAATATCTGAAACTGTCAAAAAACAAACAAAGCTGGGAAGGCAATTTTTTGTGGACATGGACCAAGGCGACATGACCTGAACAACAACTGAAATAAATAAATAAATAAATAAATTAATTAATATCAGCAGGAAAAAAACAACAACAAAATGGACTAAAGAAACCTTCGACTGAGGCCACAACGTCCGACTGGTCGACTACATTTCTGTGGGGATATGCACCAAATAAAGACGGTACTTTGACACTCACTTTTAACAAATATTGTGCATCCTGCGATTTAAAGATGGCAGTAGTGCAAGTTTGATAAAATTTGGATAAATCTTGCAGCCCTATTTATCCTGATGTGACTGAATATATATATTTAAATAAATAAGCAGAATATTACCTGCACTGTTTCCTGTAAATTAACATTAATCGCCTTAAAAACACGTAAACTGTCTACAGACTGCTGGAGAATCCAAGTGTCCACAGCAGAGTGAAGCCTGGTGAACAGCAGCTGGCAGCAGTGGGGATAAGATAAGGTTCATCTTATCTTATCTTATAACCCACAGCAGGGTTTGTACCGTGGAGCCACGCGGCCACTGGGTGGCGCTGTAAGGTCGGAGAAGCTGCAGCTGAAGGGAGGACCATGACTCCGGATTACAGCTGAGTTTTACTGAGACAATACTTCAAAAATCATTAAGGGATTATTGTTTTAATCATTTTGATGTCGATGATTGAAAACGTAAATACAGTGGTTTTATTCTGCTGTTTAAACCTGCTGCTTTCTGTCTCTGGCTGCAACAAATAAACTCATTTTATTGATGAGGTTATTTTTTCTATAGTCACACAAAGTCCTGCTATAGAAATATATTAGCAGTGTTCGTTACTGCGGAAACTTTCTAAATATTTCAGAAAGATGATTTTTAACAAGCCTGAGGAAGCTGAACCACACAAAGTGCTGACTAAATGCCCACACGAATCATTATTTATTATAAATGTGATTTATTTTATTTTACTCTGGTGTTATTCCGCTGAGCTGCAGCACAGACGGATTATTCCTCCTGCCAGAAAACTTATAACACTACAACATGTGTGTGCGAGGGAAAACAATAATAATCGTTATAAAAATAAAATAAAATAGGTGCTGATAAAATGCAAAATCGTGCTAGCACACTGATACAAAGAGTAGAAATAAAAGTAAAGGCAATATAAAGTCAGAAAATTGCAATTATATAGGAATATTAAACGTTTATCGAGCTATTTTATGTATTACTGCATTATACTTTCGGAAATATTATAAGTTTATGCACTTATCGGAATATAATAGGAACATTATAAGATTATTGTGACTATTATATGAATATTATAAGACACATGGTATGTTTTAGTTTAAGTAATTTAACTCACTGGAATATAATAGGAGCATTATAATGTGAATATTATATGGACATTACAAGCGTTAAACCCTCACTACAAACAATAATAATACATTAAATTAAAAGCAGAGCATTATGAGAGCTAATATAATAAACACCTAAAGGAATATTAATATTATCAACACTGAATTTGGGCCGATTTACTGGCGCAGTTTACAGGCTAAAATGTGATTTTTGCAGTAAAGTTTAAAGGGTTATTCTCACTTTATTATGAATTTCTGAATATGAAATGAAGGGTGTTTAGAAATGTGTAAATTCAATCTGTCAAAATGTTCCTGAATTAAAGGCGTTAAATGCGCAGTTGGAGACAGAAGAGGAGTCCATACAGCAGACAGGAGCACATTATACCTCTCTGCTCTGCATCGCCCCCCTCTTCCTCCTCTTCCTCCTCTTCCTCCTCTTCCTCCTCCTCTACCTCTCCCTCTTCATCCTGCCTGCTCACGAAACCATGACCTTCACAATTCATAGAGAGGAAACCCCCGAGAGTCACGTCATATTTGAAAACGTCCTCCTCTTCTTCCTCTTCTTCTTCTTCTGCCACTAAAACGATGCGCGATAGTCACATGTTGAGCTATTATTATCGCTTGCTTTCAAATATATATTTGTTTTGTAAAAGAAGATAAAATATCCCGTAAATATGAAGTAATTCCTTCTAAATGTATATATAAACCTGAGTAATAATAATATAGAATAATAATTATTATAATGGTTAAACACGCATTAATGTAATAATAATAATAATAATAATAATAATAATAATAATAATAATAACGCTCCAACTTTGGGGGGATAACTGTAAGAATTAATATAACTAAAATTAAATCAAATAAAAACGTAAAGGTTTATGTTCGTAACAAAATAGAATAATTTTATAAAGAATAATAAAGCGAAGCAGAGTGTTGCATCCATGGACTCACCAGGATGGCAGCAGCACCAATAAAGGCATGAACCAGAGGAATAGTTGGTGTAAAATAACTGAAGCACTAACACTGATCTAAAGTCAGCAGACAGAGGGATATAAGGAGATATTTTCTGCAGCAGAGATAAACCCATGTGGACGCGGCTCCCTGCGGAGAACAGCTCACAAGTATCCATATTCATGCGCTGCGCACGTGGAGTAAATACAGTATGAGTATTGTTGGGGGGGGGGGGGGGGGGGGTACTACTTTACACCGACCTGCCATACATTCACTTGTTAGTCGTCTTTTTCAGTGACACTATATCACGTCTGCAAGTAACTGCACCTAAAAGCTGAGTGCATGATATAATATATTATATTAGATATTAAAGAACAAACAGCCTCGATTTAGGTTGGTTTAATCGTCTCGAAGCTCGGATCATAAGTCTAATTAAAACACACACACACACACACACACACACACACACACACACACACACACACACACACACACACACACATATATATATATATATATATATATATATATATATATATATATACACACACACACACACACACAAGCATATCAATATCTAATATTGATGTGTATAAGTTGATGTGGGCCTAAAGCTATAATTTAGAAGTATGATTATAATTTTTGAGACTGTTATTTGTTTAGGCGCACACAATATATATTATAGATTATTTTAATTAATTTATTTTATGTCAGTGAGTGACTGGAGGGCGCAGGCTGTTGATGGTGCAAATTAAATATTATTATTAATAATTATCAGGCATTAAAAGTTGGGTTTCATCCCTCCACTCCCGTGCTGAGGTCTGGTTTTAAGCTGCTGTGACAACGAGCTGCTGTAATTAGCGCAACGAGCCCGTTTGGGCCACTGGCGTCCTGAATCAATAGCAGAGAGCTCCTCGGGCCTGAACGTATCGGTGCACACATGCTGCTGCCAACACGGTTTAGAAGACCCATGAAAAAGGCAAAGCTGTTGGAGAATAGGCGGACCAAAACCTATTATGAGATTTGAAACTCTGTTTTGTGTGTAAAATCTCGCTCTTGATTGGGACGTTTCTGCAAGCTGAGAGGTGTTTTTACGCACAGGTCCGCTTTTTGTGGATTTATTTAGAGGAACCTCAAGTGCTCCTCTCTTGGGCTTATCTTAACACGTCATGTGACTTTACATTGGTCTTATAATACAGGGGAGCAGGAGCTGCATGCATAATGAGCATAACACGAGGCCAGAGTGGAGCCTCGCTGCACACATGCTTTTATTTTTAAATGCTTATTGTTCCATCAGCATGCGCAAAACATCATTAACACAATTAAATAAACAGTTTTGCCTCGTGATTATTTTTTTTCTTGCAGATGCATCCACACGTGTGCGTAAATTACACAGGAATCTAAAGTTTTGGGTGCACATGTGTAGCCTATAGGCTATACAGCGTGTCTCTGCTGCCACTTTTACTAATGGAGACAAAGAAAAATGATGCCCACTTCTCTATATCATTGAATTCAGTTGCTAAGCAACTAGCATGGGAAATCATCCGCGAAATTCAAATCCTGCAGCGAGAGGACACGTTTTGTGAGTTTTGCTGAATAGGCGAGCGAGACAACTCAAGAAAGGAAAGAAAGTTTGGAAGCCAGGGAGAGGTTTTCCTCTTACAGCCAAGACGAAAAATAGTCCAACGTTTTATCCATCATTTAGAAATATTCTAAGGGTAAAAGCACACAAACAAGCGCTTTTTAGGAGTATTTCCCCTGCACCTCAAAAGTCCTGCAACAACCCAGATATGAATCCGCACCAGTCCGACATGTCAAACAGCACTGCAGCCTGCTGTGGCACAGACACAATCAATAAGCTCTCTGACCCACTGCCCCGCATCCCACAACACAGACCCCTGCGTGTTTTGCAGGTTACAGGAACGTGGACGGAGTTATGAAGCGGTAGCAATGCGCAATCTTGGATAACTTCACTATTGCAATGACTGTGACTCTATTATTATGTGACTTTTGGTCGCACTGCCGAGCGCACGAATCAGGGTATTAATTATGTTAATATCAGTGTTATGATGCAGAATCTGGGCCATAAGCTGAAACGTAAATATTGCATAACATGCACTAACCTAAACTATTATCCTACATTTGAAATTCTCTGTTTTCTTCACCAAATATATAAAATGTTGCTGCGTCCTGCATGTTGGGGCTCCTGCCTCTCGTCCAAGGCCTCAAGAGGCAGCATATGTAAACAAACAGGCGCGCCATTGCGCAGGCCTGCCTGCAACTGACCGCGATGTTTCATTTAAATGGTAATGCACAGGTTATGATGATGATAACAACGCTGCTGGACATTTATTTAAGCTTACAGGCGATCACTTCTGAGCTCTTAGTGTCATCAGTTCTTTAATAAAACGCCAATTTATCTTTTTTATGTTTTAGTGAATACAAACACACCCAGTTTAAAGGTTCCCCTTTATAAAGCCAGTTTATGTTCCAATAGCGGTTATTATTAGCTCGCTGCTTCATCTGGGACTAAATAGTCCACCATTTTATCTGCATGCAAAAAATGGCACACCTTTTTTAAATAAACAAATATATAAATCTCAAAACACAACATGATTGCATTTCATTCTAACAAATTTATTGTGTCTCAATCAGCTCGTACGGAACCACTACTGAAATTAAATTACAATCAAATTATCACATCAAAATATACCCTTATTACCTAGAACAACGGTCAGCTTATGATGATTTGTGCTCCTTTAGAAATACAAAATTATAGACCAAAAAAATATAAGAAAGAAATGAAGATGAAACAAGGAAAAATAAAAAGGGAGGGGAAAGCATCTTACACAAGTTCCTGCAAGGGGAGGGAAATAAATTACCGTCTGGAATATGTATTCCGAATAAAATATTAAAACAAGTCTGATGAAAAATATAAAGTAAATAAGTCAGATCAGTTTCTGATCTAGTGATCTATATTGCCGGCTTTACAGAGTTTTGTTTATTAAAACCTACCAAAGAATACTGCTTAGAAAGGGCAGCAATAATAGTATATCCACAGCACCCACTCAGTCACACTTGGCAACAGATTTTTTTCTCAAATAAGTGCAGTTGAAGTCTTTTCAAATGTCTTATGCTCTGGAAAAAAAAGAGGAAAAATCCACTCAAGGTGTCAAAGTCCTTTAAATAATAATAAAAAAAAACCCAAAGGAGAAGGTGATCTTTGAGATCAGACGGGGACAGTCCTGGTCCTGGTTCTTTCTGGGCCTCAAAAGAAAAAAAAACCCTAATCCTCCGCAAGTGTGTGAGTGAAACCATGCAGTCCACCTCAGAGAAAAATAAATCATGATGGAAGCGTCGTGGATGTCACTCTTGTTCAGTTTGTTCCCCTCATGTTATTGTTGGAGAAGGCGGTTCAGTCCCATTTCTAAATATACAAAATGTCTGCTCCTTTGTTTCTTCATTCAAACACAGGATAATGAGAGGGATTTTTTGTGGAGAGGGGGGAGAGATAAAAAGAATAAAAACAATTTCCTCTTGGTGTGTTTTAATGCGCCAAAATTACCTGGTGGAATGAACTTGTAGTTGTCACCCTCTGGTCGCTCGCTTCACTCGCATCTTTTAAGTAATCTACTAAAAAATGCCCCTGAAAGAAAAAAGCAGAAGGAACCTTTTAGGTTAAGACATTTCAGGGCCTGGAAGAAGGTGCGTTTTTTCTGATGGGGGGTTGGGAGGAAAAAGGGGAAGGTTGTTTTTTTCTTTCTGGTGAAAAATAGATAACACATTTGCAGTCTCATTCATATTCCCTCACAATCACAGTATCAAAAAATGTGTGGCGATAGTCTGTGTGTTTTTAATGTTTAATTTCATATAAAATATTCTGTGCTGTTCTATGTTTCACTGAACATTCGTTTGCAGTCCATGGAGGGGGGCGGTGTTTCTGCACTCACATTGCCGACCTGAGAGTACACATCCTCCGGCGTCTGAGCCACTCCTGGGGGCGTCATCCGTTTTTCCTTCTGTCTCCTATTGCAAAACCACACTCTAACCACCTCCTTCTCCAGCTGCAAGTTGTCCGCCAGGCCGGTGATCTCCTGCGCCGAGGGTTTGGGGCATTTTAGGAAGTGGCTCTCCAGAGCCCCCTTGACGCTCACTTCGATGGATGTGCGCTTCTTTCGCTTCCTCCCCTGCGCCGCGATCTTGTCGATGCTGGTGGGGCTGCCGGTGGACGAGTCGGCCTCCTCCAGCCACTTGTTTAACAAAGGCTTGAGCTTGCACATGTTCTTGAAGCTGAGCTGCAGAGCCTCGAATCTGCAGATGGTGGTCTGAGAGAAAACGTTCCCGTACAGGGTGCCCAGCGCCAAGCCGACGTCCGCCTGCGTAAAGCCCAGCTTGATCCTCCGCTGCTTGAACTGCTTGGCGAACTGCTCCAGGTCGTCCGAGGTCGGCGTGTCGTCGTCCGAGTGCGGGTCGTGGCTGTTGACGCCGCCGTGGTGCTGGTGATGCGGATGCTGGTGGTGGTGGTGGTGGTGGTGGCTGCCGTGGTCCAGATCCGGAGTGTCCCCCCGCACCAAGCCCGGGTGCACCAGGCTCTGGCTCCCCGGGCTCAGCATCCCGTTCACAGTGAACCCCCCCGGCTGGGAGTAGATCAGCGACTGCTGCTGCTGCTGTCCCCCGGATATGGAGTTAATGTGCGCCGCAGTCGTGCTCCCCCAAGCCCCGGCGTGAGTCTGATGGGGGGCTAAGTGAGGGGGCCTGTGGTGCAGCGCGGTGCCCGTGTGCAGATCGTCTCTGCCGGAGTTTTTCACGTCCTGCTGCTGTGGGCTGCCCGTCATCCCGACGGGACTCGAAGACCAGGGTGAACCGGCTTCAGCTGCAGCCACCGCGGCTGCTGCTGCGGCCGCTGCGGCGTGCGGGAGGGATGTCACCCACTGGTGGGCATGGCTCAGCATGTGTCCCCCGTTGCTCGCTGCCATTGCGCCTTGCATAAAGTCACTCTGTACCATCTTGACTGAGGGGTCCCCCCTGTAGACCCCAGACCCCGAGGTAACCGCAGCACTGCCCGGCTGCATGCCACCACCTCCGGAGTCAGAGTGCACGATGGAGCCGGACGATAAGATGCTATTGCTGGGCAGATAAGGATTGGAAGCGGCGGTGGCCATTCCGTCAACCCTTATGAATATGTTTGTGGATAACCCCCCTCCCTTTTTACAGTCACTTCTTTCGAGCAGGCAAATTGTATCTCATGAATTATTCAAACTTTAAAAGTATGAGTAGGTTTTTGGCAATACCATCGACGCGCGTAAAAACGCAAAAAAGCTTCAAAAACGGTGGCCGAAAACTGGATAAAATCCGCGTATTTACAACATTCTACATGTGCATGGGCATCGGCGAATAAAAAAAATCCAGGTTTCTCAAAAGCCCTTTGAAACCATGTGCAGAAAGTTTCGCACTGCTGGGATGAAATTGTGAGCATTAAAATTCAAATATACAGGAGAAAAAGCGGCGTCCCATACAAAGTTTTGGTGCTCGCAAAAAAACAAAAAGCCTTGCAAATTCTCCACAATGTACAAAGTCCTGGTTTATGTCCCCTTCGGATGTGAAAAACATTAGCAGAGTGTCCTTTTGTAATTCAGTCGCCGAGATTTCTCCCTCGCTTTATTCTTTTCTCTCTCTTCTTTTATAGCACTGTAGAGCCGTTCTCTTTGTTCTGTTTTGATGTATATAAACCTGCCAAACCGCAAACTCCCGATGAAGTACAATCCAGTATAACAGTGCGCGGCGCTGCTCGCGAGCCTCTTCTCTCATTCGCTTGTTCTCTCTCTCTTCCTCTCTCTCTATATCTCTCTCTCTCTCGCTGACAGGACGCGTAGTCCCGCCCCCTCCTCCAAGCACCGACGACGCACGGATGTTTACCCCCGTGCGTCCCCGCTGATTGGTTACCCGAGGTGTGATTGGCAGGGCTCGCCAGCCTTGCTCCGGGCGCACGAGCCCTCCTTCCGGCTGTTCCAATTGGCTGATTTTTAATTGCAGTCCAAACAAAACGGGGGACACAACTTGGTAGTAAATAGTACTGAGGTATTAGTACACAAACGGTGACCTCTAGTTTGTGATCATAAAGCTCCAGCACATGAGTTCCCCTTTATTTATATACAAGTACATCTGTTTGAAAGTTGAATATAAATACATGTTCTAGATGGATAAACTCCATTTAAGCATTTTCTTGTTCCAAACGCACATCCAGTGTATTCAAAAACTGCAACTACAAGATCTACTGCTAACAATGATAATTATCTGCTTGCGTAATAGAATAAGGTGTCCACGCTGCACAGTTAGGGGTTTAATTCCCTCCGGGCCACCCATGAAAAATACTTAAAATAAAAAAGCTCCACTAAATGGTACATGCTTTATCTTGTTACATTAACCTACATGGTGATGAGGTGCACTGGTGTGTTAAAATGGTTAGATTAGCATTTCAGAACTACTCACCAGCGCAGGTTAATTGTTTACGAGCATATAAAAGAAAAAAAAATCTCTCTAAGGCGCACTGAGGAAGCATGACACTGCATCCTAAACACAAGACAGAGAGGAAGTCCTGATTCGAGCCAGTGTAGCTCCTCAGGAGTTAAAACGCACAAAGGTTGCGGGGATGCTTCCACGCGGAAACGCCGCGCACAGGCAACCTCACTGGAGCACGGTGAAAGAGAAAGTGGCAACCAAAACAAGGGCAAATTGAGCAGTCCTTGGGGGGATTTGTGCGTACAGGGGTGGCGGTGAAACGTCTGCTTAAGAATAAGAAGGAAAAAAATGGAGATATATAGCACCACACCATCCCTCAAGATGACCCCGGAGATGAATGGGGCCTTTGTTAGTGCGCCTATATGGACGCACCCATGGGTGGCAATAAGTGCCAGATATACGGCACCCATTGGTGGAGTTGCAGCCTGTTGAGTCCACCTGAGCACAGCAAATCTTGTGGCGGGTGACTCTCTGTATAAAGGTTAGAGCTGCATGTCGCGCGTAACCCCAAACACTGATCCACAAGCTCCCCAAATCAAAGATGACGCACAGATTTTATTGCAAAAGGGATTTAAGGGCAAATATAAGTGCACAAGCTGCATGCCAGCACCCCCCTCTTCTCATCCCAGTAGATTTAATTTGGCTCAAAACCGAGGGAGCCTCGTGGATTTGTTTACATTGAATAGGCAGGCTGGGGGCCAGAACCATGGGGCCCTCTATTCATTAATATACAGTGAGGATTTCTGTCTAAATTACTGCTGTTCAATGCGCGCTGCGCGCTCTGAAAGGGCGTCTCAGGCGGCCAGCAGAAACGTGACACCAAGGGTATGCAGAGAAGACCCTCAAAATGAAAATTATTTATATATAAAAGGAGTCAGAAATGCTCCCCGAAATCATCGCGCGGCGATAAAAACTCTCTGATATATGATGTGTTTATTATTTATTTGCTTATTATAAAAGGTCCCCAAGTTCCCTGCTGGGGGAGTTCATTTATTTTGTATGCAAAAAAAGGAAGAAAAGGGGGGAGAGGAAAAAAAATCATCCCCAAGTATAACAAGAGACGAACAGTTAGTGCTGATTTTCATTTGCATAAATTTTCATATATTTTAGTGAAAATAATAGCGGGAGCCGAGGAGTGCTCCTGCTCAGTTGAGGCAGAGGAAAGAAAATCTTAGGGAGCAGCGAGTCGTAGGAAAGGGAGATAACCATTTACAGCCTCCGTGTGAACAATGTGAAGCTATTTCCCTTTTCTTGGACACAAGGTAAGTCAACAATTATCTATGCGGATTTCTGTTTACGCATGAGGAATGTGAGAGTTTATCGCGTGTTGCTCCACTCTGGCTGCTTCCTTATATATGATATTTCAGCTCAGCGTCCACCTCTTATATTTTAAACCGAATTGCAAATCATTTTTTTCCCTTATGCGTAAAAATCAATACGCGCGTCGCTGTCTGCTTTTGCGTACTGCCCTTTTTTTGCTTTTTTATATAAATAACGGGCAGATGGATAAGCTGCTGTTTTGTAGTGAATGTCCACCGGAGAAAACTGCAATCAATCACATTTTAAGCAGGGAGAGAGAGAGAGAGACCCCTCGGTTGAATCCTCCAGAGGGACCGCGTAGGCAACTGCAATATGAAATCGTTTAATAGAAATCGATCTGCAAAGTTTGTTTAAAGTTTATCTGCAGCAGCTTGTAGACCACAGCTCGGTCCTAAACTGCGCCCATCAAAGCGCAGACTGAGCTTATAAATAGCCTGCGATGTTAATGGATGCTGACCGGTTTGTTCTTTATTTTACTGTTTTTGGTTTCGCAGCGAGGGAATGTCAAGAAAACTCAAACTAAAGCGACAGATTTTTTTCTTAAAAGAACCGCAGATGTGAAAGAGATCCGGTTACAGGAAATTATTTAATGTCACTCCAGTGTCTGTCTCAACTTTCGGCTACATTTTAAAACGTCCATCACTGAGGATCTATCGCACATTAACCCGAGGAAGAATGGGAAGAAGTGGTTTTCGGTATACTTTGCAGAGGGTTATTTTTTTTCTCACGGGTTAACTTTTCTTCTTCTTTTTCCTGCATTGATGGGGAGAGCATTTCTGAGCCCAGCACATGGTAGCCATGGTGAGCCCAATAAAAGGGGGAAACACTAGTCGCATTAAGCTGTATGTTTGTGCACTGGAGTCGAGATGAAAAGAGGCTCGGTGTCCCGAGCCAGCAGCCGCAGCAGCATCGGTGCGTAACGCGTTACAGTAACGAAATTACTCCGAGTCTTTTTTCTAGTTTTACTGCATTTTTATGATTTTATCTTTAAGTATCCAAAAACTATGATTGCCACTATTCAGTGCTGGAAAAAAAGTAAATCTCCTTTTAACAGAGTAAATACAATAAGTTAAATTGAGCCAAATCATGACTTGATTGGTTTTGAGAGGAAACCAAGTTATCGCGATCTTTAAAGGCAGTCATTCTGTGCGTAATTGGAAAGTAACGTGACGCACGACTTTTCACATGCTTGCAATTCATTAGGAGTTTCAAATATCGTGATTTGAGTCATTTTCTCGTACAGGCAGCTTGTTGCTCCCGCACAAATACATTTTGTCATGATAATAAATAAAAAATAACCATTACTGCCGCCAGGTGTCGCGCTCACTCACGATGCAAATATGTAAAGGTTACACTGCAAAAGACACGTTTATGAATAATTTTAAATATTTATTTATTTATTTAATTTATAGATTCTAACATGGCGAGCTGAATCCACATGCTTCCAGCGCAGACTCTAATCTTTTTTTTTATTAAATAACATTTTACTTTCAAGCCAAATCTCTTGATTTAGTAGAATACTTTTATCCAAGTGTGCGTATTTTTTTATTTAATTTAATTTTTTTTTTTGTTACAATTTTACACTTGGATTACTGGATGAAAGCACTCTTTTTACAGTGTGTAATTTTATGGCCACCATTACACGAACAGACAGGAGTTGATGGTTGGATGACACGATTGGCAATTAAGATATCACTGAATGGGTCAGAGTAAAGAAACAATGTCTCACACACACTGAGGCAGCACATGCGCTGTTTAATAAATGCTGCATCTGGCTAATTCCTGCAAAACAGGCCAACAAGGGCTCCGGCTAGATTCTGGTTAAATCCCAGAGGCAATTAAATTAATTTAATTATCTTTTTAAAAGATATGCCTCCCAATTCCACTGCAGCCTCGATGCGCACATTATTATTTTGCACATATTTCTGCGGGAGTTGCATGCAACATTGTATTGATCAGCGCAGGCAGCCTATCAGTGACAGCCCTAGTTGATATGCAAATAGCGTGTGATTAGATAGCACGCTGTTTGAAGCCAGTCGCCATCTGCAGAAGCCTTAAAGCCATAAGTGTGAGCCAGCAGCTTTGTGAGGAACCGTATGACGAACCGGAGACGTTAAGAGTCATTAGCAGCGTGAATCATCCCGGGAATTAGTGCACTGCGATTTCTCCGCATGCTTGACCGGCCGTTTGCACCATCCAGCGCTACTCTTCATCACCATCATCATCATTATCAGCAGCAGCAACAAAGCATCACTGTGCGTTATTGCGCCCATTCTGTCATGCTGCACACTGACGCTTATTGGTAGCAGGAGGCCATTTATTTATTCCTCCAGGAGCTAATTCATCACGAACTTGCATGTTTCCACATTTAAAGAATTAAATAATATGTTGGAATATGAATGACATAGTGGGGGATAAAAACGTCTACTTGGCGCTGACCACAAGACAAAAACACCCGCATGAACAACATTAATCTGCTCTCTCTCCCTCATAAAACATCCTCTCAGTGCCATCACTTTGATTCCGCAGCCGCCATTAATTTATGACACCTGACATGCAGATTTATGCCAGTCCTCCACAAGGTGGGTAAACCCGGCCTGTAGCTCCCACTTCCCCTGGTTGCAATATTCAGATTAAATTGATGCAATTCCTGCCGTTTTAATTAGGGCCTATTTAAGTTGCCTATGGGCTACATAATTTATTTTCCTCCCCTTGGTCCAGTCACTAATCCGAGACGACATACGTTGAGTGTGTCTCCCGTCAGGCCAAACGTTGATTTAAAGCCGAATCCAACTTGGAGCACTTAAATGATAATGTAGCTACTATAGCGTTAATTAAATGGGCTACACACTGAATACCAGTGTAAGCATTAAACAGGCCTTCAATTTCAGACATGAATGGGATTTTTTTTTCTTAACCCATTCACACGAGACAGAGGGTCTTTATTAATATTCTATTAATAATGGCCAATATGGAGTTATACACACCTCTTATTCCACTACATGGGGTAGTAATTGCCCTGTATTAACCGTGCAGCGCTGCAAATGGGCTGACAAGCAGGTAAAGATTATATGTTTAGTGTTATCACAGGACTCTCCAGTGGTGCAGCACAGCTGGTATTGATTTGGAATTGGAAATCAATAGGGATGTCATAATTTGGATTAAAAAAAAAAGCATTTCTTTTATGTGTGTTTTTGGTGTTGAATTAATTGTTTTTCTGACAAAATTGAAAATTTCAGAGAGTTTCAAAGAGTTTCAATTAGATAAAATTAATTAACTTTTTTATTTTGGGTGCAGAGAGATAAAAATGAGTCACAACGTGGTGCTGGAAATACATTTGTGAATTAATTTGAGAATAAAAGGTTAAAACTTGCAGTGAGGTGTGGGTTTTGTGAAACACTATGGGAGGAAAAGATTCACACACTTACACAAATAAACAGTAAACGCCACTAGTGGCGGCTGTGAGGAGGTGTAAATAAAACATACTTGCTAAAACATGCTAAATCCTCTGTTTCCAAAGTGCGCTAATTGCCTTTCACAATGTGCAGAAATGAATGCAAACCAATGGCTGCTTGCAAAAGCCGGAGACATAAACTCAAAATGTGCAGCGTGCATTTGAAAATCAGAAGTCTACAAGGGTTTGCACAAAAGAGCTAAAACTTGCAAATATTTTTTCAAACTGTCCCAGATCATGTTAGTGTTTCGTGAAACAAAATGAGAGGAAAATATTCATCCAAATGTGCGCGCACACGCACACGCACACACACACACACACACACACACACACACACAAACAGTAAAACGCCACTCGTGGCGGCTGGCGAGGAGGTGAGTGACGGGGGACAGATCTGCAAAGATAAGATGAAGTGCAGCTTTCTGAGTCAGAGAGGCGGAGGAGAGAGAGGAGAGAGGTGCGTGTGCTTTGTCTGTCAGTCTTCACCCCACCCCCACCCTCGTCCCTCCACCCATTGGGTGCTGCTCGCCTCACAGTGCAGCCACGTCCCCTCCTACAGATGTAAAACACATCAGCGTGGACACACAAACATCCCCAGCTCCAGCAGAAAACAAACCAGCGTTATATGTAAATCATCACACGGACACGCTGGTATTTTTCTATTCTATTAGCCTGTATTACACATGCTAATCAAGAATGATATTGTGTTATTAAGCTGAGCAATTAATGAATAAACTAAATCCGCAGCAAATCTATAGAAGAGGTGTGGTTGGTTTGTAGCCACTGTGCATGTCTCTCCCTGCGTTTTGTTTTTGTTTGTTAAACAGTGGCGTTCCCTGAGGATATAGAGATGGGGGGGGGGGCTCGTGGCACCTCCCTGCCCAGGATTACATTAATCAAAGTATTTATTTCCCTCGGGGAGCCAGGCGCAAATCACTCCAAATCCCAGCAAAATTGGATAACAGAGGAACGGGCGCATCTAGGGTAACCCTCTCTCATGCTTTTTGCTCATTTCGCCAACTTAATGGATCTAGTTCTATCTAACTTTGTGGAGCAGAGCAGCAGGGAGGCAGCGGGCGGGTGGTGGGGGTGCAAAGCTAGAGGTATTGAGGCCTTTGAGAAGACAAACAACATAATTGGATGGAAGCGGGCGCTCAGGTAGAGAAAAAACAACACTAACCACATCCCCGATAGGAGCGACTCTGGATATAGAGCTGCACAAATAAGAGCCATTCCCCGATTCCCTGTCTGGGTCCGAGCCAGCACCAGGAAAAACTAGCCCCCATCTGTAATAGACACATCTAACACCAAAGCTGCTCTTTCTCTCTCCACTAAGTCTGGTCAATCCATCGCAAACCCCACAAAGTAGTAAAAACAACAATTCCTGATAGCGTCTTTGCACTATTTGCTCAGTAATTACGTGTGATGTTTGGGCAAAGCCAGCATGGCTAATAAATCAGCAAATGTTTGCAGCCAGGCCGGTGCTGATAAGGCAATAAATACAGCACCCAATATGCTCCCTATTACAGGTAATGCAAATAAAATAATAGGGCTGTAATTTTTCCTTATGTGTTGCGGCAGCGGTGGCGGCTATGATATTCATGAGGGAAATGGGGAGGAAATGTCATCTCTCAGGCTTTATGGGCGCCACATTGTAGCGCAAATTCAACGCTGCTGCCGTCGTCCCAGTTGGGGATAAATGATGGCCTCGCTGGATCGCGTTGGAGGCCCGAAACACACACAGGCTCGCAAATGCACACAATTGCTAGTTTGTAGACACATACTGCTGCCATGTATGCTAGAGGGGACGAAGGGTCGCCAGCGGGGCCCGGACTCGGAGCCAGGCCTCTCCACGGTGAGCGCATGTACGAATATCACACTTGTGGAGCTGCTACATGTTTCTGCAACATCTCGTGTGTTTGCGAGTGTGTGCACAGTATCCATACTTGTGTATACAAAGTTTACCCAGCCGGTGTGTTTGTACATCATATACATGCATCAAAGTGAAGACAAGCTGATGATCCATGATGCTCAGCAAATGAGCAGAAAACCCACAGCTGTAACAGGACCGGTGCAGGCTGGATGGAGGGAAAGCAACTCCATTGATTTCCAGCGCTCTTCACATACACTTTATTTACTGCTGCAAATGATGGATACTTTAAAAAGTATGCAGACCTTTACAATTCTGAATGTAGGCAGCCATTGACTTTAACTGACTCCCCAACCTACTGTATAAGTGCACAAACTTTCCCGGCTGGGGTCATTTTTACATAAAAGTCATGAAGTCAAACAACGCAGACTTTTCATATCAGCCCGCAACACTGACAGACAACGTACGCAGACTTGACGTTCACTGTGACGAATAACAATAATCTTTAGTCTGCTAATCAATTTTCATACTGCAACACAATTAACGGAAATCAACGGCTGCCTGGAACACTCGATGAAATTCACCCAGAATGCTAAAACACAGCGACACAATTTTTAAAATACCGAGTTTTCAAAGTGCGCTAATTGACTTTCACTTTGTACAGGAATGAATGGAAGCCTACGGCTGCTTGCAGGAGATGTAAAAATAAAAATGTGCAGCATGCATTTGAAAATAGGCGGTAAAAATCAAACGTATACATGGATTTGCTTAAAGGAGCTTAAATTTGCTGTAAACACAGAATGTTACAAAGTTGAATAGATTGTTTGCCATTGATTTTAACTGATTTCCCAACTTAAAACTTGCCTGACTGCATTCATTTTTGCCATCACATAATTGTCATTAAGCCTAGCAAAGTAGGTTTTTCACATTAAACTGCAGCAGTTACGAACAATGTACTCAGACTTGAAGTTCATTGTAGAGCTGCATCGATTAATCAATTAATCTTCAACAATTTTGATAATCGATTAATCGGTTTGAATAATTTTTTAAGAAATCCCTCAAAATTCTCTGATTCCAGCTTCTTAAATATGAATACTTTCTGGTTTCTTTACTCCTCTATGGCAGTAAACTGATTATCTTTGAGTTGTGGACATCTGAGGACGTCGTCTTTGGGAAACACTGATCCACATTTTTCACCATTTTACAGACCGAACAACGAATCAAATCACTGAGAAAATAATCGTTAGTTGCATCCTGACTAGAAGCACCCAAAAGTCAAATTCATTCACCTCTACTCTATTGGGGTGAAGGCAAAAAAGATGACATTTACAGAAAATATAACTATGGATGCATTTTTTTTAAGTACTCAGAAATCGTCCAGTTTGGTTGGAGGATTTAGGACTCAGGATCTCTAAAGTCCTGGCTATAGCCCTGAATAATATAATGTCAACTAATCGGGAAAATAACCGGCAGACTAATCAACAATGAAAATAATCGTTAGTTCACTGTGACAAAAAGCTAAAGCCAATTTTCAGAGTCTGCTAATTGATGCAACCAGAATGCTAAAACACAGAAATATTTGTAAAATTGTTTGTTTTAAGTGTGTTAGTTGACTTTCACATGACACAGCAATGAATGGAAACCAATGGTTGCTTACAAAAGCTGGTAAAATGAAGTCTCACTGTGGAGGATTTGAAAATAGTCAGTAAAAATCATGTGTAAAGGAGCTAAAACGTAAATGTATGGTCCTTTAAAAAGCCTCCACAGGGCCCCTATGTGTTCCCCCGCCACACTTTAAGACCCCTGCATGAGGCAATGAAGGCGTGCATGTATTATATACCGTACTGCGTCTCCATCACACCCACAGAGTAAACACGTATGACTGGCTGAGCGTCGCTATAGCACGCTGCAGCTCCAAGGCGTCTATAATAATGATCGGTGGGTCTCAACTTCAGAATGGGGGGCCTTGCTGTTGGGGTCGGCGACTTGTTGTTGATGATATGCGGCCGCGGGTGACGTGCTATTCATACGCAAGCTTGTGTGGTCACGTTCAGCAGCCGGGGGAAGTCTTGATTCATGCGGGCATTATGCACGCCGGACGCTTATGGCACCTCTCCCTGTTGCCGTGCAGTCAGGCCCATTTGTTTGGAAATGGGTTTACATACATCTTCTTCCAAATGACTCCCCCTCTTCCTCTTCGCCTCCTTCAGCTCACAGCGCCTGCACATACTGATTGGGTGAACTAGAAGCTACAAACATGCAGCTACATCAACTGCAACAGAGGGCGTTTAGGTGACGCTACTCACCCTCGGTCGGCCATGTTGGACAGGGCAGCTGTTTAATGATACTGGGCTGATTTGATCTGGTTTTCAGCTGAATTAATTTGCATTTAAAACTATTTAACATCACAGTTTGGTTTCAGACCCATGTGATTGTGCACCTTTGCACTGCAGTTTTTTATGAGAGCTTTTCTGCTAGTAGCTCCTCAATTCAGACTTAAAGGCCCTGAAAACCTGTTTTCTCAAACAGCTTCTTACCATCAGCAATTTGCTCCTACATGAACACGCACTTATCTAATAAAGTTGAGACTATTTTGGTTATTTAACAAAAGAGATTTCTGTATTTTTCTATATTTTTTAGTGTTGGTTTTGCTGGTTAGAAGTGGGGAAAACGTGACGTCACGGTGACGTGATCAAACCACAGTCATCAGTCATTAAGGTTTGATGTAACAGAGCTACACTCACATTTTGAAACCACATTTTTAGGGATTCAGTGATATATTAGTGTATTTTAGGAAAACTTTTAAACTGCACACCCTGTTTTTATTTTGATGCAGGGACAAAAATAGCCTTTTGGCTAATTCTGGCATTTTTATACCATGTGTATTTACTAATTTGCACTGCCCCTCCTCAAATAAACTAAACAAATATCCTTCACATGTGACTGGTCTGCTTAACAGGAGGTGCAGATTGATGGATGGATGGAAGTCATGATATTAATGGTTGAAACTGGCTGGTACGAGCCCACAAAAGCACACGTCATATTTGGTGTTAAGGAGGAAAAGATTATTAGATTTTGCTATAAAGATACTAAGAAATAATTTTTTTGTAATTATTTAGCATATATTGTTAGACAGGTGAACATTATGTGATCAAAAGGGGTTAACAGAGGGTTCTCCATCTCATCTTGCCTTTAAAGAACTCTAGTATTCATCTGTGAGCTAATGGTCCCATACGTACTTCAGATCCTGAAACAAAACCCTGCTACAAGGTCCCCCTTTTAGACTACAGACCTGTGCATTTTGTGTTGATGGACTTTTTGCTTTTGTAAACTGCATTATGTGGTCTTTCTGTGACCTGTCCCTTCTGGTTTTAATCATCATTCTGGATCAAAGTTAGTGTCCCAATCATTTCAGTTGTTTTAGTTTTGAAAATGCTAATAAGAGTTGTTGTAGTAATTACTACTTTATGGGCAAATCTGGCACTAACATTGCTTTGCTAACAAGGTTAGCTACGAAGCTATTAGGTGTTTGTTGTTTTCTGTAGATATTTTTTGCAGGACTTCTGCAAACTTTCTCATTAATTTGTGAAGTAATGAAATTTTTGAAACTATAATACTTGCTGCTACAACTCCTTCACGCTCACAGAAGTTGATGAAAGTCCTAAATTGATGACCTTTTAACTCTTTAACTTCACAGTGTGGAGTAGCAACACCAGACGTGATTTCTGGATGTGTGACAGCAGCAGAGCCTCTCCAGCAGTATGATTGGCCACACTTACAGGCACACTCTCTCTTCCTGCTTCACAGAGCTGCCGCTCGCCCCGTTACCCCCCCACCCCCTCCGTCTCCGTCCAGGCCTGGCGTGAGCGTTCAAGCCAGCAGCATCACAAAAGCGGCTTTGAGGGGATTGCACGCTGGCCGCCGACCCCTCTGAGCTCACACCCACCACACATTACTCACCAGCAGGCCTCAGTGCAGACTGCAAACCAGGCGAGGGAACAGTGCATGTCACAGGACTGAAGGGGGGGTTTATACTACTGACCTCGTTTCTCTGTTTTCATTTCAGAGCTCGGTTTTTCCTACTTTGAAGGGAGATCTTTAGATTGTGTAAATGATGAGTCGCAGCACAGAAAAGAGCACAATAGAACTTTGTTGTTCACCCATGTTGGGAAATTGCCTCAACATGGACTGTCAAGTCAAATATCCCTCTCCGCTTTTGGCTGCTGGTCGTGCACTGTCAGTTCGTCATGCCAGGAAGTGATGCCGACTGTGTGTGAACATGTGTACTGTATAAGCCTGCATGCTTCTCCATTTGTTGCTTGTTTTGGCGCGCGCTAAATCTGTCAAAGGACTGCTTTTTTCTGTCATTCCTGCATCGTTGATTTGGGACGAAACACATTTTTAGCCAAGCAACGCTCATGCTGGTGTTAATATATATTGTATCGCTGCTCATGTGGATGTCGTCATTGTCAAAATAGGAGCTGAAAGCTTGAATTATGTTCCCGCAACCTCCACATCAAGGTCTTCCACAGGGACGCCTCCTTTGTATGACTGAACTTGAGATAATGCAGGGTGTCATGTAAAATGAAATTACATGCAGCACGCTGTTCTCTTCCCCTGCACAGCGCTGCGCCGCTTGTTCTCAGACTGTAACCTTCATATTGTAGGTGTGAAACGAAAGCTTAGCAAAGCATGGCCAATTCTCAGCGGCTACGCCTGTGAATCCAGTCCTCCCCGGCGTGCACGGCTGTGTTTGCCGTAGACCTTTCGGATTAGCAGTCCGCAAACACAAAATCCTCCCAACGATGACTAACACACGTCTCAACACGTCGTCAGAAGCTGCCACAGAAACTCTGTTTAGCCTACATTTATCAAACCTGCAGCTAAAACTCGGAGTGTTACGTAACGCCGCTCTGTTCTCCCAGTAATCTGACTCTCTGAAAAAGCTGCACCCACAGGAGTCGATGTCAGAGCTGTGATCCATATTCTGATGTTTAAATGTCTGTTTATGTGCTAAATGTTTGAGGAAATAGCTGATCTGAAGGTTCAGCTTGCTGCTGTGTGTTTTTAGCTCAGATTTTTGTTTTCAGGTCACTAAGAGACGCTGTAATAACTTTATCTTTACTCTGACGCTAATTACTCTTATAATGAGTTATTATTTCTTTTAAAACAACAGAAACTTGCATCTCAAAGTTTCAAGAAACGAGACTCGGACCAGGAAAATTCATAAACAGCTTTGATGGAATAAAAAACAATATCTTAATTTGTCACATCTCGCCTGACTCACTGCAGCGTTACTGTCATCACCTGTCAATCAAACCGTAGGCGGCACTGTTTTGTCATTTTAACGTACATCCTCTGTCGCTGACATCTGAGTGTCTCCGCTGTGTTTCTTTTTTCTATTCTCAGTTAGCAGGGCCATCGCTGCTTATGCTAACTGTGCTGTTCTTCTTCTTCTGCTTACTCCAAACAAACTGAAAACACATCATGTTAATGTTAAAGAGTCACCAGACAGACGCTAGCGCTCAGCGCGGCAAAATGAAAAAGTGCTGGTGAAGTTGCTGTAAGCCAAATTACTGTAGAGGCACTGAGGGCTGTGTGGTGGCAACAACAGCGATACGATATGTACCATGATACGGAGATTAGGATTCAGTATGTCAGTTTATCTAAAGCTCCTTTTAGGAGTATAAACAACACAACATCATATCAAATCAAAATCTGAGTAAAATGCTCACTTTTTGCATTTGCATTTATCACAGGACACATACACTGAGAGAGCACACGCTTTGAAATAAAGTATTAAATGAGCTAGTATTTGCATGTATAATATTAATTAAAATAACTGCGATATTCAGTATTTTCCCCTGCAGATGTCAGTAAATATTTGCAAATATGCCAACAATGAGTTCGGGTTTCAAAAGTGATGCGAAGACCAGCTCTGATGGGGACGGTTTTGTAGTTTTTATATCATTTTGTATTGTGGTAGAGACACTTTCTCTTTAGTAAAACGACAAGTAAAAATCCTGCACTAAAGAAGTAGAGACGTAGGTAAAAGTTTCCACTGTTGCCTTGATATTTATCATCAAAATCAGCATTCAAATGCTTTGTTAAGTTTGTTTATATACAAGCATATAATAATCATGTATAAATCCCCAAATAGCCCATGAAATGAAGAAAACTCCCACACTATTATTCATTGTTTGTATTCAGAATTATTCATTATTAGATCGATATTGCTGTTTGTTGTGTGTAGACCACCATCAGAGAGACAGACGAAGCTTCGAATACCTTTGAATATTACACAACGAAGCTTTGAAGCCCAGAAAATGCAGGTCGTGCAATGAACTGGCAACCACTTGCTGTGAAGTGAAGACAAAGGAACGAGGGAGGGACTGTTTGACACCTAGTGGCTGCATGTTATCAATAGAAGCTTTACATGTAAGCTTCAGGTAGCTTTCAGAGAGATAGTATGATATATGGTATGGTATATGAGCTAAGAAACACAGTCCTGTTTTCAGCTTTTTGACATAATCCAATTAAAAAGTCGCAGATTTGGGATCCTTGTATCCTTGTATCTAAAAAAATTTGCGGACAGCGCAGATATTTTACAGGATTATTGGTCAACATGGAGCTGAGTTCAGCTGAATGAACTTGTTGGGAAGTTCGAAGAAAAACAGTATAAAGACGTTTATAGGTGCTGGATCAAAAAACCAAACTGAAGTCAGACAAACAGAGCCATCACTGTCAAGTAAGCATCAGTAGCTGTAGAAGTACATTCATCTATACTAAAGCATCATTTTTATGTTTTATGTGCAAAATCTCAACCTGCAAAACTATTATGACCAGAAGAAAAAGGGTAATATTTCCTTCTGAGATGTAAAAGTATGAAATAACCAGTGGTGGAGTATTCAGACCCTGTACTTAAGGAAAAGTAGTAATACCTCTTTGCAAAAATACTCCAATACATTAAAAATGTTATTCAAGAACAACAGCAGTAACTGTACATTAGCATGTACTAAAAGCATAAAAAATGAAAGTACTTAATGAAGACAAACGGTGTGATATTATATGATTTACTTATTATTAATGATGCTGCTGTTGGTCAGCGTGGAGTTATTTTATATACTCAGGTTTAATCTGAAATTATCAAATAAATATGGTGGACTAAAACATACAATATTTGCCTCTGAAACGTAGTGGAGTGGATGTATGAAGTAGCATCAAATGGAAATACGCAAGTGAAGTACAAGTACTTCAAACTTGTCCTTAAGTATGGTCCTCTCCTCGTCATGGTGTAATATCTAGTATAGTTTAGAGTGCATCTGATTCTAATGATTTTCTCTTTGTCTCTTCCTCTTTCAGGAGAGTCCCCCGGCAACACACACACACACACACACGCACACACACACACGTATACACACACACACACACACACACACACACACACACACACACACACACACACACACACGCGCACACACACACCAAACTTTTGTCCTCCCATGACTCCCCTCCTTGTCCCCCCTCCTCCCCCCTGATGCTCAACCTCTGGAGGTAAGGGCCTTAGCTGTGTGTGTGTGTGTGTGTGTGTGTGTGTGTGTGTGTGTGTGTGTGTGTGTGAGAAAGCGGACACGCCGTCTCCCCAGCTTCCGTTTTCCTCAGCACGCCCGCTGCTGGAGTATTCACGCTCCAGGCTGTTTTCTTTGAGAGAGAGAGTATAAAAATATGCAAATGCTATTGTTGAAGCGCAGAACGAAGAAGAGAGGGTGGTGGTGGTGGTGGGGGGGCTTCTTTTACACCTCCTCACCTCCCTGCTGCCGCCGCTGCCATCGTCGCCGCTTCCGCCTCCACCTCCACCTCCACCCATCCATCCATCCACTACACGGAGAGAGAGGGAGGAGGGAGGGGTATCAGGTCTGACAACAGGGGCAGGATAATGAAAATATGCTGAAAAGCCACTATTGTGTGTTTCAGCGGAGGCCTGTTTTCTAGACCCAGAGAGACGGAGATGAGCAACTATTGAGATAATGAAATCCATCACACTAACCACAAGACCAGACCACCACATGTCGCTAAGAGAGAGAGAGATGTTCACTGTACAGACTGTAACGTAGGACTAAACACACTGATCTAGCTGCAGTCCTTCCCATAAATCACGTCTGGCTGATCAGAAATCTGCTCGGGCTGAAGGTGGGATCATGTGACGTCAGCTGGCTGCATACTAACAAGGGGAGTGTACAGGTGCACATGGTTTCTCAGGGCTGTCATCCACCAGACAAACTCTTCGTCGACTAACACTCATACGACTCCGTCGACTCATCGATCGGCCAATTTAATCAGCAGATATGTCACAAAAAAGTCATTCAGCATGAAAAAAAGCTTGAAAAACGACTAATCGACTAAAGACCAACACGTCTGATTAGTCGACTAAAGGGTCCTGTCACTGTGTGCGTCTCTTTGTGGTTGTTTTGAGTCTCTATTGTCATTTTGTGCCTCATTTTGGTTGTGTTGCGTCTCTTAGTGGTCATTTTGCGTCACTGTGGTTGGTTTGCCTCTTTTTTGCATTTTGCGTCTCTGTGTTTAGTTGTGTTTTTTTGTCATTTGCGCTGCATTTTGGTCGTTTTGCATCTGTTTGTGGTCATTTTGCGTCTCTGTGGTTGTTGCGTATCTCTTTCTTGTCTGATTGACTTTATTTCTATACAAAGAATCACAAAAAGGCACCATTTTAAATCAGGTGTTTATCAATGCTGTGTTTCTTAGAAATAAATCATTCTACATAAAAAAGACTAATGAAGTAAAGAAAACTTAGTCGACTAAGACCAAAACGACAGGTCGGTGTGTCTCTGTGTTGGTCGTTTTGTGTCTCGTGGTTGCTTTGCCTCTATTTTTTGAATTTTGCGCAGCTTTGCTGAATACTCAGTTTTGATTGGTCACTCACAGCATTCTGCTGTCTATGTCTTTATAGCAGACTGTTGCTACGGCCACAGTACTGATGTCGGACGCCGGAGGACTGTTTCTGTGTCTAATTATTGATTTCTTAAGTAAGTAGCTGTGTAATAGGCGTGATAGTGTACAGCTAGTGGGCCATTGTTATGAAATAAACCCCTTCAGGGGTTCCTGTAGCGATTTATTTCATAACAATGACCTGCTAGCTGTACATTATCCCTTACTTTAAACCTTGACAAAGGCAACGCAGACCAGATCCACTCCTTCTGTTCTTACCTTTCACAATAAAACTAACCCGATAACCACTGGCCTTTAATATTCACAGGAGTATTTAATGTTTTTGTGTTGTTTATTGGTCACGGCCCGGTGTGTAAAGGCCTCTACTGTCCACAACTGGCTAATCAGCTAGGTACAATATTTTTCACCGCTAAAACTGAACTATGTGAACACAGAAAAAAGACAAGGAGAGAGACAATCACACATATGTACAAAAGTAGAATCTAAAATAGATATAGAGGCAGAAAATACACACTCGGGGAGAATGGGAGTGCAGCTCTGTGATAGTGGGAAGCCCATTTGTAAAGCCCTCACGCTCCCTGGAAGACTTTTTGAAGTGATTATGAAGACAGTTCAGATCAAAGGATTTGACAAGTCTGAGAGCGCGCCAAATACGAGGCCGGGTAATCACACTCAAGCCCCTCCATACACGATGGCACTGGTCCCCCCAGCTGCTTTGCAAATGTAATGTGACACTTACGGATAAACAGATTATGAAGGAACGGAGGGGTGAGGTTCGGGTGGGGGGACCAAAAAAGAAAACTTGTAGAAATTGGAGGGGGAGATACAGTTTATTTAATGAACTCTGAGGACGGGCAGTGTCAGAGAACGATGATTAATTCTCCAGTGCTGATACAGGTCTAAACGATATAATTTGGGAATATTAGCGGGAGCATTAGATGATGAAGCAGTATTTCTCGTGGCGGTGCAGTACACTCGGGGCTCGGGGGGCTGTTTTTTCCTTCCTTTCTCTTTCCCTCCACTAGTTATTATAGATTAATCCATAATCCTCACCACCTAAAGACATTTTTGTCAGTGAAGCTCAGGGATGGAAACGTTTTTTTTTTTTGAATATATCTCTGCTCATTTCCCCTCAGCGTGATGTCACATTGTCACGTCTCCTACTGAAAATACTCCACCGCCAGCTCCTCTCAGATACACTGCTTCATGAGGTATTTTGGCAGAGCTGAGGTGGGACTTATCGGTTTATGTAACTGGGAATATTCTACATCATGTATTGCAATCTTTTTATGCCATGTAAAATGTGATGTTCAGTGCTCATAATAAGGCATAAAATGTGTTAAAATGAATGATGTTTATGAACGAGAGCACTGAATAGGGCATGGCACCTCTGTCAAGGTAAATGTCAAGTTTTGCAACTGTGTCATAATGTCAAATAACACACTTGTACTGTATTCGAGGGAGCTTCTTGTGCCTGATATGTGCAGAGGTTTTGTTTTTGTTGCTGCTTTGTTCTGCCTGTCTGCACAGCATTTTATGACAAAAAAACATGCATCTGCAAATTTGGTGAATGTTTCAGATAAATTCATACACTGTGTTTAGGAAGTGGACGTAGTCACCATGACTTCACCCATTGATTTGTGTTGCTTTGAAGCCTTGATACTGACATTTTGGTCGTTGCCATCTTAGTATTTAGTCAGCTTCTTGCTTTTTTTTAGCCGTCGCCATCTTGGCTTTTTTGCAACCAGAAGTGACACGAGAGAGCAGAGATAACTACAACCAAATGCTGAGTAAGACATTTTTAGACGACCAAAATGTTACAATCCCCTGCTTTATGGTCTATTAGACCCTAAATGAGACCATGTTTTACTAAATGAACATCATGCTGTATTGAAGAAGACTTGAAACTAGCGACTGAGACTATAAACTCATGTTTACTATGTTTTCTGAGGTAATAAATCAAGTGAGAAGTAGACTCATTTTCTTATAGACTTCTATACAATCGGACTTCTTTTAGTAACCAGACGAGTCGCCCCCTGCTGGATATTAGAAATAATATAAGGCAGAGGAAAGCGGTGTTGCCCACTAGAAAATTCATCTACTTTTTAAACTAACAAAACTATTGAAAAGTTGATGTTCAATGCATTTTCTTGACAGTGTCCTGAGAAAAACAACAGACTCTAGAATGAAATGTTACTGATACGACTGCAGAGCAAATGCTGTTTGTCCGCGGTTGTTTAATTCATCAAAATCTGCACATGCAGTCTGTTTCTGTGCATGAACTGCTTCCTGTCTTTAATGTAATGAAAAGCACAATAAAAACAGAACAACACAAGCTTTGCTCCACGCCTGTTTTGTCCTCTCACGTCTTCACATTAAAAACAAAGTCCTTTGCTGTCATTGTACGAGGAGATTAAAGTGGCGCTGAAGTGCCTCCCTCAGAGTCACCGAGTGTCCATTTGTCCAGTCAGAAGAGGGTGTGCTTCTTTCAGCCTTATCTGTATATGTGTGTGCTCTGAATGACCCTTGTGGGGGGACAAACGTCTCTTTGAGGGCGCACGGACAGATGGACGGACGGGGCGACTCGGCGACAGACACAGAGGACTGAGGCTCCAGTGTGGTCGCCGCCACGTGGCCTCAGTTCCCTTTCATCTCCACAACTTCCTGTCCCCGGCGCTCGCACAAACCACAACCGAACCATGATGCAGCACACCGAGATTTAAGCATTTTGAGGGGCCATTTCCCAGTGATTTCAAACAGCTCCCGGCCTTATTCATTTTATATATAAATATTTTTTGGTTTGGTTTTATTTGCAAACGCCAAAAGCTGACAAGAGCTGGAAGACAGGGAGGCAGGAATACAAACGGTGCGGTTGAGAAACAGAAACCCCATGGAGCTGATAAAAATATCTCACCCCAAAGAGAAAACAGGGAGAATAACAAGTTCACCAGCAGAGACACAGGTGAATTTGTCACAGAAATAAAATTGTGCCAAAAACCGATGCTGAGTGGCATTGTTTCTGCATACAGAATAGACTATTATTAAACACCTTTCCACTTCTCGTTTTACAACAAAAACAACACATCTGCCACCATAATTCTTCCTTTTCCATTTTTATCACCATATAGAAACTGTAAATGTTCCACCAATAAATCAATAATATGTTATCAGTGTCTATAAATGTGACACTATCATGCACTACTGCACCCATATATTCATAAATTAAATGAAACCTTCCTCTCGGGTTCGATGTGTCAACAAGAGATGTCAATTTGATTGGTCAGTGCTGAGGGCAGACGGCTATTGATTGGCCGGTCATTAGGAGAGAGCGGCCCGGCGGGAGTATCAGGGCTGACACCGTTAACACCGAGCGCCGCCGTGTCGACCGCTCTTTAACGAACGGCCATCAAGCCACCGGGACCCGGCCATTGACCCACCAGCTCCCTGCAATCCCTTACTGGCAGGCTGCAGAGTGAGTAAAGGGCTGTGGTGTGTGGTGGTATTGATCTCTGGATGAGACACTGGGGCGGCGTATCGGAGACGAGTTTACTATCGGAGAGCGATTTTAAGCCTGGTGTGAAGAAGTTCCCTCCAGGAACACATTGAAACAAACACTTCCTGAACCTTTCATATCATTACAAGCTTTTATTTCCAGTGTATATTTATATTTTTACACTTTGCTTCACACCAATGTGACACTCTTGACTCCATTTGTCTGGAATCTACAAAGATTTAAAGACATAAAACCCCAAAATATGCTGCAGCAACTGTTGTGCTATCTGCAACCAACTGGAACAAGCGTACACAACATTTGGCCAGATTTTTCTGCAGCGAGTTGAGCAGAAATTTTTCTTGCACAAATGGATTTATGAACAAGGAGCAACTGGAGAGATTGATGAAAACGTGTCGCTGTTATTAACTTTAGGGGTTACAGCATATATAGTTGCAGCACCTAAAGAATAAAGACAGACATATTAAATCTGTGTGGCTGCAGAGCTTCAGTTCAAATGATTAATCGATTAGTTGTCAACTACTAAATTAATCCTATGTTTCTTTACCCCTCTAGGACAGTAAAGTGAATATCTTTGGCCAAAACAAGGCATTTGAGGACGTCATCTTGGGCTTTGTGAAACACTGATCCACATTTTTCACCATTTTCTGATATTTTAAAGACCAAACAACTTCCAAAGATCTTTCAGTTTGTTGCTCGCTGCTCTTAAATCTATTTGTGCAAGAGGACGTTTTGCACAACTCTGCAGAAAAAAAAAATTCAAACACCTACCAAGCATCACCTTAGGCCTTGGTAAACTAGGATGTGCATTTTTTTCAGGATTTTCCGTCATATAATAGACCAAAAATGTTGATAAATCCCAAAAAATAATCAGCAAACTAATCTGTGCATAATATAATAATCATCAAATTCCCACCAGCCTGCACCTGTGTTTAGTGCTAATTAGCATGCTAAATTAAGACGCTAAACATTAGAGCTGCAACGAATTAATCTTTTAGCTGTCAACTACTGAATTAATCGCCAACTATTTTGATTATTGATTTATTATTGATTATCGGTTTATGTCATTTCTTTTGGAAAAATAGTCAAAATTCTCTGATTGCAGCTTCTTAAATGTTAATCAACAGCACATATTTACATAAAGTTTGTCCAGAGTGACTCTACACATGTTTCCTGCATCATAGCAGAGGATGGTTCACCTGGTGGTACCATCAATCCAAACTATCATTTCTTATTAATTAAATTATTTATCAATTGACACCCATTTGGGCACGCAACTTAGTGATTGAGCATAAGATGGGACTGTTTTCACAGTAATATAATAAAAATATCTGAATCTGAAAAAATACGAGGAGCACAATCAAGTATTTGGTATCTATGAACTCATAAGTTGAATATCAGAGATACGAACACATATGCAGTGTACACAATGTAATCCTGATTTAACTACCAATAAAAGTGAGATTTTTCATCTGATCTAAACATGTCAAACTCATGGATACTTCCCCAAAGTGCATCCTACATTTCAACACTTTTGACCAATCAGAACAAATATTGTGGCATTTTTCCTTCTTGTACTAAATATCGTCTTTGGGCACAAATGGGTTAATGTGACACTTTGTGTCCCGTTGCCTCTGATGACGTCCTACAAATGTACTCATGCAGCATTAGCTGAACATTTCAATGTAAGTCAGCACTGTGTATCTCAGGTATGTGACCGTTTGGCTGATCACAGTGAGAGCTGGCAGAGGTACAAGTCAACACCGCCGTGCCTTCTGGGAAAAGATGCAGGCCGGTGTATCAGACATACTCACTGAAATATCACTGATCACATTAGTTAGAGAGAAGGTGCTTGTGATACTGCTCAAAACATAAATAAATACTACTTTTATCACTGGGACACATGATGGCTTTAAAAAACGAGTGTATTTTTAATGAAATCTGGTGAATCTGGTAAGTGATGGCGATCACAAAGTGAACTGTCAGAGCTGAGGAAATATTTCATGACATGGAGGGAAGCGAGGGACGGAAATAGCAAATAACCATGCGATGAAGACGGGCTGGGGTGTGTGTGTGTGTGTGTGTGTGTGTGTGTGTGTGTGTGTGTGAGGCAGAGAGTGGCAGCGCTGTGATCAGAAAGTGAATGAGCCATTTCACCGGCTGCAGCGCTCCTCTCCCTCCCTGCGTCTCGGAGGGGAAGCCCGAGCTGTGGACAGCAGTGGAAATGAGCTCGGCCGTGCGGTAAGTGTGGCGACCTCATGGCTAACCCCGCACTGTTTCCACCGCGCTCCACACTAAATGATGCCTACTGTATCCTGCCCAGAAGGAGGAGGAGGAGAAGGAGGATGGTGGACTAAACTCCCCCACTTCAACCTTTACCTTATCTTTCCTATAATAATACATCATATTTTATTATCTGCACAGTGACTAAAATGAAAAAAATACTCAACTAAAGCTAAATTACGTCAAAACTTAAATGCAGAATGAGAAGCATTTGTCGTTTGCGGCCCATTAAAAGTTGGCCCCTCCCTCCGCTTCAGAAGCCACGCCCCCTGACGGCGGTTAAGGTTACGAGCTTTCACTGTATTTAGAGCCGGCCGATAATTCGATATGATAAGTTATCGCCTTTCAGTGAATGAAAGACGTGATGAAATCTTCAAGATATTTATTGTCTTAATCTGATTAATCTGTATTTGTGTGCATGCATGAAAAAATGGTGTTGGCAATTTTTATTTTTTTCTCTATAATTCCACTTGAAACTTATTATTATTATTATTTCATTTGTCAAATATTAAATTCACACAAGAGTGTACAAATGTAGTGTGGTTATTTCATAAAGACATTCATAAATCTTTTCATTGAACTATCAGAAAACTGATACACAGACAGATAGATAGATAGATAGATAGATAGACAGATGGACAGATAGATAGATAGATTTTGGTTATGGTCTAGCTATATATGCATGTTTTTCGGCCATTTTCATAACTTCCTCCTCCCTGGATTTTATCGCGGTTGACGCTCAGAAACATCCCAAACAGTCAAATCTGCAGCGTCTCTGCAGATACAGACACTAACACACTTCTAGTCGGTATGTTTTATGAATTTTTTTTAGAAAAATCCTACTCATTCTGCCTTTAAGTAGAGTACACTGAGTAAATGTACTGACCACCACTACATCCTCATATCATGGCTGTATTTTGATCTTCAAGAATTAAAGGTTCATGCATGCATGTTAAGAAATATACATGCTCTTTGGGAACTAAATAAGCTTTTCAGTGCTTTTAAACAGCATCTCACTGACGCCACAGAGGCAGGATTTAGTCTCTGTCTCACTGTTACCACATGACCAGCAGGTCACGTGACACCTGGGCGAACTAAAAGAAAGCCAGCATGGGCCTTTGAGGGTGTTTGCTGCAGCCGTACAATGCTTTTAATGAACACAATATCAACACCCAAGGTTTTCTCCCTTATTTACATTAAATTTAAATTATTGTACTTGTCTTGCATATACTGTGTTTTGTATCGGTGGAAACTTTGGGATGATGAATTTAAATAATAAGGTTGTGTGGGTTTGAATAATGTGCTCATGCACGAGTTTGTAATGATTAATGATCCAACTTAGAGAATGCCTTCAGGGCCTTGGCACGCTGACAAATCAAAATATCAATAAAAATATACAAATATATACCGCTATATTCAACTGGAAACATTTTTCGCTGTCAGTCTTAAAGAGTTAAATTACATCATGGGCCAACTTCCTGCTGCTGTAAAGCTCAACAAGTCACAAGAATGCACTTTACTTCTGCAAATATATTCGCATATTTTTCAAATCATGATATCTTGCCAGATTAAATCAAATCTTTAGAAGCCTTATGAAAAAGAAAAGACTTATTTGCGTCCGTCTGCCTTTCTAAAAACAGGATAGTCACACAAGTAGATCGCAGATCACCGAGGAGAAGTCGTGTAATACATGTATCACAGGCTTTCACTTGGTATCTCTTGATGTGCAAATTTCTCATATATACTTAATGAAAACATATATATTATAATAGAAAATGCTGTTCAGTGAAACCTTTGTATTTACCAATGTCCCTCAACATGGTTGAGTTTTAATTATGTAACTAAAGAGAGAAATTAATAGAATTACAGGGTTATTTTCAGCTTGGCTACCACATATTTTAGAGGTTATACAAAACGTTTTTGTCAGCTTTTTGTCAGCAAAGTATACAAAAATCAGAAGCATGTGGCAGCTCTGTAATTGTTGGGTTGAGTTTTATGACTTAAAAATGGCCCACGGACATTAACATTAGGCCTCTGTTTGCACAGGTACAATAGTGTTTATAACAGAATAAATAGTGCGTTTTGATTTTGGAGTATTGTAATACTTTGTGCACAAGCTGGGATAGAGCACTTTGAGTCGACCAGCCGCGGTAGTCTGTGTTACCAGCGTTACACAATTATATTATGATCGCGGCGCTCCCAAAGTCGTTTTGCTTTTTTTTTTTTAGAAATGAAACCCATTTAGCTCATTATTTGCCCATCAGCGCTGTTATCAACACAGTCGGACGACGGACGCTACAAACTGAGCATGAAAGAATCAGCTTCGTACGGAGTCTCAGCTCAGAGGAGCAGGAGTCAAATTTCACACACCGGGTGACAGAGAGCTCATTTGGTGTTGAAGCGAACAGCAAAGCGCCTATTTGGCAATATCCATCCATCCATCTTCAACCGCTTACCCTGTTAGGGGTCGCAGGGGGGCTGGAGCCGATCCCAGCTGGCATTGGGCGAAGGCGGGGTTCACCCTGGACAGGTCAGACAAGCATTCACACTCACATTCACACCTACGGGACGTTTAGAGTCATCAATTAACCTGCATGTCTTTGGACTGTAGGAGGAAGCCGGAGCACCCGGAGAAAACCCACGTTAACATGGGGAGAACATGCAAACTCCACAGAGAAGGGCCCCCAGCTCGGAAACCTGCTGCCCCGCAGTGAGCTGGACCGGGGAGGTCAGACACACCGCCACCCGACGGTAAAGCTCAAAAAACTCTACAGTCACTGAGCCTCATAGTTTCTCATAATGTGCTGTCACAAGTTTATTAACTGATGGAAAGTTGTCATGATAGCGTACTCTGCATCGTTACATCTGTTTTCTGATTGGTGGGTTTGTAGACACATTTTGGTCCACTGGAGACGTACGGTTGAACGGTCTAAATCAGCTGTCGGTGGATCAACAACCAAAGATTTACCACAAATCTTTCACCACTGTCGACTCTGTGGGTAGAGTTGGAGTTGTAGGGCTGCAACTCACAGTTACTTTCATTATTGATTAATCTTGTGATTAATGGTCTATAAAATGTGAGAAAATTGTGATCAATGATCATCCCAGTTTCTTAAAGTCCAAGGTGATGTCTTTAAATGTCGTTTTGTCCAAAACTCCAAAATATTTACTTTAAGATGATATGAAACTGAGAAAAACAGGAAAATCCTCACATTTGAGACTGAAAACAGCTTTTTTTCTGACATTTTTGTGTGAAAAATCGATTAGCAAAATTAGCTAATTAGCAGTAGTTGGTGAACACTTAAACTCGATTAGTTGATCCTTGTCTGGAATAGCTCAACACTGCACCATGTAAAGGGGCCTTTCAGGAGGAGCAGAAAGTGTTGGAGAGTGAGAGGAGGGAAAATGTAAAAGAGACATAAAGAGAGAGAGAGGTGGGAAGAAGAGGTGGGAAGATAAAGAGTGAGAGTAGAGGGAGGAGGATGCATAGAGAGCGAGGTGAGGAGCAGAGGGAGTGAGGAATAAAGAGGATGTAAGTGGGGAAAGAGAGGGAGCAGCAAACATCCAGCTCTGCTCTGAGCTACCCGACCTCACAGGGGAGCCAGCCGGGCAGATTGCATGAGAAAAAGACGCTTTGATGGTTGCAGGTAGCAGCTTTCTTGCCCTCCTCATCCCACCATCCTCCCCTCCTTTTCCTCTCTGCGGAGCAACAGCGCGAACCAGCGCGGCCCTTCAGCAGGCACAGGTGGTATTGCTCACTCCAATTTAGCTCAAACCCCCGACTTGAAATAGCGCGGCTGTCATAGGCAATCTGCGGCGCGAGATGGACCGCTGACTCCGGCGGCGGAGGGGAGAGAAAACGTTGAAGTAGGAGCGGGAGGGATGGAGGGATCCCTCCCGCTGAGCTCTTCCCATCCAGCAGCAGCACATGTTGGGGGTGAGCTTGGTGCAGGCGGAGGTCAGAGGAGCCAGCAGTTTATTTATCACAGGACGGAGCTGGACGGCCATATGGTCAGTCTGTTAGCGTCCGTCCTGTTGTCCTCTGGAGGGGAAAAGGTGCTGCTGACACATGGGACAGCTGAGTGGAACTAACTTTGAAACCAGAATTTATATATTATACATTTATTTATAATATAGCACACCCTGTGGCCATATTGGAGGTGAACCGTGAACCTTGTGAATACAGTACTAGTTGTTTTGATCACTGATACATCAAGAAGATAGCAAAGACATAGAAGCTGGCTAACCACCTAACTTACATCATTGGTTGCCCAGTAGATTACGGTACAAGCTGCACTGGTATGTGGAAGCACTGTCATGGCTAAATTATTTGCTAAATAACGTAAATTGATTCGTCAGCCTCTTACCATTCCACCCTTTTTAATTTTCATCCAGATATCTGGAGGTCAGAGGTCAAGGGACCCCTTTGAAAATGGATCTGCCAATATTCCTCACGAAAATCTGGAGCATTATTTAGCCTCCTTTCCTACATGCCAGTATAACATGGTTGGTACCATTGGTGCCAATTCCTTAGGAGTTCTAGTTTCATAAGATACCAGTATCTTCTCTCTGGCTTTAAAACCACTACAGCCGCTGAGAGACATATTTTTCAAGAGGTTAAATGGAGTTATAGAGAAATATCTCCTTCTTCAAGGCCTAGAAACCAAGAGTGAACCAACTTTTACAGTAAAAATCCACATTTCGGGACTTACACGTGGAAACAAACTAGCATTGACTGAAATGCACAAACATAATAAGGTTCAGATTACACCATGATCGACTGAACACAGCCAACTGTTTAGCTTTACCCTACATGTGAGCATTCACAAGATGCTGCAGTGCAAGGTGCCTGCTATACCTCTGACCTTGGACGTCCAAGATGCACATAGTTATTGGGAGAGTTCAAAGCATTCAACATGCTGAATCAGCCGAGAAACCTCTGACATCGGCAAACTAAAGGCGACGATGGGGGACACACCACAAAAACTAGACCGACAGATGCTCACCAACGGCCCCAAACTGTTCGACAGCCAGGTGTGTCCGAGCTTTTAAGCCCAACACACAATAATGATGTTGTGTTGGGTCATATTGGCTCATCTGATGCAACTCAAGTCCAATTCACCGGATGTAGACTGCGGGTGTAATCCTGCCACTGGCCGCCTATTTCTCTGCTCCGTTGCTGCATCCTCAGTGACCAAGACCCTTCTGATTAGTTTAAAGATTTCTTATGAGACTAAATGCAACCAACCAAGTACTGTGATGCGTCAAGGGGCCACCAGCTCTGTGGACTTACATAGCTATCAACAACAAAAACAGGAACTACAGGATGACTCTATAACAGGGGTCCCCAACCACCGGGCCGCAGACTGGTAGGTCATTTGGAACCAGGTCGCACAGAAAGAATAGATAAAAAATATTTTATTGATCATTTGAAAGTTGTGCCTCTCTGCCTCTTGATGCTCGGATTGGTCACAAAATGCGTTACTCCAAAAATGAAGCCCACAAGCAGCAAAAATGAGTAAAAACCAAACGTCTTTGGAGAGCTTCACTGGAAAGAGGAAAAGGCCCAATGAGGAGACAGAAGACGAGCCTACGACTTCCAAGAAGAAGAAGACTGCATTTAAAAGGCAATATCAGGAGTCTTACTTAAAATACAAGTTTATCGTGACAGGTGATTCTCACGAGCCAAACCCGCGGCAATGAAGCCTTCAAAATGGCTTTGGCACGTCCAGACCTTAAAAGGCCTTAAAAGTATATTTCAGACAACAACTCTGCCGGTGTTCTGGATTAAGATCAAGGCAGAATACTCCGAGATCACCAACGAAGCATTGAAAACCCTGCTTCCATTTCCAACATCCTATCTTTGTGAAACAGGGTTTTCTGCAGTGACAGCGACCAAAACTAAATTACAGAGTAGACTGGACATCAGGGACACACTTCGGGTGTCATTGTCCCCCATTACTCCTAGATTGGACCGGCTCGTTGCACAGAGGCAAGCTCAGGGCTCCCACTAACTCAGCCTAATGATGAGTTGTGTTTTTTACACACTTTGTATTTGTTTTCATGCCGGTAGTATCATTTTATTTCATCATATTTATCCCCCACACCTTGAAGGCTGGTCCGTGAAAATATTGTTTTTCATGAAACCAGTCCGTGGCACAAAAAAGGTTGAGGACCGCTGCTCTAGAGCATGTGGAGTCCTAGTTAATGGTCAAAGCACTCACATCATATAATTATTCCCCAGTCAGAAGCCTCTCAGAAGCCCAATTGTTGGACCAGTTTTCATTTAGCTCACAGCCGCTGCATCAAGGTTGTTTCCACTTCTGGAGAGAACTGGTACGACTGAAGATTCAAGTGTGTACCTGCTTTAAAAAGACAGATCCTACAAAAGTGAGATAGCCAGGAAAGATGTGTGCTGACTTTGTTGCAAAAAAGGTGCGACTGCAAGGCCCTCAAAATAAACCTCAAACGCTGTGAACCCAGGAGAGAGGTGAGGAAAACGGATTTTGGTTCAGAGGGGAATGAGGCGCAGATCGGATTTTACGCGAAGGCACAGAAAGCTCGTCTTCCCTCTGTTTCCCGATCGTGCTCTCCGTCTGTCTCACTTACTCTTTTCTCTTTGTCTCTCCCTCCCTCACACACACACACACACACACCTACACACCCATCTGTGGTATAATTGTCTTAAGTGCAGATGCTCTCTTCAGAGGTGCATTAACTGGTAATGCCTGCTTCTGAGGATCCCTGGGTGCCTGATATCCAGGGAGCAGACGCAGAGAGCACCCAGCAGTGTCGCAAACAGCGAGGGGTTTACGCACACACACACACACACACACACACACACACACACACACACACACACACACACACACAGAGCAACAAAAACAGGAAGCACACGATTAGAATGAGCTCAGAGAGACTGAGAGCGTTTCTTCTTCGACAGGGTGCGTTTAAAGCCTTGTTGTTTTCGCCCGCAGCTACAGCCAGCTCAGATGATGTTGAGTTCCTTACAGAGGGTGAACTAGGCTGCTTTGGCTGCATGCTAATGCAGACTAGAAATATCTGAGAAGGAGTGGAAAAAAAAAACAAACATGCAAGCTCACTCTGTAGAGTTTAATGCCAGCTTTGGTTAAATCAGCTAATTCTGTTGTTGTGCTCAGAAACCAAGATGCAGCTTCACAATACATGCGTTTTAATTTGATGTTATATATTTATACTTGCAAGTTGCAAAAGCAGCTTTTAACTATTGTTTCTGAGGGTTTTAACACCTGAAACATGTTGTTGTCTTGTCTTGACCCGTTTTTACCAACATAGGACCCAATTACACCTGAACTGACAAAGACACATGACCTCATAAAGAAGCATGTTATTGGGCAAAAGAAAAATACTCCCAACACAAGTCAGGTCACCAAAATTTTCAACCTGACATGTAACACGCGGTGAAAGACCACCAGACCACCGCTATCAAAGCTCATGGCAAGTCTGATCCAGACATATTAAGACACTGGAGAGGTTACGTACTAAACTGGGATTCTAACGGAAATCAGCTGTTAGGTTGGTGTGGAGGTGATGTTTAAGGTACTGGTGAGACAATGAAATATGATCCAAGATATCCAGTTACAGATTAATGCATTTAACAGCTTATCAGATGCCAAAACACTGCACAGTAGAAACAGTCGTCACAACAGTTATAAATATGGTGCTCACGTTATAAAGTAATCTAAAAGTGAAGCCCAGGTTACATTTTTTTTTGCTGGACAACCCCGCGTTGCCACCCCAGCTGCAACTGGCATGGCCATCCAAAACAGAATAACCACTGTGAGCATTTCCTGATCTGGCAACTGTTCTGACAGGAAAACACTGTTTGTCAGTGCTTTCTAAAAATGCATTGACCGTTGAAGACATTATTTACACAGCCTGTGCGTCGTGCAGCCTCCGGAGGCTTCCTCTCAGCCCTTTCAGACAGAGTTATCGGATCTCAACGTGGATACTGCCGACGCATATTAATACCAGGTGTAAATGTAATCACGTTAAGGTACAATCTGGAAGCATTATCTGAAGCATTATTCGCCATGGGGGGATATACTGTAGGATGTTTTGAGAGTTGAACCTGGTTGGAGATGCTGCAGTGATCGAGAAGAAAACAGTAAAACTACAACTGCATTAACTCCCGTACAGTATTTGCAGCGCATTAGAGTTGATTCAGGCCACGTTCCCCCACTCTAATGTGGCTAAAACACACTCAATCTTAGGAGACCAAACTGAGCTCAGTGACACTCCCATCGTCCCTATCTACCAAGAGACCCATCAGGTCAATACTCTTTCATCTGAGGAGAAAACGGCAGACTGTGCCTTTAATTAAAGAAGTGGCTGGCCACTGTGTTGTCCATCAGAGGCGTCAGAAGAGACAGAGAGAGAGAGAGAGAGAGGGGGGGGGGGGGGGGGGGAGCAGCGACTTTCATCCTCTGGCTTCAAACGCTCTGCTGAAAATGGAGTTTTAGCTGCTCCGGCGCTAACGTAGCGGACGGCCCTCAGCGCGTGACGACTCGCACCCCTGCGGCGCCAGCGGGGAGCCTGCTCAGAAGCAGCGCACACACACAATGAGACAAAGATGGGAACCCACATACAGCACGTGTACGATAATCTGCACAAAAACACACATTATACACAGAAGAGAGGAAGTGTGGAAGCTCCAGGAGCATAATGACTGCTTCTGAGGGAGACAGACAGCAAAAGAGCAGAACATTTCTCTCTGAAAACTGGACTCTTTTATGTAACAGCTCTTTAGACTAAAGCAACTAAATGTGTGTGCAAGTGAGAGAGGACGCAGTTAACTTTGGTGAGCTCTGAGTCATCTCTCCACGCTGACGGCGTGGCATTCGTACCTGTCTCTTCAAAGTATGGCAGCGTAACACGTCTGGGTGCTTTACCTTGAAACAGATATCCCGAGAACACCTACGTAAACTCTCATCTGCGCGAAGGTGACAAATGAAATGGCGTCAGAGCGAGAGAGTTGAAGATAAATGGCACAACCCCGGCGTGGAGCAATTAAACCTCTTTCTATGCCCACATTATTCACTTCCTCCTCCTCCCCGCTCCTCCCTGCTCCTCTCTCCAGGGGGTCCCAGACTCACTTTGTTTGTTTTAATTATTTTTCCGTATGCAAATGTGCCTTTCCTTCATAATTGCTGCATGAGCTCCTTGTCTCTGATTTGGAGAATTGAGGAGGGAGGGGGAGTTTAGGGAGGGGGGTAAGAAAGAAAGAAAGAGCAGTGGTTATCGATTCCAGGGGAGCCATCTTTGGAGCAGTCATCAGCTAGTAGCAGTAAGGTAATCAATCGTTCATGTACATCACCCCCCCCCCCTCCATGTACTAGCAGCGTGAGAAGTGTTAATGCTTCCTCGTGACATCAATCACACACTGTGAGACGGGCGGGGAGGTGGGAGGAAGCAGAGACGAGGGGAAGGGAGGCAGAGGAAGGGAAACAAGGAGAGAGAGGAAGAAAGAAATATGTCAAAGGAGTGCAACCGTAGAAAGGAAGTGGCAGGTTGAAAGAAAAGACAAAGGCTGCTCTGATGAGCTCTTTCTGACGCAGAGAATTTCCTAAACCAAAGACACGGCTACTGACTGGAGAAAGGCATCACTTCCACCTCTTCAGACTGTTTCTAAAGGGCAGGAAGTGCTGAGAGTTTAAAGCACCTTCATCCTAAAACTGGCAAGAAACTGACCTTTAACATGAACGCTGAAGTAATGCGGCAACAAAGAGCATATGCTCTGCAGACGTTAAATGTTTTTAACATTAACAGGATCCATCACACCCTGTATCCATAACCTTCTCAGTGATTGGCTCAATTTTGACCAGTCCTCCTCAAAATCTGAGTCAGATTCATAGTTTTGTGTCTTTATCTATGACTATTGTATATCCGAAATGTATCAGTTAATCTTTACACCCCTAACACCTGGCGTTACACCTTGTCAACACACCGTTTTGTGTCTGTAATTCGGTACAGTATATCAAGTATGCCGCTAGTATTCAACGCAATGAAATGTGTCTCGTTACAGATGCAGAAACGCCACCGCAGAGATGAAGAAGAGTTGATTTTGTGTGTTTCACCATGAGCCTGGAGCACAGATTATAAATGTTGTTATATCTGCTGATACAAATAAATGAATGCATATGAACGTACTAATGATCTCTCTCACCTTTATTCAACTTAGATTTATGGTGTAGGCTATTCTAACCGTATAGTTAAGCAAAACAACATTACTGAAATAGCAACTGAAATGAATGAAATAGCCTGTCGGCTGTTTTGTTAATTGCATAAAGTGTCTGCTGCAAAAATTCACATTTTTAAACGTACTCAAGGCAAATTACAGATCACAAACAGAGCGAATGCATCAGAAATCACTGAGGAATGAATGAAGTAACAGCTGACTCGCATGCACACACAGCTATGTGGAAACAAGGTGTTAATGTGATCTGTATGTGGACAGTTTATCTGGATAAAAACACTTTTTTGCAAGGTGAAATCGGATCTCATCCTTCTGTCTCACGCACAAAAAGTTCTTCAAATTAAATAACAGAATATGTCATTTCTCCAATAATAAATATTAATAAATCTGTTTCATGGTGAGACACGTCTATGGTTCTAAGGTCTGGTTAGGTTTAGGCACAAAAATGACTTTGTACAATGAGGGACACATCATGGTTTTGGTTAAAATCACGACTCTGTTAATGTTTGGGGATATTCGTGGTCATGGCTCCAATAATTAACAGGTGGTTGAGGTTCAGGAACAGAAACACTTTATTATTTGTGATGTACCGTATTTCACTGGTGTGTTCAGCTTTAAAGAAACTGAGTCTTGAATGGTAGTTTTTCCTGCTTTTAAGTTGGTTTGGTGACCCATCCCTCCACTTCGACCCTGAATGTATAACATTACATTACAATTTATAACATATTACGCTGTGGGGCACATGCTGGAACAACGATGCTGTCAACCCACAAAAAACTAGAGATTTGATATTCTCTGAAATTATATTGATTAGCAAGAAAAATCTCAGAAGTGACACATTTATGTGAGAAAACTTGAATATTCTCTGAGATTATATCGTCATAAAGATATAGATATAGATCAAAAAATAGAGATGGCTGCCTCCTGGGTAGAGGAGATCACTTCAGGAAAAACTAAAATAACGAGAACGTTCAAAACCAGGTGCAAATGCAAAGACCTGGACCAGGACCGGGGATAAAACTAAAGCCAATAGCGAAAACAGCAAAACCTTTGTCAGAGCAAGCAGCAGGAATTGTGGGAAATGCAGTTTTAAATCAAACAAAGACAAGCACCAACAACACTACTGCTGTGACATGGAGGCTACTAATCATCCCGACTGGCCTCATCTATTCAGGATAGTTATCTGAAGGTATAACAGCTAATTTGATGATGAGATATCGATGTCTGAAAATGCTACTCATAGTACCTTTAAGAAACACAGCAGATCACAGCGAGAAATGCTGTTTCTTCCTCTCATATTGCCTCTGAGGAGACCAGACACTAACTTAAAAAATGCAATGAAAAAATGGAGGATAGGTGGCAAATAAGAAAAACAAATCAAAAAATAAATTCATGAAACCGTATCCGCTTTTTTGCATAAATAAATCAGTCAATTTTTGCAGTCCCAAAGTAGATGTTTTGGGGCAGGTGTGTGTGTGTGTGTTGGGATGGAGAGACTGATGCTGCACAGCCTTAATGAGGTAAAAAAAACAAAACAAAAAAAAAAAAACAGCAAAGGATGGAGACAAATATTGAGAGGGAGACTGAAGATTTGGAGGGAAAGCCGGGGAGGGAGTACAGTGAGTTGGCTGTGTGCTCAAAGACAAGAGAACAAACCCCTCAAAGTCATCCAGCTAATCCATCTCGACAACACTGAAGCCTCATCATATCGACCCCTCCCTCAGCTGTACACACAAACACACACATATACACACATTTCACTCCTTCCCTGACAGCACCCCCCCCCCACCAGCTCTTCTCCGACGGTTGAAAGGAGAGAGGGATGAAACGAGCAGGAGGAGGAGGAAGGTCAGGAGGGATAAAGGAGGGAGGAAAGAACAGCTGAGGTTCACCCTGTGGGCGATGCTGCGGTGTGGATGGTGGGTGCCCGACCGCCTCGCCCCCCCACACCTGACTACTACAATAACTAGTAACCTCCCACAACTGATGGCTTCACTAACTGACCACCCACGTCTCACGATTTCCACCAGAAAAGGAGGGGAATCCTCTCTTCCCTTCCTTAACCAGCCGTTTCTTTTGTTTTTTTTAACTCAAATTAAAAGATGACAGTTCTTCAGGTGCTCAGCGAGATTCATGACCTCACAGGAGGAGGTGAAGGCGATTTCAAGCTACGCAGCTTTTTTGCCCGGAGCCATTAGGGGGTTTTTACTGGTCCTACCTTAACTTCCTCCCCCTCATCTGGTCCAGTTCCCGCCCCGACGCTTGTCACTCAACATGATGAGCTGTCAACCTTGACTCGGCGTCCAGCCTGAGGCCGAGGCAACTGGCAACCTGCAATTAAACGTAAATAAATATACGACTGAGCTCACCTCTCTTTTCAATGAGTCCTCTGTGCTGCATTTTAAATAATATTACTCATGTTTTTGCACTTTTAACTTCACTGATGACGAATCTTCCATGTAGTTGTTGGTTCCCAAACATTTGATCATAATATGAACAGAGATTTGCCAAGACAGACACAATAAAACTGCAGTTTCACGCTGTAATAAAGGAATATCTTATCTTATCTTATCTTAAAGTGAGAATATGTAACTTCTGAAAGGTTGTTCCTAATTAAAAGCTAAAGTCATGAGTAATAAAATGCACTTTCACTCAGTTCAGTGCAGTAAACGGTTTTACTGCTTTGACTTCACCTGGTCTGGTATGACCAGTAGCTTATGGTGGCTAGTGTTAACTAATATTAGCAAACTTTAGTTGGACATTGCTTTGAAACTGACACTCAGTTTACTTTAATTTGTGCTACTGTGACATTATAAATTAGCAAAACTGTGTGAGAAAAAGATTTCAAGATTAAAGTTAAAACTTTAAAGACTAAAAACTTGAATATTTTCTGAGATTAAAGTCACATATCTATGAGAAAAAAATCGCAAATTGTTGAGTTGAAAATGTAGGAGAAAAGTCTTGAATATTCTCTGAGATTTTAAAATCATAATTTTGCGAGAAAAATCTCAGAAATTCTCTGTGGTTAAAGTTGTGAAATTAGGAGACAAAAGCTGAATATTCTCTAAGATTATTAAATCAAAATTTGTGAGAGTAATCTGAACTTCTCTGAGGTTAAACTTATAAATTTAGGAGAAAAAAGTCAAATCTTTTCTGAGATTATGTAGCCAAAAAAATCAGAAATTCAGTCTCAAAGAATTTCTAAAGTTTTGCTTTTCTTATTTCCTCCTAAATAAAGTTTTTCTTTTTTTAATTTACCACTGTAATCCCAAGTTTTTCTTCTTCTCCTTAATCTAAATCCTAAATCTCCTAAATTCTGAGGTTTTATTTTTATTTATTTTTGTTAGCATGTACCATGAAGTAATATGTTTTTCCACAGTGGCTGCTGTTTAGCTTAAGCTACATTTTAAAGCAGTAGCAGGGACGGTAACATATAAGTAATCAACGCTGATAAAGCCACTGATTTGGTTTTATATTAAAGTATTATAATATCAAGGTTCAACATACCTGCTGCTTGGTCGATGATGTTTTTCTTTGCCGATGACACTTGATGCTTCGCCATGTCTGCAGTGATTCTGGGGAGACAACATGTGGAAAGTTCGAAATATTTCAGAGGAAATCCATTAATTAATCCATCCATTAATTTATAAAACGCCGCCACTAAAGATCCATATACCACCTGTACTCAAACTCTGCGTGACCTCTGCATTTCATTTCAAGCATGCAAATATTACACGAGTCATGATGAGTAGGTTAAATGTTATTGCTTAGTAATACTTTATTTTGAAAAGTATTCATTTATTTTGGGAAGAAAAGATGTGCCTGTGATATTTTCATAATTCATGCTAAATGTCGCCTATTATACTGTATATCTTGAAAAGAAATACTGAAAATGAGCAGTCACAGGCTTAATGAACAGGTTTACACATTATTAATAGTTATTGATCAAAATCACCATGGCAACCAGAAAGCAGCAGGCTGTTGCAATATTCAGCCCCCCCCCCCCCACGCTCATCAGAACTCAAATGGTGAAGCGCCACCAGAAAAGTTAATTTTTCCTGTCTGACAGTGTATTGGCTACCCTGCGGAGAGGGGGATTGTGGGAAGGCGGGAAGGCAGGCTCTGATGTTGTGTGGCCGTTGGCACCGTTCGGATGCTCTTCCCCCAGAACCGATGGCATTACCAAAGATTACCGCGCCATGCTTGGCAGCGTGTGTGTTTATACGCCCGTGTGTGTGTTATGATAGACTGTGTGTGCGTCCGTGCATGTGCGACCATTTATGTGGCCAAAAGTGAATGGACCTGTGTGTGTGTGTGTGTGTGTGTGTGTCCTCTGGACAACTGGCGTGCCAAAGCCTGTTGAGCTGTTTGTCACACTGCTCTCACTCACTCAGGAGAGCTCGAACGGCGTGCAGAGGCCTTTCACGGCTGACAAGCTGGCGACTGTACCGACACACACATGCAGCTACATATACACTTTCTTACTTTGTGTTATTTAAAGCAGCGGTTCTCACACTGGGAAATGATCAGGGCATGTTGACTCCTTCACTTCTTATTATTCTGTGGTAGACGACTGGACAGGACTCATTTCCAGCACTACTTTGCAGAGGTGAAAGTCTCAAGTTAAGTCTTTCAGGGCAAATCCAAGCAGGCTTCTCACACACTATTCGTAGCTATACCGATGAAAAGTAATGCACGCTTTAAGGGATAATGTACAGCTGCTGTGGTTTAATATATGCACTTTCTTCCCGTTCACAAATTCACATTTGGTAATAATTTTAATGTATTTTGTTTTTTTTTCCCAAATATGTCGGTAAACCCTGTCTGATCATCTGTTCCTAAACCCACACATATAAAGAAGGAAAGTAAAGTAAGCTGTTACTGTCTTTCTCACTAAGCTGCGTGTCAGAGTTAGATTTTCTCCATGAACTGCTGCTTTTACTACTATTGGCTGAAGAACGTGAGCTACATCCCTACATGTGACGTACTGTACTAGCAGAAGCAAACACATTTTACTGAAATCCAGCTGAAAAGTGACACACTGCTCTCTTTCCACATGTCAGAAGATATGAGATGCACTCTGCAACTAGCAGTTTAGCCTGTCTGCTCAGTTATAGTCAGGGTGTGAGGGGCTCAGCTCACATTTAGACTCATGTAAAATAGTAAATACAGGCAGTAAGCCTAAGTGAACGTGTAGCCTGTGTCTGTGTTTGCATATGCAGCATGTGACAGAGAAATATTTCTGCATGAACGATTCTCTAAGTATTAATTTGGAGCTGCTAATCCTTTTATGTTCCCCTTAGTCCCCAACACACACACACACACACACACGCACGCGCGCGCACGCACGCACGCACGCACGCACGCACACACACACACACACACACACACACACACACACACACACACACACACACGTTTCACAGCTCATTTAGATTTGTTTTTGTTTTGTTTTTTTTTAAATAAGTTTATTTTTTTTTAAATAAAGTTTTTTATTTTAGTCTGTTTGTTTTTTTTTTTTTAAATAAAGTTATTTCTTTATGTTTTGGTCTAGGTCTATGTCTTTTTATTTTTTAAAATAAATTTTTTTTTTTTTTGTTATTCTTTTTATTTTTTAAATAAAGTTATTTCTTTATTTTTTTGGTCTAGGTCTATGTCTTTTTATTTTTTTTAAATAAAGTTATTTCTTTATTTTTTTTTTTCTTTATTTTTTTGGTCTAGGTCTATGTCTTTTTATTTTTTTTAAATAAAGTTATTTCTTTATTTTTTTGGTCTAGGTCTATGTCTTTTTATTTTTTTTTAAATGAAGTTTTTCTTTTTTTTTTTAGGTCTATGTCTTTTTATTTTTTTAAATAAAGTTATTTCTTTATTTTTTGGTTGGGTTTCTTTTTATTTTTTTTAAATAAAGTTATTTCTTTATTTTTTTGGTTAGGTATGTCTTTTTATTTTTTTAAATAAAGTTATTTCTTTATTTTTTGGTCTAGGGCTATGTCTTTTTATTTTTTTTAAATAAAGTTATTTCTTTATTTTTTTGGTCTAGGTCTATGTCTTTTTATTTTTTTAAAAAAAGTTATTTCTTTATTTTTTGGTTTAGTTTTTTTTTTTTATTTTTTAAAATAAAGTTATTTCTTTATTATTTTGGTCTAGGTCTATGTCTTTTTATTTTTTTTAAATAAAGTTATTTCTTTATTTTTTTGGTCTAGGGCTATGTCTTTTTATTTTTTTTTAAATAAAGTTATTTCTTTATTTTTTTGGTCTAGGTCTATGTCTTTTTATTTTTTTTTAAATAAAGTTATTTCTTTATTTTTTGGTCTATGTGTTTTTGTTTTTTTGTTGTTTGGATTTTTACCCAAACTGGTCCCATGCCCAGTGGTTATACACTCTATGTGTCTGATGCTCATATTTCTACATATTTCTTATATTTCTGATTTACTATTTAATGTCTTTACATATATTTTACTTGTTTATGCGTGAATATTCTCTGTATCTTGATGTTTTTTCTACTTTTATATGCCACTTATGCGTACTCCACTAACACACTGAACTATATTACCACTACGGATCACAATGGAAATGAGTCATGTGACTATTTTGTGCGTATTGGTGCTGTAACCATGTCTTTTTTTTAAAAAGGAAAGTTGAAATAAACAAAACAAAACCAACATTAAATAAATGTAATGCAGCATTTTGTACATAATTTATCTTTTATAAAGTCCTTTATTTCTATTTGTTTCACATTTCTTTATGTTTTTATAAAATAGCACCTGTGATGTCCCAATTTCCTGCCAGGGATCAATAAACTATTGGCTAATATGGCTAACATGGCTAACATGGCTAACATGGCGTTTTTAAAGCTGGAGTGAAGCTACTGGTATCATATCAAACTAGAGTACCAACCATGTCATGTTAACTTGTCCAGAAGGAGGATAAATAATGCTCCAATTTGGCAGAAGAAAAACTGGCATTTTCAAAGGACTCCTTTGACCTCTGAAAGCTTTGAGATGAACGGAGTGAAAACTGGATGTTATTAGATAAAATAGATGAGGACAAACGACATCATTTGTAGCTGAAAAAGGTAATAAATTGCAATATATCTTAACACAATACTCAGCATATCACAAAATATCCTACCCCTACAAGGAAGACACGAAAAAGGGACGACTGCAGGGAAGGAGTGAGAGAAGAATGCAGGGCATTAAAGGAAGATGGGAGAAAGGAAAATGAATGAGGGATGAAATGAAATAAGAGAAGATAAAAGGAGGAAACGGACCAGGGAACTAGAGCAAGAAGTGGTGAGGTAGGAAGGGAAGAAAGGAGGGATGCAAGGAAACAAAGGAAGTGACAGAGAGAGAGAACGGTAAGGGAAGGAAAGGAAAATTGATATATTGAATAGAAATGAGATGAAACGGAGAGAACAAAGGAAGAAAGGAAAAAGAAGAAGAGAGAAGATGTCGTCAGGGAGAGAGAAACAAGAGAAAATTGAAAGGAACAGGAAGGAAGGAAGGACGGGAACGAAGGGCAGCGAAGGAGGCTGATCGGAGTGAGTGAGGGTCAAATGGAAAGAAGAAAGGGAGAAAGGAGAGAGAGAGGGAGAGAAGCTCCAGAGCAGTAAATTTCTTTCCATTTCATGGCCGTCAGCCGGGGCCAGTAAAACGCCGCCGCCGCCGCCGCCGCCGAGGAGAAAGACCCCGGGGGGCCGAGGTGAGCCTGAAGGACGAGCTGTCCCTCACACACACTTGCTCTTTTTCTCACTAACGCTCTCTCTTCTTGTCATCCTCACACACTCTTTCACTCCCCTCTCTCACACACACTTCCTCCTCTCACACCCAGTTTTTGCTCTTTTCCCTTCACACACTCACATGCCATCCTTCCAGACGAGGGAGGCCCCCTGGTGTCTCCGAGTCCGGAGGCGCCTACGTATCCCAGGGAGCCTTGCTGCGGGACTACGAGGGTCGCGGCCTCGCCGCCCAAAGTCCCATCCTTCATTTCCTCTCATTTCGGAGAGGACGAGGAGGAAATTCCCGGGATAAAAAAAAAAAAAAAATCACAGGATCACACAAATCAAGGGCAACCGAGTGAAGACGAGTGTGTGCGTGTCCACAGCGAGAGGAAGAGGAGACGGTGAGAGATAAAGCGTATTAAGGGTGTTTGGGAAGATGAGTGTATGACCCATAAAGATATAAAGAGGCCGGCGGTGTGGGCTTTCCGCAGGCTTTATCCATTAAACTGAGTCCCATGGCGCAGAAATGACAGATAATACACACTCGGACCGGCTGTAACAATCCCTCTGTCGGCCTCGCCGGCCAGTCGGTCAGCACACATGTAGTGTTAAAACACTGGAGAGAGGCAGAGAGGAAATGTAGAAAAGTGGGACAGAGAGGGACAAAGAATCTGGCACAAATATTAGAAAGCAAGTAGTCAGATATATTCATAGCAAACGCCCTGTTAGACTTTCCCTCAAGTATTTAAAGCAGCTTGTTGCTATTGTGGCTATCTAATGCTAATTATGCTGATTGTTTACGCACAAATGTGGTTTCATATGTGCATCTATGGAGGTAAAGTAGACAGGAAGTTAAGGGATGCCTCGTTCCTGTAGAGAAGCATCACTGCGATGTGCTGTGAAGCAGTTGGGTCGCCATATGTCAGCCAAAATGCTGTGAGAGGAGATAAAATCACGACAGTCCAAGCTATTTTAATAGAAAAATGACTATTACTGGAGTTAATATTGGACTATTTCAGTCAAAGTAAAAGGAAAGACTTGCAACACTCTTTTCATAATCGAAAAGGAAATCAAGATGGTGGTAAAGAATACAAAGGCGTACATTTTACCAGGTTACATTTGAACACATCGTGATAATGTTATAATTAGTCTCGTCGATGTCGTCAGTGTTACAGGTGTTACACAGTGGTCGGGCACACACTGATTACGCAACGCGCCCACCGCACCACTGTCGTGCTTTAAAACGCATTTAACTGATTTTTGCCTATCAGCATCGCGCTGATAGATCGGTACATCGGATGACGGACACTACAAACTGAAAGTGAAGTGTCCATAAAGAGTCTCAGCTCACATTTCACACACAGGACGAGAGAGCCGACAGACCGTGAGATGGCGGAGGATTTGGTGCCGAAGCGGGAAACAAATGTGCCTACTTAGCTATATTTCAGATTTAAGGTTAATGAGGTATTCGACATGAGGAGTATGAAGTGGTCACAGCTGGTAAGCATGACGCAGCGGTGCAAGGTATCGCTGGACCGGCGAGGCCACCCGCCAGCAAAGATCACAGTAAACGCACCACACATGTTGAGCGTCATCTTTTCTTGTAAAATGTCTGGTGTAATTGTTAACACAAGTAAACAAGTTTATTAACCGGTGGGAAAATTTCCTCACCGTCACATCCCTAGCTGTAATTAACTCATTTTACTGAACACACCATAATGTACCTAAGTGGCACCTCTGTTAACATTAGGCAGGACTTTGCTAACAGCTAACGTTACCAACCCTCCTGCTGATTTCAACACAGATTTATTGTTCAGTGTCGCATTATCAGGGAAAAACAGGGTGCCCACTGTGGCTCTGGTCCTAAACACACTGGTCCTAAACACACTGCGTCATTGTCGGAAAGCACCAAAAAGAGGGATCGACAGTCATGCAGGCAAGAAATGTAAAAGCAACAAAGAACTGATGATTTCCATCCCAATCCCAGACAATTTCACCTGCTACTACGTGTTTGTTGGGTGGCGAGTGTGTTGTGACTTTCCTTTCCAAGCATTAGTAGTTTATAAAGGCCCCAAAATCTGCTTTTTCTTCCACTTTTCACATCGATCGGCTCAAATGTGACTGAAAAAAAAAAAAATCCCATTCCTGCAGGACACCAAAGATATGTCTGACCGCTCGGCAAACAGATGCAGCGCAGGGTGAACAGGTGCCCCACAGGAGGCGGATGTCCTACAAAGAGATGGCAGCGAAGGGCCAGGCTGGCTGAATCCCCCGACAGCCACTTGTCACTCTCCCCTCAGACCATCTGGGCCTCCTCCTCTGTCTTATCTCCACACACACACGCACACACACACACACGCACACATGGACGCTCTGCACCGGTGGGAGCTGGTGGCGACGGTGGGGGTTGGGAGGGCAACAGATGCCAGTTTCCTCACGTTTGTTTCCCTCCATGCTTTTCACCTTCCCACCTCTCTCCATCTATCTCTGCCTCCGTCTGTCTCTCCATCCACCCGTGCATCCTTTTCTCTTTCCTTTTCTCCCTTCCCTTCTTCCCTCCCTCCTCTCTATTTCATTCCCTCCATCCTCCATCTCTGTCATGTTTGGGCCAGCTGGCATCTCACGCTCCTCACCACACTCTTTCCCTCACACACACATACACTGAGCCATATGCTGGCGCTGACCTCCACCGCTGCATTAGACCAGGTTGTAGTTTTTACACAAGGCGCTCTACTGGGAGCTAAACGATCCAGCAGGGACTAGAAAGTCCCCCGATGCAGTATGTGGCACCGTTCAGCTTACAGTGTTGTCTTGGTGACTATATTCTGCGTCACAATTTGGCCCTTAATGGACTCAGATTGGACGCTGTTGGACGTTTCACTGTGAAATTTTAATTCCATCATGTTTTGAAGACGACATCCCAAAACGGCACTTGGTTGTCGGGAAGTGGTGAGTAATTCCTTGCAGGTGTATTGTTCAGATTGCTCTGTTTTAGGATGCTTCATCGGTGGGATTGGTGGGATCGGTGAGCTACGATACTACTGTTTCAGTCTATTTATAAAACCCTTTTCCACCAAACACGGGAAAACCAGCTAAGAATAGGAGACAGTTAGACACTGGTCTATCTGGATCTGGTTATCCGGTTATGTCTTTTGTTATATCTGTTACTTATTCAGTCCTTCTTTCAATCTCTCAAACCAGAGTTGGTGACTGTTGGAACAACGGACTGACGAGTCTTTAACGAGTTAAAATGTTTTCTGACTGGAGTCTGGTGGCTTTGAGGTGACTACTGCAGAGTCATTTGTGAATGCTGATTGTGACCTTTCTCACTAAAGGCAAAAGCCAGATGTTAGTGGGTGTTAGTGTTTTCTTTGTCCAGTGGGAAGTGGTGTCTTTTTACACCAAAACCAGCAGTTGCTGGAGGGGCATCTGAGTGAGATGATAAATTATGTTCCAGTTTACCAGGTTTGAATAATAGATTTCTGTTTCCGATACTGCTAATTTAGATAGAGACCTAACTAGTGGGTAAGATTGTAGAGTAATATGATGATGCTGCATCACATTTGTCGTCCTACTGTAGACGGACTAAAGTGGACCACAGGAGACTAACCAGCGTTATAACACTATGAGACACGATTTTCCAACAATTTCATGCTCATCTCAACGGTTGCAGGGTAAACGATATGAATACACTTTCAACTTCACAAAGTACCTGGAATGTGAAGACCAGGAAGCAGACTCTGATGCTTCTATACTGGTCCACTATTCTGACTTCACGAGACCTGAAAAATCTCATTATACTGTAAGATTTGAATACTCCCAAGTACCTGGCCAATGTGACTTGACATCATCAACACTTTGTCTCTTGTTCCACCTCATGACTACTTGGGATTTCCAGGGTCAAAGCGGAGCTAATTAGCCTCTTCCTCTCCCTCTCTTTTTCCGTCCTTCACTTGCGTCCACTCCTCTCTGCTGTTTTGAGCACCTCTCTCCTGCAATTCCTCCTCCCTTCAGGGACGCCGGCCCATCACCATTCCAGACACATAAGCAGCCCCGTGCAGCCACAAGTGACAGCAACACACACACACATTCACTCAGAAAGCCATGATCCGTCCGTGCACACACACTGCTACTCTCCATCCGTCACATTTACATTTCAAACTGCCTGCGCTTCCACCAACACATCCATTATTTACCAGCCTCTGGCCAAAGAGGAGAGCAGTGTATCCACACTCCCCAGGTAGTGTGTGTGTGTGTGTGTGTGTGTGTGTGTGTGTGAGGGACTCTGCTACACTTCCTCTCTGCTGCTTCCCTCAGCAGCCTGCAATTATATTCTCTAAACTTCATAAACTACGTTTCCCTTCCTTTTCTCATTTCGCTCCCTTTTCCGCTTTCCCTCTCGATCTTTAAAAAGTCGATTACGGCCCATTTGGTACCAGCAACGGTGTCAGAAACACTGTCCATCACCGGATCCCGAGAAAAAAAGAAAACTGTCTTTTTGTTTCTGAAGAGCTTGAGTTCTGGGTTGATTTATGGACTTTTTTCATTGATCCGTTGTTGGTCGGTGGCCCTCAGCACTGGAGAACGGATGGGGTTCCCCTCTTGGGTTGCTTTTGGATGGACCAGGAACGTCAAAATACAGTCCTTACATGCACAGCGTCCTTTCAAAATGAACTTGGCGGTATTTGACAAATTATCGCCATCAATGTCATTTACAACTTTCTGAGTCACTTCCGCTTCAGATTTTTGGTGTTTTAATTTGTTTTGTGCTTGTGGAGTTTTATTTTGTTGATCTGTTTTCGGTCTGTTTTTCCGGCTGTCTCGGCACATCAAGAAAAGGAAAACCAGAAACTCTGTTCTTCTCTACTTAATGCACAGATATGTGTTTACATGTGTGATTCTCGGAGTGAAGGTTTGCATTCACACGTGATTCATGCTTCACACCCTGACCGCTGCCTTTATGTGTAACCGACACACGTTTGTTCACGATTCACACTATGTCGAAGCTGCCGAGGCAGGAGAGGAGGAAGAAGAGGAAGAAGCAGCACATTCTGTCCATCTTGCACACACACACCTCCTCTTTGCTGTTTTTCTAGCCTCTCTGCACCTCCTGATGCCTCCTCACACCTCCTCCGTGCGAGGTGAGAGCTCACAACGACATGTTGGCTCTCATTGTAAATGGTTTGGAGGATACCAGTCATATTTCTCTCAGGGTGGAGTTTTAGCCTCTTCTTTGTCTTTTTTGTAGCATTCAATTTTTTTAAAAAATTTGCAAATAACTGAATGAACTTCTGCGAGAAAGCCCTCTTGCTTTGATGATGATGAGGAGAGCTCTTGTGGGCCAGCAGCTATGTAAAAGGGTGTGAGGGTGGCCTAGTTAAAGCACTCATAATGGATTACATTATGCTATAAACACTCTCCTGCCAGTCGCCTGATTTCTCCGCCCGAGTCACCCCGACGAGCCACTAAATGGAGGGTTGGGTTGCTTCGGTCTCCTGACCTGTCGCAGTCTGAGGCAACCAAACAAAAGAGCCAGACATTACAGTGACGCTGCAGGTTTTTATGGGTAGTTATTCAACACGATATCGCCTCTTCTGCAGGGTAAACTAATGTGGAAATGTTGCTATAGGAGTGCTTTCACACCTGTAGTTGGGTTCATTTGTTCCATACCAAAGGGAAAATAATTATGCACTGCTGCAGTCATTCTGCATCATCAGGACATGTGGGGAAATAAAAGTCCAGTGACTGACAGAAGTTTATCTCTGATTATACTGATGTTTTTTGGTGTCACAAAGAGCTCAGAGATAAAAGCATTATTAGTAGTATTAGACTGCATGTTATGATGAATAATGGTAGAGACAGGACTGTGCAAAAGCCCCTTTGCGTGCATGTGGCATCTTGTACGGTGGTGACAGTGGCACAGAGTCGGAAACAGACACAGCATTTCAACAGCTTTTGACCTATTAATCAGGGCCCACGCTGATGTGCTGATGAGCATAATAGACACGGCCTTATACAGATCAATTATAAGATGAACAGATATCACGATCAGCTGATGGATTTATTAAAAGTTTAGCTTTTGAAATCATGTTAAAATCACATATATGCTATCATAAAATCCTGTGGTTGGGCACCAGAGTCCGCCTGGAGGCAGAGCAACACCTTTTCATGCGGTCTAGCTTTGGTTGTTTGGTCCACAGCAGGGTTTGATTGATAGCTTTCACATCAGCCCAAACAAACCCGACTAATCGGCAAACGGAGATCGTTTGAAAGCACCATAAGAGACAGAACAATACTAAAACATGAAAGTGACTTCTTTGATTGAGAATATGTCTGTAATACTTGTCTTAATTCAGTCTATCAAGGAGTGTCATGAGTGGAAAACTTTGGATCTCATCTGCAGCTGAAAATAGTCCCCAACAAATGCTCTATTTACATCTGTTTGCATAATGTTTTTAATGTTTAGGAGATTACTGAAACTTCTTAAACAGGGTGAGGAGGCCAGAGAGTGTCGAGAGACCGACTGAAGCATGATTGGTTTAGAGAACAATGACAAAACAATATTTTTGAACTCCTACAGAATGGAGGAAGGAGCACCCACAGGTGGGCACAGGCGACGATGCATCAGGTGATTGCAGCAGTACAACTGTGTGATCATTCCTCTAATATATTTGATGTTTTATCAAAACAAATGCCCTGAATTGATGCCGATCCAAACGCTCTCGCTATGGACTGGAGGTCTCTTCCTTCATCAGTGACACGCACCAAAGGATTGTGGGATTGCTGGCCAAGCGTCTTGGCACGGGCCCCCGTGGTTGGCTGCTGCCACGGCGATGAAGCGGTGTGATGTTCTCTCCAGCAGACCCCTGCGATCGCTGCGCCGGCAGACCACAACAACACACCTTGGCCGGCGTTCCTGGCTCCCGTCCTGCCGAGCCTCAAACACCAAAACAGCTTCTCTCCTTCCCTTCCCTCCTCCTCTCCTGTTTGCTACCTTACTTTCTCACCTAGCCAGATGAGCAGACGCCGAAATAGCGAGTGGCGTATATTTATACGTCTAAAACATCAGAGGTGTCACAACATTGGTGATGCTAAGTGTTAGACATCTCACATTGCCTTTAATACCGCTGCGAGCCTTTACCACCTGCACTGTGGACAGCAGTCTGTTCGTGCACACCTCTGCAGCATCATGCAAGGTGTGAGAATTTCTCAGTGCAAAACTCCGTCGAGTCGGCCCCGTCGGTCAACTTACCTGCTAACTTACTTACTGCTAACAAATTCACCCGTATTAGACTGACTTGTGTGATGTTTAAGGTAACAGATAGTCCCTTTAAACCATATTTTAACCCTCTAAGACCCACGATTTGTGTCTTTATGGGGTCCAGGGGACCTTTGGGGGGAGTTAAATAGTCAACAATAGATGCCACACAGAAGTGGTGTACATCAGCTGAAAGCTGGGACCTGAAGATTAATTTGAGATGCATAAGATGATCATCCTCATGCTCTATCATGTCTCACAAGTTGTTGTGGCAGTTTTTGGGTTGATACCATTTGTTACACAGATTTGGTAACATTTTTTTTACCACTTGGGAATTGATAAAAATGATCAGTAATAACATACATAAAATAAATAACATAAAATACCACATTAAGACAACAAGACCTTGAGGAACACTAGAAAAAGCCATGCTGTGATTTGGTATCAAAAACATTTGACATTTTGAGATTTCTGCAAGAACTGCATTTTTTCGGCAATTGGATGACGAGCACTTCTATTGTATTGTGTGAACTGCTCCTTATTGTCAATCTAGCTAGGAAAGCCATCCATCCCCTGAACGCTCCAGGTCTCTAGTTTGTGGCTGTTAAGTTTCATGAGGCTGTGATTATCCTCGAGGTCACCACAGGTCATTTTATACAGTGAGGTTTCAAAAACTTGGTGTCCTGTGGCTCCTATGGAGACTAACATCATCACACATGAATCCAGTTGGACTTATTGGATCCACCAGAGTCTCAGCTTTACAGCGATACCCAATTTATGTAATTCAAGACTGTTTAGGGACCTCAGTATGCAGAAATATTCAAACACCATTTTGGAAGATAATAACATATTTTTACTGCAGGCATGTCTGTTTTTCCTCGCCAAAATTTAGCACAAGTTTGGAGCGTTATTTAGCCTCCTTCTCTACAAGCTAGTATGACGCGGTTAGTGCCAGTGGATTCATTAGGTTTGCTAGTTTCATATCATATCTGTGTCTTTACTCTAGCTTTAAAACTGAAGCTGCTACAGACTATAAATAACCTACAGACTTCTCTTATTGTTGCTATTGCTGCACGACAAAGAGAGAATCTTACTGCCACATTACCTGCCAACATCCACGCTCCACTAAAACACACCTGGCTGCTCTCAGTGAGTCAGGTCACTCATTTTTCAACAGAGACAGTAGTTTAGCCGAGCCCCCGTTTTACAGTACAAATTACCACCAAAGAAAAATTGTTTCCAGGCGAGTGAGAACACATGGAGTCCATTCAGATGCATTTTGTCTTCTTTTGGTAGAAAACGTCCTGCAACATGTGTGGGCCATACACTTGTTAGGACATCCTCTTGGCACGGCTACAGTCAGTCACCAGTGTGTCCAGCTCGCTCTCCCGTATGTGTGTGTCGATTCACATTAAAAACCCCGTGGTCATCTTTAAACACACACAGCTGCTGTGTGAAAACGTAAAAGGAAAAGCAAACATACGTTTGGGCTGCATATGTGAAGCTGCATCACGCGGACATCTGCAGGACAACGAGGTGGCCCAGTTATCTTCACTTAAGTCTCATTTGCAACAAAGTGTAACTCGCAGCACGCATGCTTGGGTTCAAAGCCGACCGCCAGCTATGTAATAAACACAACACCTGTTACCTGTTTGCATGCACGCCAGATCCAAGGTCACCGTCTCCCCATTAAGTCCTCGTGTAAACGAGTGTTCACTCTTTAGCAATACACAAGATTTGATGCAGCTTTGAAATGGTGAGTCAGAAAGGTTGGAAACGATTCACTGGATTGTTCTCAGCCTTTCACATTTGGCTTCTCAAAGTTTTTCAGAAAAGATTTACAGCAGGAAAAAAGATAGAAAACTGCCTGTTTGGTGGTGAGTAATCAAATCAGCTTGACCTCATATCATGATTTACCTAAAATACATCTGCTCTCTGCCTACTGCATGCATCACAGAGGTTTCTCCACAAACTCTTCGCCTTCTGCATTAAAAACAAAGTATAAGTTACAGCGAACTCCAGCATGTGCCAGCAGAGGCAATGCAACTGCTCACATCTTCTGGGAGTAAATGAGAGTTTCTGATAGGAGTTACTCATGCTGGATGCAGCCATTAGTGCCTTTTAGGGACTATTTTCATTGCTTATTATTTTCCCAGTTTTATTTACTTAGTTGCTGGTCTATAAAATGTCAGAAAATGATGACAAATGTCGATCAGTGTTTCCCAAAATCCCAAGACGGCGTCCTTAAATGTCTTGTTTTGTCCACAACTCAAAGATATTTCATTTACCGCCACAGAGGTGGAAAGAAACCAGAACATATTCACATTTAAGCTGCAATCAATTAATGACAACAAGTCGATTAATCGTTGCAGCTCTAATTAATGCATCATTGGTTGGACGCTGGTTCCATTCAGGGCTGCAACTCACAGGAGTTTTTACTGCCGAATAATCTATTGATTGTTTTTTTTGTTATTTCTGGTGAAATGGTGAAAAACCCAAGATGACAAATGTCTTGTTTTGTTCACAACTCAAAGATATTTAGTTTACTGTCATAGAGGATTAAAGAAACCAGAAAATATTCACATTTAAAAAGCTGTAATCAGAGAATTTAGACTTTTTTTTCTTAAAAACGTACTCAAACCGATTAATCAAAATAGTTGCTGATTAATTTAAAGGGACTGACTTTACACATATAAACATGTTTTTATTATGTTTAACTTGTTGTAAGCTGGTGGTGAGCGTGAGAAACTGAGCGAGCAGCGAAGCAGAAGAGCGTTCAGCTTTGAGAATATCAGTGAATGTACAGCGGAGTGACGGGGTTGACTCCGGAGCAAGCAACGCTATCATTTCCAGCCAGAGAAACCAAAACTACGGTGTCTCCCCGGTTCCTTCTCGCGAACTCTCACTCGCATCTGTGTGGAGCAAGCAACAGGACGCTGACTGGCGTTGGCCACAGGTGTCACTGTTAGCACTTACATCGTGCCCCGTTAATGGTTGACAACTAATCTATTAATCACTGCAGCTCTAGTGTCTTTGTTCACCGCTATGAATACCAGAGAGGATAAATTATGGCAGAAAATAAGTTATTCAACCTCTCACCTTGTCATGCACTTGATTTTGTGAGTTTTTACAACTCCTGGTTCACTTGTGAATTTAGAGGTGTGAACCCAAACAAGCAAAGTAAACTTCAGACCAAAGTCTGCAGGTGTGATTGCACCTTTCACTCCATTAATCCCATTCCCTAAAATCTGCAGCTCGTGATGAAAACCCACCGCCGCGATTCACAGAGCTGTTGTCACATCAGTCAACAAGGCCCCGCGACTACAGGCTGTTTACAAAGCGCAAGCCTCTCTCCTCGCCGTCACGTAGCGCCGCGACTGGAGGGGAGCGCACAATCAAAGCTCGCCGAACACACGTCATCCTTTGAGGGGGTCTTTGAAATCTGGCCCTCATCCGCAACACGGGAGTGCATCGCGGCGCATTCGACAGTCTGTGGAATAAATATTTGACGGCCGGCAATATCACAAGACGCAGAGTAACCTCCTAGCACGCAGCTGTTCACCCCCTCCTCCTCGCAGCCCTCGCCCTGCCTCCTGCAAACACAGAGCTGGTTTAAAGCTCAATTGTGCATTTTGCAGATAAAGTAGCAAAACTACTAGAGGCGGTGTTGTGAGCGCCCGTTGCCAGGGCAACACTGGTAGGGAGACCTGCTTCTCCATTACTACTTAATTTAGGCGCTCTAATTGCATTCCACACAATCTGTGGCCACAGTGTTATGGAGAGGAAGAGGGAGGAAGAGTTGGGGTGGGGTTGATTTGGAGGGGGGACAGGTCTTCGTAAACCCCTCCGCCTGGAAGCAAAAATAAAATGCCTCGCCAGCTGAAACGTGGGGAATTCTCTTTATTGCTGTTTGTGGTGATAAAATGTTTCGCTTAAAGATGAAGCAAAACATTAAATTTCAATTTCGCATGAGTCTCAAGTGCACATTATCTTTAATTTTGGGGCAGAGACAGAAAAATGTCACTGACTGCTCAGAAGTTCAATATATTGTCTGCTGAATGAAGGAACTGGAGACTAGAGAGCACCAGAGAGAGGCAGAGATAGAGGGAGTGAAGTAAAATTGCTCTAATTGTTCAAGCGTCTGGCCTCAGAGCTCCTCTTTCCCTTCAATAGACTGACACACACACACACACACACACACACACACACACACACACACACACACACACACACACATACACACACACTGTCCCTTTGAACCTCCACAGGCCGTGGCCCCGAGAGAAAGCTGGCCCACGATGCTTTTCTTGGGCCGGGGGTTTGAAATGATTGGTAACTGTTGAGCCAGTGTTTTCAGGTCCCTGACCCCCAGCGCTGAAGTGCCACAGACACTAGATACAACATAGCCCCAATTATCCTGCACTCTCCCCCGGCCACTTCACCAGCCCAGTGGACTCCTCGCCTCAAAAACACTGCAAAAAAATAATAATACACTACTCCAAACGGCTGATTTAAAGACTCAAAGTATTAATTTCATTAAAGGGAAAAAAAATGCTAAAAAATGAACGCTTTTATGTTTCACACCCAGTCACCTCCAAGAAGAATCTATCGCTAACAGCCAACAAAACGAACTTTATTTGTAATAATAAATAGAAAACAAGCTTGGTAGTGAGCACGATCAATGAGAACTGCCACAGTCTAACACACAAAAGAGTGTCTGATCTCAGACGAGGTGTCCTGATGTCCTCTCAGTGTTCAGGTCCCGTCTAAGACTCGTCTCCAACTGCTAGTACATCGTGTTGTTGGTTGTGACAAAATCAAGTTTACCATAGTGCCTGGGACGGCTTCTGAAGAGACCAGAACCCCTTGAGCAAGACAAACGGACGTGAGCATTCAGATTCAACATCTTTTGTGTGTCTGGGACAGACAAAACCTTGGTAAAAGTCAGATCAATTTCTCGCATTGTGCTATCTTGAAACTTGTTGAAGAAAAGTCTTGACCATTGTACTGCAAGTCCAACGGGGCCGAAGCATTGGAGAATTATGTATTATGCATTCACTTTACTGCATCGTTGCAACAAAAAGAGAGCTGAGCCAGAAAGCAAAGCTCTCAATCTACCGGTCAATCTTCATTCCTTCTCTCACCTCTGGTCATCAGGGCTGCGACATGACCCAAAGAAATAGATCGTGGGTACAAGCGGCCGAAATGCGTTTTCTCAGGATGATGGCTGGTGTCTCCCTTAGAGATAAGGTGAGAAGCTCAGCCATCCGTGAGGGACTCAGACTAGAGCTGCTGCTCATTTGCATTGAAAGGAGCCAGTTGAGGTGGTTCAGGCATCTGGTAAGGATGCCCCCCTGTAGGACGCCTCCCTATGGAGGTGTTCCAGGTACGACAGGCTGGGAGGAGGCCCCGTGGTAGACCCCGGACTAGGTGGAGAGATTATATCTCCACACTGGTCTGAGAACACCTCAGCATCCCCCAGTCAGAGCTGGTTAATGTGGTCCGGGAAAGGGAAGTTTGGGATCCACTGCTGGAGCTGTTGGCCCTGTGACCCGACCCCGGATAAGCGTTGACTTTGAGTGAGTATTATACAAATAGCAAACTCCTTTAAGGAATAACTCAGTGCGTAGGTTGTGTGATTAACGTTAGCAGGTGACATGTCACATGTGGCAGTAACGTTACGTCTGTGAGTGTAGCAGTGCAGTGTGTGGACAGTTTAGGCTGTTGGTGAGTAAATGCTACAACTCCTCAAGCCAAGTTGTCTGGCTTGCCACAGTCCACTCAGTGGAGGGGTTAACCCTTAGCTCAGGCTCGCTTAAGGGGACCAGTGCTATCCTCATTACGACAACCTCCGCTTAACAGCAGCGTTTAACAACAGCAAAACTCCGTACATCCGAATACAAACTGTCATACAAGTACATGCAGTATAATCCAAGTTTCATTCATCCAGTCGTATGCTCAGTACCTCCCAAACACACGCATCCTTTCTAAAACAGATGTGAGCTTTCACAAAGTGTAAAGAGATGTTTTGTTGTTAAAAGACTTTTATCCAAATTTGACTTCTCTGTTCACTGTGGAGGTGAGAAAAACAAGTTTTCTTCAAGAATTCAAGGTAACAGAGTAGTTGATGCACAAATGGTCATTTTTGGGGGTGGAGTACTCCTTTAAGGTTCAAAAGGAAATCCAAAAGAGATGACGTCCTTTTCCAGGATTAACTGACAAGTCAGGTTTCGCAAATTGTGGTGAAAAAATCACCGCAACAATCCGAGCTCAAGAATGTGAGAGAAACTTGAAATGGAAGTATGTGAGTATGATGGGGCGTCTGCATTCGACAGGGAACTTGGGTGGATGTGTGGAGGGGGTGGCTGGCAGTTTTGACCCCTGCCACTTTGTCCGACCTGTCCTTTGTCTCTTGTCACCCTGGTCCCCTCACCCCCCACCTCCCTGTCCCCTCACCCGGACCAACAAAAGGACCTCTTGGATGAGGAGGAGGAGGAGGAGGTGGTGGTGGGGCACCTCTTTCATGACTCCTTTGCCATTTTTTTCTCCCCCCCTCCCCATTCGGTTTTAAGGCCCATTCGTTCCTGCCCCGTCCTTGAGTCGGGGGCCACCATTTATATCGTTGCCTGGGAATTAAGGCCCCGTGGCCCCTTTTGTTGCGAGGTGGGCTGGGGGCAGCGGTGGCTGAGGGGCAGGGGGCGAGGGGCAGGGGAGGGCTGCCCTTTGTTCCTGCAAGCAGAGTGGGCTTCAGTTCCCACAGACCTGGGGGCCGACGGGGGGCCCCCACAGCATGACAGTGATGAGGTAATGTTTACAGAGCCCTCACACAGGCAGCATTTATAAGAGACGGCATTCACACAGGCAAACATGGACACACAGGTGTGAAAGGTGGATCAACACACCTTCCACTGACTGAACCTCAGGATAAACTGAGATTAAAAATAAACTACATCCAAACTAAACTTAACTATGAAGGAAATAAAAAACATTTCATAACAACTTGTGATGCATCTTTAACCCCAAATGGAGTAATAATGGACTTTGTTCTTTAACTTTTAGTTGAATGCCCCTGCTCTAGAGGATACCACACAACACGTTTTTCAACGTATCCTCATACAACGATATCCTACAAAGTTAGTCCTCATTTTTCATGCATTTCACTACAAATGTCCAGCAAAGTGTCAATTTGATCTTGTCACATGTATTTCACTGGAAGCAACTTGGTTAGGTTTAGGCAACAAAACTACTTAGGTTCAGGAAAAGATTGTGGTTTGGGTTAAAATAAGTCAAGTATGGGAGTTACGTGACACATAAATCACATTGATTTAGTGGGATATAAACATATTACAGTACATTACTTCTTTTGTCGGCATAGCTACGAACACTGTGTGAGCCTGAATTTAAGTCGCAATATCACCAAGTTTAAAACGAGGCCTCTCATGTTAGTTTCTAAAACGTTGACCTTTTGAATGTAGGAAACCAAATCAGACACTACAATGAAGAGAAGAACATGTTTAACCAAGCGGCAACCTCATGTCCTGAGAAATGAACCCAACGTGGAGGTGGCAGTTCTTCGAATGACCACTTGGCTGCTTTGAGCGGCAGGTGGGTGTCGTACCAGGTTGCTAGCGACTAGCTGTCTGCTCTGCCTCATCACTCGGGCCACCTCAGCTCCACCGATGAGCCACCTCTTCACCGGTTCGGCTACGTCTTAACTACCACGATGGCGATGGCCCGAGCCACCTACAACTGCTCTTCATTTTATACAGTGTGTGGTTTTACCTAACAAGAATGAGGTCAGGTAAATTCTTATTCACTTTAGTTTTAGTCTTGATTGAATCCAGTTTCATGTTATTAGTCCCAACTATTTGTCCGTTTTCCTTCACACACCAAGGACGACACTAAACGAAACCAGAATTCACTGCAGCAATCTGTCTGCTTAAAGCTCTATTTTTTCATCGTTTACACAACTATTTCTGTAATTTTTCTTGTGCAACACAATGAAAACCTTCCAGGAGAGACCATGTGTGCTGTTGTCCCCGTTTTTTAATGAAAAGCACAGTAACCTTTAAACTTAACCCGAAATCAAGTCCACCGAGAGGTCTACAAACCAAACGCATCCTCGGAGAAAGATGAGAGGTCATAGATCAGGGTGGGCACATGCATGATAACACACACTGCTGAGGCAGAGAGCGAGCCTCCTTTATCTCCACACACACACACACACACACACACACACACACACACACACATACACACACACACACGCACACACACACACACACACACACACACACACACTACTCGTCTCTCCGCCACCCTCCTCCTTCTACCTCCCCAAATATTTAGAAGCTGTTGATGCCCACAGCTCTGACAAGCTAGAGTTCATTCAGAGTTGCAGAGATAACTACTGTACTAGACACACACACACACACACACACACACACACACACACACACACACACATCCATACGACGGCGACAAACCCAGCTAACAGAGCAAAAACAAAACACACCACCGCCTACACACACATCAGCAGCTTTAGTCGTCTAATAACAGCTACTGTGAAGAGCTTTCTCAGTTTTTCTTTGCTGGTTTTTTTGTGTGCAGAAACCTCTCAGAGCTCACAGTGCGATTAGTGGAAGTGCTGCAGAAACAGTGTTGTCAATAATTGCTGTGTTGGCGTTTCATCCTCATCAACAAGAGAGGAAAGTTTATGTCAATGCTGGCCCACACGAAAAGATTTCTCAAGTCTTAACACAGAGGCCCCACATAACCACCTTATGATAAATTTAACAGTTCTGAAAATCTCACCAAATTTCCCACAATCCAACATGACTTAAGAGTTAGTCTGCACAATGTTGTACTGAAAATTCACAAAGAAAAAAGAAATAAATATGTATGAAGTAGGGCTGTCGATCAATTCAAACATTTAAATGTAATTATTTGTAAATTAATCACATTTTTTATCAAAATGACAAAATGAACTTTAATGTCTCTTACCCTTATCAACATGGGAGTCGGCAAACATGCTGCTTTATGTATTTATATATTATTATTGAAAATCAATTGTCGTAAAACAATGACAAATATTGTCCAGAAACCCTCACAGGTTCTGACTTTAGTATAAAAAAATGCTCTAATCATAAAATGGCAAACTGCAGCCCAACATCATAAAGTGGGCATGTCTGTAAAGGGGAGGCTGGTGGGGACCAAGAGCACCCATTTACATCCACACATCTGGAGGTCAGAGGTCAAGGGACCCCTTTGAAAATGGCCATGCCAGTTTTCCCATAACAACATTTAGTGCAAGTTTGGAGCGTTATTTAACCTCCTTCATGATGAGCTAGTACGATGCTGATGGATTCAGGTTTTCTAGTTGATACCAGTATCTTCACTCTATCTTCCCTCTACAACCTCAGAAAGCCAGACTGCTCGAATGTGTTAAAGAAATTAGTGGAATTAAAACAAATTTGCGTTATTATCACATTAACTTTCACAGCCCGAGTATGAAGTTATGGAGACACATTCAATACACAGTAAACTAGCTGGTTCTACCATGACTGTGGCTGTTCGCCTTCAGTCAGCTGTTTTCCTACGTGACTGCTTCATCGGCTGTCCGCGGAGTTGTTTGTTTGTTTGTTTAGCGTTTATGATTTGAAATCTGTGCCGCCAAGATGGACTTGGATGTAAAAAACACTCTTAACATAGCTCACACCACAGGAATATCTGGAGAGAAAATCTCTTTCTGGCTTTCACTAAATACCAAAAGTTATATTCAGTCTTGAGGGTATTGAAGCTCATCATCTGCCCTCCCTTTGGACAGATCCAGATCCTCTATCCCCTCCCTTCACCTCTGGACTTACAGGTGTAGTGATTTTTCCAGCTGTCACGAGGTGAAATTGTTAAAGATCGATTTACATGTGCTGAACTGCAAGGAGAGTTATTGATACGGCCTGACCCATCGGCCCACACCTCCCTCTCTCCTCTTCCTCTCGGCTCTCTCTCCTCTGGACTGACTCTTCCTCTCGTTTACGGTGAAATAGTGACTGTCTGCAGCCGACGGCGATGTGCCTCCCAGTAATGACTGCAGGCAAACAGCTTGCAAAGGTAAATTAAGAAGAGGAGCTAGTGCTACTTTCCAGCCCACCACCTGTTGTCTGTGTGACCAATAAAACAGCTTAATATCGCAGACGACATAGTGACTGAGAGCTACTGGCCAACACGGTTGTCCTCATAGATGCCTGATAGCAGCATCTACAGAGGCAGCTATTGTTGAGTCTAATCCACAGCACTGATATGATGCTAATGAAGGGATGTGTAGTCATTATCCCTGGCCTGGCTCGTGTTTTTTTCTGCACTTTGAGAGGATTTGTGTTGCGGATCCTGGGATCGGGGTTAATCTCGTTTCAGTTTCAGGTCAACTTTGACACAGCGCTGCTGTTTAGTTGGTGTCTATGTGTGTGTGAGCACTTAAGGGGCAAATGTGGATGTTTGTGCATTTGGAAGAGTTTTCAATCAGGATTTCAGATCTTTTCCGTCCTCAAAGGCAGCATTTTGCAAATAAAGGCAGATAAAATAGAAATTTACCGCTCATATCCACACTGGCTAAATTTGAAATGTGTTAAAGGTGCATCATAAATACCTAGCCACATGCTCCAAAGAAATAGGGGGCAGCAGTCCACCTCAACTACCGGGTCCATACAATCTAACTTCACAGTCATCAGTTATTAAAAAAAAGCTAGTATTTTTTACTTGTACTATGACTACTTTAGGCTGCACGTTGGTGCAGTGGTTAGCACTCTCGCCTCACAGCAAGAGCGTCGCAGGTTTGAATCCGGCTTGGGGCTCTTCTGTGTGGAGTTTGCATGTTCTCCCCGTGCAAGCGTGGGTTTTCTCCGGGTACTCCGGCTTCCTCCCACAGTCCAAAGACATGCAGTTTAGGTTAATTGATCACTCTAAATTGCCCGTAGGTGTGAATGTGAGCGTGAATGGTTGTCTGTCTCTATGTTGTCTGTCTCTATGTGCCCTGCGATGGACTGCAGACCTGTCCAGGGTGAACCCCGCCTTCGCCCAATGCCAGCTGGGATCGGCTCCAGCCCCCTGCGACCCCTAACGGCATAAGCAGTTGACGATGGATGGGTGGATGACTACTTTAACTAACAGCAGGGCGAGATTTAGCAAAATTCAACCAAACTGCAGAAACTCAGAGAGCCGGTCTTCATGCGCGGTGTCGGCCTGGCCATCTTTGTCTTTGTGCTTGTGTTGTACAGAGTGGAATAGACAGGGGAATCACTCAGTTTTCCTTTCGTTTTACGTGCATCATCAGAGGAGGGGCTTCAGTTGGTGGCTGTAAAGGCTCGGATTGGCCAGTTAAAACCCCTACGCCAGGAGTCACAACAGGCCGGTGGAGCGCTGGATCTAAACTGTGTGTCTGGTCTGGTGAGGAGTCGGGGATCAGACCCTCGCTTCTGGGGTTTGCACCGCTGACTGAATTCATGCTACCTGCTAACAGAAGGTGCACCTTTAACGTAACACTAACACAGTGGTGTTTTCAGGCCATTTTCTGAGGCGCTTGACAACAGGAAGATGGTTAAACCTCATCTTCTTCATCCTATTTCGGTCAGCAGATAACAAACTCCTGGTTAAAAGTCCTGTGTTTGTTGGACCCTTCCACCTCCCCTCCCTTCCGCCACAAGCTCTGAGCGCAGCCTTTAAACATGCTTGCGTTTACGTTGCAGTCAGTACAGAATACGTGGCCTACAAATCGTGGTATACGGGTTGCCTCTGCTGCTTCACTGAGATGTCGTCAATTCAAGTTTGTATGAAGTAAAGTATTAAGGTTAGGGCGTCATAACTTTTTCTTGATTGAAAATGCAAAATGTTTTGGGTGTGGAACAGGTTGATTAAGTGGGAACTGAAGGTCAAAACCAAGAGGCTCCGGCAAGAAACAACCCTGAAAGGTACGAGCAGGTATAGATGATGGATGGATGGTGAGGACCTGGTCTCAGTGGTCTTCCACATCCATCCTCCATAAAATGATGCTGTAACATTGATAACACTTTTTGTCTGATCATAGTAAGAACTGACCTGTTTCAAACTAAAGAGGAGAAAAGGAGATGTGTGATAGTAGCAGGTCAAGTGAGGCCATGTCAGGTATTTTGGTATAAAGAAGCTGCTCTGTCACAGTAGACAAAAGGGAGATCACAAAGAGAGCGTATGGTGAAGACAAGGACAAGGAAAATGTAGGAATATCAAGGAAACGGGGTCAGAGCTTGTGTATGTGAGCTGACATTTTCCAAAAATCACAAATAAATATGAAAGAACTGCAGTGCAGATGTGTTTTTATGGCTCTTGTAGATGACTGAACACAGTTAGATATTTACTATATCTGTGCTGACATTAAGCGATCATACAGAGAGACATTTCTTCTTTCAGGTCAGCAACATTTTACCTTTTTACCTCCTGTCAAAACACCACGGTGAAACCCTCCCGTGGCTAGGCCGCTAATAAGCCCCACGCTCTCGCAGTTACAAAAGGACAATTGCTGCAATTTCCTTTTTGCCTTAATCATCTCCTTTTTATGATAAGGATGTAACTAACTGCAGAGGTGAAGTTACATTCTAATAAAGTCAGCCGGTTAATAATGTAATCTTAAATTATGGCGTAATTACCGCCTCTTAGTCACCGAGGGATGCTCTGAAATTCAATCACTGGCCCCGGCGATACTGTACAACAAAAAAGGCGCATTATCGGGGCTATTTCACTGTGGGAATGAATAGCACCGCTGCTCCCGCTCGGGGTAATTAGACAGCAGAGTCTCCGGCTGCACGCAGACACTCAGTTATCAGTGAGGAGGCCTTATCCATCAGGGACTTGGTGTTTATATGTAGCATGTATTTGTATTCATCTGTATATGTCTACAGGCCTGTAGGTGTATTTCTAGGTGTTTTCTGTGTGTGGGAACTCAAGTGTAAATCTGCAGATCTGCCAAAGCTGCAGCTTCTTTCTAACTCTGCAAATCTCTCCCTGCAGTCCTCCTTAACCCCCCAAAACATCCTCAGACCAGAATGAAAAAGTTTCCGACACACCGGGAGCAAATGTGTGGGAATTGTTTCCTACCTCCATTCGGCTGGGTCAGGGTCTGCGCGCACAGAAAGACTAGACACACATGCAGAAACCAAACACAATTTGTCATTTATTTTCAAGAGGGTCATTTCTTTCGAGGCACTGCTTGCTTGATATTATGTGGCAGGGAAAATCTAATGCCCCTCAATAGCTTTTCCCCAGGAAAAGGGGGAGAAATTAGATTTGCGAACTGGGAACTTCATTTGGGAGGACTCAGAGAGCGTGGGGAGGAGGAGGAGGAGGAGGAGAGGCCGGCGAAGGGAGGGGAGAAATGAAAATCTATACTGCAGTGCTGAATCAGCAGTGCCTCATGTCCCTCCTTCTCTTCCTCCCTTGTTCTTCAAACCCCTCCTCCCCTCCCTTCTCCTGTTCCTCCTCATCAGCACAGCAGATTCCCTCGCCATTGCCAAGAAGGAAGCGGTGTTGTCAGCCTCTCTCTTGGCGTGTGACCACGCCATTTTCTTCACAACACCGTCTCCTAGTCAAACAGGCTCAAAGTAAAATCGCAGTGGGAGCGAAGAGGCTCCTGTCGAAACAGCAAAGGCGCCAAAGCCCTTTGACCCTACCCCCCACATGCTGGGCGGACTGAAGAAGAGACAGATAGAGTGGGTGACAGGCCCCAGCAGAGGGGCCAGGTGCAAGTGCACGCCAACAGAAGAGGAAGGAGGTGGTGGGGGCGTCCAATTTGTTGGGGGCAGGAGCGCAGAAGATGAGGTTTAGATGGAGTTTAGGTTGCAGGGGTCACTGCCGCCCCCTTTACCCCAAATGGTGACATAAAAACAAATACATTTTCATGTCACGCTGTCAGCGAGTTGATAAGAATACACACACCTCCACCCAAACCTCAAACGCAGCTGTTCATGGGTAGTCACGGCGACGCTGAGCCCAGGGGTTCGTTGGAGGAATGGGCGACGTGGCGGCGGCATGATAAATCTGACACGGGTGTCAGTGGCGGATCAGACAGACAGGTGTAGCGGTAATCACGTCGGAGAACGGGCGGAGTTTTGCACCGTAGACACACAGAGCAGGTGACGGGCGCTGAACCCGTCGCAGCAGAGTCCTGACGACGATGAGAAATGAGCACGGACTCGGAAACACAGATTATGAACGGCTGGATGTGGATAATGTGGAGATAACATTCCTTCACCACGAGAGGATTAAGAGACAACAGCAGGGATTGGACACGCCGTTTTCACGTGTTTGCCACATGGAAAGATTCGAGCGTGGTTACGTTTATCAACTTATTTAAGGTGAAAGGTTTAGAAGAATTGGTGATGAAGCTATTCAGTAGGATTTTACCACTTGTACCAACATATACATGTCCTGCCTGCACTTTCACTTATATCATTATTTCTGATATTTTCGGTTTACCTCTGCACTCCACTAAGACTGGACCTGAATATTCGATTCAGTTTTTGTAAAGGTATTTGATTTTTTGGGATTCAGATATTTGTTTTTTGTTTTGTTTTTAACCCCTTGATTGATGATTACAAACATGCATAAAATACACTAAACCTTTTGGAAAATGAACCTTATTCAAAAACAGATAATAACACAAACAATATCTAACGACATCTTTACAAATTATTGCCTGTAGTTAAACTGAGACATGTTGCAGTGCTACACCGTCAACCGAGAACGGACAGCCAGCACCCTCGCCGCCGCTATTTGTGAGGGGCGTTTTCTGATGCGACCCGTGTAGGGCTCAGCCCAGGCTGCATCATGCACAAGCTTGCAGTCGGGTAATGCTGGAGAGGTATTGCACAGATTGCAGACACAAATGGGAGGAGAAGAGGCGCTCAGCACAGATAGAGTTGTGTGCGGCATCCTCGAGACGAAAACATGAGGCAGAAGAAGCGGCAGGACGAGACACGAGCCACGGCTGCTGCTGGCGGTCATCTCTCCGGTGGTCCGCCAGTGACGGACGAGGCTAATACCTGTTGCCTTTGTTTTGCCTTTGTTTTGCTTTCAGAAAATAACAGGCTGTCAGACAAATGGGACATTTTTTGGACTTTGGGGTTTTGAAATAATGCATCAAATGGCACGTCATCCACCCATCACCTTTCCTCACAGCTTCCACTAAACCCAAACGAAAAATGTCTGCGTGTCTTGTTCAGAACTAAAGAGGAGGAAAGTTGTGCTTAAAGCTCCTCACTTGCCCTTTCTATGCATCTGCATTTCTATCTATTCTTCTATATGCATCATGCAATCATCTGTCACCTGTCTTGAGTTGATGTGAGCGCTTACAAGTCTTCTACCATACACAACACCATAACTTTTACTTTCACATCACTGTCCTTTGTGACGCATGGCTGTACAGTGTAATGATCCACAAGCTTCGAAGCTGACACAGCACTGCTTAAGGAGGGACAAAAGGAGAGACCGTTCTGTTTAAACGAAAGCTAAATTAAAGATAAAAACTTAAAAACTTTCTGCCTGTTTAATATCTGGACCTCCGTGCTCGATTGAACACAACGTTGGGACGGCATCCCTTCTAATCCCGGCAGTGTTTTTCCATGCTTTCCATCAGGTTACACTGTGGAAGTCTCGCTCTGTGTGGTGTTGGACGGCGCTCCTCTGCAGCTGCCTGTTTAGATTGGAGGATTTAACTCTAACTAGTCTTTCAGAACCCTGACCACGACCCAGGCTGAGGCCAAGACCCACAGTTAGTGGCTGACGATCATTAAGACAGGGTTGTTGATAGATAATTTCAATTCTCTGTCACTTTTTGACTTCCTAACAAACTTAAGCAGCAGAGACCAGCAGCCATCACTTGTCTGACTGACAGCTGAACCGATGTGATAAATCCTCCATGTCAGGCTCAGCAGCGTGAAACAAAACAGCATTTGACCCACGTCTGCTTTATATAGTGTGTACACACGTCAAGCTAATAGTATAAAACAGGATTGACTCTGTCTTGATGAAAATCACTTGTTTTATGGGCTTTGCTGCCGTTGCTTCTGCCGCTGAAGCCATCACAGTTAAAACCACGACCCAAGCCGCTATTACACCACCAACACACACGTCGTAAAGCATCCGAATCAATTTGTGTTAAAAACATGTTTCTCACAACCTTATTGGGTGGCGTTAGAGATATATGATGCACCTTCAGCTGCAAAGGAGGAAAAATGGCTGGCGCCCGGCAAGCCCATTTCTCCAGCTTGATGATGCGGTGGCCCTGTCAGCGTCGCCGCTATTAAGGGGGAAAAAAAATAGGGGGCAAAGGGGGAGCTCACCCCTACATCTCACCAGCCCCGTGGTCCGCAGCCCGCCGGCCACGCCGTCCACCACGACCAGCACCAAGCTCAGGGGGCATAAATCAAGATAATTCTCTGCACGCCTTGAACTCTGACCTCGCCACCCGGAGAGGAGGAGGGGAGATGTAGCGGTGGGGGTGGAGAGTGCTCAGAGACGGTGAGGTAACAGAGTGTGTGTCTGTGTGTGTGTATCTGCATGTTTATGTGTGCACGTGCGTACATCCGTTGCGATTAGTCACTGGCGTCCAGATTGAGGCGGCCGTCCCATCTAAACGCTCTGTCTTTATGAGCCATTAATCTTCGACTCAGGCCATTTTCATTACCGCCAAACCTCGCTCTGGAGCCACCAGCTGCATGATACTGCATAGTGGAAATTAATAACCCACCCATCTCTGCCTTACAATCGCCCCTCCGCCGCTCCGCCTTCCCACACACACCTCTCCATCACAACCCCACCCGCTTAGGGCCTTCCACATGATGGAAGATGCAAGAAGACGAGTTTCAACGCCACCTTTTTTTTTTTAATCTGTGTCACCGCATCCCTGGCCTCACCTCTACTACACCCCCCTTTTCTATGGCAAGCCATTTTAGCATTTAACAACTAAGTTCACTATCCAGAATTAACATCGCAGATATGCACAACTTTTTATGACTTTGAAAATGACTTTTTTCATGCAGAATCAATATATTTGCTTTACTTGAGTCTATGCAGAGGTCCAAGGAAGATTAACGCTTTTATTGTTGTAGTCTGAGCAATGTGACGTCATGTCCGTATGTGAAAGTAGAGAAAGCAGACGAGAAAGTAGAAAGGATAAACGACGTGCACCCTCACGTTACATCCAGCATCTGAAACACTGCACACACAGTGAAGGATGGAAACACTTTGGGTTTCACACTCTGCAGGAAAAGCAGAGCTCGAGCTGCATGCTAACTCTTTCAACGTGCAGTCAAGTCGGCCGTCACTGTCATCTCAGAAGTATAAAACATTATATATCCCTTATAAATTAAAAGAAAATACCACTAATTTGTGAGGAAAATGTCTTTATTCATTGATTTTTGGGTTGCTGGAAAAAACGTAATAAATAAATAATGATCCTGATAAGTTTGATTTCAGGACATCTCTGACTTTAATGAATTAATTTAGAGATTTTCCAAAGTAAAAGTCTCAAGAAGTGTATGATTCAACTTTTTCTCATGGTCTAGTGTTAAATAAGTTGACAAAAATCACAATAAACTGTATATACGCGATACTTGTAGAATTGCGATACATATCGAATCGGCACCTGATTATTGTGATAGTGTTGAACTGGGGGATAAGTGAAGCATCCCAGCTCTGGTGATTACGTTGTGACTAGTCAGAATTTGTATTCAGGATATCTATAACGTCATTGTAACTAGCCAAAATGACAGTTACAGATATCTCAAGCATCATTATGTTGAGTCAGAGCTGTTTTTCATCAAGGCTTCTCATTGGATATCGGCCCAACAAAGCATCTGATTGCGATTTAGCGAACTCGGATGGTTCGGTAAAGTTGGAAAGATATTCACAGATTCAAACTTCCCGGATCAATAACTCATACGTGCAACACAAACAAGGTGTCTTTCTAAGCGTAGTGAGGTAGACAACAAGCTACGACCTCATTTTAATCACACTGTCCCGTCCTGTGAGACGAGCGGTCGACATGAAATAGAAAGAGCTCATCATCAAGGAATCTGTGGCCAACCACAGCTTTGTTCGCTAGAGAGATGTGGTAGAAATTTACAGCGTTTTGTAGATTTATTGTCTCTAGACACACTTTATAAACCCATACGGCTCCAGTGCAGCAACATAGTATGTTTGAATAGCTTCCACCTGCTGCTGACGTTATCTGCAACGTCATTTCACCTGGATTCTAGATATCCATAACTCCAGCTTGAGATATCTAGTCTGACCAGTCATAGATATCTAAAAAGGACAATGTAAATATTTTGAGGGAAATTAATATATCTTGAACTGGCGGATATCCACAATGTGAATTACAGATATGTGCAACTGAAATGTAGACATCTGTCATGAGAAACCCCATATGCATGAATGGCAAAACTAGTTTCAGTCGTACCAGTAAAAATGTAATTACGGAGTTTTTCCTCGTCACAATAGAAATTATGGATATCTTGAATTCGAGTTTATACAGCAGACATCTCTAATAAATATCTTGTCTAGTTATTAAATGTTAAAACGACTTGCCATACCTTTCTTCTTGTCTCCTGCTGCCACTTGACTTCCCTACCTAAGACAAACAACTCATCATTTAAAATTCTCCCAGTGATGCAGCCGCAAGCGAGGAAGAGGAGATAGAAATGAAGAGAAAGAAAGGCCTGGTGACAGAGAGAGGGGAAGAAAGAGGACAGGAGGGAAGGAGAGTTTAAATTAATTCCTCTGTCTTGGTTTTTCTAGAAAAGAAAGAGCGGGAAATGACCCCCTGGGTCCTTTTAAGGCCGCTGGGCGCCTGCTGGTGGTTGTTAGTGAGCAAAGGGACCGAACATTATTAAATACTGTACGTGCTCCGGGAGGGAGACAGATGAGTGGAGGGTGGGAGAAAAGGATGAGGGGGTTTAAAATGGCCTCACCCTGCTGGCGGAGCTTCAGGGGGAAGCAGAGAGATCCGGTTGAGATATGGTGCGATAGCACCGGGAAAAAAAGAAGAGCTTTGCAGCCCTCATCGAGGAGCGAGAGGCAGAGGAAATTAGCAAGACGCTGGTTGTTGCCGCTAACTCACAATGATAAAGTTTAAAAAAAGGAGCAGAGCAACTTAAAGTTGTCGTCCGCCGCCACCGCCGCTCTTGATCTCTGTTTATGAAACACATTCATTACGAGTCCCCGCAGGGGCGACCAGTACAGCAAAAGGAGTGACACTGTGGCAAAATTGAAAAAGTTGGAAATTGTTTTTTTCCGCTGCCATCAGAGGGGAGCCTGTCTCATTTCCTGTTGAGAAGTGCAGTGCATTGTGGGCAAAATATATAGGAGGTTTTGCGATATGAATCACCGCTGGTCATCCATCACTGAACAGACAAGACAGCCGAGAACTTTCTTGGACAAACTTTGGATTTATTGTATCTCCCCGTCCTCTGAACTTGCTTTTAATATTGTTTGGGATTTGCATATCTCCTCATCAATCAAGCTAATATTCAAGCAAACGGACTAGGATGCAGAAAATAAGCACAACTTTTCCATATATAATCAATATAACAGAAAGTTTGAAATGGACACAGACTTCCTCCTGATCCTTCAAAGCACCGGCATCTCTCTAAACACAAATCAATACAGACGATGTTCAGACGTATAAGAGACTCTAAATGAACTCTACAGATTATGCTATTCCACGGCCTCTTGCATCCCTCAGCCGCTTTGCATAATGAGATAAACAGCGTACACAAGCCCTGGCGACCCGCGGCCAGCTTGTGTTTGTGTAGGAGAAGAGGTAAAGTCAGGCGTTTTTGACCCGCCTCCGTTTTCAACCTGGCACCGCTGATAGACGAGCGGCGGTCTCTCGAGATCTGAATCAGTCTGTTTATTCGGCGGAACATGAAATATCACTTCTCTGAAATGTGCAATACCATTAACAGGGGTTTGACTCAGGCAAGTTGTTTTATATTTATTATTTCAACCAGGAAAACAGTTGGAAATCTGGTGATTCTTTTATCATAAAGAGAACTTGTATCATATTGGTAATAATTAGGGCTTTACTGCGATAAATCGCACATTTGGTATCTGTTCAAAATGAGCCTTAAAGGGAGATCTGTCAAGTATTTCATACTCTTATCAACATGGGAGTGAACCAATATGCTGCTTTACGCTAACGTATGTATATATTCATATATTCATTGAAAATCAATTAACAACACAAAACAATGACAAATATTGTCCAGAAACTCTCACAGGTTCTGACTTTAGCATAAAAATATGCTCAAATCATAACATGGCAAACTGCACAGCAGCTGTCAGTGTTGACTATGACTTAAACCAAACTGCATGTGATCATCATAACGTGGGCATGTCTGTAAAGGGGAGACTGGTGGGTAACCACAGAACCCATTTACATTCACATATCTGGAGGTCAGAGGTCAAGGGACATGGAGACTCATGGGTTCCCACAGAAGCCATATCATGAGGTCAGACGTCAAACTTGTTGGTACAACCGGATTCTTTCGGTGTTGTAGTTTCATATCATGTCAGTATCTTCACTCTGGCTTTAAAACTGAGCCGCTACAAACAAAGAAAAGTGTATGTTGCGTTAATGTGTCAAAGAAATTAGTGGCGTTAAAACAAATTTAACACGTTATTATTGCATTAACTTTGACAGCCCCAGTAATAATCTTAAGGACATTTTTACTGTGGGTATAGCCAGTGGATTTCTTGCAGGCACACCAATCATCACAGTAAAAAACATCCTCGCTAGCGCCAACTCAGCTGACTTTGACAGCCAGTAATTATGTTGTATGTTTCTCTCTCTGGACAACAAGCTCATAAACCACAGCAGACAGAGGAGGTGCTTTCGCTGTCTCCCGCTGATGATGTCATCGCGGATAACCTCATTGTTCAGCGATGACATCATGTAGCCGAGCCCTCTGCTCGCTCCATTTTCTCCAACGACGGTCATGAATCAGTCATGTTGGATAAAAGCTTTTTCTTCCCAACAAACCGTCGACCCTGGACCGGATTCATGGAGATGTTTGCGGCGGTGGGTGATGGTGAGAAGGGGGGGCGGGAGCTGGGTTTATGTGCAGAGAAAGTTCAGCATGCCTTCAGGCGTCCAAGTATTGGATTTGAACCGGAGACCTGCGGGGTGTCACAGTGCGATTGGCCCAGAGCCGCGGGTTCAGAGGGTCCGGGGTCTCGGCCTGTGCAGCTAGTGGGTCTGCGGGGAATCAGGGGGTGCCAAGGTCTGGCCTCCTCCTACTCCTCCTCTCCCCTCTTCATCATTCCTCCCCTCCAGGCGATCAACAATCAGCTGCAAGTGCAGAGCAATAGAAAGCACTTTTTTAAACTCCTCTCTCTTCTTCTGTGGTGTCTCTCAGGCTGCTGAAGGTGTTTATGCTTCAGAGTGGCTTCAGTAAGGGACCTATTGTTCTGCTCCCATAGGCTCTCAAATCAATACCTCATCTCTGTGTGTGTGAGGAAAAAGGCCCAGCGACTACACAGGACTCGCTTTCATGATTCACACCACAGAAGAAGACAGAGACAGAGAGGGGAAGAGAGGGGGAAGAGAGGGAGGGAGGGGGACACTGCGGGGGACGGCGGAATAAAGACACTAGAGGAAGGAGGCGACCTCGGGGTCGGCGCTCTCCTTAGCGCCACACACAGCTGGGCTATCTATAGCTGCCGAGCCCAGCCATGTTGATCCTGTTGTCTTAAAGGAACAAAGAGGCGCTGATCCTAGAGGGCGTTACGATCATCCACCTAACAGCATCGCAGCGAATTTAGGCAGGAAAATAAAGGTCTAAATGGCATCATAATTATCAGCGTTTAGACATACTGACAATACTGTTCAACTGTCTCTGACATCTGAGCTCAAACTAGAGGACACTGAAGGTGAACTAAACCCTCCTCGCCATTGTTTTCTGCTCAGGTTGTCCCCTTAAAGGACAGTTCTACTGTTTTACAACCTGTTTTTTTATAGTTTTATTCATGAATTAGACTTTAAACAAAACACTTTGAATTACTGCTATCTGGGTACAATGTGATACTGATAAAAATGATCTTATTGGAGGAGAAAATGAAGGCAAATGAAATTATTACCCAAACTATTGAGTAGTCAAAAGGTGTTTTTGCAGGACAGTGCTGTAGAACATGCAGTGACTTGCAGGGCTCCATGAATGAATATAGTACGATGTTTTAATTGTGGATTATTACTGTGATTTGCAAATTACCACAAGTTTCTTGACCTTTCTCAGTCTAAATAAACATAAATGACATTTATAATGAAATGAAATGGCCTTTATGAAAGTCAAACTCTGTGTAGAAAGAGCAGCAGCAGAAACGCAGCTGACATGCAGCTGGTGTGAACGGACGCGTGAATCCTGCAGCTGTGAGGTAATGCAGCTTTCACGCAGCCATTTGATGATCACGACAAAAAAACAATCGCTGTTGGAAGTTACAGAAGTTACAAGTTGGTTTAATCTTGGGCTTAAGGCAAAGATTAGGTTGAAAAGCAACTACAGTTTTTGCGAGCTTTTTCCACAAGCGATGAGCCGAGCCTACGCGAGCCGACGAGAACATGAAGCACTGACTCACCCCCAGATTAAATACAACGTTTTTAGGGAGTCCTGTCGTAGTGCACAGTTTTTATATGCATGTGACATTTCAGGCATGCTCACTTCCACTTTTACCTCCAAATAATGTGGTTTGACACTCAAGTCAGCCCAGATTTACTCACAGATTACCTGATTCAGACACACATGGTCTCAGGGCCAGCTAACGAATATTAGGGGCCAGTATTTGGCACAAACTTGTCGTTTTATTCTCTGTTAACCTGCTTCGTATATGAGAAACATTTACACTCAAAGACATTTTAATCCTCTGACTCCTGATCTGGCACCGACCTCGTTGTGTTGGGTTCGAGCCAAAGCAGTAAAATTTGAGAAGCATAACGTGTGTTTTTTTTTTTTTTTTTTTTAATTCTTCTCTTTCTGTATCACTGCACGATTTCCACAGCTGCACCACGGATTATGTCTTCCTCAAATGTGAAAGAAAATAATTCTGCTTTCCGCAGGGGTAACGTCTTTATGGCTTTTCCTACACAGGTGTCTCTGCGTGAGCGAGCGAGATAGAGGCGGAGCGGGAGAGAGAGAGAGCGACGCCTTAATGGAGTTATGCAAATGGGGGCGGCCCCATAATCCCCTGGCTGAGTATTCCACCGGAGATGTGGACCGTACAGCTGCGTACAACGGGGATCCACGCTGTGCATTTCCTCTCTGCTTGTACACAGAATATATATCTCTATCCATGTAGTGTGAATTAAGCTCACCCCACCCCCTGCCGCTTCTGTTTCCTACTCGCCACTTCCATCAGCGAAATCTTCCTGCCAATAAACTTACAGATTTCTGGATGTAGGCGTCCAGAGAGCAGCTATATTTAAACATACTTGGGTTGAACACGCACATACAGCATGTACCCCTTTGTTTATTTATAATGTGTGGGAGTTTGTTTACATGTTTACGGGTTACAGCATATGAGTTTCGATATGTTGCAGAGCAGGAATCTTTAACGCACCGGCGCTTCCAGGTTGAAGATTTATGTGCTGTTTTTATGGTTTTCTTCTGTATGTGTGTTGCTTTATTTTACGCTCGAGCGTCTCTGTTGATGAACGCGTCCTTGAGGCCGATTACACTCTGCGTAATGTGTATATGTGCAATTAAACTTGTGAATTAAAAGAGGTTTTATTCAGTGTGTGTGAATAAAAAACGGCCAGATGTGAGGAGTGTATCTGTGTACATTTCTCGCATAAAACGTCCGATACCAGTGTGCGACGTCTGTAAATGAGTCAGCCGACCCACCTGAGAGAGTGACCTCTGGCTCGTAGAGGAAGAGAGAGAGAAAGGAAGGAGTGATAGAGGGAAACCTCGCCGCTCGCCGCCTCCCTCCCATCACCCCCTCCGGTGACTCACACACCCAGCGTGAGTGTAGGCCTCTACCCACAACCCCCTGCTGCTTGTTTAGAACAACAACAGAGGGAGACAGTGGGATCACAGAGGAGCTGGCAGGGAGGGAGAGACAGTGGGAGAGAGAAACGAGGACAGGAGAGAAGAGAGACGAAGGGGCGGTTGAAATACTGCAAACAAAATAAGATTGATGACATGAAAATGAGTCAAAATAGATGAACGATGTGGACGAAAGTAGGTGGAAAAGCATAACTTCCCCATTTACACGATGTAAACATAGTTTTATGAATGAAAGTGAACCTGCAACCTGGTCTCACTCCCAACACATCAACTGAACCAACGAACTACAAGGTTAATCAACGATCGGAGCAAGTGACGTAGTATTAGTTGACTTTGTCAGTTGAGTTGAGTCACACGAGTCATTAGTATCGTTAGTACCGTGAGGTGCTAGTATCGTCAGCCCTGTGAGTCATTAGTATCGTCAGCCCTGTGAGTCATTAGTATCGTCAGCCCTGTGAGTCATTAGTATCGTCAGCCCTGTGAGTCATTAGTATCGTCAGCCCTGTGAGTCACATGGTTCGCTGTTATCGCTGCTCCTCTATGGGCCACACAATGCAAAAAAGTACACGAACCAATAATTCATATGCAGGTATACATACTGAAGTGCCAATGTGTTTGCAGGAAGGCTGGTTAATATAGAAAAAATATGAGCTGTCAGTTGATTAAAGTAGTTTCAAACTAACTGATTAATTGATCTGATCAAAATGTACCTTAAAGGGTGATTAATAAAAGTATTTAATATCTTATCAACATGGGAGTGGACAAATATGCTGCTTTATGCAAATATATGCATATATTACTTATTGGAAATCAATTAACACAAAACAATGATATTGTCCAGAAACACTCACAGGTACTACATTGAGCATAAAAAATCTGCTCAAATCAGAACAAACTGCAGCCCAACAGGAAACAGCAGCTGTCAGAGTGTCAGAGTGCTGACTTGACTAGGACTTGATCCAGACTGACTGGGACTATCATAAAGTGGGCATGTCTGTAAAGGGGAGACTGGTGGGGACCCAGAGAACCCATTTACATCCACACATCTGGAGGTCAGAGGTCAAGGGACCCTTTTGAAAGTGGACATGTCAGTTTCTCAGCGCCAAAACGTAGCGTACGTTTGGAGCGTTACTTAACTTCCTTCAGTACAAGCTAGTATAACATGGTTGGTACCAGTGGATTCCTGAGGTTTCTACTTTCATATGATGCCAGTATCTTCAGTCTAGCTTTAAAACTCAGCTGGTACAGCCTCAGAAACATCAATTCTGTTAATGTACAAATACGAATTTGAGTGAACACATTATTACACATAATGTAGTGCACATTAACGCCTAAAGATAGATGCACACAATGCACATATTTCTGCAATCACACATCACATAACGTGCATGCTGACTGAAATGAACACACTTCAACACGCATTTAACCACAACTCTGCACACGCCTGCACCTGACACTCCTCCAATCCCATTAAGACGTATTTAAGGATGTCTAATGGAAATTGATCAGTGATTAAGATCATTTCAGGTTAATCCAATTAATCAATGCCTGCTGATTAGGATGGCGGCAAAAAAGCAAAGAAAGATTCATCCCAACCCCCTCCGGTCCTCGCTGTCCCCTGCAGACACTCTGCCACAGCGAGCATGGAATTATAAACAGTCACCTTCAGGTCTGGTTGGACTCCTGCTGGAGAAGAATTTACGCAACTGAAGAAAGCTGCGTGGAGGATGGACGAGGTGACTCAAGAGAGTTTAGAAACAGCAGAAAAGGAAAAGGCAAGATGGAAAGTGAGAGGTGTTGCTTGCAGAGAGTGAGTCCCCTCGGCAATGATGTGTGCTTTTTGCTGAAATAAATTTAACTCAATTGAGAGGTGGCGAGAGCTCTGGAGAGTGATTCAAAGAAAGGGTTAGGGAGGGTTAGCACAAACATACGATGCTTGGCTATGAGTCTGACAGACAAAGGGAAGAGACAACTGAAAAATAAACAACAAAATGGCACCAAGACCTTTTTAACTGGCCTCTCTGCTCGGCCACAACCTGCTCACACAATAAAGTTTAACCAAACGAGATGACTGTGTCTTCAACATCTAACTATACATCAATCCGCTATCTGTCTGTCCATCTGTGTGTCCTTCACATATCTCGAGGACTGTCCATCTGATCTGCTTCACCCCTGGCGGGTGTATTGCTGGGGACCCAAGGACATGCAGTGTCAGATTAGGTGCAATTTGAACACACAATATGTTCATTATCAATAAGTGCAAGGCGCACTTATTAAGGCGGGACTTCAGGGCTCTGCAGACTGAGTCAAGTATGTCGTCTGCCATGTTGACTGCAGGTCACTTTTGCTGCTGAATGCTGGATATACTTTAACATTACAACCCAACTCTTCTTCACTTTCCTGGAGTCAATGAGCAATGAGCGGTTCTCTGCATAAAGGGGCATGTCCCCTAGGGGACTAAAAATATCAAAAACATGAAGTATTGCGGTATTATGTTTTGTGATACTGTATTGATTTTTATGTAATTAACAGTTAATTGTTTGCATGCAAAGATCAACACTCGAAGTAGTGCGATGATGGCAGATCTTACAGGGACTGTGATGAATGCAAATGCAGATCCCATCGTTCTGCATGTATACCTTTTTTTACTCATATTTCATGCATGGTGGTTTGATCTTTATACTATGGCATTTTCCTGAAATGAAAATTAAAAATCGTGATATACTGCCTTGCTTGCAGTATCACAATCTACTGAATTGTAGCCTCTGTATCATGATACGTATCGTTTCGCCAACGCCCCTTGACAATCCTGCAAGCAGCAATACTGGAAGTAAAGCAATCGAGCTGCCCTGAACGTGCCGACGCTCCACACAGTCACTGCACTAGAGGAAGGTTGCATAACTCTGTGTAATTCTACTATGGATGTAAAGTAATGAGAAAACAGTATGGACCCGTAGTCTAAGTATAAATCAAGACTACGATTATCCAGAACATGTAAAATACTATCGGATTATAGCCAGCCAACCAAAATGTTTGATGGTCCGAGAGCCAGATTGCTGATCCTTCCTCAAACTGATCCTCCTCAAACTGCGTCGTAGCAACCAAATCTGGGGTTAAATATTGAACTTACAGTCTATTTTACTCCAGAAATCCACTGGGAAAAATCAAAAGCACAACAATCTGGTGAAGTGAACCCATGTCTCCTCAGGATCGTACTAAAAACTGTCACAGTCTGTTGGCGTGATGACAAGCGGTTTAATGACCGAAAGGGAAACAACCAGAGAAACGTCACAACCATTATGATTAGCTCAATCATGAACGGATGATTGACACAGTCTGTTGCAAGACAGAGTTTACAGGACGACTGAGAAAAACAGACAGACTTCCTGAACACAAGCTGCTTCATTTAACACTTTTTTGGAGAAAATCACAAGCTCTGGGGTGGAGTTCTGCTTCAGGGTGACTGGCTTTCACTTATCTTTTGCTTAAAGTTTTGACCCTGAATAAATACCTCTTGGTCTCAGTTTGTTCAGTTCTCTCTCTGTTTGCCTTTATTCTATTTGTTGGCCACATTCACAATTTATCTAAAGCATTTCAGGTCGAAGCTTTCAGTTTGGGACACAGTGAGGAGAAGATTTGGGGGCAGAAAATACTAACTACTAATACTGCTGAGAAGCCATCATTGGAAACTGTTTGGGAAAGGGCAAGCATTTGGCAGGTGATTGAAGGAACCATCTGTCAATCAAACTCTTGCCGAAGCCAGTTGGGAGAAGAGTGAAAAAACATCTTTTCCATCAAGAAAAGCCTTCAGTGATGTTCTTTACTCGTCTTTCAGTGAAGACATACTCTCCAGCTTGGATATAACTGATGCTACTGAAGCTATGCTAACCTCTTCATGTTGTTTAGAAAAGTCATCTCTCCATATGGTCACACACCTGCGACGCCCATAGATACTAGTAGCTCCTCATACGATGCTGATTTGTTCGATCCATTGTGGTTCGGACACAAATACGTAACCTGAACCCAAACAAGATGGATTTACTTGATTCTGTAGAGATGCATCCATCAATTTTTTCGGTTTCGTTCTGATCTACCGATAGAGTAGGGTCGGGTTGAAGGGGCAGCAGCTCCAGCAGGGGACCCCAAATTTCCCTTTTCTGGGCCACATACCCAGCTCTGACTGGTGGATCCCGAGGCATTCCCAGGCCAGTGTGGAGATATAATCTCTCCACGTAGTCCTGGGTCTTCCCCAGGGCCTCCTCCCAGCATCCTTACCAGATGCCTGAACCACCTCAGCTGGCTCCTTCCAATGCAAAGGAGCAGCAGCTCTACTCCGAGTTCCTCGGGGATGGCTGAGCTTTTCACCCTATCTCTGAGGGAGACCCCAGCCGTCCTCCTGAGAAAACCCATCTAGTTCTTTGGGTCATGGCCCAGCCCCCTCACCCATAGGTGAGAGTAGGAACGAAGACTGACCGGTTGATCAAGAGCTTTGCCTTCGGGCTCACCTCTGTTTTCGTCTTAACAGCTCGGTAGAGCGAATGCAATACCGCCCTGATTCGCCAGCCAATCTCATGTTTCATTGTCTCCATCTAATGTTCCAACGATGGAGGACCATTACTGTGAAAATACAAATGATAGTGACGTCTATTTCCTGTTCTGGGCTTGGAGCCACCACTCAACTTCCATGGTAAAACTGCTAGTGTAGCTGGCTAGCTTCTAGCTTCGGACATTCTCCACCATTATTACGCATTTATAGTGAATGATGCGTCAAACGGTAACCTCACAGCACTATTACAATCGGATACAGATATTGGATCGGACCCATCTCGACAATTCTTGCATGATCTTGTGATATTGCGAGAATCCAGCTGCCTTGCAAGGTAAAGAAAACAAGATAATTTGTGCACATATTGAATTTAAAGGTAGATGAACAGCGTTTGCTCCTTGGCCTGTGTCTGGATCTCTTGCTCCATGTTTCATATTTTGGTTTCCCTTCAGATCAAGTCTTTGGCTTGGCAATGTCTTTCTCACAGACCAGTACTTCGTTCTTATCACTCAATACGCCTGCAGCTGTGTTGCTATGTGGTCTATTGTCATGCTCTGAGCACGTCGGCATGATATGCTGAAGTGAAGCCTACACCCTGGGTCAGAACTGAGCACAGTAAGAGGTTGTTTGGGCCGGCGGGCGGGTTCCTGACTGAGCTCGTTGACTGGACTGTGAGTGGCCCAAGTACAAATGTGGTACCCCTGTTAGAGCAAAGGATAGACACAATTTATCGGACACTTTATGAGAACTGTTGGAGGGAGGCGGGTGCTGAACAGTCCTCACTTTCTCTCTCAACCTCCCAACACTTGGATGCACGCAGACACACATTCATAAACTGTGAAGCCCACGCACACACTCAATCTGCACCTGAAGTAGTTCACACACACTTTACTTAGAGGATGACACACCTGCTGTGGGCAGTCAGTCATTCAGAGCAGCACAGTGAGGCAGACAACACACTCGCTATAACTCTGCCTGTCTGGGACTGGAGGAAGGAGACAAGCTTCACAGATCTTAGTAATACAAGTATTTTTAGTAGTATTTTTCTGGCATGATTATATAGATAAAACCCATTTAGCTGATTTTGGAGTATCAGCATTGTGTTTTCAATACATAGTCGGACGATGGACGCTACAAAGTGAAAATGTCAGAGAAGCAGGAGTGAGATTTCACAAATGTCATGTCTAGAAGGTAACCCTCAAATTTCGATACTGAGCAAAAATTTGCAAAAACTCATGAGACTCGTTGGCCTGTGCTGACGTACCTTAACCTTAATCTTTCGAGCTCAATGCCACACTTTATCTCTTGAGTACTGTCCAACTGACCTTCTAGACACCGTCTAGCCCACGGGACGAGCGAGAGGTGTGGGACAAGACGATGGCTGAGGATTGGTGTCACAGCGAAACACAAAAGCGCCTTTTTGCCAATATTTCGTATTTATAATAATGAGGCGACCGGCATGACGAGGATACAGCCATCCGGCAGTAACAAGTTTAATAACCGGTTGGAAAACGTCCTCACTGTGACATCCCTACTACCAACTGCTACATATTTTCAATATTACATACTGAAAATATGACAAACAATAAGCAAATTACAAATTACTGAATTAATCGAATCAAGCGCTGACAACAAATAGGAAAAAAAAAATCTTTTCTGAGGTCTCTCTTTGAAATGGCTGGTTTGTTAAATAGCATACTTCAGAGTGTGTGAAACTGTCTTTAACAAATGATTATGGATTTTTAATTTGGTTATATTTCCCCACAGAGACACACAGAATAAAAGAGGAGTGTGTGGTGGGAACAGAGAGGAGGGATAGTAAAGGGCGGCCGTGGCTAGAATGGAAAGCAGAGATGAAATACAGGAAACGAGGGAGGAAATGAGAGCTCAGGGGATAGACGGAGGAAAGCTCGGTTAGAAATGGCCGTTTAGTGGCTGATTAAGTGATCCACGTGACCTCTCTTGGTCGTAAAATACAGATACGTCTCTGGTTTTACGTGCACTTTTAGTCATGCGGGTCAACCAGGCTTTAACTTTGCGAAAACTTACCATTCTGTGGTAATAAAATAAAAAGGCAGCTTCACATTGGGCTGCTGAGAATGCAATATGTGAAAGTTAACACAGTGAGCAACAATGCAAGGCACAGAAAAGCCCAAAGTACATTGTGAGGGTGACAAGTGTGTATCCTTGCACACCAAATACACACCACACAAGTGGGTGTTTTTCTTGTTTTCACCCTGCCTCTCCGCGTACGGTTAAAGGGTTTCATTCTGCTAAATTGTGGTTAAAAAAGGGCAAACTGTGCTCATCCTCTCTCACTGTTTGAGTCTGAAAAAGCAGCCGAAAAAGCCAAAGAACGGGTGAATGACAGAGCGATAAAGCACCCGATTGAATTATTTACCTCCTCCATAAACATTTCCCCCTGCCACCTGAAAGAAAAGGGCCTCCTTGCCTGAGTTATGACAGTAAACTGGTTTCAGCAGCGGGCCTCTTCAGGAATAATAGGCCTTTAAGGGCTAAGTTATAGCGCAGGGAAGATTCTCCCTGACAATTGACTCGTTTTACCCTGCCGAGTGCCACGGCGCCACTGTTCAACCTGGCATCGCAGAAAGCCGGAGGGGGTTCGGGAGAGTAATGAAGGGCCGTTGTGCTTACTTCATAAATTTGTCACAGCCTCCTTTTCATTTTATTTCCTGAACAAACCTGATGATTCTTCCCACCACGCAGCTATGGCGTGGGTCAGTTAATAAATATATCCTAAAAAGTGCTGCAGCGTTAAAAACCGTCGGGGAGGATAAATATGGATGAGGCTGCTTCAGTGCTCCAGGTGCGTCAAGCGTGATTTAATATGAAGAAGGGATGCACGGCGAGGAAAGGGAGATTGCTGAGGAGTGCACAGACAGAGAGGGTGACCTTTGACCTCTGAATAGCAGCCAGTCAGCTAATACTGCTGAGCTGAACCTCACAAAAAAGCCACTGGGGAGACAGACGCCTAAATCCATCAGCTTTACCGATCAGGAAGGAGTGCACGTCAATCTCTGGCCAATCTGTTCCTGGTGGTGGGAGTGTGTATTTTTGGGATATAAGGTGTGAAAGTGTGACAAACTGCCTGCATAGGTTTGTGTGCATGACTGTGTACTTGTCAGCTTGTGTGTTTATGAGTCATAGGCCTGTGTGTGTTTTGATGATACATGTTTAAAGGTGCTACCTACATGAATTTATGATATTAGTATTAAGTGTTGCAAACAAATATCACTCTCTGTCTCTGTTTTCTGCAATAAAAATTAAAAAAAATCATTCTCAACATGTTCTCAGTGAAGCAAAGCCCCAAACCTTTCATCATAAAAATACCAGAAACAAGAGGATTTATGGGAAATGTGGACTGAAAAGGAGTATTTTCGTAGCTCTGGACGTCATTCATGTTGGTAAAAGCAAACTGCAGCAACCCAAAACCCAGAGGAACAATCCTAATGGCTTACGTCATCTCTGGAGCACTCTTTAATAAATTTAATTATTAACTGAAACTTACAAAAATGATGTCCGAAGTATAAAAATACCTTCACTTTCACTTATTTGCCAAAAGTTGTAGCCTTACCTGGCGAGTAAAATGGGCTTGGCATCTAACTGGGGGCTTTTAATTGAAGTTTTACGGTATACACGGTCCCTGAATGCATCACAACTGTTTTGACGATGAGGTATTGATGCCTCTACGCCGTCGTTCACAGAGCCACGGGCTAAAGGAAATGGTCTTTCCTGTCCTCCGAGGGGCTCAGCTGACAGAGCATGAAGGCAACCATAAAGGCCCAAACTGCCTCCTGATACGAGCCGGCTCAGTAGCTAATCATTACACATCTTCCTCTCATCTCCTCAGCACTTTTAACTCCTCTTTACTCCCTCCATCCACCCTCTCTGACCCCGCTCGCCCACCTCCCCTCGCGCATAGTCTCTCCTGTTTTTTGTGTGAAAGTGACAGTTTGTGTGTGTGGGCTGTGTGAGAAGAAAAACGGTGTGTGCAGGCAGCAGGATTTCTGCTCTGAAAACCACCTTGCATGACCTCTAAATCTGCTGAGCGCTCACAAAAAAGGAACTCTGCTCCTCTACCCCCCTCCAAGCCTCTTCATCGTTTCCCTCCATCAGAATCTCACGCAGTGGCGAGGAGGAGTTGTACCTCGACTGTGCAACACAGCAGCTCAGAGAAGGGGGAGCACCGCCTGCTGCCAGCCTCCATACGAAGAGCAGCCACCAGTTTCTCTCTGAGTGTCACTCACAGGCTGCAAAAAATGTGCCGCTTTTTCAACTGGAACAGCAAAAAAACGAGGAAAGCTTTTAAATCCCGGAGGTGACACACTCGTTAATGTGCATTTCCTCTTAATAACGAGTGACAGACAGTGGGAAAAAAAAAAAACTTCTTTTACATCTCACACCCAATCCTGATTCATCGCCTCCACTGCGACCAGTGGGCAGGGCTCACTGGGCAGCAACTGAGGCGTGAGTGACCTCCGCTGACCACGGGGACAAACCCACAGGTAGTCGTGCATAATTCCACTTCCTGCCTTCAGTAATGGCTTCTGGTGACCTCTTAGCTGCATGCCGCGACCCATCATGCCCCATCGAGCTCGCCTCGGTCCTCGCAGCACGGCAGCCCCCCGAGGCCGAGTGAGTGGCGGCTGGGAAGCTTGTTGTAAAACATACTCCACTACTGTCACTTCTTCTCCTCCTCAAACCATCTGAGGAACTACTTTATTACGCCTGTAACGTATCCGGACTACTTTCAGATCTGTGCCATATAGTATGTGAGATGTTATGGTCTATTATGATAAAATAACATCAAGAAAACTTAATATTTTACTATCCATTCTCCTAAGTTTAACATCATAAACTCTCACAGCCAGCCCTTATTTCAATAAATGTCTCCATACTGTTGATTTCCACTTAAGGGGAGACATTAAAGGTGAAACCGTGAAACTTTCCCAGTTGATTGACATTATGACAATTATTTTTAAAAGTTTAGTTTTGTTGATGTATTAGAGTCAAAGGTTTTTGCTTGGGAAATTTTAGATATCTCTTTTTATTACTTCATAAATCAGAAAATCAACAACACCCATAAAAGAAGAATATAGAAAGTGATGAAAATGGGAAAGTTTGGTGGATGTAAGAGCTATTAAAGTGTAGATTTCTGAGAAAAATACCTCATTTTGTTAAATTTCATACATTTCTGAAGACACTATGAAATTTTCCCAGTTGATTACTGACATTCACAATTATTTTTTGTCTTATAAGTTTTCTGAACTGTTATGTTTATATATGCAAATGATGCATTATCTAACGAAATATGTGCTAATTTTCATACATTTCCCAGAAATCTGACCAATGGATAAAGCCAGGTACAAAACTAGATAATATAGATAGGAAAATGGGAAAGTTTGGTGTATATAAATGCTACTGAAGTGGAGATTTATGAGAAAAGACCTATTTTGGTTAAATTTCATACATTTTTGAAAAGTTTTTGAAATCTTATGTTTAAATATGCAAATGATGCATTATCTAATGGAATTTATGCTAAAGCCAGGTTCAAAATTCATGTTTCATTTTGTTGATATGTTAGAGGTTTTTACTTGTTTTTCTTGCTTCATAAATCAGAAAAACACCCAGAAAAAAGAATACATATATAGGAATGAAAATTTAAAAGCTTGGCGTATGTAAGTGCTACTACACTGCTAAATTTCATACATTTTTATAGAAACAATTAGTTGATTGTTGACACTGACAATTATTTTTTGACTTACAAGTTTTCTGAAATGTTATGTTTAAATATGCAAATGAGGCATTATCTAGTGCTAACCTTTAATGAATTCAGGAGAATCTACAGATGCAGAAAGACAAAATAGCACAATAAACACCTAAATTTGTATTTTGGATGTTTTCTATCCACTAGTCTTAAAGATGACATGTTATTTACACACTAATTAATACTGTTGCTGCATCAATGAATGAGTTTTACTTTTAAAATATTATTTATTTAGCTTAATATATTCTGTTTATAGGAGGCACGTCTGACTTTATATATGTTTTTATATGTGTCCTATTGTCTAAAATATATATTATGTGCAAAACAACAGCTATGCACACACACACACACACACACACACACACACACAGTGGGCTGCAGCTGGCTAGGATGACATGTTAAGGATGTGTTAATTCACCCCTCTAAGTTTCCTTATCATGTCTGCTGCTTGGCCATTCATTAATAGTCCTGTTTTAATTAGCCATTAGTGAACACACTCCCCATGTCAGAGATATGAGATGTGTGTGTGTGTGTGTGTGTGTGTGTGTGTGTGTGTGGTGTGGAGAGAGGAGAGTGGGAGTACTGCGAGGAAGGTGTTAGAGTATAGATTGTGTGTGTGTGTGTGTGTGTGTGTGTGTGTGTGTGGACAGCTCCATTCTCCCACTGTGGCGGCAGAACAATTGGCAGGGACACGCTGTTCAGCGGGGCCTCCTCCTCATTATTGGCCCGCTGCTCACTTGTGAGCCGTATCATTGTACTGCAAGACAATGGCTGCCAGGGGCCCCACCCGACATGATACCCCCCCCCCCCCCCACACACACACACACACCACACACGCATACCAGTCCAGCTATAAGCCTAAGCCCCCCCCCCCCATATCTCAACCCCGCAGTATCGCCGCACCTGATTGGCTGTGGCGAAGACTCCCCGACGCCGGTCAGAGTCCACGGTGAGAGAACAGGGGATTAAGCCTAATTAGCATGAACAATAAAAACAAACAAACAGTGATGGGGGAGAGGGGTCACCGAGGCAATCCCACTGTCTCTCTTAATTAGCATTGTTTACCAAGTGACACAGTTGGTTCATGAGATCCTCCACATAGCAGCTATTACAGATTCACGTGGGCACAATGACATATAACGTGTGAGCGCACAGGATTCCTTCCTGTCACATATTACTGATATTAAATATTGAAAGTTTGTTTTGATCAAAACATTTCAACTGTAATACTAAAATCTAAAATACGCTATGCTGCTAAAATGCTTCGTCGGTTTAATGTGTTGGGCTCGAGCTCTTGGTAGCAATCAAGAGAAATCTTAATTTTGGAGCATAATTCGTTGCATCTGTGCATCCTCAGCAAAAACTAAAAGATCATGTAGAAAAATAAATCAAAATGCATTCCTTCCAGAGCCATGCATAAACCCACATAGTGGTGGGTAACCAAAAATGGTAATCAAGTAAAAATATTGTCATATTATAACTATATTGAGTCAAGTAAAACTAGAAGTACTAAATTTGTTACACAGATTTGGTGCTAAATTTAGCAATTGTTTTATCACATTTGATAAAAACGATCAATAATCCCTCCAAAATACCCCATTAAGCAATAAAATATGTCGTCTTAAATGCTCTTTAATCAGCAAGAAAACAGCGTTGTGTTGCTCTGTGTGTACAGGCCATTTCTCGCTGCAACTGAGCTCAGCTGTATATAACATCATCCATCCATCTGCAACCGCTTATCCCGTTAGAGGCTGCGATGGCGGCGCTGGCTCCGATCCTAGCTGACACTGGGTGAAGGCCGGTTCACCCTGGACAGGTCGCCAGTCCATCGCAGGGCACATAGAGACAGACAACAGTCACACTCACATTCATACCTACGGGCATTTTAGGGTTTTTGGACTGTGGGAGAAAGACGGAGCACCCGGAGAAAACCCACACTAACACGGGGAGAACTAACACGGATTCGTGAGGCGCCTGTGGAGGGACATTGCTTACCACGACACCAGCGTGCAGCCCTGTATAACATTATTTATAGTATTAAATAAATACAACAACAACAAAGAGTGCAACACATTCTTATCGCAAATGTACTGGATTAAGAGTAAAACAACAAATCTTAGAAGTAAAATTAATTTTAAAAATGACTCAAGTACATGTAACTTAGTAAAAGTAAGGTGTTACTACCCAACGAGTACTACAGAGAAGAAGGAAATGCTCCGACATCGTCTCAACTGTATATTTTAGAGCTGCGAGCTCCTGATACACTCACTCTCTGACAAACGAGTGCTCTTGTAATTAGCAGATCTATGCATAAAAATGAATAAAACTTTAGCTCCACACATAAAAATGTCAATGCATTGACTTCCCACTGTAGCTAATGGCTATAGGGGGAGATTTGGCTGCAAAGAAGAGGGTTCCACTGAAGAACTGATCCCTCTTGAACCGACATTAAATCCTTCATGCTAATTATTGTTGAGGCATAAATGAAACAGCAACTTTAGGGCTCTGCTGCTATGCTCCATATGCACAGTATGTTCCTCACTATAGTGCACATTGTATAATTTTTAATCATGCCACGATACCTAACATCAGGTAACTCGGGTACATTTAAATTCGCTTGAATGTTGATTAATCAATCAATAAATCAAACTGCATTTATATAGCACAACACTAGTAACTAGATAAAAGCCGAGCTAACAAGGTGCATTTTAGGTTTTCTTTTGCACATGTACATTGTCCTTCTTAAAATAAAAATTAATTTGAAATTCTAAAAAGCATTGGAAGTAAACTGAGCAAAGAAAATGTGCAACTTCCAAGTAAATAGTCTGTATGAAATAAAGCCCATTTCTGTATACTCCTGCATGAATTAAAGACTTTACTACACAACTATTTTCTACTATTTTAAGACCTTCAGTGCAGTTTTAAAGTGAAATTATAGAGAAAAAAGAAATAAATGCAGGCCTAGCCTATATGGTGATAGAAACAACATAGAAAAATATGTTGTTGTTGTCATATTGTCCACCCATAGAAGTAAACAGTCCTTTCTTCTAAGGGAGAAGTCCAGAAGCAAAAAGAAATAAAGTCATCATTCATAAATAAAACAGTTGCTAAATATTCAGTTAAAATACAAAACACATTCACATTTATAGAAAATGTGTGAACTTACTTACTGAAGCACGAATAATAACACTTGAAGAGGGTGGTGGAGTCTGTTCAGAGCCCTCGAGGTCACATGCCAAACTCCCGCGGTGTAATTATATCTGGCCCGCGAGGTGATATCAAATGTCTATTATAGCTGATATATAGCGCATGAACTGCTAATACTACAAATCCCAGAGTGCTCTGCTGGTGCACTGATGCGTCAGTGAAGGCGGGCAGGCGTCCTCTCCCACATCTGTTGACATTCACTAGCAAACTCATATTACTGGTCACCGCATGAAATTTAAGCCACGTCTCCCCAAAAATGGCCAAACGAAAGATGGACGACAGGAAGTTTGAAGACGGGTGGGAGGCAGAATGTTAGCTCACAAATGTAAAGGACAGTCTGTCTGTCTGTCTGGTGTGTAGCGCCAACATGGCGGTAATCAAAGGATATAACGACACGTAGGAGATGACGGCAGGCCATGTTCCTAAAAGCCAAATCACAACATGACGCTGCTACTTTTATTGTTTTATTTAATCATTTTATTCACTTAAGTAAAAATAAGAAACAAATGCCACTGATGTATCTATTATTTGAAATCTGATTTCTTGTGTTCATAATTTTAATCTGTGCTCGTTTGTTTCATTATATACTTTATATACATGGAGAGAAAGGAAAACATGTATAGTTCTAGTCAATTTTTCAATAAATATTGAGTCTGGCCCGACGTAGTCCCAGTTTTTATACTGTCTGTGATCCAGTTTCAGAAACAGTCAAAGAAAAGTGTTGGCTGTTATGGGGTCAATGAGGGTGATCAGCTGCTACAACATTTGGGTTTAATGTACAAGCGTCCACATACTTTTGGCCATCAACAGCTTTTTAGTTTGGATCAGTTTTAAAAGTGAGCTAGGTTTCCATCCACAGTCATTTATGTTGCTGCAGCTTCCACACATCCACCACGCTCACGCATAAAGTTCCTCCAGCACACTGATGAGCTGAATAAAAACATCGATCGCCAGCCCACATGTATAAATATTAGTGATGAGATGATTGATGATAGGATTTCTAAATCTCTTTGGCATCGGAGAAAAATTGCATTTGCCTCGGAGCGTGTTCCCGTCCGCCGCGCTGAAGGCCCACCCCTGGGGAACCCATAGCTGCAGAGGGGGTCAGTGAAAACTGGGCCAAATCAAAGTGATTAAGGACCTGCAAATCAATAACGCCTTTATATTAGATTTACTCGCCCTCCTCGGTTCGCACAGAGTCAGCAGAAAGACGGGAGGAGGCAGCAGCTGAAATGAACCCAGATCCAACTAAGCGTCGGCAGATTGGGTGCCGGTATAAATCTTCGGGCACACATCAAGTCTTTGAGGCGTAATAAAATAATAGAATCATCTCTGAATGGACGGGCGAGGAGAAGTTGGGGACCGCCTTTTGTTTCTGCTGATGTCCCGACTCCGGTGGTGGGATGATGAGTAAGGAAAACCATTACCCAGAAAGCATCTGGGAGGAACCTTAATGGTTAACTTTAGTTGGATGTAGTTGTACAGTATTAACGTCAGCAGAGGCTGTTTGAATGTTATTCTTCTGCTGGAGATAGAGGTAATCACCAGGTGCTGTCAGACTTACTGTAGCCTAAAGATTATGAGATGTCTTAACACCACAGACAAAATACAGATGGTGTATTTTAGCAATCCAGTTTATAGTTTCAGGAATAAGCCCTAAAACAACAGCTACTGGTGATACCTTTCTTTCTCCATATTTGTTGTTTGATGGTGTGTGTTTGCCTCCTACACAAATGCGATATCATCCCATAGCAAGCATGGAACTGGTTTGCAGGTCAAACTAGGTCAAGGCTTCGAGGTAAAACCAGACAGTTTCACCAGCTTTTAAATGACTACAATTCATATGTCATAATGCCAATTAGTGAAAACTTGCTGTAACAATGGATGCTGGAGGGTGCTTTCACACCTTAGCAGCTTGATGTGGTTCATTTAAATAGGTGTAAATCTGTCAGTGGAGATGTGGTATGGACCAAACTACTGCACAGAGCCTGACTGAGAAGATGGGCAGGGCTTCAGGATTTTGTGACAGCAGATATATTAAACTATTAAATCCATCTGCTGATGACGTCAAGAAATCTGTTGTCTAAGCAATCTATATGATTATGCAAGATCATAAAGGATGGACCTAAATTCATGCGCACGAGTCCAAGCTTGCAGGAGAGGCAGCACGTAATGTGCGGGAGACATCAGCCTCAAAACGCCACGTAGAAGGAGAGGGCCTGCAAACATGACTTCTGAGCGTGTTCCCGCCACCTGGTCGAAGCTTCCAATATCTGCTATTGATTGCTACTGGAGCCTAAAAAAGGTATTCAGGACATCGTTCATGGTCGCTGACATGTATGAAATATCTGCATGGGGAATTTTACTACATCAGAAAGTGAAAAGTATAAGCAGCTTGTTGGTGTCCACACAATAGCAACACTTGTATACGGTATATCATATACAAAATCTAAATCCCATCTGAACCATACCAAATCTGAACCCGCCCAGTTTATACACAGATACCTTGACATTTTTTCACCTGCTAACAGATATGAAGATATGTGCAGCGCAGCTCCGATGAGTTCTGATCAATCATCAGTGTTTTAGAGTCACTCCTGAAGAGTAAAGAGCTTCTGCAAGACACTTCAACAATCATTCAGGAAGAGGAATCCATTGTCGGAGAGGTAAAGAGCTGGAACGGCTGAAAGCAACAAGTCTGCGCTGCCAAACCTGGGAAATGCACGGTTAATAACCAAAGCAGACGAGATGGGTTGAGGGAAGTCTTGCATCACACATACTGCCAGTCATACTGCCTCAATGGAAACGACAGGACGACCGAAGAAGGGGACAAAAGCAGGTCTGGGACCAGACATCTTACAGGCTGTGGTTAAACTAAATGAGAGGGAGTTGTAAATGTGTACGTTTCACACTACAGCATTCTCTGTGAACACCAATTAGTAAATAAATAGCTTTCTGGTGACAATAAGTTGAACAGCGGAGCATGTGCACACACACTTCTGCACGCATAATGTGCCGTTTTCCCTTATCTCCATGGAGACAACATGCCCCCCACCCCCCACGTCACCCACCCCCCCACCCAACCAGTGTTTGTCTCACAGTAAATCTAAATTGGCGAGTGCAGTTAACCCCCCTCACCTCCTCCTCAGCCTACTCCTAAGTCTCTGGATCTCTGCAGCAGACGATGAGAGAGAAATACAATCAATGTGAGAAAAAGGAGAGCGAGGCGGAGGGGAGGGGGGTAAAAGAAAAGGCAGTGGGACGTGTTAGCACACAACAGAGCCAGGGTCACGCAGAAGCCACATGTTTTTTCTCTTTTGCACTGAAGATGAAGAAACTTCCACTCCATGCGTGTGTGTTTTACAGTTTCCTTTTAGGAAATTTTGCAGGAATCTTTGATGTAATCTGGTGCGAGGGAGGATGTATGTTGCAGAGGGGGCGGGGGGGTCTGAAGGAACCTCCAATCTGTTTACAGCTCTGATTGGAATTACACAATCAATTACCACCCCCCGCTGTGGCCCAAATGAGCCAGCCCAAAAGACAGGGGAATTGGTTAAATGTTATTGTTGGGAGGCCATTATCCAACAATCGGGGTGGTTAATGCAAGAAAATGACATTCATTAAAAGGCTCGACGGGAGGCTCCCAGGGGCCAGGCTGCAGCTGACCCTCATTCACCGCCAGGCTTTGTGGGCCCTCGTCCACTGTGGGGAGGGGAGATCATGTCAAAGGCACAAAATGCTCCTCTTTTGTCGCAGAGTGGCCTTCAGTCTTTGCAGGCATGTGAGTGTGTGACCGAGAAGGCAGAGAGCCAGAGAAAATACCTGTGACTGCTGAATGTTTTTGTGAATACGTGTGAGCGAGAAAAAAGGGATAATTACATCATTCCATGAATTAGAGGGGGAGTGATTGAGGCCCCCCTCCTCGCCGATGGATGCACATGTAATCCTGCAGTAATGAGGCAGCACCAGAATCATACTCCACACACACTTAGCCCTATAATGTATATCATCAACGCTACAGCTTGGAAAAAAAAAAAATAAAATTGCGAGTGCACTTCCAGCCAGCGACGGTGATATCATCTATCAACGCAGATAGAGCTATCAAAAGCCAGAAGTCAAAAGTAAGTGTAGCAGCCCACGAGAGAGAGAGAGAGAGAGAGAGAGAGAGCAGTCATGCCATTATTTTTGATACTGGATCCCTGCGAGAGATTATTTTTGCAAACTTCCGCCAACGCGAAAAGGCTTTCTTTGTCTTGTTCTATTCAGAGCGTCACAGATAGGATGGCGGGTCAGTGAGAAGAAGACAGCCGTGGCCTTGTTATTTCTGTTCATCCTGCAGGAAACAAGAGCCATTTCATTTATGACACGTGAGGAAGAAATATGCTCCTTTATGGCAAAGAGTCACAAGGCACAGTCTTTACAACAGAAAGACAAGTAATGGCCAGATAGTCAAGACGCCCAAAGAGCTAAACTCAGGAACTAAAAGCCTTTTGGCTTTCTGAACTGATCGGTTAAAAATGACTTGAATGCTTGAATAGATACAAAGGAGCTTCAGGGATGATCATTGCTGCTGAGTCCACCCTGAAGGCCTACTTGGTCAACACATCTGTTAAGACCCTGGTTCTATCTATACAGAATCCAGACACATTCCAGATGTTGCAGACAGCCGGTCCAGCGTGACACGCCTGACTTGGACCAAGCTGTCAAACTAGGCAATGTAGTAATCGCTGGCATCAGCTATTTCTTGCCCCAAATGTGTTCAGAAACAGATTTTGGTGGATTGTTTGGACAAAATAACAGATTGTTTACTAGCAGGCTACCATGTTGTTTCCTGTTTGGAAACACAACAGCAAGAAGACAACCAGGGACCGAGCCACATTTGGGTACGCCACCGCTTGCGTCCCTTAACGTAATGCTTCAGATGGGTCAAATTGCACCCACTATGTTGTGAAAGTGAATGAAATAAAACAACTTTATGTTTACTCAACAAAACTACTTGGTTAGGTTTAGGAAAAGATTGTGGTTTTGCTTTGGTTTCACACGGGACACAAAGTCTTCTGAGTGAAAGTCCTGCTTTTCTATCCACCACCCAATAGCCATACTTACTATGGCTGCTAGAGGTCAGCGTCTTCTTTTTGTATTCATACCGGTGATCAGCCATGTGAATAGTTGATCGGCTGAAGAAATCACAGTGACTAAGATGAAAATGGCCGATTAGTTGACTAATCAAATAAGAGCTCTTTGGTTTCATCATCGTGGTCTTTGGCTGTCTCTTGGATTTTGGATGTTGCACTCTTGGTTTTTGGACATCGCCATCTTGGTTTATTGCAACCACAAGTGACGGGATGGAGTGGAGCTAAGTACAACCGAACATCACATATGACATTTGTAGGCAACCAAAATGAACAACAACGCCATGGTAGCAACCTGTCAGTAGAGCTCATCATCAGTCATAGTGACTAAGACGAAAACTGCAGATTAGTCGACCGATCGACTCAGAGCGGGGAAGCCCTAGATTAAAGCGAGGTTTACCTGGTCGGTGGAGAAAGTGGAACAGGTAGTGGGAACATGCTGAGGACAACTAGAGGATGGGAGGATAATGTAAAGGTCTGGCGTGACGGCAGATTTAAGCTAACAGGCACAGGGAGTCAAGCACAGGAGTGTGGATCACAGCAGCATGCCGTTGAGGACTGAATCAATTTGGCGTACTCGCCAGGCCTCTGGCTTATTGAACACACAGATTGACCCTCCGAAAGGCGGCTGTTACCTCAAAGCCAAACACTGACCTTTGACACTTGCCCATCTGTTGGAAAAAAACAGAAGAATAGCCAGTGTTTTGGCAGGAAAACTGTATTTGCGCAGATAAAGGGATCAAATAGAAATCTAATGCAGTAATTACAAAGCAATAGTTTAATGAAATGTTCTGGTTGCCACAGTTGCATGCTGTCTGGTGTGAGCCGGGCTCATCAGAGAGAGGTGAAACAATTATCACAGGCACCTGTTATGGCAAAGAACAGGTGGAGCTATAGCGTTTGTAATCTCACATCTCAACGGATATTATCGGGACGTGTGTGTGCGTGGGTGTGAGTGTGTACAAGCACAAAAATTTCATCTTTGTGCCAAGATACTGTGTGTGTGCGTCGAGTTAAGCCTCTGATTGAGAAACAAGCCACAGTAGCAACATGCCTTGCTGTTCCCCCAGCATCTGTCTTGAGCAGCATGGGGCCTCCATGCTTACGAGAGGGAGGAGGAAGGAGGAAGCCACGGAGCGGCGGCTTCCCTTCATCTCTGATTCGCCTCTCTCGCTCTCTTCTCATTATTTGGGAGGCAACACTGGAGTTTAAAAAGAGCCTCTCTCCTCTCCCTCTCTCCCTCTCGTCTCAGTGTGAGTTTTTTTGTCTTCCATCATCTGCGAGTCAGCGCCGGGTCATATCACAACACGACGTGCTCTGCTGTGAGTTTAGCACCAGACACGCCAGCTTCCCGCCACTTCCTTTGCACAGACACAATTTCTTTGAGACACACTGCGCCGCACTGTCAAAATACTGGAGGTAGATAAGGCAGATAGTCGAGCGGAGAAGCTGTCCTGAATGTTAGGAGAATCTCACTAATACTTACTGCTTTTCTTTCTTGTGAAGGGTGGATAGCAGGACTGGAAAAAATACAGAAGGCAAACGAGAGCAAAGATTCCCAGTCGAAACATTTAGACTGTTATTAAATGAGTATATAGGTCAAATATGGCTACAGATTGGCGGGGTACACAGAAAACACCTTCGCGAGGCTAATAGACATTAACAGGAGACTGCATCCTCGTCATTTCATTCCCATCGCTGCCGATATCATCTCTCTTTATCTGTAATGATTAGTAATAAAGGTGCAAAGTGAAGTCAGCTGGCTGTGAGATGATCAGCTCCATATGCTGGCTCTGTTGGGGTGCTATTTCATCCATTTGAGGAATGTTTGGAGTTTGAAGTTGGTGATGCATATTTTGCTTCTGCCTCTGATATAGCCATACACCTTATTCCTGAGGCAGCCCTGTTTAATTAACATTTACATATATTTCCTAATGAGGAGCCTATTGGAAAATAGACTCAAGGATCCAGCATACTGTTTGCATTTTACGGTATTAAGCATAGACGCTACATAACAAGTGGACGTAGTCACTATGACGTCACCCATCGGTTTGTAGACTATGGTTCTGAAGTGAGAGTTCAGCTTTTTGGCCGTAGCCATTTTGCTTTTCATTGGCTAGCATTTTGGTTTTTGGCTTTCATCATCCTGGTCTTTGGCTGTTGTCATCTTGGATTTTGGATGTCGCCATCTTGGTTTTTGGCTGTCATCATCCTGGTCTGTTGATGTCACCATCTTGGTTTTTGGACATTGTCATCTTGGTATTTTGAAACCACAAGTGACACGAGAGGGTGGAGCTAAGTACAACCGAACGCCGAATATGACATGACATTCTTAGGCAACCAGATTTCTTTTAGCAACCAGAGGAGTCGCCCACTGCTGGCTAATAGAAAGAATGCAGGTTTAACGCACTTCAGCATTGGCTGCAATTTTCAGATCCGAAGGCTGCTGCCTAGTCTGCCCCTATGAAGTCCTAATATCCCCAGTTTTGGCCTATTCTTATGCTCACCTTTTGTCTGTGTCTCCAACATGTTGCTTCAATTTGCTAATCTTCCTGTGCAGTTTCAGGGTCACAAGTTCAAGCTGCTCAAAGCTGCTGAACAGATGACCGTCCTAAAAACCGAAGCCTCATATTAGCTACAAAAAAGTAAGACCTCAGTTTCAAAGAATACAATCAGACTTTAAAGAGCCTCAAGAGTGTTTACTAGGGAAGGTTGAACAACTCCAAGTGTCCTTGAAGAGGTAGACGAGTCTATTAATAGCCGAGGACTGTAACTGTGTGTGAGGCTGATGAGTACAGTGGCATTTCAGAGCCAGAGAAATAATCTTCAAGACATTATGTTACGTTGCATGCCAATTTGAGCAGTACCAGTTCACAGGCCTTCCTGTGGTGCACCTCGCCTTCTGTTCTCGGCCATCACATATCAACACCAAGCACAATCACTTTTAGACTCAGGGTTATCAGCACAGTTGCTGAAGGATTTTCAGATGCAACCAAGAGACTCTAAATTTAGAAAGAGCAGAAATAACACAAGCACTGTGATGTGCATGAAACTTTGGAAACACTTTTATGGGTTCCTACATATCAAATACATCTTCTGGAATGAACGACGCAATTTGGTAATTATGATATTTACAGGGAAAGTTCTTGTTTGAGTTAGTTTGTTTATAAGTTAATCTTCAGACAAATTTCCCCAAAATAAATATTGAAATCTTAACGACTGGAAAAACTGACAGAGATGCACAAATTTTTCATTTCTTGCTGAAAATGTCCTCCTTTTCCTCATTTTACTTGAAATGTATGCCTGCCTGTAAACAGATGCAACATTACTGCAGGTTAAGTATTTATGTTACTGACTCCTCACCGGAGTTCAAGTTCAGTTTTGTAATGAACAACTTAGTCCTAAACTTTCAAGGATCAGCATGAAGATAAAGATTTCCACTGTATGTCTGGCAGGCCAATTGCAGATCAAGAGAAGAAGGAGAAAATATATGGACACTGGATTACATGAAGAGTTCCTCCATCTTCATCGGCTCCGGTTCCTCTCTCACCCCTGGCACTGATTCTGCCAGGACTGGGATTCAGTTCAACATGTGTTTGACACGGTTGCCATATTTTGAATATCTAATCCAAATGAATTTTTCCACAGTCAGGAGCCAGACAACCATATTCAAATATTTACTTTTCTTTTTGAAATCAGTCCAATCAATGTGCCCTCCACACTTGTGCCCTCTGAGGTGAGGTTGAAATGGAGAGTCGATTACATTAAAATTATCGCTTTAAAATTAATGTTTGGTTCAGTTTTTTTGGCAATAATATCAAGAGGTATTAAAATGTCAGTTATCAGGGCAGCAGTGCTCTACAGTGTTGGATATGTAGGCAATACAAATTCAATTTCTGATTCAAATGAATGCATTTTTTCTGATTACAACTAAAGTTATACTTTTCTGCATCTGCAAGTATGTGAAGGTCTGTTGGACGTTAATGTTGTCATCAGAGGGTTTATGCAAAGACGTCCTTGTACAGCCGATTGTTGTGAGTTTTCAGCCGCTACGCTACAGGTGGGAGTGTAGTATCTGCTGTGCATGTGTGGAACATGTCCTCCAAGTGGACAGTGGAGGCAGCTGCAGCATAGAGCACACCCGAGGCTTAACGCTACCCGCAGATGAATAAAACACTAGATGGTGTATAACCGATAAGATCGCCACATGAACAATAACGCATTCTCAGACAACGGCTCATATGACAGCTTACAAATAAATTATTCCCTCTTTTTCGTTTGTTACGTGCCAATTTCTGCTCCTCACATGCACACAGTCTTTTCAAAATAAACTTCAGTCTTCACAGCAAACAACTTCCTTAGATTTAGGCAACAAAACTATTATATTATTATAAATCAACGTTGATTTCCACCCACTCCGACCTCCTCCTTACGCGGCATTTGCCACAATTTCCTGGTTCACGATTATGTGAATTACACACAAACTGATTTCATGTGATATAGACGGATTACAGTGCTGTTTCCTGTGCTAACTGTGGATGCTACCATGGTTCTGTTGCTTGGTGTATAAATGACAAAAAGAAGCATACAAACAATGGAAAAGGCTAAACAGCATCGTCATGACATGCGGGATGCTATTTATATGCCTTCCCATGAGATAAGGTTGGGGACTATTATAAAACCGACTTCTCTGTCACCAACACACCATCCACTCTGAGGAAAGCCAAGTACACAGACAATAGTCTGGTTGTGTCAAGCGAAGGAGGCATATCATTAACACCAGAGTTGTAACTGGAATCAACACCTGTTAGCACGCCATCAAAAGTGACATTTAACCATAAAAACTTAATATGAGTCAAAACTAAATCGCTCTACGACCAGCTCCTGTTGTTTCCTGAAAGGCGACTATTTGGGCTGTTATGTAGCACATTCTCGCAGCAAAGCCGGGCCTATATGAAGCAACAATAAGACGGCGACTGTGGTGCTTCCAAGCGACTCATCTCCGGCAGCCAGCCTAGCTATCATTATCTGTTAAAGAGCCTCCGTCCCTATGGATCATCATTACGAGGCGCATTAGAAAATACTTTGATTAAACTCCCCTAATCCAGCACAGACAGCTGCAGTCCATTCACAGCTGCCTAATCTCCCCGCCACTAAATACCACCGAGACAATGGGCAACAAATGACAAGTTACGTGAGGGGGGAGGTAGAAATAAAGGAGGGAGAAAACAAAGAAAAAGAGGGGGAGAAAAGGGAGGAGATAGCTGATTCCTCTATCAAAGGCGGGCGGTAAACAGTGCTGATGGCGAGCCGTATCATGCCAGGAGATGGCTGATGCTTTCTGTGAAATGAAAGGGGATACAGAGAAAGACAGAGGGGATGTGAGGTACAGGGGAAAGAGTTTAGTGAAGCTGGGAGGAGGGAGCTGGAGGGAAAAAAAGGGGAGACAGAGGAGAAGAGTGACGCGAGAGGATGGGAGGTGGAGCGGCGGAGGATGATGGAGTTGCGTCTCCCCTCGGCTGGCAGATGAAATGTTGCACATGGAGGAGAGATCTCTTTCACCGCCGACTACAAACAGGGCGAGGGTGCTGATGGGAGCCGCCGCAATCAAGATGAGAGCAGAGTACGGGGAGAAAGAGAGAAAAATGAAACTACTCCTCAATGGTACAAATCACGGCAGGGAGGTTATCAGGGCCGTCGGCAATCACTATAATGACAACATGGTGTGACATGATAGTTACAGCACTCAAAGAAAATCATTCGCCCGGGCTGGGGAAGAGATAGGCAGGCGGGCAGCTTCATAAATACTGGTCTGGCTGGGAGACGGAGTGCATGTGTGTGTGTATGTGTGTGTTTTCAGTATTTAAGATGATGGGTGTGTTGGATGTGTAGCTGCAGTTGTTGAGAGGAGGAGGATCGGCGAAGGAAGTGTGTTGGACGGTGTCGATCGGAGGGGAGGCATCGATGTTTGTCCATCATTTTGTCTCTTCGTGATGGTGAAATAATTAATTTTACATCAACTTTGATGAAAATGCCTGACAAAATACTACTAAGTTTCATGCTAGAGTTGCAAAGATTATTCGATTAGTTGTCAACTATTAGATTAATCGGCAACTATTTTAGTAATCGATTAATTGTTTGAGTCATTTTTTAAGTAATAGAAAGTCTAAATTCTCTGAGTGCAGCTTCTGAAATGTGAATGTTTTCTGGTTTCTGTGACAGTAAAGTGAATATCTTCGAGTCCTGACAAGACAAGACATTTGAGGACGTCATCTTGGCCTTTGGGAAACACTGATCAGCATTTTTCACCATTTTCCAAAATTTCAATCAAGACAATAATCAACAGATTAATCAACAATTAAAATAATCATCAGCAGCCCCAGCTGATTGAGGTAAAACTCATTTTCAAGCAAATTGAGGAAAAATAAAAAAATTAAAAACAAAATATTCAGTGAAGAATAAACCAAACTCAGAAGACTTGTAATTTACAGTAAAGTCATATCTCATATTTATGGATTATATCACTTTTTTTGACTTTTGTCCCTGTAAAGAGAGTAGTCAAGTATTAAATGTATTATAAAGAAACAAAGGCTGAAAGATTTGATTCGCTGGCAAAAATGCTGCTTTTATAGCATTTAAACTCTCTAATTCATTATTTTACTTCTTAATTGAAGTTATTTGCTTTTATATAATTGTATATCATCGCACATAGATTGTATGTATACATACTGTATGTCTGAAAAGGCCCAGATGTGCAGTCTGCGCCTAGTTACAAAAATTCAGAGATGTACGACCAAAGCGCTGCGACAACTTGCAGAGCTTTGGTGCTTCATGCACAATACATGAAGTTCTCATCTTTAACTGGTGCATCCTCAAACCGGGAACACTACGGTGAGGATAAACCCGGCTTAAGACCCCTCCCGAATAAGCCAAGTCTGCTCTGATCGGCTTGTGAGGAAAATATGGTGGGTGATATAGTCTACAGAAGTCTAGTTTTCACCAACAACTTCCTAGTGATTTTATTACTTTTTAACTAAAAGGTTCCTTCGGACCATTGTTGTAGTACTTTCAGAAAGTACTACCCCCAGACCAGGGCCTTTTTAGGGGGTAAAATGTCCCCGGAGCTTAATTTAGACCCCGGTCCCTGCTGTTGAAACACACTGAGTCCCTCAAAAGGTCCCTGGTGCGGTTGGAGCCAGGAGCCATATCTGAACAGCTTGGTGAATCTGATGTTTTCTAATCCAGGCAGCCCACAAACAGTGATGGGATCCACTAATTTCACAGTATGTGGGTTGGCAGGAACTTCAGATACCCAAATGGATGAGTGCTTTTTATGATACGTTCCCTTTAAGTTAAGGAGTTAATGTCAGAGTACAGTAGTCAGATTACATTCAGCTCACTCATTGTTTCATCTGTCCTCATTCGAACCAAAACACCTTTAAGGTCATGGATTTGTCTCAAGTGCTGCAACTAACCCTTATTTTCACTGTCAATAAATCTATTGATTATTCATGGATTAGTCGTTTGGTCTATAAAATGTTGATCAGCGCTTCCCAAAGCCCAAGACGACGTCCTTAAATGTCTTGTTTTGTCCACACCTCAAAGATGTTCAGTTTACTGTCATACAAGAGGAAAGCAACCAGAAAATATTCACATTTAACAAGCTGGAATCACAGACTTTTTTTTCTTAAAAAAAAATTCAAAAATATTTGCAGATTAATTGAATAGTTGACAACAAATTGATGAATTGCAGCTCTATCTGTCACTCACATTACTGAAACTACTGGATGCTTTCTTCATCCCGTTTGGCTCAGAAATACCTGCAGTGTGCTGAGATAACATTAGAGCTGTGGTGTGTTTATGTCCGTCGGTAACCTCTGAATTCAACATTTAGATGATGACCTTATGCTTTTAATTTGTTGTTTTCTGAGGTTCATTTTCTGATAATGGTTTATGAGTGCAATGCCATTGCACATGCTGACCGTGCATGCAGCCTGTTGCACCTGCTCCTTTTCTTATATTTACCAACGTCTTTATCTCGTTTGATTTATTTGCTTATCTCATTATAACAATATAAGTTGGCACTTATGTATCATAACGAGAAAAATATGCCATTATGACACGAAAATATCCTGTTGATAAGAAACAGAGCACAGATTTAGTCATGTCTGTGTACACTAAAGTGAATTTAACGCACAAATTCAATATGAAATCACACCTGGACTCATCTGGTCAGTCTATTTCTTAGAAAGAGCAAATATTATTAACACTGTGTGTGCAGCATGCTGGGTAATTTCCCTGAGCCATGCTGAGGTGCTCCTGGATGAATCATACATGGACATGCTCACAACAGCCATGCTGGGGAATAATGAGACCCAATGAAGTGAAGAATATGAACACACCTCGTCTACATCAACACCCCCCCTCCATCATATTCATCCAAGGTGTGCCGTACGGCGGCGAGCAGTGTGAGCATGCATGCATTATTACACCGCGTGACGGCGGGGAGCGGCGGTGCGACGGATTCGCGGCTACGGTTGTTACGCGGACGGATGATTGTGCTTGGAAACAGAGGAGGTCCAGGTTAATACAGCTCAGCTCCGCATCGGGGAGGCTGCTGGCAGGGGTCAAAGGTCGGCTGATGAGAAAGCACAAAGCTAGCGGCGGGCTTCTCTCTGTGTTTGTGTGTGTGGGCAGCGTGGAGGTCAGGGAGAGTGAGTCACCGCAACCACACAGGCCTCACACACACACACACACACACACACACACTGATAAAGATACACAGATCGTACTTTGATGCAGGCACATCCTCACACGCTGGGCCTTTGCTGTAGGGCCTCCTAGGTTTTATTTACAGAAAATCAATTAAAAACTGTTCTTAGCCCACAGGAACGCAGCAACAACATTATCATGTCTTACTGGAGCACCTCATGAAACAGACAGGCATTGTGCTACTTAGAGAAGTTGCACTTTTTACCGAACGCCTGCTGAACTGCAAATTTTGCTGCAATCTAAAAAGCAAAAGTTGGAGTAGTGGTTGTCAAGCAGGAGTCAAATGTGACTGGTAGTGAGATGATTAAGAGGATAGCAGAGGTAAACTTGGGATTTTTACATCTACACGGCTAAAAGTGATTCAAATAAAAGCATCTGAGAGGCAACAATGACCTGTACACAACCTGCCCATCAGGATCTAATACAGATACTTATTCACACACTGCTGGTTCAGTCTGCTTTAAGGAGGTAACAAAAACAAAAAAAAAAGTGGGCGGCTGAGTTATTTTTTGTTTTTGTTGTTGTAATGTCTAAGAAAGAAAACGTGCAGAGCTAATGTCTACATGTTAAATTATTGAAAACAAAACACTGGGGTGGGATGGGAAGTCGTGAACATGATATGTGTGGAGTTCAAAGCAACGGCAATAATATTAACGTTACTGTGTGAGCCTATCAGCTACAGAGGCTACAGTTCAGCAAGCTAGCAAATAGGCAACATAACGCAGGAAATGCATAATGACAGAGGAGAAACATGAGGTCACTGAGAATATCAACATTTTCCTCAGACATATAAAATTACCACGAAAAACAATATATATATATATCTTATAATGCACCGATGAATGACCTTCCACGGACACCACCATCTCTCACAACGTCAACAAACATGTCACAAGTGGTGAACCCTGAACTTCCAGACGATGAGGGGGGCGTTCGTATGGACCCACCTCGTGAACACGGTACATCCCATTAGTATCACACTTCCAAAAATTTTGTGACCTTTATTTTTTTATCCAAAAGGGAAAGATATATAGCGGGGGCAGTCGGGACGGCGTTATCAGCTGTATGGGAGCAGTGCAGGCACGCATGGCCAGCCCGTCTATGTCAATAAAGCAAGAAGTAGACATTACATCTCCATATCTCATAACAATATCTGGATATCTTATAGAGCACCTTTAAGATACACAAGTACTGGTTCTTACATTTCCCATAATGCAATTCAACAGTGACCCTGTGTGTCACCTTTCTGGGGTAAACTTGTAATCTCCGAACCCAGTCCAGTCTAACCCCGAGTCTAACCCCGATTACGTCATCAGGGCTCTTTAATCCAGACCTGACACACAGCAGACTGTCCTCCTTCAAATATAAAGTTTCTAATGCAAAGCAGTTGAACAGAAATGCTAATGGCTGACAGATTTGGGATAGATCCACCATTAAAGGGTCTCTAATGTCTATTTTTTGCACGTGATTCCCATGAAAGAAATTACCACAACTTCTTCAGCTCAAGGGTGTCTAAAACGTACAGCTCAAAGTCAGTCCATTACAACGAGAGAAGAGCACTATGTTTTCCATATGGGGGTCAGCCACTGTGCAGTAAACAGACCTGCTCATCCAACGTAACCCCCGGTCTCCTCGCCCCTCTTTCAGGTCCCCGCAATCATGAAAATGATCACTATCACTGCAGCAGCCTCCGCCGCCGCCATCGACCGGACTTCAGGACTCTGCCTCGCTGAGACAGTATCAGTCAGAGGCCATTTACATAATAACAGCTCATCATTCAAAAAGCTCCTTTTGTTTGCGGCATAACAGGAAACTGTCAAGATGTCACCCTCGGTTGGGGCCTCAGCACGCCGTGGCGGTAAACAGTGGAGGAGGGGTCTAATTGTGGTCGGCGGTAGGACGAGGAGAAAAAGGAGAGGGAGATGGTGAAGACAAGATACAAGTGGACCGAGTGGAAACATTAGAAAGATTGACAAAGGGAGGAATCAAATGTAAAATGAGTGTTTGGTGGGAGACGAGTGATTGAAAGGAGACAAACCCTCAAGAGCCCACTTTACCGCCGATATCTGCCGACCTAAAATTAAACTCCACTGAGACGAGGCTGGGGCAAAAAGGGATAAAACACATTTAACATGAGAAATCTCCCACTCTAAGCGATCATTACTGCTGTTTACTACAAGTTTGAAGAGCACACATGAACTCTGAATTAACTGCGTGAGCACGTGTGAGGAATTACAAACATTTATTTGATGAGGCAGAAAGTTATGGTTCGACGTCTTTGGACGGACCACAATGCACCTCTATGTACGCATGATGGATGTTACTGAGTTTAAATCTGACAGGGGAGGGTGGTAATGGTTGTCTACACATACCCGTCAGAGGTTTGCCAACTTTTAGGTACCGTGTATCGATTATCTTTAGAGGAGTTTTAATGCATAAACAAAATCTCAGTGCTCATCTCAACGGACATCCATACTGTCCACAACACCTGTTTGTCTCCTTCAACTAATATTCAAGCTGATTTTTGCGCTTATGTCGCATATTTTCAAGGGCTGCCCTCAACCAAAGAAACACTTTGTCGACTAACAGATGAGCTGATTTAATCAAGTTTCTTCACAAAACTCACAGAAGCACCAATTTAAATCTAGCCTATGATTTTCAGCATGAAAAAGCATTAAAAAAAGTGACAAATCAACTCAAGAAATCTTAGTCGACTAAGACCAGAGCTACCGATTAATCAATTAAGAGGGGGCAGAAACTGATATTTTCACATTAATTTGCCATTTAGAAGATGCAATCCCATCTCAAGGTCAACTTAGTAGGTTTTTCTCGCATAAGCTGCTGGTTTCCATTTACATATTTATATGTGCATTTTAAAGTAATGATAATATGTTAATATTACAGATTATTGGTCTGAAAAATATATATCTACAACACAATAAAATAAAACAAAAGACAATATGGATAAATAAATTGCAATTCTATAAAATTCATAAAAGTACCACATTAAGAAAGCTGTATCGAAAATTCAATAAAACTTTGTCAATTGGGCAAAAAACATTGCGAAGCTCACTTTTGCATTTATTGAAAAATGTACGTTTATGTGCTAAATGCTTTCTGACTTGGGGAAGATTTAACTCATGACTGACCAGTCTTCAGTCTTCTCGGATATAATCTATATCGTCTTGTCGACATGTCCACTATCAGCTGATGTGAGAGAACGATTAAAACTTGCCAAACTGAGACATTCCTGAAGCCCTCTCTATTTTTCTATCGGAGACGGTTCGATGGCCAAGCCGAACTGGTTTTGTTTCCAACCTCTACTTGTTCTTCTACTCTCTCTAATGACAGATTACAGCCACATGCATCCGATAGCGCCAGCTTCTGTCCAAACTACGCTGTCGCTGAGTTTACTGGCTCCAAACCAGCTGATGGAAAGCTCGACAATAGAAACACGTTAGCATGTTAGCTTAAATGTGAAGCACCGGAGTTCACAATTGACCTTATTAAAGTGTGACAAAACAATCCCGACTCAAGGTCCACTTACTCGATTTTTCAACAGCATCACATGGTTTCATGACTCCAACGCTACAGATCTGCATGACAGTGACATGCGATGAAAACACCATATTTCACCATTAAAAAGCAACTTAACTTCTGTTCACATCTCGGGGCTTCTTTAGTTTGAACGGGCCCGACGCCAGAGCTCACACACACTTACACTCCTAAGCCATGACAAGCGCACACCCAACTTCACACCTCCCTGTGTGTGACAGGAAATAACCAGCAGCCACTCGACCCGGGAGCCATTTCTCCTCATCTTCGCCGCTCCTCGCGGGCCTCTCAGCATCCACTCCTTCCTAAGACCTGCTCCTCGGCGTGTTCCCCTACCCTCGACGCCTCTCACATCATTTGACATCAAAGGGGCCGCGACGAGCCTCGCTGTTTACCCTCCCTAGCAGGCGCTCATTACAAAAACATCAAAATAAGCCGTGCAGAGAGGCAGGGCGAATTAATGATCTCCCTGTGCCACCGGTGCCCTGCACGCCCTTCGAACGGTGCCAGGCCATTTGATGCAGAGCAAATACACTCTGCTACACATGCATGTGGAGGCAAACGTGTAGTAGATGAAGACGGTGTATACACACACCCACGCATGCTCCAGTGCCAAGGCCCGTGGCTGCTAACGACCATTCAATTAGTGGAAATTAGGGGAGCATTGTGAGGTCCATGCTGTGACCATTAGCTGTTGGAGACAAGCACAAGGAGTGGGCCAGGATTAATCCCTCAAGAGCAGGATGGAGAACCTCGCAGGTCACCAACCAGTTTTGGTTTTGACGCTAACGAGGGTGGAGGAAGGCATCAGACAGAGCGATATGCTTTATAATTAGGGGATCCGTTGCAGGTAGCATGGAGAGCGCCGTATTAACAACGTTTTGTGGGTGCAGTCAGTTGTTTCAATAGCGAATCTGACGCAAACGCTCATTAGACGAAGCGAATCCTCATTAGATCAAGTGATTTCATACAAATTGCTGCTCCACAAACGCAAACTCGATTGTTAAATCAAAGTGCTTCGGCTATGCATTGTGACACGACACATACATCAGCGTGCACAGGTCGCTCTGCAACACATGGCTTTTCCCCATGCATGTAATGCCAGGTTTTTATTTGGAAATTAATTCTTAATCTAATCTATACAGCCCTATTAATAACTATTATAAAGCACACCCCAGTCATGAATTAATCAGGGATTGGTAATTAGTGTAAAATTTAAATGCATGTTGTAAACCCACATTGAGTGTCTGGCACTAGACGGAGGTGCCAAGCCATCGCTGTACTAATTAGTTTGCAATTATGTTTAATAAGTTCTGTGGAAGCCAATCATCTTGCAGTCGGGGAGCTGGGCTCTCCTGATACACGCTCTGTGGATCCAACATGGAGGAGGCAGCGACCAACATCGCAGCTTATACATTTCTTTTTTGTTTTTTTGGTGAGCTCGATTTTAAGCGACTCCCTCCTTCACACTCAGTTACACTCACTTCCTGCTGGGAGCTTCCCAGTGCAGCCAAACTTCACCGTTTCTACAACCATCATCTTCTGCTCTTCCCCACGGAGGCATTCGGTGATGAAGTGTAATTTCAGTGTACCTACTTTTCTCTCCTTCAGCTCCTGATGTCCTACATTTCCCAGAGTGCCTTTCAAAAACAATCAGTGTCCTCGACCTTGGTGTACTGCAGGTTATTTGTAGGTAGAAGGAGCATCCGTCTTTTCACTAACTAAACTTTACAAGCAGTCCAGTGCTGACTCAAACTGCAGACACGAACATGAATCATATACCATTTTCTGACCAAAATCAGTGCATTTATACAGGTTTTTAAAAACAGTGAGGCAATGGACTCCTGTCCCACTGAGAGTACACCATGCCATTGCTTTTACTTTCTGTTATTTTTTATCCTGTTGTGTCACGTCTGACGTCACAAATGCACCAGAAACAATGAAAATGTTGTGGTATCTAGTACTTATTCATCTCTCCGTCAAACTCTCAAACCAGAGCTGGTGATTGTTTTTTTTTTTTGAATGATCAGCGAGGTAGAATTACTGTTTGTGTTAATGGAGTCTGGTGGCTTTAAGGAACACATGCATTTTGTCCAGGGGGAGAAGGGGCTTTAGACTAAAATCTGCTGGCAAAGTGTTTTAAGTGATCAAATAAAATAGTTGAGTTTCATCTGTTGGAAAAAGCATTTTTACTCAAAACTGTCTTGAAGTACAAACTGTCTTTTAGTGGAAGTCTCAGTGTAGTGAGTGAAGCCTCAAAAAGAAGCCTGTGCCACAATCATGCCACATGCTTCATAATACACATTGACATCAAAGTAATAACAATACATAGACATGCTGGAAGAAGCGTACAAACATGGAAACATCACGTCAGCCAACAGCCTTCGTTCACGGTGATTAAGAACATATCTAATACATACGTATCAGTGATAATGATAATATTATAAGACAACTGACTAACTAAAAAGAAGGACAAAAACAGCTAATTTAAGCTTCATATCTATCTGGTGTGACATGTGTAGTGATGGAGTTCATTACCTTGGGGTGATTCGTGTGACGGCAGGGTTTCCCGTTCTGCAGACATGCCGTGAATGCAACACAACACCAAAACCTGGAATGACATATTTTCTGGTGTCAACCTTTACCGTCACTGGAAATATGTTCACATGTTGTAACCATGCCTAGTTTGATTAACATGAATTCATTTTATTTCTTACTAGTAAAACAGCTGAAAGTATTAAATCTGTGTAACAATGCTAATGAGCTGACTGTCCTGAGCTGAGACCTGAACTGTGAGACAGAAAAGGAGTGAGGATGTGTTTTAGTTCAGAGACTGGTTCTGGAGGACGGAGCTGTGGACAAAAAGTTAATAAAATATCATTCGGGGGCCACATTGCCATGCTGGAAGACTGACAACAAAATGAGAGCATGCAACACCATCACCTCCTAAACCCTGATAAAACAAAGGAAACTCAGCTGTAGCTGTTTAAATCATACTGTAAAAGTTGGACGAAAGATCAGGGAGGATGAAGCGATGCACTCTTCAACCCTCCAGATATAATAAATAATAAAGAAATCAACACAATGAGCAGCATGAATGTGTGAACCCTGGCTCTGTCCCTGCCAGGCTGAGTGCTACATTGTGGATTCAGAGTTGAAAGCATTTTGAGAAAGTTGGCCGCGGACCAAAAAGCCTCTAAATGGCTCCATGGGTCGGTTTCTGAATGGTCAGCTGCGGGTGGGGATGGGGGTGGAGATGGAGATGGAGGGAGGAGGAAACATAAAAATGGGAGAGCTTTCGATTGCAATATTCCTTACAGGATTTTTTCTGTGTTTTTTTGTTGTTTTTTTGGAAGGACAGCTTCAGAGAGCGACATATTAGTAGTTAAAACTCTGACAGCTCGCCACAAAGATCTCCTCCTGAGCTTGTGGCAACACATTGGCCTGACGGCAGGGTTCAGCTGGGACTCTTGGCTCAGGCTCTTGACTCGAACGGGCGCTAACAGTCACCGCGGTGCCATTTGGACCGCTGCCTGACACCCTGCGTGTTAATAAGAGTAATCAGTGCCCCCATGCCTGCTACCAGCCTACATAGCACAGCAGAGACATGGCACAGGCCTGCACCGCCGCCACCTGAGTGTGTTTACCCAAAACACACGCCACCTCCCCCCGCTACACACACACACACACCTCATCGAAGCTAATGAGGGGGAAACACAGTCAATACAGTACAATTGATCAGCTTTGTCCGGCGACAGCATGCCATCGATTGGGTTTCCCTCGTCAGTAATGCCTCATTAGCCGCGTCTACGGCACACATGAGCAAACACACAGTCGGCTGCGGTGCGCGGCCTTTAATTTCAAAGCGTTTGCTCGGCTTCGGTTCATTTCGCCTCGTGTGTGTTTGTAGTGGATGAATGTGCAGCCGCTTTCCATATGTTTTCATTAATATCAATTGTGTGATATCAATATTTGTGTGGGAGCATGTTGAGGCAGTGGAGGAAAAGTAATCAAGCTGCAGTTTAATTTCAACTTCAGCCCGGATAATAATAATAATAATGCATTTGGCATATACTCATATTTCACCTATATTTCCTTTGATTCTACGTGTTTTTGGCTGAGTAAGTGTCAAAGTTACACGACTGGTTTCCTCATTGGCCGTTGCTCTTTTCCTGAGGGACAGACCTAAAAACGCAGAAGTCTGGGTGTGCTCCTTTTCATACAGCCAGGGCACAATCCGGCAACAAGAGACGACGAACGGCGAGGGAGGGAGGGAGGAGCATAAAAGGAGGGAAAACGTTACGAAACATTAAACGAAGCATGGATCTGTCGGCGCAAGATAACGAAGCCACAAAGACAAAAACATTCCTGTTGGTGGCTCATTCAGGTGCTGAACCCTTGATGCTGATTGGTCAATCACGGCACTCTATGGTCTATTTCTTTATAGCAGACTGTTGCTAAGGGCCCAGTTCTGATGTTGGACTCTGTTGGACCGTTTTTGTGTCATTTCATAAGTAGCCTATTAATAAACAGGATAAACAGCTAGCAGGTGACTGCTGCATCGCCAACAATGACCCCCTTGTGCATATTATCTCTTACATATCATAATGTATGAGACTTGAATCATAAAATACCCCAAAACTCTGTTGTGTTTGTATCAGCCATGTAGTCGAGGTAGGCGTTTCATTGACCGCTGACCTCAAGATATGTGAATGAAGATGGGTTCTATGGGTATGAGCTTATTTTTCATACATACCTGTGAGAGTTTCTGGACAATAATTTTCCTTGTTTTGTGTTGTTAATTGATTTCCAATAACAGATATATACATACATTTGCATAACGCAGCATATTTGTCCACTCCAATGTTTATAAGAATATTAAATACTTGATAAATCTCCCTTCAAGGTTCATTTTGAACAGATAAAAACTGTGCGATTAGACATTTTAATCGATTGAAGCCCTAGGTTCAACCTTGCATACTGTATGTATCTAATAAGTTACTATTCACTATTACTGAATGTCATTTACTTCATTATAAGTTGTCTTTCAATCAAACATTAAGATAGAAGTGGACAAAACTCTTCTTGCAACTTCATTTATAACATTTCTTTTCCATTTTTTTGCAGTATCATGAGATGCCAACATAGTACATTTAAGAATACTGGATTTAACATCACAGACAGGACCACTGCCTGTTGACCTGACAGATTCACACGCTGACCCTACAAGGTGCAGCCATATACTTGGCTACTGATTTGTTGGAGCATCTGTTGGACTGAAATGCTGGCATGCACGCTGAAAAAGGCGACACATTCTTTACTCTAGAGTGACTGGATGCTGTCCAGAATCATTATTAATTATTAAAATGTTTATGGTGGTTTGCATCTTCAGCATTTATTGCATCGTATGGCCTCGTATGGCAACTAGGTGTTTGTTTAGTTATGTCAGAGGGGGAATCTCTACTTCCAGAGAGACCGTCCGCCATCGAGGCCAACCTGTGCCCAGATCGGATCAGCCCTCTGATTCAGACTAGATTTGAGGTGCTGTAATGTGCGATATGGTTTGTGGTTGTGCTGCGTGTGTGTATATGTGTGTTTGGACGGCGGTCAGGAGGTAAATCTATGTGTGTGCAGATGTCCATTAGTGTATTTACGAGTGTTTGAACTGAAACGAAGTGTGTGTGTGAGACCAAACACTGCTCCCATAGAGGCGCACTGCTGATCCCTGGCCAGACCGCCACTTCCTGAGGCCTGCGTGGATGAAAAATATCCCCGACGCGTGAGCACGCACGCACACACACACACACACACACACACACACACTAATCTGTGGAAAGCCCACTTGTCTGCCTGGAAAACCCTGCAGTCCTGAGGGACTGGATTCCCTCAGAAAACACCTCTCCTCTCACAGTGCAGCCAGTGTGTTACATCTGCTTTGCTGAGGAATAGGAAGAAGCCTTTGGGCGGACGATTCTCACACTTTTATTACGAACTCTCTCTGGAGGCGAACCCCCCCCTCTGTTCTGCCGTCGTCCGACTTGAACCTCTGAACGAAGCTACGAGATGTAGAAGAAGACTCCCCCTCAAGCCTGTCTTTGCTGTTTGCCTTTCATCTCCGAGGGTGCAACTTCCTGCGCTTCACAGCTCAAAATAGAGGCAAACGTATCAGGTCACGATGCCCATTAAGGCGAAGTGTCGGGGCCTGTCAAGCTACAGTTGTCCTCTGTGCTCGGCGTGACGGCTGAACGCATTTTTACAGCTATTACAGGAGGAGGGCGAGGTCGGAGGGGTGTTCTGTCGCATGTCAGTCAGCCAAAGTGTGAGCATGTGAGGCTCAATCAAACACGTCTGATTAAGAGGACGAAGGCGGATTCCCATTTCCCTCCAATCCTGCCACATGTAGATTGGGTGCCATTCATCGGCCACCTTGTGTACATAGACAAACACATTAAGCGGCGGGGCCGATTGCCGTAATGACAGTAATAGAGCGAGCCCGATGACAGACAACAGAATAGCACTTTGGCCGAGCTTGACAGAAAAGGAAATAAGGAAAAATATCTTTTTTTTAAAGGTCTCTCTTTTTTCCCCTCAGCTAAAGGTGCTCATTTGTGGAGGTGAAGCGGTTGCGACACCGCAAGTGGGGGGTAATTTCACTCCCATCAAGTGTATGTTTAATTCTCCTTGTCCCTTTTTTACTCGTCTCTCTGGGCAGCTTGTTTGTGAAGGCTACAATTGCTGTTAACATCTCACTTGGCTGCAGAAATTATGCTTGAGGCCTTCCCTCTGCCAACGCTAGTAATCCTTAAACATACATCTGATGCTTTGTCTTGTCGAAACTTCTTCCAGGCGCTGCACATATTTTGTTGTTTCCAATACTCACACTCAGACAGAAATCTTTTTGTCATATTTTTGTCAGGTGAATCATAAACTTGGCACCAGATTAGGAAGATTCAGGTATTACGGTCATAGAACGATGGAGATAATGTCTAAGTAAACGGCGTCTATCATGTTTGGTCAACTTTGACCAATCACAATCAATCACCGTATAATTCAAATGAAATCAAAGTGATCTGACAGCCAATAAAACGCGATTGCTTTGGGATTAAAAGAGTCGGTTTTAGTCGGAGAATTTTGATTCTCTTTCAAACCTTATTAAAAAACTGTAAAACTGACTTTCTCCACAAAGAATCACACAAAAGCACAGCTATCCCACCTTTACAAATACTATGTGCTCATACGTATCTAGAAAATAAATCATTCGGCATGGAAAAAAAATCTTAAAAAAACACTAATCGACTACAGAAATCCCCCCTTGTCTTTCATTCTTAATGTAAGAAGGTGCACAAAGAGTTTATTCAGAGAGTGTTACAAAACATAGAAGCACACCGTTTGTTGGTGGACCACTGCGCTACAAGAAAAATTAAAAAAACACACATTTTAATCTGTAATACTTTGTTCACACTACACGACTTTCTGCTCCCTGACAGTATTTGGAAAAAGCCCTCGCCCAGATCAGAGGGAAATCGGCGTTGGCTCGCAGCTCGCACATCGCTGCTCGAGGGGCACGTGTGAACTGTTCAAAGATGTGAGCTGAGAAGCTCGCCAATGCCTCGCAGACATATCCAGATATCTAGCACGCTAAATATCTGGACCTTACGGGGACGCTGACCAGCAGCTACAGCCAATGAGGGGTCACCTGTAACAGGAACTGACTGTATGTGCTGCAGCTGCAAAGCTGCTGTTGCTGTTGCACCTTGAGGAATAAATAGTAAAACCCAGTGTGGAAACCAGTGAAAAAACATGCCAACATCAGCATGTGTGTGTCGTGTGTACATGTATATTTCTCACGTGAGTTTTTGTGACAAAACATAGTCTGGAGACCTCATCAGTGAAACATACTGTAGCGTGTGACCTGACAACTTCAAGACTAGAAGACAGCAGAACAGAACTGAGATCTGACCACTTTGAAAGTCTTGTGTGAACTTAGCTTACAGCAAGCTCCCTTAACAGAAGAGGGAATGCATTTCATACCATAGTTTTGCACAAAAACAGTAGGCTAGGCTGAGACTGAAAGGAAGCTGGATGCCCACCCACCTCAAAACTCATTCTGGCACCGCTGCACACAAGCTGTGATTTACACTCCAACAGATAGTGGTGGGTCAAGACAAAAGTATTGATTTGCAAAGAGTGTGTCTACATTAATTTATGACTGTTTAGCAGGGATGTACACTCAGTACAACTAGCCAAAATGAATGTCTTTGTGCATATTTTTTTACCCGCCTAATCAACACACATGCACACAGTATATCCGCACATACATCCTCACCAGCTGCAGGGGTCCAAAACCAGCTGATGCTCCACTTTGATTTGTACCGAGGGAAGCTTGCTTGGATTTGGCTCTGCAAAGTCAGAGCGGAGCGGCTAGTCGGAGGGTATAGTGCACAGAGACAAGGCGGCATTATAAAGTAGGTAAGGATGCATGTGTGTGTGCATGTGAGAGGCAGTAATCTCTCCCTCTGTGTATCTATCTCACTCTTTCAATCTCTCTTCAAATTCAACACACAGCACAACGCTGCAGGGGGAATAAAAAAAAAAAGAAAAAGTCAAAGCAACACTGTCGTCTAGTTATGCAAAATCAGCAGAGTGTAGTATTTGTAAACCCGGGCTAGCTGTTCAAACAAAGCGTGATTATATACCTCGCCTCCACGCTCTCCCCTGTCCTCCTTTTCCCATTTTTCCAGGTGAGAAGATTATGTGGCCGCGTTGTGCCATTTTGCTCAAATTGCACACACCTGACAGTGTGTGCATGTGTGTGTGCTGCAGTACTGTACGTTTGCATAACTGCCTGTGTTGTGTGCGAGCGTGTGGGCATCCGTGGGTGTGTCTGCCACTAACGGGAGCATCGGCGGTGAAAGGTTGGCCTTCGGTGGCGGTGGACCTCTAATTTGTTCCGCCACGGCTGAAGTCGGCTAATGCAGCACACCTGCTATCCCTGTACCATCATTAGCTGGTGCACAACGGCAAAAAGGTCAAACATAAACAGAGAGATCACAGAGAGGAACACAGAGAGAATGAGGAAGAAGAAGAGAGAGCGCTGCTGTGGGTGTGTGCATGGGAGAGATAGCGGGAGAGAGATGAGCGCTAATGTGGGGATGATGAGTGGGCGTGGGCTGCCCAGGCATGGAGCGATGCATGATGGGAACACTTCACACACCCGGGGCGGCTGCCTCTGATCTTGGCAAACAAGCCCTAAACACGTAGGCACGATCGCCACACACCTGTACACAAATACACACCGGCAAACTGCTCACAAATAAAAGTGAGTGGTGTGTACCGATGCAACAGCTCCTGAAGTCAGCTGTGCAGATGTGGTCCCATTTATTTCCATTAATTCTGACACAAAGTGGAGAAGCAACAATGAGGGCTGGAGATATATATATATATACATAAAATCCCATCCATCATCATCCATCTTGAAAATGTACGTATCTGGACTGCATTCAAGAGAGGTGGTTGGAAAAAGGCTTGGGTTACTACATTTCCCAGGGTTCCCTGCTGCCTTTCTTCCTTGGAAGAGCTACAACTTTCAGAAAGACGGAAATGAGCGATGGCAGTGAGTCACAGATGTTAGACAGGAAGTGATGTCATGACTCTACATCTCAGCTTTAATTAAAGGTCCATCTTTTTAAACGTAACTGTGGCGTAGGTTACCAAAGCTAATCACTAAGGTTATGCATAATGTCAACGCTCGCACTAGCTGAGTCAACGTTAGCTGTGCTGAGTTTGGAAATAACTGACAGGGTTAGTTAGGATTTGCTGAAGTGGGGTTGTATGTAGTGTACGCTCTGTAAAAGGACTGTATTTGTGAGTGGAGTCTGGTGGCTGTGAAGAGAGCGCTACAACGGCTTCAGCAGAGGAAAAGTGGCCGTGGACGGGAGCAACAGGAAAACCTACTTTAGCCAAAAAAAAAAACCTAAAAAAAAAATATATATATATATATATATATATAAATATATACATATATATATATATATATATATATAAACTATATTTTTATATTTACAATATTTCACCATTTCACCGTGGCATCAGACAGCACTTTCTGACAGGGAAGTGAAGCAACTATATCGCTCTATTCAGGGCCACTGGACTCATTTTACTTTGCAGAAACTGCTGGTCTAAAGCTGCTATTTAGTTAGCTTCTGTGAAACTGAGAGCACGCTGACCACCATCTAAGGTACTGTAATGTTAATACACTGACTATATGGATGTATATATACTGTACAAGAAGCAGCGTCATCATGCAGAAACGCACATCAGGTCATGTGGGAAAACGTTTCAGAAGGGCTTGGATTTAGAAAGCTAGACCTATAAAAAAAAACAACTAAAAATAATGGAAACGCCCTTTAAGATATGAATCAGAAAGAGGGAAGCTTTGCCATATTATGACATCCAACTTTCCCCGACTTAAAAACAAGCCGTCACATTAAAATGTGAGGTTAGGAGGGACAAATACTCCCCTGACTACACTTGGCTTGACATGCACACACACATAATAATAATAATACACACACACAAAGAGCTATGAGTAGATGCCGTCTCCTCATACCTGGCTGCAAGGTAATTAATCGTGGTGGTATTTAGGAGTGTTCGACTAGACAAATATGACAGAGACAGGGACAATTAGTTTGGCTGTTTCAGCTACATTAACTCTCTCCACTGTTACACCCAAGTCCTCCCATAGGAAGCAGCGCTGTGATCGGTGCTCCTCCGCCGTGGAGGAACTGGAGGAGGAATCGGGGGGAGGGTTGTTTGTTGTGTGGCATAATTGGGAATAAATTTCAATTATCTGCTGTGTCACTTTCTGAGGTGTTTCTGGCACTTTTTTTGCAGGTATTTGAGAGGTCTGAACAGTTTCTGGACACAATCGTACAAACAATTACAGCTGTTTGTTTTGCATCTGCATAATGGGGCCGTTTTTCTGAACTAACTTATTTCTAGTTTGACCAGCGTGTGTTTTGTGGGTTTATCTGATGGGTTTTAAAGTACAGTAGCTTCATCAGTCCAAGGCTGCTGATTATAGTCAAAACAGGAAGATATAAAAGAGGAGAAAATGTCACATTTAACGCCTGGATATATACAACAGCCTGTGGCATTGACATCATATGGTGGTGCACATTTAAGTTAAACGCAATTTAGGTTCCCTTAGGTCTTGAAAATCCTTGAAAGAAGATTCAAAACTGGTGGTGAACAGTCATTTTGAAGACTGAGGTGCTGCTGAACCATATTCCATTATACACATAGGTGTTTCTATTACTTTGTCCACCCCAATTATATTGGTAAAAGCAGGCTAAATTTAAGGCAAAACTCCACCAAAACCTTAAATGCCACCAAACAGGACCTTGAACGTACCTGAAAAGCTCTTCTATGTATGTAACAGACTGAGCGGCACAGACAGGTCAGCCACCCAGCGTGGAACTGGTTCGTGTTTAGCGGCAGGACCGGTCCGAAGGCTGACCTCGGCTCACCTGGCGGAGACCAACGAGAGCAGAATAACGATGAGTCGTCGTCTAACGGGTCAGGGCGAGGGCAACGCAAAGCCTGCCTGACTCACTGGCGTCTGTATAGATTCAGGGAGACATCAAACAACAGTCTTATTAAATATTCATCAGCAGGTGTCATCTGAGCTATAGAGGCACATTGGTGTACCTTTTAGTCTGGGGCTGTTTTTCATGGTTTGTCCCAAATCTTAATGGTGTACCTCCAACTTTTTAGGGCCCTTTCCTGTTTCAGCATGACGATGCCAGGTAGGGAAGTCTCCTTGATATCAGTGAAATTCTTCTCGATACCAACATGTTACCACAGTAAAAAAACAAAGTAAAACAGTCTCTCTATTATTTATTTATTCTAGATTCTAGCCAAAAACTAATTCCTATCAGACATTTTAACTCATCATAATAACGTCAGAATTGACCTTTGTCCAGTACTGTTTTACTACTTTTATGGAGTAGAGCTTGAATGCCTCATAATGTAAATCAATGGCACCTCGGTCATGCAAGTTGCCAAATCTGACGTGAAGTTTGTAATGTAGCGTAATCAGGTAAAAAATCAGAGTGGGACAGTTTACTGCGTCCCTATCACATTTTCTCTCATCTCCGATATGACAGGACGCTGTTAGTCTCGAGTCCCGACAGTAACTGCGGTTCTGTGGATAAACAAGTCCTTTTACATTTGCAAAATTTTGGCAGCGACTTGGTACCGGAGTATCAGGTCTTGTGTCCTGAAAGCCAGGTCCACAAAGAGATGATTGATAATTTAACAAACTTTAATTCTTTTCATCATTATCCCATGAAAGCTAAATCTTCAGAGGCTTTCCCAGCCTGAGAGGAGGAATCCAAATCCAATTTTAAGTTGTTGAATATCAACAAAAATACTGCAATTATATAGTTACTGCTTTTAAATCACTACATTTGGTGGAAGAAATCTCTCCTTCCATCTTATCCTCCCTGCTGGCACACAGCTCTTTCTGCTGCTGGATATTATAAAGGACAAAAGGATCATTTGCCTTAATGTTCCCTGCATATAAAGTAACTGTGACTAGATGTACGTCTGCAACAGTTGAACTCACGTCCATGTTACAGTATATTTGCACCCCTGTATGAGGGGGGAAATGGTTGAGTCCGTTAGCCTGCGTTGACCTCGTTCTGAGCTGGTAGTTGGCCACTTATCAGCAAAATGAGGGGGGTGAGGTGAAAAAAAGGGACCCTTGCCAAGCCCTCCAAAAAAGTTAGCAACTCGTGTGGCACTCTAAACAACAAAACAATGATTGCTCTCTTGTCCGTATTGCCGGCGCTACGAGGCGGCGGTGCCAAGACTCTTGTGGAAAATTCAAAACAAGTGGGTGTTTGACAAGTAGCAGCGAACGCATTAACGCCAAGGTGGGAGAAACGGTAGCTTGGAGGCAGAGTGTCGGTCAGCACAGACTGTTTTTGAATGATCTTGTGGAAAAAGCTCACATGAAGCGCGGTGAAATGTGTTCATCTGACAACTTTAAAACCTGTTATCTGCAAATAACACTAACTACCTGATAATTATGCTGTCAGCAACACCACTATTGTGTTCCCTCACCCACAATAACAGAGACATTAGAACGGTTTGGTGAGTTTAGATGACGTGATGGAGCAGCTGTCAACGCGGCATTTGTTGATTCTTCTATTTGGCCTGGCTGTGATTGGCTGTCGTCACGGTGTGGTGATCGGGACCGGTGCTGGTGCAGTGGTGGGCAGGATTTCATGCTCTGTGGCCTGGAGGGGTGAGCAGGTTCTGCCCTCCATCTTCATCCAGGGAACAAGGGCCTTCAGGACAAGCTCAGAGAACACGGTGGAGGATGAAAGAGGTGGAAGGAAACCCAGGAGTGGTGGTGAGTGTGAGACGCCTCCTCTTGCCTCCAGCCCTTTCATACCGACTGGACCTCCAGCCTCTCCCTCAGCACCCCGACTCCTTCCAGGCCTCACACCCTGCAGCCTGCCTCTGAGAATGCTCTCTCCATCTGAGCTGAATGTGTTTTTCTGTTTCCACGTTTTCACCAGCCAACATTTAGTCCATATTAATCAAACTCTGGTGCGGTTCATTGGATAGTTGTAAATGCAGTAACTGTATTTTGGTGTGGACCAAAACAACCAAAATTACCTCGCCCAAGGACGTTCTGCATAGCACTAGGACGCATTCTAGCCACGTAACAGAACTACAGAAACGCCCAGTTAGGTTAAGGCAACAAAACTAATTAGTCCTGGTTGGGCTTCAAAAAAAAGTACGGAAAATATGTACGGAAACAATGTAATATAAGTACGTATTTATAAGTAATTGGGGTGTCGGTGGCTCAGGGGGTACAACAGGTCGTCCACCGATTGGAAGGTCAGTGGTTCGATCCCCAGCTCCTCTGGTCATATGTCAAAGTGTCCTTGAGCAACTTAACCCTAAATGGTCTCTGCTATCGTCATCAGTCCTTCAGCGTACATTTTTCAGTGACTCATCGTCGGCTCTACTCTGCCTGGGTCAGAGCTTTTTCAGCCGATTCAGTATGTTGAATGACGAATACAGACTACCGCTGCCTGCTAGTGTGGAGAGTTATTTCCTCTCATAGAACGTACATGGTAGCTGGCTGTTGGTGGTGGTTTTTGCAGTGTGTTCGAAGTTTTTGGCAGACAAAGATGACATGAGGCCGCTAGTTCTTTGATGTATCCCCAACTTTAGCAAATAATTTATGTCTGCTTTAATTTGTAAAACCCAACCACACTAAACAGAAAACCAAAATCAATTTCACTCTTCGTACTAACCAATGAAAGCACCCTAGCATGTGCTTCTGCACCTCCAGCCTCAACCCCACCCTCACTCTTCTAGCTCCTTCCTCCATTCTCAACCCCCTTCCTTCATCCGCTTCCTAACCCCACCTTCAAAATCCCTTCATCCAGCCTCCTCCAGCCCCACCAGCCCCACCCCGAGCCTCATCCCCCCTGGCTCAGCCTCTTTCTGGGCTACAGGCTACTCAGCGGGGGTGGGGGGCGGGGGCAGGTATCTGCAGTGCGCCTGGCGCTCGGGGCGGCTCTCCGGGTTGAAAAGCCAGCAGGGTTCTGATGAGCTCAGGGTGTCATCTCCAGCTTCCACCAACCCCGGCGAAATGAAAGGAATGAGAGAGAGAGAGGGGATGGCTGAGTGAATAGGCGTGCGTTGTAAATCTTCACAGCAGCAACATGCAACCGTGGAGAAGGGAGGGTGACGAGTGGGTGATGGAGAACGGCGGGCAGGAGGAAGGAGGGAGAGATGGCGCAGAATAGGGAGCGGATTTGCCTCACTCACTTAATGCACTGCTTATGACAGCTAAAGGGGAAAGTGCGCTGGAAATTGGTGAGGAGGAATTACCAGCGTTATACCGCTTGCCATCTTACAAATGAATACCGTTTAGCCTCGGCATATAAATGAGTGGATTTTGCTTGGAGAGGAAAAGAGAGTATGAGAGACAGAGGAAGGCAAAGTGGCGGCGCAAGCAATCAGTGGCCGTTTTTGCGGAGGTGTGTGTGTGTGTGTGCATGGAAGGTATGTTTGTGTGCATATAACTGCGGGCGTGTGTGTGCCAAGCCAGCCGCCTGAAATTATGCAAGCAAGTAACAATGAGCAAATTGAACCCACACACACACACACACACACACACACAAACACACACAAGCCCAGCACAAGGTCAGGCTCAAAGACAAGGGAGTAGGGGCGTTTTAGCAGTGGGTGGGAGCGAAAAACAGATCATGATAAATTGGCTCACATTTTACAAAACGCTGCCCTTAATGCACCTCGACTAGCCATGCCCCCTAGCCCGGCGCTGGGGCTGCTTTAATAGCAGCAGCTAGCCATTTGTGATATATGAAAACCAGGCTGTGGCACTAATTGCGCAATTACAAAGCGGAAGCGGCACCGCGTTGTGGCGGCGTGGGGAGGAGAGAGACAGGGATTGTGCACAATAATATCTCTGTCTTTATGTCTTTTTATCTATTTCCTCTACCTTGTTAATCCTCCCTCCATCCCAGATAGCTGCCTCTTCCTCTCCATCAGCAGTTTGCAGAGGGCTCTGGCTAACTGAGCTGCGCCCCTGGCATCCCTGTAGTTTATTGAGAGGTAGAGTGAGTGTGCCAGTTTCACTAAACCACAGGGAGCAGAGGAACTGGGAGAGCATGTAGTGAAAGTGAGAAGGTGTAGTGAGGTAGAGGAGGGAGGGAGGAGGGAGAGAAGGCAAAATTTGTCTTGCGCGTCGATGAAAGGACAATTTATTAGAAGCTGCTCAGGGAGACAGAATATTTTGCCCCAGTGCTTTACGGACTGTCTGGATGAGGAATGGGAGCATATTAGCGCAGTGCCGGGCCCGGGACGGGCTGGGGCCGAGGCTGGAGCAGCAACAACCTGGCACAGCCGCATCACAGTCTGCTGCAAACACCCCTGGGGGGTCGTGGATCAGGGGCACACAGGGTGGTGAGGGGAGGGGAGGAGGGTCTGCAGATATATCCACAAAACCAGCAGCGTCACATGATTATAAATCTATTCAGGAGTGTTTTTACACCAGGGCATTCAACAACTTCTGAGCTGAGCGTTATTTACACTATTAACTAAAAAGTCAGGCTGTTCTCATGCTGTTCGTGGATATATCTATGGAAACTAATGCACTGTAATGCATGTACATCCTGAGAAATCAATGCACGTGTAATTCACGTAATCATGAACCAGGAAATGTTGATACCACTGACAGGCATGTAGATGTTTAGACTTAAAGACTCTTTTAGTAGGGCTTGTCAAGTTGAACTATCTGTTTCTATTTCTCTGCTACATTGCTAACTAATTTTCACACACTCACAATCACATTGTGTGGTGTTTGAACTGACTCTTGGTATGTGTGCACATCTGCCCTTTCCACGTTTCCCATTCACTGTAAGCAGCTGTGCAAAGCATGTGGTCAGAGGCGGAGAGTCGCGCTGTTTTCAAAAACATTTTAATTAACTATTTCTATAATAAAAAATTAAGAAATTTCCAAAGGAGCCACCATGTTAGTTTTGATTTGAAAGCTGGGAGCAGCGAGTGAAAGCGTTGGTCCAATCAGGTGCCTTGTGTCTAATGCTAGCCCATCAACTTCCAGTGCTGGGAGGGGTGGCAGTCCCTCATGTCCAAAAACACCAACAAAAATAATATGCCAAACATGAGCGTCAAGTTCTGATGAATAAGCTCAAATTCAACAAATCGACAAGATTTACCTCCTATTTTAACATTTTATTAAGCAAATTTAATGCACAACTATCCTGTAAATAGTCCTGACGTGTACCGTCGGCGTCACATCAACATCATCATGACATCAAATGCATTAAGCAGATGCTTTTGTCTGAATACAATACAATACAAGCATTCAAGCTACATGTCGTCATCCTACTTCCATCTCTGGTTTAGGGCCGCAGCTGAGAACAGACCAGATGAGAGCCGTCCGGCAACACAAACTCAGCCACAGGAGGCGGCAGATTTATCTTGCAGGCGTGCAGTACGTTCGCTCACAGATTCCCACGTCGGCCGGCCTGACAGACAAACACAGCAGCGGGGGCAACGCGGCAAAACAACACCTGTGCACATCACTACGGACGGCCATCCCAGGGTGGAGCTAACATTAGCATGCTGCTGTAAACATGAGGCGAGCAGGTGTCTCACCATCCATTAGTAGAGGCTCTGATTGGGTTTAACTGAGACAGTATATATCTGTTAAGACTATACAAAGGCCTCGAATTAACCTGTGTGTTAACCTATGATGACGAGTTATGAGTGTGTGGTAATACGGCAACATTAGACATGAATATATAGGATAAAAATAAAACAAGAACATACATTTTATTCCCACTTTTCTATATGAAGTAGAAGAGACAGAGGAGGAAAAATGAAGCACTGGATTAAAAGTACATTATAATTGTTTTTCTTTAAAAGGCATTTGGTTAATTTTCCTCTTGCATGGGAAAAAAACCCAGCTGGTCACAAGCAGCGTTCCTCCCCCCCCCTCCTGCCGCAGAGGCCGGTCCCCTGGCGTACGCCGCCGCCGCCTCGACACATCTCCGGTGTAACCAGCGGAGCACGCTTCCTATTTATCTCCCGTCTCGCTGAGCCGCAGCTAGCTAGCGCTGGCTGGCGTGACCTCCGCTGGGCACACATTAATTTCACCTCGCCGCTTCTGTGGCATCGATTAATAAAAAGTGACTAGGTTTTCAGCAAATGAACACACGCTGATAAATGAGGGCCCGCGCCTAATTGCTTGGTAAATTAAGAGCTCACAATGGTGACGACGATGTGTGTGCTGCTTTTAATATTTAAGAACTCATTAAGTGTGGGAAACGTCTCGCTTCGTTGAGGCAGGCGGCCTTGTGTGGTCACCTTTAGGTGCTATTAACGGCCGTGTGAAATGTCAGGTAGGAGGTGGAGCGGCTCATCCGATCAGCTTTGACTCCAACCTCTAGTTAGCTGATTTTCACCTTAGAAATATATTCTCTCACATGCCTGCACACATAGGAAACACACATTATACACACACTTAAATACACACATGCCTGAGCAACGTTTGAAATCACGAAAAATTGCACAAAAACATATCATCAGACACCTTACACCGCTTACTCAGAACACAATTTGGAGACACAAACACATCGCCGAAATCCTCATACTCTATGTGGAATTACACACTCACACACATGCACAAACAAACACTCGTGCACACCTAACACACACGCCACAACCCAAATGTCATGCACCATTTGGAGTCTGGCGAGTAGCGACGAGCGAGCACTGGCAAATATTGAAAGTATTTATTTCCCTCCACAGACGAAACGGGACGTAATCCTCCAAATATATTTAGTCGTGTTATGGATTTCTTGTCGCTTAATTTGCATGACAACACGCTACCTTTTCATGGCGCGCACGGCAGCAATTGCGGCGCCGATATCATCTTTATTATTATTGAGCCATAATGTGGCGCTACACGGTGAGGGGGGAAATTGAGCAAGTTAAGCCTGGAGTAGGAGCAGACACTTGGCTTATGGTGATGGATCGCTTTCAGTAATTTCTCTTTATTATGATTGGACAAGATCAATATTTTAACAGTTCGGTTACGGCCTTCAGTACAGTGCTTAATATGTATTATTCACAACCTTTATCGGCGTGGAGGGAGGCCGGGATATATGGAGGAGAGGGCTGACATTTTTCAGACGGAGGCAGGGAGAGGGTCTGCTATCTGGGACATGAATGCGACTGTGGAATGGACACAAATGAAAACGTGTGGGTGTGCGAGTGTGGCTGCATCCTTGACTGCAGGAGCACATCCACGGGCCAAGACACACATGGTCAAAAGGTTGGTTCACCCAAATTACAACAGAAAACATATTTTCTCACTTCCAACACCTCAAGCAATAACTGGCCAGCAGATGTTTCTTGTTTGATTTGTCCAATTTAAGATTTCTGCCTCACTGGTTCCTGCCAGCGCCGCTGAGTTGATGTTTGGAAGATGTAAATAAGAATAAATCAATTAAATATTCACTGTCTTGACTGTCTAGTTCGGTATGGGTGTGCATTTTATCTCAGAGCACAATATACATGTGTGATCTAGTGCATGAACGCGCTAAAAGCTCGTGGAACCGTTAATGACGCCCCCGCATGGTGCGATAAAAAGAGCGGAGCCACTGTCTATTCAACACCCGCCCCAAAGCCTCAAAAGTCAAGTTGACGAGTTAGTGAGGGTGGAGCTGGTTTTTTTTTTTTTTCCAGACGCTTTATCGCTTGCAGATACCGTTCTGTGTGCTCGTATCATGTGCTCAGTTTTAATGTGCGTACGCACAACAGTGACAACGAAGCACTAAATGCACACTGGCAATGAAAAGCAAGTATACTGAGGTAAAGTGACAGTAATGGTATAATGGTGTCATAGTGGTGAGGTCAGGAGGAGCTGTTCCTCAGCCAATAATAATAATAATATAATCCAACCAGCTCAAAAGGAAAAAAACAGAGGAAATAAAAGGGAACTAGTTCATTTTTTGGGGCTGTGAACTTTGCGAACAATGAACGTGAACGACTTCATTTTAATCTGCGTGAGCTAGCTGACGTGTGAACTTGCACAACATTGGATCTAGATAAGGTGTGTTCTTATGTAAGACCTAATTATGTGTGGATTTGGTGTCAGGCTGAGCCATCTAAGGCTGTCGTACAGCAACAGGACAACAGTATGTCAGGACTAAATCATGGACTCATGGACTAAATCTTACAGTCCACTGAGAATCAGACAAGGAGTGGCAATAAAACCAATACGAAAACATGAAGGCTGTGGATATAATGTGAACGTACGTACGGAGAGTGCAAACAAGCAAATCATACCTCACGATACAAGAGAGCAACAACTGTAACCATGGTAACCATACACACCAAAAATGGAAAACCGCACCCTCAAAACACCCAGAAGACATCAAAACTAAAAATGCACGATTAAAATTACAATAATCAAAAGAAAAGAAATAGACTATGTTGTACTGGGGAACTACAATATACAGCCGCTGTCTTGGGTATATATTTATGTTTTAATCCATGAACCGTAGAGTAATTAGTACACTGCTCTATATAATCCATGTCCTTGCAGTTAACAGCTTTCAGTGGGAATATTTCTTTGGCAGAAACTAGTTCAAATGCAAACTGCTCACAGTGAGGTCCAGGGATTATGACAAGACTTTCTAAGAAAGACAATGCGTTTGAGCACTACATTACATTCACCCTCCATTGTAGTTGGGTGGCGGCAGAAATAGTTTAGAAGTCAAGAGGTAGAGGAGGAAAGGTGTTTTTGTAAATTTGGGTGCTTTCAAAGTCTGTATGCAAGCAAACACACCTCTCACAAATCTTTTAATCCTCACTGGGCATGTCATATGGAAGTATGAGCCATACCTATAACATAGATGAATGTATGTCATAGAGATAATGATATGATATCACATATTCTAGGTCAATCCCACAAAAACAGAAGGGTTCAGGAGGGGCGCTTCATATTGTAGAGCCCACATCAGATAAAAACACGCCATGCTTGCTGCGGTTTGTGAAGCAGCGAGAGAAGCGTCTGGGATTAAGAGCTGTGACATATTCATATCTGACCAGACTTAAAGCTGCTGCCACTGGGGAGGGTCTGTCGCTATCAAAGCTGCAGGAAATCAGCCGGAGAGGGAGCAAGATAGGGATAAAGAGATACAGAGGTACAGTCGAGAGAGAGAGAGAGAGAGAGACGAGTCAGAGTAGCAGAGAGGATTTCTTACAAAGCTCCCCTAACCATCTCTCAAAAAGAAAATCCTTTGTACCCCTCATCCAAACCTGACGCCCTCCCTCACCTCGACTCCCCCTTCTCCACCCACAGTCGTATTTAAGTCCCCGTGTGGAACGAATGGGGAGCGAGCCCTGGAAAAGTTTGTCTCGGGGAAGGCCGGGTCGCTGTGTAGCTGATTATATCAGTTTCAGCGGCGGACTGGTAATAGGCTCCTCTTCGAGCAGCCGCTAACCCCGGCTCTCCCCTGGCAGCCGCCGAGAGTGGAATTAATCAGGCCTACTGGGAGCCTCCTCCATCCCCTCTCCGCAGGCGAGCCACTCCGCAGTCATTTACCAGCCAATCCCACTGTCAACCCACTGTCATTTAGGCCCTTTTCATTACGCCTCCCCTCCCCTGCACACGCAACCTCACGCTTTCCCTCTCTCGCGCTAGATCTGAAAAAAAAAAAAGAGAAAAAAATGGAAATGGGTGACAGATTAGCCTAATGCTGGGTACCTTTGGTAGACTGCCTAATATGATCACTACCCCTCTGCATCAAACACAGAAAGTGGGGCTACAAATCTGCCCAAAATGGATGAAATGAACTGAGAAGAAATGAGGTTTTCCATATAGTCTTTCCACTCACTCTGTCTGTAATTAGGAGCTTGTTAATGCTGTCGCTGGTGGCCTGAGCATGCCGTTGTCCTAAATGTTACATTAGATGGCCAACTTTGTTCATTGCCTTTAAAAACCCCGGGCCATAACCACCAATTACCGTGGCTAGGTGTCCCTGGGGTGCAGGGCCCTCGTATCAGGTTGGCCTTGCTTTCTAAGCCTGCTTAAGTGACCTATTTTGGGCTCGGAGGCCGTCTGTAAAACACCTCTAAGGTTAGATTATCCCGTGATGAAATACAAGGCTTCCCTGCCACAAATTACCCACGGATGGAGCGCCACCAGGCCATTCCTACGCCGTGCTGATGGTCTCTCTCTTTATGCCCTCCTTTCCTTCTCTCTCTCTCTCTCTCTCTCTCTCTCTCAACAAGGCAGAAAAAATATTCATGAGTAAACAAAGGGAGTGATTTGAAAAATGGCTGGAGGAAAAGGAGATTAATAAAAAGCATGAATAGTGCATTATGGAGGAGCTGAGGAGCCCCGCCATCTCATTGGGGTTAGAGGGAGATTGCATTTGGGTTTTATTAAGAGTGCTGCTCTCAGGTCATAGTCGACAACCCCAAAGAGGAGGCGATGGACATCTGAATGACAGCAAACAAGGGAAAAACGCAACTTCATTTCTACCATTTTTAATGAGTAATTGTTCAGCGTTATCAGAAAGTGTTGGTTTTAAGCGTCGGAGCGTCCACGTGTTTCTAAAAGAGTCAACCTTTCCCGTCATTTAAATCAAAACTCCAGCCCAGAAACCACCTGATGTTTGCACGGCTGGCACTTTGTATAAAGTTAGACATTTCGAAGTGCTTTCGATGACAACAAAATGAGACGGTGTTGGGTTGAGCCAGACAAGAGGCAGACTCTGTGACCATAGTCGGCGCAGAGCCGGACCCTCCTCTGAGACCAGACCAATTAAGATAAGAGGCAGTTAACAGGAAGTGCTTGTTTGACATCCTGTCACGTTAACGAGGACAACCATAATTGGACTCATGTATTTAACAGTAGGCGTAAAATGCTGTTAGTTGTCAGCAGTTACATTTTTTTGTGTTTCCTGAAAAAGGAGGGATTTCTTTTCATTTCTGTAAACATGAGGGTTATTTTTGTTCGGTAGCAGAGTGGAAATGTCAAGACGTTTAAGATCTATTCTCATAGCAAATGAGGCACTAAGGACCGCAATAATCAAACACTGTTCATGATACCATTTCAAGGTCACTTATGCAGTTTTCTCTTCCCTTCTGCCTGTGGTGGCAAGATATTAGCAGAATACTGTGAGCTTTGTTTATTAAGGACTGTTTCTGGTGGGGAATTTAGGTTTAAAATACCAATTCAAACACCAACAAAATCCCTGTATCGATAGCGTAAATATCATCTCAGTCAGGGCATTCCTTGCCGGGGAAAGCTTTGCTGCTGTCAGGCTACTAAATAGGTGTTATTGGTTCCTATAAGTCTCATAGATGTGGGTCAGTAGGGGCCTACTGAACACATTAGAAGGTTTTATCATCTATTCATATGGTAGGTCACAGAAAGAAGGAATAACAGACCACAACAGTGACCTCTAGCAACAATAGCAATGATATCAATAATATAATCAATAATTATACTCCATATAATCTGGTGGTCAAGGGCAACAGATGGGACACTAAACACAGTACTGTAAACCAAGAGACCAGACTTTCAATCCTGAATGAAACCAACAATGTGTAGTTGTCTTTGTGCTCATAGTTCTTTTAAGCCAAAACAAGATTTCCCTTAATTTAACTGTCTTTTTTATTTACTTAAACCTAAAGAAGTTTAATTGCCTAAACGTGTTTTGTTGCCTAAACCAAAAGTTGTTGTTTTGTTGCATAAACCTGGTTTGTTGCCTAATCCTAAAAGTTGCAGTTTTGTTGCTTAAACTAAAGAAGTTGTAGTTTTGTTGCCAAAGATAAAGAAGTTAGTTGGAAGCTAAAGAAGTTGTAGTTTTATTGCTTAAACCTAAAGAAGTTGTAGTTTTGTTGCCAAAGCTAAAGAAGTTGTAGTTTTATTGCTTAAACCTAAAGAAGTTGTAGTTTTTGCAAAGGAGTTGTAGTTTTCTTGCCTAAACATACAGTAAATAAGTTGTTTTCTTTGTGTTCAAAGCGTAATGTTTCATTCAGTTTTACATGTTAGAACGTGTTGCTCTAAGTTTCATTTTCGGGTCAAGCAGGCCCGTACTGACCCACATCTATGGTGATTAAAATCACTGAAAACGCCAATTTAATGGCCTCACCCTGACAGTCCAATTGGGTGAAATTTCAGCAGTACCAAGCAGCACCAAGCTCACAAACATAAGCCCTGAACGGCTAAACCTGGGGCCGTTAGGTCCAGTGTAACACTATGCAGGTGCCGGGCTCACGGGGTGCTGCCCTGCATGTTGGAGATCCTGTTTGTTTGGGCTTGGCCCCTCGTTCAAGCCCCAGGAGGAAGTGAGCTGGCTGGGGTTCTGCTCGGGATCAAACCTGGGCCTCGAGCTGGCTGCTGTTTATTGTAGCTTTGGTTGCCTGGAAGTGACTGGCAGAAAGCATGCACGGTTTGTCAAAAAATGAACAGAGGCCAGAGGCATAAAACAGACAACCTCTTCATACAAGGGAGATGACTGGGACCACACTTACTGCACCGAGAGAATTACACAAACACAGTATCAATGTCTGCGCTTTAGAGACGCCCATGAATTCCCACACATAGAACCAGAATCTATTAAAAATCCCATTCGGGGTTGACTTGGAATTAATTCTCCTGTATAAACTCATGTCAACGTTTGAATGTGCATGAATGAGATAATGACACACAGCTCGTGTAAACAGCCACGCTAAATATTTGAAAATGCAAGTCACTCATCAGCCGAGTTATAGTGCTGAATTGTGTCTCTCTGCTGGCTTTGCGATAACCAGGACATTCTTTAACCTGAGCACCTCCAATTAGAGGATTGGAGAAATGGGGGATGGGAGGGTGGAGGCGGTGGAGGATGGGGGGGGGGGGGCGCTATTGCTTTGACCCACCCGCTTTACTTGGAGGCGCACTCGAGAGGCAGAGATGTGGCGGCAGGATATAGCAGAGGAAAAACAGGCTCAGGCTCAGATGGCCAGGGGCTGCCTGTGCCTCTCTATCAATGCAAAACAGACTACTTCCTTGGGCAAAGAGGACATTTCACTTTTTATAAGCCTCCCTTCTTTTTTTTTTTTCTGGGTTTACATTAATTTTGAAAGCGGAGGGGAGGCAGAGCAAGAAACAGAGAAAGAAGGGCAGATGAAAAGCATCTTCAGGATGCCGGAAACATCTGGTTTCATATTCGAAGACCCTGAAAGGAAATTGCAAATAGACAAAACTCTTATGTTTTGATTTACTTTATTATTTGATGGCTGGGTGATGCCAGCCGTGCAGTCAAGGCCCCCGGTCGTAAATACAGGAGCCGAGTTATACGTGACGGGGCATTAGGGATGTCTCCTTACTGTCCCCCGACTGATTGATGCTGCTTCTAATAACATCCACAACCGCTGTGCTCTGTTCTAAATTACACAGAAATGAAGGGCTGTTGTTAATTGGATGAATGGACGCAGGGGAGGAAAGAAGAGAGGGAAGGAAAATACAGACACGAGGAGGGAAGGGGATGAGAGCAGTGAGGATGAAGGAAAGGAGATAAGAAAGATAGGAAAGAAAAGGAGATACAGATGAACGTTAAGTTGCCAATGCATGCTTCTTTCAGTTGCTCCAGGTTTAAAATTTTGTTAGAATAATAACTAGGGCTGCCAAAGTTAATGTAATTTCACTTTAACGCATTAATGCAAACAATCTTTCGGAGGTTGTAGAGGGCTCAGTTTCACAGCCAGAGTCAAGATACTACATACATGTCATACTAGCTTATCATGAAGGAGGTTAAATAACACTCCAAACTTGTGTGGTTAATTTTGTCAAAGGGGTCCCTTGACCTCTGACCTCCAGATATGTGAATGTAAATGGGTTCTCTGGGTCCCCACCAGTCTCCCCTTTACAGATATGCCCACTTTATAATAATCACACGCGGTTTGGGGCGAGTCAAAGTCAAGCTATGTTATGATTTGAGCATATTTTTTATGCTAAGTGCAGTACCTGTGAGGCTTTATGGACAATATTTGTTGTTAATTGATTTCCAATGATAAATATATACATACATTTGCAAAAAGTGGCATATTTGTTCTATCCCATGTTGACTAGATCATTAAATACTTGAAATTCTCCCTTTAAGGTACATTTTGAACAGATAAAAATGGCTTTAGTTTGCGATTAATCTTGATCTATCATCATGCAACTTTAATCAATGGACAGGCCTCATAATAAGACATTTAATAAGGTTAGGGCGGATTTGGTTTCAGCTGATGAAGATGGTTGTAGCCATAAATTAGCCGTTTTGAAATCAAATTTCTCACTGATCAATTTCCACTTGGAAGTCCTGGGATGAGTATTTAGAAAGTATGTGCTCCTTGTAGTAACTACAGACTTTTCCCTAATGCTGGAGGCCTGCAGCTATACTAAAATGCGTTGATGGCTTTATCTCTATAGAATATGGCAGCGCCGCAGCAACAAGTGCCCAACTGCTCTGCTGTATGGTGAAACCCTACAGCATGGCTGGAACATGTGGTGTTATTCTGACCCTTACAGCTATCTGTTGTGGAGGTACATTTATGTTCTCTGCCAAAAATCTCTTAACGCAGCTGTGTGAGGCTGCAGCTCCTAATACAGCGTCGAGGCGGAGGATAACCTATGAACCGGCCTCTAACCAAGAACACAAGTAGGTGGATTTTTGTCCGAAGAGCACTCAGGTCAAAATCCATGCACGCCAACCATGAGACGGAGCTTTCTTTTCTTAAAAATCGGTTTAGTTAACTTGGCAGACAAAAAAAAAATGCAGCACGAATAATGAAAGTTGAGCTCAGTTGAAGTAGAGCAGACTCAAGGACCAAGAACCTGGCATGGCTCCAGACTAACTTTATACACTGCTACACCAAACTTTTATATTTAGGTGCACCCAGAATTTTTCAACGCACCTTTTGGTGCCACAACTAGGGTTGTCCTCGATCAGAGAAACTCTTAGTTGATGAACACTCAACTCAGATCACTGGAACACCTGAAGAGATCTGTAAATGTGTTCACAATCAGCAAGAAAAAGCATAACAACAACTAACTGACTAAAGAAATCTTATTCAACAAAGACCAAACTGAAGAGGGAGCAGTCGCAGCAACATTTTAAGCCTTTCTTGTCAGTTCCCATAAACACTGGTAATTTCCTAACTCATTATGTATCTGATTGCAAACAGGAAAAAAAGTGCAAAGACAGACCATCGTCATCATCGTCGTCATTGTCGTCATCTTGTTGTCGTCATCACCAGTATTGTCATCGTCGCTGACGTCATCGTCGTCACCACTGTCATCATCATCATCGTCATCGTCCTCATCTTGTCCACATCACCATCATTGTCACCATTGTCATCGCCACTGTTACTTTTGCACTATTAGTACTGAAAATTCACCAAGAAAATAAAGAAAAATGTGGATGAAGTGGCCTCTGTTTCTGAGCTCCATCTTACTGCTACTTTACGTTTTGTATTTTCTGTGACCACCATGACCTTCCTTCTTCAGTCAGCTTGGTTCCTAACCGGCTAGAGTTCCCACGTGACGTGATGTCGGTCTGGGCTGGGCCGTTCATGACCGGGGACAGGTGTAACGGGCACCGTAGCACTTTTCTTGACTTAAAAACTGTCTTCACTTTGAATTTCCAGCACATTTTCACCCATCGACACCGAGACAGACTTGCTAAAAGTCGGGCGCACCGGTGCAACCGAGAATGTTCGGTCGCACTTGACAGATTTTTGGTCAGAGTAGAATTGCAGTGATAGGGTGAGTTTAAGACGCATATCTCTGGCACATATTATTGTTTCTTCTGTCACATCTGCTGTTCAACAAGTGCGATAAACTTTTGGTTGTTGAATTGCTAGTCTTGTTTGCATCGCCATCTCCTATAAGACAATGAACGTTGAAGGTACGTGAAATCACAACTGATGTCTTATGGTGTCACACACACAAAGATGGGTGGCTGGTTTTATTCCCAGTACATGCCTCTTGTGATGCAAAGCTGAAAACTTGTCTTTGTGTAACCGATGTGCTCCTCATGAGCAGCTCGAGCCCACGGTATAAAGAATGAGACTGAGCCAACAGATGGGAGGAGGTGAGTCGCGGTCGTCCTCCAGGCCATTCTCGCCTGCCTTCCCACTTTCCAAGGAAAGATTTACAGCGGCAGCCTCGGAAAAAAGCAGCCTGCAACATCTGGATACGCGTGGCGCCGAGGCATGGTTGGCGGTGACAGTGGCTAATTTAAAGGTAGTAAAAGTGTTAGTGGGGACCTGTGGAAGAGTGATGGACAGCTGTATTCCCCCGGCTGACCAGGGTGTGAAGACATTGTGGAGCAGGAAATAAGGGCCGAGCAGGCTTGGGGGTCCCGCAGGGCCAGCCTATTCCCCCCAGCTTTAGATTCATTAGCCCGGAGAACGAGGCGCAGAGAGAAAGAGAGGAAGATGAAACAAGACAGGCAGTGGAAGAGAGAGGAGTGATTGAGAGAGAGAGAGGGAGAGGATCAATCAGGAGGCACAACAATAATGGGGGGGTGACACCCCAATCACAGAGAAAATCTCACTGTAATTCTGTTTGCTTGCCTCACAATGTGAGCGTAATTGCCACGATCATTTACGTGCGACGACGAATCCAGCCCCGGATTATTGTTTTCCTCTGACTGATATGAACTATTCCATTTGCTCCGCCATCTACAGAATAGCACGGCGTTTCCTGCCGTCTTCCTCTGTGGAATTCATTACCAAACGAGCCCTTTAGACGAGTCAAAAGACAGCCACAAAATCTAGGATAACAAAACAAAAAAAATCCCATTTTTGGCATACCTGTCCAGAGCATGCATATGCATGAGCCCATATGGATGGTGGGAGGAGAGGTAGGCGACTCGATCCCTGCAGTTGAAAACTAAATATCAAGCTTGACCCATTTTATCTCAGAAATCCATCCACGCTGAGTGAATATACACCAAGAGAGTAGTTTTTTAGCCACAAGTGTGTGTGTGTGTGTGTGTTTGCAGTGAAAACACACACTCGTTTGTTTCAGCCAAGAAGGGTAATGAGACAGACCGCTTCGGCAATAAGTTTAATGTCACAAAGAGAGGTCTTTTTTGTGGGTGTTTTTCTTCATTCGGGGAGTTAATTGCTGAGGAGAATTAATTATAAAATGTCGACTTGACAATTGTACATTGATTACTGTAAATATTCTCCAGAGTTTTGCTCTGCTAATTGAGGAGCATTCTGCCTGGTGCATCTTATTACGTGGGCTACTGTATTAGCTGCAGCACATCCCTGCCAGTATTGATTTTTTGTTTTTGTTTTTTTTTTTTTTTGCTTTGATGAAGTGTATTACGCTTAGATCACCAAAATATCTCAAAATATTCAAGATGCAATTAGAGATATAAAAGTGACTCACAAGATGGACAAAAGGATGTCCAAACTGCGTCTGTGTGAGGCCGGTTTTTAATGGTTTGGGCCCCTTATTTAAAAATAAGGGAAATACCTTCCCTTACCTTACCTGTAGTGCTATTTATAAATCTAAATTGTTTTGCTGTGAGTTGCAGTGTTGGAGGTGTTGGCTGTAAAGATGTAGTCCAACATAATGGAACGAGATGGCACTCAAATCGTGAAAAACGAACACAACGTCTCTCCAGAAATCATGACCCGGTTACACAAGATAAGGGATGTCATGACACCAGAAATTTGGCATTGATACCATTAGTAGTAGTACTGAAGTACCAAGTTGTGACATCCGTACTCAAGATAATCCACAGATCTTGTGTACAAGTAGTTTGATGTGATCTTCTCTCTCCCAAACTTCACCTGCCGACCGCATCACTGCGCAGGAGAAAGTGTGCATTTATTGGTTAATGGCGTCGTCCTGGGCTGAGCTATAACGCCAGCGAGCTCAGTGGTGCTAGGGGAGGAGTGCTGTCACAATACTGGAATGTCTGACTTCAATATAACACCTGAAAAATATCCATCCATCCATCCATTGTCAACCGTTAGGGGACGCGGGGGGCTGGAGCCGATCCCAGCTGGCATAGGGCGAAGGCAGGGTACACCCTGGACAGGTCGCCAGTCCATCGCAGGGCACATAGAGACAGACAACATATAGACAGACAACCATTCACGCGCACATCCGCACCTACGGGCAATTTAGGGTAATCAATTAACCTAAACAGCATGTCTTTGGATGGTGGGAGGAAGCCGGAGTACCCGGAGAGAACTCACGCTTACACGGGGAGAACATGCAAACTCCACACAGAAGAGCCGCAAGCTGGAATCGAACCTGCGACCCTCTTGCTGTGAGGAGACAGCGCTAACCACTACACCACCGTGCAGCCCCCTGAAAAATATCGATAGACAATACCATTTTTGATACCATGGAGAACACTATCACAAACTGAGCTAGCAGTATCTGCTTTGAGCCTCTTGTCCTTGAGTAACCGGATCATGATTTCTACAAAGAGACACTGCTGCTGATCTAGTTCATTTATACTGGAGAAAAGGCCGATATCGCCAACACTCAGCAACTCACACCAAAACAATCTACGCTGATAAATAGTACTACAGGTAAGAGGAAAAAGGGCTGAACTGTCCATCAATAAAGAGCTGCTTTTCCAACCAAAGTTTGGTGTGGAGGAACTTTACTGGCCTGCAGCCCTCAACCCATCCAACACCTCTGGGATGAACTGAAACACTGACCACAAGCCAGGCCTCCATGTGGATGCTCTCATGGCAGAATGGGACCAAATCCCTCCAACCCGGTTCCAAAAAGTTGTCACCCTATAGGAGTAGAGGCTATCGTATAAACAGATACGCCCCTACATTTTTGAGAGTGCATTACAAATAGAGACCGAGAGAAAGACTGCAGCTGGAGTTATGTGTGTTGTCACTTCTTGAGGCACAAAGCTTCCCTCTGAACCCCCCAATCAGACCGATACACTGTTTAACCCCCCAAATACCACATCCCATGTTAACCTTGTAACATCACACTCACTCAAAGAGATAGACAGTTGAAAGACGGAGGGCTGGTAATGAAACATGACTGGTGAAGGGTGAACAGTGAAATGGTGCAGCCCCCCCCAGAGACTGGAAACTGGAGAGAGGGAAAGTGCACCTCCGACAGATGGAGGGAGTCAGAGCAGGAGAGGAAGTGATTGAGAGGTGAAAGAGTGAGAGAGACAATGAGAAGGATGAGAAAGAGAGGGCAATAGAGGACCACCATGGGACCTTACTTCAGAAAAAATATGCATGGTAGCCAGCGGAGAGACACTAATATTTGTTTTATCTCCTTTAAATTGTGCCATGAATCACATATATGATGTCTGTCAACTTAAAAGACAATTTTGCAACTCAAGAAAGTCACATAAATGTGAAAATACGTCATTATTAAGATGACGCACCCATAAAGTTGCATCTCTCTCACTGAAGCTACGATGCCGGTGTGTTTCCTACTGAGATAAACTCACACCAGCGACAGGTCTGACTCGTTCTTTCTCTTCACGGCTGGTGAAAAGACCAGGAGTCGCTGGACATTACACATCAGGTAAGATAACGCTTCATCTGTGCATGGAAACAAGCTAAGTTTGCAAGCTAGTGTTGGCGATGTATGCTGTGCGAGACAAGAGATGTAGTTTCACACAAACCTAAATGACAAACTGAGACTCAAGGTCTCATGGTGGTCCACTGGAAGGGGCGGGACTTAGCCTCTCCATGGACACAGGCAGATCATGATTAGGGTTGTCAATCAATTAAAATATTGAATCAATGAATCGCAAATTAATCACACATTTCTTAATCTGTTCAACATGTACCTTAAAGGGACATTTGGCAAGTATTTAATACTCTAATCAACATGGGAGTGGACAAATATGCTGCTTTGTGCAAATGTATGAATATATTTATTAATGGAAATCAATTAACACCACAGAACAATGACAGATATTGTTCAGAAACCCTCCCAGGTTCTGACTTTAGCATAAGAAATATGCTCCAGTCAGAAAAACTGCAGCCCAACAGGCAACAACAGCTGTCAGTGTGTCAGAGTGCTGACTTGACTAGGACTTGATCCAGACTGACTGGGACTATCATAAAGAGGACATGTCTGTAAAGGGGAGACTGGTGGGTACCCAGAGAACCCATTTACATCCACACATCTGGAGGTCAGAGGTCAAGAGACCCCTTTTTAAAATGTCTGTTGCAGTTTTTCCTCGCTAAAATTTAGCGTACGGTTGCAGCGTTATTTAATCTCCTTCATGATAAGCTAGTCTGACCTGGTCCGATGGATTCTGTAGATTTTCTAGTTTCATATGATACCAGTATCTTGACTCTAGCTGAGCCCTCTACAACCCAAAAACTCATGTTGCGTTAATGAATTACTGAAATTAGTGGAGTTAAAACAAATTTGTGTTATTATTATATTATTATTATTATTGCGTTAACTTCGGCAGCTTGTTGGTGAAACACCAACGCTATCTTTATTTTGTGCTACATGTGAGTGTACAAACTTTTTGGAGAATATTTGAATTTTGCTGTTTCCTCTGCAACTTCTCTCTACTTCCTTCTTTCTCTTTCTTCCTCTACCTCTGCATCCCCTCTCATCCTTTCCTTGATTTTTTTCCACCTTCTCCCTCCTCCCCCTCCCTCCTCACCCGACTGGGAGTGTATCTACCTATCCAGGCAGCAGTGCTGGAGGGGTCCCCCAGGGCTGGAGTCCTTTGCTCCCGGCTGTTTGATGTTGAGCCGGCACGGATGAACCTCAGCCCCCGCCCAGAGTTCGCTCCCCATCATCAAACACCCCAGCTGGGTGCCGGGCCAAGGCTGTGGCCCTAATCAAACACGGCGCCTCCACGGACCCCCTCGTACACTCCAAATGGGAGAAAAAGACTAATTATCAAGGCAACCTTCAGAAACACTCAGTGGCGTCTAACATTGACACAAACTCCTGCTTCTTAGCGTGTAGCTTAGGTGTGTTTGGTTCTGTAACAGGAAAACGTCTCAGCTGAACTTAAGATACAAGCTGTCGTCATTAGTTTGATAGCAGCTCTGGGCTGCAAAATGTCCATTTAAACATTTCATCCTCATGTTATGGGAAGCTGGATGTTGTTATAAGGAGGGGAGAAATGGCACGAAGAGGAGCAGGCTGAGCCCGTCCTTGGAGAGGAGGCAAGCGCTCGATTTTCTGTTTGCTGCCATTTGTCTTGTGCTGCTAAGAGAGATCAACAGTCCTCGGCACACAGATCAATATTCTCTTAACCCGCACCTAATCTGGCGAGAGTTTCCTCCAATTTCACCTTCCCCGCCGCCTCCTCCCCCCTCCTCGTCCTCCACTTTTATTTTCCCTCTCTCCTTCTTGTTTTCAGCAATCATTTTTGGGCGTCGGCGTGACAGCCATTTTTCATGCTCCTGGTCCGAGCAGGTGACATAGAAGGGAATGATGTATCCTGACGCGAACAGCGAAGGTGTGTGAGGGTGATGGATACGATGTGCTGGCGGGACGCCGTCGCTGCCGTCAGGGGCCCCCTGACGCCGCTGAGATAGACTAGCTGCCTAATCGGCCGCATGACATCGCAAATTCAGCTCCCCCCACCCCCCTCTCCTCGCCAAGCATTCCTCACCCGTTATCGCATCTTCTGTGAAAGTCGCAGCGCAGCGTTGGAGCTGCTGTTGTCAGAGGTGTCCTGTCGACTAAATGCAGCGCTGCCAATGTGTCTCCTCGCTGTGACGGTTATGGGAACAGAGAAGTGTATGCATGTTTGTGCCGGGCTTAACTTGGAGATTCATTATTGTGTTTTTTTAATTAATTGTTTGTTTGGTACATTAAAAAATAATTAAATTTGCTTTTGAGATTATTTTAAAGTCACAGCGCTACTCGTTCACAACCACACTTTATTTAGTTTTCTAGTTTTCTTGATGGGATTTGTATGTATGTGGTCTGCACTTTTCATTTCTACTGTCAGCTGTGTGGTTCTTCAGAAAAAAAATTATATTCTCTTTACGCATTGTTTAATATCAGCAGTAGGACTGTAAAAGTTAGCCACTAATTTCTTTAATGCATTCATTTTTTATTAACCTCTTAAAAATCTGACGGGCCACTACTCGATATTTCAGAAGAGGGAGCACGTCCATTTTTTAAGATAGAGTGAATATAATAATTGTAATCGTATCTCTGATCAACCATGTTAATACAGTATAAGATGACGGCCCTCTGAACCTACTAGTAGGTGCAGCTTCTAACCCACATCCTGACATTTTAACGGCACTAATTAACGCACTCAATCGGTCTTTCAGAGGTTGTAGTGGGCTCAGTTTTAAAGCTACAGTGGAGATACTGGTTGATACCATGTCATACCAGCTCCTCAAGAAGGAGGTCGAATAATGCTCCAAACAAATTTTCAAAGGGGTCCCTTGACCTCTGACCTCCAGATGTGTGAATGTAAATGGGTTCTCTGTAGTTTGGGGCAAGTCATAGTCAAGTTACTGACAGCTGTTGTTGCCTGTTATGATTTGAGTTTGTGTTGTTAATTGATTTCCAATAATAAATATATGCATACATTTTCATAAAGCAGCATATTTGTCCACTCCCATGTTGATAAGAGTATTAAATACTTGGCAAATCTTCAATTAAGTTACATTTTGAACAGATAAAACCACAATACTGTTGATATTAATGTAATTAAGAATGATATATATAATATTTTAATTGATTGACAGCCATAATCAATAGTTTTTAAATGTCAAACTCTCCAGCAAAATTTGAGAGAAGTCAGATTTCCTAAATAGTTAACCTCTCTACTTTCTTGGCACCCCGTGGTGGATTGAGGGATGGATGGATGGTATTGACATTATGTCAGTGACACAGCTCGTTTCCATGACGCCCAACCATCCTTCACTTCCTGTGACCCTTCAAATCCTTCCTAACCAACTTCCCAGTCTGTTTCCTGAACCAAAGTGGTGGAAGTGGTTTCTCCATTTTCGCTGCTTTGTCATCAGACAGACAGGTCGGGAGAGACGACGCATATCTGCATTTTCTCCACGCTTGAAGAAGCCTGAGGAGCCCTGGACATCCTCTCCTCCCCTCCGACAAGCCGGGGAGTGATTGGCAGGCCGCGAGAACAGAGCCTCTCTTTCATAGCGGCGGGCCGAAGCGGAGGGCTTCTTCCACGGACGTACGTCACCCCACCCCGGGCCAGACAAAGCCTGCTAGTGTACGCCGCCTGTACTCAGAGGCGAGCGCCACACACAGACACAGTAACAGGAAGACAGCGGGTTCAGTTACCGCCCGGGCACTCAAGAAAAAAACACGCCAAGATGCAAGAAAACGTCCGACACACTCACCCACGACATGAGTGTACACAAAACAGACACGTGCGGTACAGTATGAGCATGCACGTACATGAACACACACACAATAGCTGCTTTCTCTGGCTGGCTGGCATAACAACACAAGCCAGTCCTGATCCTGGTGTTCTTTGCCCCACATGCTCCAGACACGCGCTGCTTACAGGATTATGTCACAAATGAGATGTTTATAGTGCGAGAGTGTGCGAGAGTGTGCGAGAGTGTGCGAGAGTGTGCGAGAGTGTGCGAGGGACCCAGAGGGAACGGTTCACGGCATGCCAGTGTGCCTCACCAGCCAACATTTAACACCAAAACACCCACAAAAACACACGCCAGAGTTGTTGAAATAGTTGATTTTGGTTACGGAGAACACAGATACTCTGGACAACTTCGAGTTTGACAACTTTTTGCAACACTGACATGACAGGAGAAGAGACATGAGCAGTCACACAATCAGTCAGAAAGGTTGTAAAGAAGGTCGTAATCCCTGCGTCTGCACAGGATAACTGTCCCGTCACAATACGGCAAGTAAAGAAGGTCAAAACTGGACCACAAAGTCAATCTGTAAACTATGTATATCTGACCGCTGCTAACTATGACAGACCGTTGTTATCTATATCAGACCCTTACTATATATCAGACCCTTACTACTATAACAGACAATAGCTATGTATAACAGACCATTTCTATATATATCAGACCCTTGCTACATATAACTGAGCGTTGTTATCTATATCAGACCTTTGCTATATATATCAGACCTTTACTACGTATAACAGACCGTTGTTATATATATCAGACCTTTGCTACGTATAACAGACAATAGCTATGTATAACAGACCATTTCTATATATATCAGACCCTTGCTACATATAACTGACCGTTGTTATCTATATCAGACCTTTGCTATATATAACAGACCCTTGCTACGTATAACTGACCGTTGTTATCTATATCAGACCTTTGCTATATATAACAGACCGTTGCTAACTATGACAGATCATTGCTACATATAACAGTCAGAGTTCGCTGTAGTATTAGATTTATATTAAACTTAATTTGTCCCATCAGAGTTTCTCACTGGCATCCCTTGCATATAATCAACACTATTATTCAAATTATTATTAATAACTTACAGTTCCAAGCACACTCAGCGAGTGGCGTGGCGCTCAGTCCTCCTCTCTGTAATTGACTAAAAATGTATTAAAAAAGATTAATCGAATAAAAGAATCATTTCAAATTGTTTTTACCTAACAAACCATTCTGCAGCATACTCCATATTTACTGGCGCTACGTTGCGACTGAATCGGGTGTTGGCAGTCTCGCAGGGTGAGGATGTGACGATGTGACTATGGAGAAGATCCCCCAATCAGCACATTTTCTCAAGAAGTGCATTTAAGTGAACCTATTTATGATCGGTATTGAAGTTTTGATGAAACAAAACAACACAGGTGTGTGTCTGCACCAGCGCAGATGGACCGTTTGTCCTTCTGGCACCAAACACACACCTGGTTTGTGAACCCGGTGCAGGCCGTCCTGATTGAAGCGTTTGCTAGATTCACACACTCCGCTGTGTCTGAATGGATGCTACTGTACTGTCTGGAGTGGGCCGGCATCCCAGTTGGCAAAATGACTATTCCAGACTGTGGGCCGGCGGTAAGGAGCATACAAATGAAAATAGCAGCAGAAAAAAAAAAAAAAAAAAAAAAAACGCTTGTCTCTCTCTCTCTCAAGCCAAGCATCTGCTAAGCATTTTAATGGGGATCAATGGAAGGGCAGGGACAGGAGATCGAGGGGTTGATTGGCTGGCCGGCCCGGCGCTCACACAGCCGCCGCTCTCCATACTGCCTGCACTGCTGTTTACAGCCAACACAAGCTGCTGCGCCCTGCTCGTGCACTCTGCACCAGCTGATGTGTATATCTGGGCTGTCTGTGTGTGTGCTGTAGGGATTTATGTGTCATGATGCATCAGTTTGCATGTGCACGTAATTATGTATTAGCATTATAACACGTGGGCCTACTTTGTGCAACAAATTGCCGGATGAGTGCATCTTTTCTTTTTGTCTGCATCTGCTTTCTATCTTTGTTTAATAGCATGTTGCATGCACACACTCAGTAATCGTGAGTGCGTATGATGGAGCAGTGCAGCAGCATAGAAACAGTTAAAGTGATGCTTCCTGGCGCTCCAAATGAATCAGATTAACATTAGCCAAAGCGAATGTCATCACTGGCACTTCTCCCCTCTTCCTCCACCACCCTATATCACTCCCTTCCCGCCACCCGAACCCCGTCTCTCCTCCTCCTCTCCCTCCTCCTCCTCCTCTCCTTGCTTCGTTTGGGTTTCTGAGTCCTGGGCGGTAATGAGGGAACGTTATGCAGTGCCATAAACGGAGGGGCTCGCTGTCAGTATGCATAAAGGATGAGACAGAGAAGATGGCGCCGGGGTCAAGGGGGAGAGAGGAGGAGAGAGTCGAGGAGGACGGGATTGAGAGAGTGTGTGTGTCACACACACACACACACACACACACACACACACACACACACACACACAGTGAGTGAGCACTCAATGGCAGAGAGCTGGTGACAAATAGGTTCCCCTCTGTGACGGTCTCACAGGTGTAATGCAGTGTGTGCAGCGCCCCCTACGTTCAGAGAGGAACACCCTTCACACGGTTCACCTACAATGACTTTAACAGCAGAAACAACTTTACAGAAATGTACTTCAACAATACAGAAATGGAGAATCTTACAGGACTTGATGATGATATATAGTATACAGCTTAAGCATGGGAAGAAGTTGCATATAACCATTGTTTCAACAGCATTTAACCCCTCAAAGGTCTTGATTTTTCCTATCATGCATAAATCAACGGTGGATTAATTGTCTGCGCAGTCAGAGCCTGATAAATCTCATTCTCGACACTACTGTCGTCCAAAAACTACTTAACGTCCTTCATTAAGAACACGGACAATTAAACAGACTTTGATTGTCGTGGCTCACGTACACCGCCCTGCTGCCGAAAACACTCCCTAAAACACCAAATGTGTATTAATTCACCAGCAAGTTACTCCTCTTTACAGCTGTTTTAGGAAATGAATCCCTAAAAATGAAATCATATATTTGTGATTCATTTTAGAGGATTGGTCTAAATCTGATTGAAAAGTCATTTCTTTTACACATCTAAATGGTTAAATAATGAGGAGAGCCACGATTAACTGTCCATCAGTCATCATCGGCTGATATTCAGTAAAAATATGCGATTTGCCCGATCACGGCGGGGGAAAGACAAAGTAGTAGCACACCTGTGGTTATCAAACACTCTGCATGCAGCTGAAAGCCACAACCTGTATTTTTATTGTGGTCCCGCCTCCCACCTCGTTCACTAGCCTGGAGCTGCACATGTGGTTGCAAACAAACTGCTGCTCAAACAGAGCTAAACATTTCGGCGGTGTGGGATTTTGAAGTCCTGATTCAGGATGTGGCCGCTGATTTGGGATGAAGTTTAAGTGTGGGAGACAGACACTCAGCAGGGGGAGAGCTAGTTAACACCGCTGGGCAGCACAGTCCTGATTGGCTAAATATCAGAGCTACTTACAGTAACAGAGGTTGCATTACGTTACGTTGCGATGCCTTCAAGCTCTATTTAGTAAAAATGAGCGTTGAATGAAGGTAAATTATAACGTTATCATGAAACTTGAATAAATCCAGTTGTTTGAAGGAGATATTTTCAAAGCAACATCAAATAGAAAACTGAGACCAACACTCGCTCTAAGCAGCTTATAATACATAAATAAAAATGCTCATAATTTTGTTTAATCAAATAAAAAATGTAAATAAAATTCAGTTATTTATTAGGTAATCATCTGACGTGTTTTTATGCAAAAACATATAGATGATTTAGTAAAAGGTTATTAATTTATGATGGAGCTGAAATTGTTTCTTGTGATAGTTTTTGTGATGGTGGTGAAAAACGTTAGTCTGGTGCCTGTATTTCAGTGAATATAACTACATAAAACAATCAGTATGGCTCATCGACAATCAGCAATCATATTATCTCGATGAATAACCACAGTTTAAAATAAAGAAGGTCCTTTTAACACATGGACCAAACATTGTGATATGTGATGTCTCGCAACATACACATGTTTCCAAGCTAATTACAGCCAGTTTTAACCTGGACACACTTTAATCTGCAAATGACCAAATACATGCTTACTGGAAATATATAAATGATCAGTTATATTGGTAAATATGAGCATTCATGGGATGAATTTAGCCAGAGAAGTAACGTAAAGGTAAAAAAGAGCGTAGAATTCAATTAATTTAATACATGAAAGCATAGCTTTTGACTTTGCAGCTTTCACTCAGAGCCAATGCTCTTCCCTGCTAATCGATGTCAGTCTGGAGGGAATCCAGCTCTCTCTCTCTCACACAGCAACACAAACACACCTTTAAAAAGCCTCCGATATCATTAGCTGTCATGTTTCACGGTGGGTAACACAACAGTGCATCGGGATACACAGCTCACCGCCGAGTCTAGAGGCTAAACGTGTTTGTGAGCAAGCGTGCACACACACAAACAAGGATGCATGGTGAGTGTGTGAGTGGATTACACCGGTTCACAGTGTGTATGGGGAAAGCGTGGCAGCAACTCGGCTCCATAATGGGATTTCTCAGTACTCCTACTCTGCTCTCTCTCTCTCTCTTCCCCACACACACACACACACACACACACACACACACACACACACACACACACACACACTAACACACTGATCTCACCCCCAAACAAGCAGGTTAGCAGTAACAAAGCAGAGCACATATCCTATCTTAGCAGTAAGAGGTAAGCTGCAGCAGAGCTCCAGCTCAGTTAAAGACACATATCCCCTCACCTCTCCTCCTCACAAAAGCCAGGGAGGAAGGCTGGAGCAAGGAGAGGGAGAGGAATGTGTGCAGGGATCAGCTACATTAGACAGGGATAAGGAATTCTGTAGTAAAGCTGGATGAAGGTGAGGAAGAGGAGAAGCTACTGTACAGCGCCTACTTATAAAGAGCAGAAATGTGTAAAATGGACTTATGCGTGAAATGGAAAGGCTTTTATTGCTAAATTTGACTTTTAGTGTGATAATTTATGGGATTCTTGTGTGTGTTGACGTCTCTGGAAGCTTTTTAGCAACATCCCATATTTCCTTTATTGTCTTTTGTAGAATTAAGTTTAAAAAGGTGCCAAGTTCATTTAAAATCACACTGGTATTGGCAATAACATAAATAGATATTTTTGTTTTTAGCAGTCTTTAATAAAACACCATTTCCCACAAGCCCCAAGGACTTGCAGGTGACAATTTCACACCAAGCACGTATTTTTGTGCAAAAAAATAGCATGGAAATTTATAAAAAAATATATTTTTTGTTACGATCAGAAATGCTTGCACGGATTTCCTCCTGTAGAAATACATCTTTTACAATCACCGTCATTCTGCATAATAATTTGAGATGTTCCTCAGAGTATTTTCAGGGTGTTTGTTTCGTTTTAACAGACTGTCATGGGCATTTTTTCAGTCCAGCTGGACATTTGGACTAACAGTATACCGTCCCCTTCTCAACACCCAATACTGTACAATAAACACGACTAGATCAACAACCAAATAAAGGACAATACACGGTTTGAGATCGCGCAGCAGCTGAAGAGACAATGAAGATAGTAATGTAGCTGATACCCACAGAACAGATCACACTTGTAGTCCAATAAGTTAATGCATTAATTAATGGGACTGTAAAAAGGGGTCCTGCCTTTGTGCCTGCCTCCTTCCTCCTATCTCGGAGCTTGTATGTGCTCTCAGGCTCTCACTGTGCATGTCTCCTCCTCCTACCACCTGGCCAATAGGGTGCAGTGCCTAGTGTGCCTGCACGACTAGGCCAAACAGCACTGAGGGAGAAAATAAGATGAGGAGAGGACGGCTGGACTTCACCTGCTAGGATTGATGCTGATGGACATCTTTGTGTGCGCATGGAAATGTGGTTTTTGGTGATGTTTATATTAGCTGATATTAATGATTAGTAGTTCTCCATTTAAACTGTTGTAGATGCCTGGTTTTAGGCTGACTGTTGTTAGTTTATTAGTTAATTCTAATACTCTGTAATCTTGTGCTTTATTGTTACAGAACCACACACACTAAACATATTAGAAACAGAAAATGTGTGGACCTTCATGTAACATAAGTCAAACGCCATTCTGTGTCTGGCGCATAAGATAAACATCCTCAACCCAACTCTTGGCTCGCAGTCTGTTTCTACACTCTCACTGAGCACAAAATGGTCCTGCCCGACACCCTGAAGCGATTGCTGCCACCCTATTGATCAGCAAATAATAATCTCTCATACAATTTTTGGTCCTTGGGGCGGGGGGCAAGCAACTGCCTGCAGGTGTAGGCAGATGAAGAGAACGAGAAGTGGGCCGCCCACGGCACAGCGACACAGCCACGCAATTTAGGACTATGAGGTAGTTACCTGTGAGGACAAGTCTGTTGATGTGAGGCAGAGGCTAGCTGATGTTCGAAGATATATATAGATTGAGAGGAAAATGAACAACGGACGAGATGTGCAACGCGGACAGATCTCAGTCTCCCGTACTAGCTTCACCATACGTCATGTCGGCAGACGCAAGAGGATGGACGCATACACACCTGCACCTGCTAGTAAATGACATCCTTTGTGGTCCTCAAGGCCTGTGTCAGCAAGATGTTAAGGTGCACTAGGTGGCTAACATCAAAGGAGCAACCTGCCATTAAAGAGCTTGGTGACAGTTTAAAGGGAGAGGGTGTCAGTCGACAGCAGCACATCACAGAGCTTGGGGCCCCCCTAAGAGCCCCACACACAGGGCCAGGAAGCCCCCGCCTCAAGATCGGGTGCAGCGGAACAGGCAGGCACCAAGGAGACCAGGGGGGTCCCCCGCAGGGGGCGGTTCACCATCAGCCTGCCAACAGGGACCGCCACCTTCCGGGCTAATAAGACACGTGACAGTTTCCGGCTCGTGGTTCCTACCCTGATGCAGCGTCGCCACGGATACACCCTAACATGGGCCCCCACAGTAGTTTGATAACGGCTCGCCTTGTGCTTCATCAGACCTGAAGACAGGCCGTCTCTCCCAGCGAGGCCATGGCGCCATGATGACGCAGGGCGCTGACTTAAAGCTAGTAATGATGAGCGTTATTGGAAATGGAGACATCTGCGACCGTAGAAACACCTGATGTCGTCTCGCGTTGGCTATGGAGCTATTATAAGGATGATAGTAAGACAAATGGATGACCGCCCTGTGCCCGCCGGTTCCATTGTGCTGGTTGCTGAGAGGCCTAAGGCACCACGACGGAAACCAAGGTGGAGATGTATTGTGGACCTAAGCACGATCGACTTGTAATGAGGACCACGGAGTTGAAGATTGAAACTGGATTGGACAACATACTACACATGATGCACAGAGGCTTTAAGTAGATACTAAAGACACCTGAAATGTGAAGAAGACGCTATAGCTGATCGTAAGAATGGTTTTCCGCAGTGATACATGAGAGACATGAGATGTATGGTACCTAAAGCTTGCCTGAAGGGTCAATGATGGATGGGCCAAATAGGAGTGGTGAATCAGAGCCTTAAGTATTTGCCTAAGTGGGACTAGTGGGATGTTGACAGTGGGAAGCAGGGCTGGACTGAATTGAGGTGTGGCTACATGTATCTCGCCTAGCTAAGTTACAATGACCTAAGAGCAAAGAGATTTGTGCCCTCTCCTGTTGTTGGTGTGGTTGAATATGGGTGGGTAAAGTAGATGGACAGTCTGTGATAAGTAAGAGAAGGGGCGGGACGAGTAAAGATGGGGACTTGTGGTGTGAAGAGGAGAAATAGAGAAAGTGTGTTGAGAAGGGGAAGAAGGAGAAGAAGAGTTGTCTTTGTGTGGATTCTGATAGTGGAATCTGAAAGGGAGAGGATGGATAAAGGTAAAAAAAGGTGTGGAGATGGGGCGTGAGCACAGAGAAAGTGTTCAGGAAGGTAAAGGTGAAAGAAGAGTGTTTTATGATGTAATCGCCAAAATGTGGCTGGTAGCAAGAGAGAAGAAAGATGTGGTGTCTTCTGGAGTCCTGGTCTGGGCGGTGTCTTAGATGGTGGGTCAGAATGGGATAAGGTTGGGACTTTGTTATAGATGATGGTTAGGGTCCTTGTCGGCGTCGTGGCATGGGGGCTGAGCGGCCTCCGCGCCGGAAGAGGTTGCCCTCCGGAGCAGTCTCTGTTGATTCGCCTGATGTCCAGATCGGTCACGGAAAGGATTGGCCGTGCATTCCGTGGTGAGGAGAGTACCGTCCCTAAGCCCCCGCCGTCATGGTGCCCGCCCTCTGTTTGGGTCGGTTCCCCTCTGTCCAGTAGCTGGTCGCCTGGGTCGGTGGCGGGCTGTGCACACCGACTTGGGTGGACCCTACAAGGCCCTCGTCTGCGTCCCGGTACTAAGTGTGTGCTCCAGGTGGTGCCACGGAGGTGTGGCATGGTCCGCCGTCGGAGTGAGTATCACCAGATGAAAAAGAGAGTGAGTCGATGCTGAAGAGAAAAAAGAAGAGTGAGGTGAAGGGTGTAGAGTATGCCGTGGAAAGTTTGCCCCGAAAAGGAGGAGTGGCTAGGTGGGAAGAAAAAGATGCAGAGACCGGAAAAGGGTGACCTAAAGGCAAGGGTGGGTGGGTTCCCTGCGAGAGGTCAAAGAGAGAGCTTGGGTTCTGACATGGTGGTAAATGAAAAGGAGGTGTAATTGTCATTAGGGCAACGATGCCCCGTGCCTGGGCCCCACTGGGCTGTTTGGGTCCTGATTAGGGACACCATTGCCTCGAGGTATTAAGGGTGTCCCCGGTGCTGTGGAAGAAGAAGGCGTTCTGTTCCGTGGGTGAATGAAGGTAAAGAGGACTTTTATGAATGGCAGGTGCTCCCTTTGGGCTACATGAGCGTGTTGTGCCCCTGCCGGTCTGCAGAAGATAGGCCAGAAGAAGAGCGCGCAATAGAGTGTTTGTGAAATTGTTTGCAGGCCCCTGAAGACCAAGAAAGAAGTGGTGGCCGCCTGCTCCCTCCTAGGAGGGTGGATTTGAGGGAATGGGCGAATGTGCCCCAGCTTTGCCCCCAAAGGAGGGTCAGAGAGAGGAACGGCCCATGAGGTGAATGACCCAGGCCCGGTGGAGTGAGCGACAACTCGATACAAGACACAGAGGGAGTCAGAGCCCGCGCACTCCCGCGCGCCGAGTGCCCGGGTTCTCCTATACTAAGGCAGGTTGTGCAGGGGAAAGAAAAGAGGATGGGATGCCATTTCCAGAGCCCTTAGCGGAGTTGTGGGAAAGTGACTACCCCACTACAAGATAACACGCAGGCCGCGCCGGGCGAGAACGAGTAGGGTCGGCGTGGTCTGGTGGTGGGTGTGGTCGGATGAAGAAATGATGGGAAGTAAGTGCTTGGTGAGATCAAGGCGCTAAAAAGAATTTCCAGTGGGTGGGTGTTCGGGGCCGTTGGTTAGTTCTGAAAAGAGGTCCTGTCAGGAGGTGGTGTTGGATGTCGACAAGTCTTCTGGTCAGTAGATGATGGGTATAGGTCGTGGGACAGAGGAGAGATAAAGAGTATGTGCCTGCGCGGCACTATATTGACTCGCAACCATGTGAGATATTAAAGAGGAAAAACATGTGTGTGGAAAAGTCGTGGAGTCAAGGCCCCCGGTTGCCAGTCACTGGCAAAGGCACAGAGGGAGACGCGGAGGAAGGAGGAGAACTAGGAAGATGGTGTTCGTGGTCGCTAAGAAGGAAAAGTCAAGCAATACCGCGTCCAAGTTAGATTCAGGGTCTAGTACCGCGTGAGGGGCGGCGCGCTCTCGCCGCGCGCGGGAGGTGGCCTGGCTGCTAGGGAGTGTCGGATGAGTTTGTTCAGTTAAATAGGAAAGGTCATCAGAAGTGCAAGTTGCTTACCCGTTGGTGTGTTGTCTGCCGATAGAGTGGGAGGTAGCTCCGCAGGTACGACAACCGACCAGGGCTGCCCCTGTGCTTCTTTCCCCTCCCCCGTAGTGTCGCACTAGGCCAGTTACTACTGGGTGAGTGTCGGGGGGAGGAAGTATGGATATTGAGAGGTAGAGAAGAGTTAGGAAGCATCACAATGTCGAGTGAGGAAGTGGAGAGGTCAACCAAGTTCAAGGAGGCAGTCTGCCGCCCCAGTTGGGGTTTGGAGGTGTTTGGCCTGTGTAAAAGTGGGACGAGAATAGAGAAGAGATGGGGTTTATAGTGTCTTCCCCCGGGGCCTTGCGGGGAATATGGTGGATTTTTCTCTGTCGTCGGTTTGTTGTGTGGGGCAGCCCGGCTTCGGATCAGGCAAATTTCAAAGGAGGATGTGAGAACTACATGAGTATTCAAAGCCGGGCCGCCCCAGCCTCGGCCAAGAAGTCAGGTCGTCTCCCCCCGTCTGGGGCTGGGAGAGAGGGTTCGTCTGTGAAGAGCCGCCATTAGGGTGATGGGAGAAGAGGTGTTGAGAACGGGGGTGAGAGTCATCTGGGGGCTTGTTCCCAGATTGCAGCCCGGCCCGTCCCCCCTCCGCTGTGGGGCGGCCGACTCCTCCCTCCAAAGTAGCACCCAGAAAAGAGTAGTGAAGAGGTGGAGACTACAAGTTGGTGTTTTGGGGACTTATAGCCCTGAGGGAGAAATGGAGTAAGAAAAGGAGGAATCTATTGGGAGTGGTCATTGTGGATCAAAAACCCAGAGCGTGGAGGTGGGAAAGTGAAGAGTGTATCGGGCGGATGGTCGAGTGAGGACTGCAGTCTCCAGGTGAAGGACCGACTCACACGTTGGGTGGTAATCAGCTGCCCGTTCCGTCTGTTGAATAGTTGGGCGTGAAAATTTGCACACAAATTTGGGGGCGGTGTAAAAAGGGTCGCCTTGTGCCTGCCTCCCCTCTTCTGGGGTGTGTCTCTGTGCTCCTGTGCTGTCTTCCCTGGCCCATCTGGTGTGCATGTGCGGGGAGTGGCAATAAGTGAGGGAGAAAATAAGATGAGGAGAGGACGGTGGTTCGTAGGATTGTGTTGATGGACATTCTTTCTTGTGTGGTCATGGAAATGTGGTTTATTTTGGTGTGTTTATATTAGTTGATATTATGATTGTGTCCATTTAATGTTGTGTGCGGTTCTTGGTGCTTGTTGTTGTTTTTCAGTTTTCTTCTCTGTTCTTGTGCTTTATTGTTACAGACCCACACACTCAAATAAGAAAAGAAAATGTGTGGCCATGTAACATAAGCCAAGTTTTTGTTGTCTGGTCTGCATCAAGATAAACATCCTCACCCACTCTTGGACTCCGCGCTCTGTTTCTACCTCTCACCTGAGCACAAAATAGTGTCCTGACCCGACACCCTGAAGCGATTGCTGCCACACCTATTGATCCAGCAAATACATAATCTCTCATACAGGGACATTAATGTGTCGTTAACGTAGGTTTTTGTTATGTCAGAGATTCCACTGAGATACCTGCTCAGTATCACTGAGAGTTACGTCTATACAGATGAATCCACAGCTAACGAAATATATCCAAAGTCGACATTCAGTGCCAGTGAGGAAAGTAGTCTGCACTATGTGTAGTGAGCCAGAAAACAGGCTTTCATGCATGGGACTATTTGTAACAAATAACATTATCACGAGACAAAACTGTCCAGAACTGGACAGAATTATCCAATATCAATGTACGTGCCTGGTGTTAGGGTTGGAGAAACAGAAGCTAGCCCTGCAACCAGTATCACAGTTATGCTGTGTCTCAGTTTGCGTATTTTCCTGCTTAAACGTAGTATTTTGAGTGCGTTCACACTGAGCAGTATGGCAAAATGCAGGACACTCTGTTGGTGAGGAACGCTGGACACTTCTCACCCTTAATCGTGCCGCCGACGGGCCGCCGACCTTCTTCAAACTCCTGCAGCTGCAGCGGTTACGACTGAAACAGTGAGCACTCAACTATACGTTTATTTACTTTTTCTCTTCTATTTTTGTTTTGTTTTTCTTCAGTTTTTGAGTTTTTATTTTGATTTTATTTCATTATTTTATCTTTTTTAACATTTTCACAGCATATTTTGATTAGAATTCAGCCTTTAATGGCCATTTTTAGACTATAATCTACAGTCTTTAATGCACATGCAAAGTTATACATGTAGTCGGATTATTGGGTTAATTTATCCATGTGAACTGAATTACTGTGCATTACACTACGCAAGTACATCGTGTGCACATTGTACTACATGGAAGTGCACACACAGCTATATTACGTCACACTGTTTGAGCACTTATTTTGGTGATTCCCTTCGATTAATCAGTACAATCCTATTATTTTCATCTAAATGTGATCAGTAGTGTGGTGACACACAGTGATGAAAGCATGAAACAATTAACTTATAACAAGCAGATGGAAATATATTGCAAATGTTAAGGCAGAGATATTTTACTTGCATTCAAAAAGAAAGCTGTTTAATTTAAATGTATCTTCTTGAATTCATCTTCTAATATCAATTTCTCATTGAATTGTTACAGCAATAAATGAGACCATAGTTCAGACTATTAAGAATTGAAATGTAACACTACTTTTCCCACGAATCCTGCTGCTTTCTGTGCCAAAGAGGATTGTATTTCCGCCAGACTTCTGTTACTTTTTCAATAATTTTAGCTCGGAAAGGACAGTGCCCTCTTTCTCTCTGGGTCCAGAAACCAAGAACCAACTTGGTGGTTCACAAAATAAATTTCAGAGTAAAGGCATACGTCCAAAAATCCAACTTTTATTGATTTATTTAAATTCTCCATGCAACGCCTTCAAATGTCTAGGAATGTGGGTGCATAGAAAAGTCTCATTCCAGTGGAGGACGCTCAGGCGGGGAGGAGCTGCATCTCTGGAATGTTCTGCGGTGAGGACTAACCAACCACAGGCCATCTGGGGACAGAGCGCGCTGCTCGCCGTGTTTAGCGAGCTTTAAAACCACATCATTAGCCCACGCCGTCCCAGGTGTGGTGGAGAGCCAGGTGCATCGCTCCGGTTGTCCCTCTTTGCCTCGCCGTCTCTCGACATACAGCACGCACCTGGAGGGAATTCAGCCAAACTATCATTGTGAATGTCCCACAGGCCGAGCAGCGCAGACACTGCACACACTTTACTCTTTGAGAGCCAAAAGCAAGTAAACACCTGAGCATAATGTGAAAATGTGTTTTCAGCCTTGTAATTCCAGCTGCAGACAGAGCCTCCTTCAGCGTGGCCCCCCAAGATAGTTTTGTCCTGCACCCTGCAATTCCCGTCAGCTTGTCTTCCCATTGAATGCCGCTCCATAGAAAGCATTGTGGGTAAATATATGAATCGGTTTAGATAGAGGTTGTTCAATGGGATGAAGAGCTGGTGTCAGCCAAATGCTGCCAGACCAAGAAGTTTTATTGAGAGGTGAGGACTCGGTGTGCAGAGGAGAGAAAACAGAAACACACTCTCTTTCAGCCTTTATCTTTCTGCAGTCCAATGCTCATCCCTCCTGCCTCCCACTCTTTACTAATAACCCAGACAGGGCCGCCATCCAGTTTTCTTCTTTTTCACTCTCTCCTCCCACAGAGCAGAGGAAAAGTAAGCAAGGAAATTCTCCGGGCTCAGCAGCGGGGGAACACAACTGTCCCCCTATCCTTGGGGCTGCAGCGGGCCAAATAAAATAGCAAGTGCTGCACCAGGAAATGGCTAGCCAAACACACAGGGCCATGAATCTAGGGCTGGCAGAGTGGAAGGATTTCTCCATGCAGTCCCCAGGCGTCCTGCATCACTATAGAGGCCTTTATGTATTGAAGGGACGTCTCCCAAATGGGTTTAACAGTAATCAGGATCAGGGATCGTCACTAACGTTTTACTCCATCAGTCAATCTACTCTAGATGTCAAACAGAGCCACTGCTAATGTTTCTATGAAGTGGTTTATTATTTAGCAGCGTAATGCAGCCAAGTGCCCAGATCAGGTCACTCATGTTGCCATAGTTACTTGATAATCTATTAAAATATGTAGTAGTTACTCAGGAACTACATGTGAGGGATTCTAGTCAGTGGTACTCCATCCTCATATTTTTGGGTTGTACATTCTGTGTTGTGCAACCTTAAAAATTAGGTATAATTTTCAACAATCACACCTTTCTGCCTATCAAGTCATGATGCCTTTCTCTAACTGATATTGGTTAATAAGGCTGTGTATTGGCAGGAATCTGGGAATATGATATAGTACATATCATTCAATAATGCCTTATTTTGTGATACTATAAGCAAAGCGTTATATTGCATTTTTTTAAAATATAATTTTAGGACTGGGGCTGCACGGTGATGCAGTGGTTAGCACAGCAATAGGGTCCCAGGTTCGACTCCAGCTTGGGACTCTTCTGTTTGGTGTTTGTATGTTCTCCCCGTGTCAGTGTGGGTTTTCTCGAGTTCTCCGGCTTCCTCCCACAGTCCAAAGACATGCAGGTTAGGTTAATTGATGAATTGATGTCAACCCTGTGACTGGTGATGTCCAGGCTGTACCCCGCCTTCGCCCAATGCCAGCTGGGATCAGCTCCAGCCCCCCCAGACTACGAATGTGTTGCCCAAAGTCCAGGAGCAGCCACCAACCCACGAACATGCAGCAAGAGGCCCAATCGCACACACGCCTCAGGGGGGGGGGACGCCGCCAAGAAGCACCAGGACCAGAGCGACAGACGGAGGCGAGACCACGGCTCGAGCAGCCAGAGGCCGACGGGCAGCGAACAGAGCAGGCGGCAAAAGGCGATGAGTTTGCACCCCTGAAGTAAAGGTGCCTTCCAGAGATTTCAGAATAAATGACGAGACTGAAAGTTTTCAGCTTTCTCTCCATCCTCGTACTTCACATCATTTAAAAAACATAATGCGTACTCCTGTAGCAGCACGTGTTGATGCAGCAGCAGGTGTAAAACAGATGATTTCTTACCAGAGGCAAAAATGAGGACAAAAGCAAAATCACTAGAAAGTGCTGCACCACAGCCATGCCTTAAACACATAGCATGCACTCGTGGGAGTGGGACCACAGGGATATAAGTAGGTGTTGAGAATCTGGTGTGTGAATATATTTAAATTATTTAATTATTTTTATTTCTTTATTAGTTTTAATTATTTATAAATTCTATATATTTTTCTTTCTTATATATATATATTTTTTTCTTACTATTTTTCTCCTTCCTTGCTTTTGAATATATCTAATAATAATAATATTAATAATAATAATAATAATTCAAAAAGTGCTGCATTCAATGCCCGAGAAAGACTGTGGTTTCCTGCTGAAGACGCCCCACCAAACTCCACATAACCCAGTCAAACGATTGTGTGTTAAGTTCATCTGAACGGGACATCACATCTCTCTGGGTATTCATGTGGCATGCAGACCTCCTCCCCTCCAATCCCACCCATCTCTCTCACCTTCCCTCACCTTCGTCAACGAGAGAGAGGGAGCCTCTGTCCAAGACTGCGCTGTTTGCACAGTCGACCACAGAGGAGGGAAGCCAAAGATCACTGCAGCCACCGTGGAAATGCTAGAAGTGGGTGGCAATCGCTGGCGAGCGGAGGTTAGCGAGGACAGTTACCGTATGCATGTATGCACTATAAACGATCCACTGTGCCAGTTATGGCACTGAATGTTCCTGTTAGATCTGATATGAGCTCCTCATTGTATATGCTTGAATATATATCTCTTAACTATGTGGTTATGTTTGCTACAAACTCCCTTTGTGACATTAATATTAATAAAGCTGTGACTAATTCAGTTTCAGGGTTGAACTTAGGGCAGGATTAGTGACTTCACTTCACTTCCCAAAGTGAAAAAAAGTTAGTTAATGTACAACTTGTGCGTAAAGATTTATGTGCTAATTGTGTTTCTCTTGTCCAACTAATATTCAATCATGGAAAACTTACTAAAATCATCATTATTGTGCACCGTTTAAAGCTACAACAGGACACGTGACATGTGGTGTCATTGCCATTTTTTTTCAGTCTTTTGTTGCATTGCTTTTAATACACACACACATATATATATATATATATATATATATATATATATATTTTTTTTTTTTTTTTTTGCAAATAAACTGAAAGAGTGCCCTGTAGCCAGACCATGAACGGCGCCCGGATATTGATTTTGGTGTTCTGGGAGGCTTGAGGTCAGGAGAGGTGCTCATCTGTGCAGTGGAGCAGTTGGGAAGTGTGGGGAGTGACTGGTGCATTAGTTAGTGGAATTATGTGGATCACGGCTGCAACAGATAGAGGTGCAAATGCTCACCGGCAGGATTAGATAATGCTATTATCAGTATGATAGTAGCATTAGAAAGAAGCATTAGCATGGATAATGCCACGGATTCAGCAGCGGAGAATCGCCATAAAATCATTGCATTATACCCAAAGAGATGAGATCCAGATATAGAAAGGCGCTGCGGAGAATCAAACTTGACGGTAAATCTTCGAATTATAAGTCATCACGTTTTCGTGTCTTGTCGAGTAAACAGGTATTTAACAAAAGATGATCAAACACGTCTTTTCTCACCGTGCAGCACAAGACAACACCCCCCACCCCTCTCCAAGCATTTCACATTAAACCACCGTATATTTGCTTTGTGGAGCAGTTGGAATACAAAACACATCCCGAGATGGTGTTTTTTCCCTCCTATAGGTGTTAGTAGATGTGATATATATCGGTCACACATGAGCTCAGCTGTACTGTGTGGGTGCACCCGGCCTACTGTCAGCACAGATGCTGATGAATGAATGGTAATGGGGGGAGGAGGGAAGGTGAAGGCATCTGTAAGAGTCAGCGCTGTTTCGCTGTTTTCACTCCCAACTCCTCAAATACCGACAGTTGGTTAGTGGCCTGACACCAGTGGGTCCAAACCTTTTTTACTTAAGCAACCCGTCTTCTATCAGAGTTGCACATTTTATGGATATTTCATATTATATTCAATACATAACAATAACAGAACTGACAAATTGTACGATTAACCCAAATCGTGAACATGTTAGTGTAAAACGGGTGCTATGGATGACATTTTTGATGATTATTTCCTGTGAGTATTTCATCAGAGACGAGTTTCTGTCATTTTTTTTAAGAACTTTGAATCCAATTCTCTGTATGTGTAATGTAGGTTTTGATTTTTTAACAATCATACATATTTAATAGACTTTCTTTGTTAAATTTTCTAATACAGAGAGGGACAGCTCCGTGAATATAGATTGTGTTCACTGTGTCCTTATCCTGTTTATATCTTAGATAACATCCCAAACTTTAAAAATTGCAATTTCCCAGGCTGAGATACACACCTTCAAATCAAGAGGGTCCCCTTAATGGGGGTCGGGAATCCCAGGTTGGGAACCAGAGCTTCAAACTGTGAAGGTATCCCTCTAAGGGTGTGTCAGAGACGGCCTGCCAATGTCTTTTCAAAATAAACCTCCATGTTCACAGCAAACAGTTTCCACTCGTCACATGCAAACATTTTTTTTAGTTTAGTTTTTTAGTTAGTCTAGTTTTTAGGATTATGTACACAAACTACTTGGTTAGGTTTAAGTGGGGCTGGGCAATATGGCCAAAATCTTCTGTCAAAATGTCGGTCACTTCATATCTCAACAATATATCACAATGTTTCTGGTAATTCAATAAATAACTAGTTGTATTAGTTGAAAAAAATGTATTTTCTCATTTAATTAAGAACTTTAGTGCAACATGATCAGTTTTAAATAAAATTATAGAGAAAAATAAACAGAAATATTTCCATATATACAGACAATAGTTTCATTTAACTAGACTGGGGTAGTCCCATGAGCAGACTTCTTATCAATTCAGATTTTCTGAGAAATCTGAGGTAGCATGTGCTTGTGACTATCAATTAAGACAATATATCTCAATATATGATTTCATCATGATGTGAGTCCACTGAGATGAGGATTTATATTAATTATTGCCCAGCTCCAGTTTTAGACAAAAATATACTTGTTTATGCTCCTGAAAGCATCTAGTTTGGGGTTAAAATAGGTCAGTTTGTTGCGTTAACTGGCATTAAAGTATGGATGTTATGTAAAACCTCAGCGGTAAAAGCTCTATATTGACTTGGTTTCCCAGGGAACACAAACTGTTGTCCTGTATTTGGACTTTCTTGCTCTTTACACTACGTCAGCTATCCCGACCGTCTAATAGTGATGCGGGTGAGTTTACATTTAGTAGAAACCCGGCGCGTCTCATACAGTCATTAAAGGGTGCATCGGCATCAGGATGGGTAAATCAGTGCGTATGCAGGAAGTGATGGATTTTATGTTTCCAGCAGCAGAAACGATGGTTTCTTTAGAATAAAAGAGCAGGAATATGAAAAGAGCAGAAACACTGCAGCCATGACGAATGAATAAAAAGATCCGGTCTTTATCTTCCTCTTCCTCTCAACTGAAGTGGTATTAATAGATGAGAATCACTAAGTAAGCAGCCTTTAGCCACATTCAGCTGGACAATCGTTTCATAAAAAGAGCAGGTGGCCGTAATATTGTGCACACTCTGTTTTTCCCGTTCCACATGGCATGTCTCACTCTCAAACTTGTGCGAAGGTGGAATGGTAAAGCATGTTGGTGTGGGAGGTCTGTTCAGCATGCTCCAGTAGCAGGAGGCTGTACACACACACAGCTGCTGCCACATGGCAGGAGATGTGCCTGGGTATAAATAGTATGCCACTATTTTGTCTTTACATATTTAGCTGTTGGATATTTTAATGCAAATTAATGTGGTGGGATTGGAGAGGGGTGTTTTTGTTGACTGGAATTAGTGTTGTGAGTGAGCTTTCTTCTCCATTCTTTCCCTTTCTTTCTCTCCTCTCCAAATTACAGCTATTAAGACAAGACTGGTGTGAGCCAAACACGGCGCTCCACTTAATGTGATTTCCCCCCCGCGCTGGGAAAGGAATAAGAGGCAATGATTCATGGGAGCCTCACAAAAAAGAAGCTGGAGAGACGGGAAGATGTCCACCTCCGACATGTGCTCAACACAAACACTGGGCTTGTTTAAGTGTGTAATTGCGCGGGTGTGCGATTACTGCGTGCGTGCGCGCGAGTATTTGTGTGCGGATGAGCTTAAAATGAACATTATGATTTATGACATCCTGCGTTTAAGTCTGGCTAGTCTTCACATTAGCACAACACTAATCTAATGAATAGACTGCCTTAGAAAGGAACATGCAAATGCCCACTGCCTATTTCCAGAAACGGGGCTCTGGAGCTGTGCGCCCTCATCTTGATGTGGCTTTATAGTGTTTCTGCAAAATGATCTCGCTCGCAACTTCCCCCCCACTCACACACAACCGAGGAGTAATGTGACAGCAGCACGCCGGCTTTTCTTCAATGTCTACCATGCCAGCTTTCAACACCCGCCATTGGCAGAATTGGGTTTGACAGCTCTCGTCGAGGCCTGGCGATTGGCCGGGCTCCAGGGACGCTGTACGGGAGGAGACGTGTTCACCACCAAAGGGTTCAGGAACAGGAAAACAAAGCAGTCACACCGCTGAGAAACTCAAGCAGGGGTACGGTCAAACCCTAGATCTCATTTCATCACACACAGCTTAACAGCCATGTTAAGATAAGGCGAAAGGGAGGGAGAGCGAGTGCGAGGAGGCCATCTGAAGGAGTCCGGCGCTGAAAAGTGAACGTGTGAGTGCTGACAGCAACACAGACCCTTTGGAGAGACACTTAACACCCGAGCCAGGACACAGTAGATTGGAGATACTGTAAACCAGCAGGCAGAGAAAGGCCTTCACTCGACAGCTTTGTCTGATTCACAAGATACTGTTGTACCGAGGGTGAAATGTAGCGTAGCGCTTTTATGAAAAATGACTGTGATTAGGGGGGAAAATGTGGTATTTTTTTTTAAGTCCACATTGATACGCCATGAACACTAAACCTGAGCCCAACTCGGTGCAGTTCTGCAGCGCCTACAGTGTCTGAATCCCAGGGCCAAGAAGCCTGGCCCGCCCCATAGATCAAGGCTTAATGTAGCCCGCGGTGCTGGCAGGATGGCCGAGACAAATGACAGTTCAGCGAGGTGGGGTCCCTGGGCAGAGCTCGGCCTGGCCTCTGGCGCTGTACTGGGGCGGCGTCGCTAGCCGGAGCCTGCAGGACAGAGGGCCCCGTACAGGGAGGGGAGGCTGGGGGGGACTCACTCGCCTCGCTAATGGGTCCCCAGACAACCAGACTTGACCTTGCGGGCTCAGTGCATTCATTATCAGCTGGTTAGTGGCTAGTGCTAGCACGGCTAGCTGTGGCTAGTTAACTGCAGTTAAAAGTTAAAGATTGCTTAATGGGGCCACATAGAGACCGCTGTTAGCTAGCTACACTACAGTATTGTGATTTGCTAATGTTGCTGTATGAAATAATGGAAACTGCAGTAACAACACTGAAGTATTAGTATAGACAACAGAGGGTATTTAAATAGAAGATGGCGATTAGCTTGTTTTACTTCCAGTGCATCAGTCATTACAAACTCATGATCTACAGCCAAGTGTTGTCCAAGCCAACAACACTTTATGTAAAATTCTTCTAGAGATCCCAAAGATACCAGTTTTCAGATACATGTGCATAAGATTTTGCCCCGGTATCTAGTGTTGCAGCCATAAAACATATAAATATATGTAAATATCATACAGCTTTTAGGGGTGTAAGAAAATATCGATACACTTGAGCATTAGAGATGCACCAGTTTATCGGACAAACATCGGTATTGGCCAGTATTTGCCTTGTTGACTGCCAACAGCCAATCAGCCAATGGCAATGACCGATATTTCTTTAAAATAGCTTATTTTTTCATGGCACAAAAAAGGAATAAATAATGACCACAATAAAAACGTCAGTATCGGTTGCTATATTATGTTTTGTGATACTGTATCGATTCCCAAAACGAATCGTTTACATGCAAAGATTTGTGGCAGATGGTGGTTCAGATAGCAGTAGTGCTCTGAAGTTGGATGTAACAGGAACGGTGATGAAGGCAAATCCAACTGTTCTGATTGCATAAAAAGTAACTCCTTTTCCTCAGATTTCTGACAGTTCCTAAAATTAGATTTTAAAAAATCACAATACTTCACACTGCTTACAGTCTCATACTATATATCGCAATATATTGAACTGTAACCTTCGTATCATGATACGAATCGTATTCTTACACAGCCCTAATAGCTTTAACACAGTGCTGGAACGAGCTGGTAGAGGATACATATGATACTGTCAGACTGTGTGGGATGAATCCTTTTCAACAACCCTCAATCGACAGTATAGAAATGAGGAAAACAGTCTAGATAAACTTGATCGCGGAGGCTTATTCTTGACTCTTTGTAACACACATTTGTAAACAAATATTCGTAGTTCCTAAAAAAATCAATATAGCATAGTATTGTGGTATTTTACGTGGCAATATTGCTTCGATACACAGATGTCAAGCATCAGTCTGTTAGTATATAAACTATTAACCCTTTAACAATCCATCGGTCACTATTCTGTCTTCAAGAGGTCGTAGTGGGCTCAGTTTACTGGTATCATATGAAACTAGGAAACCAAAGGAATCCACTGGTGCCAACCATGTCGCATATAACGTTAAATACCTCTCAAAACTAGCGCTAAATTTTGTGGCCTTTTTAAAAGGTGTCCTCTGACCTCTGACCTCAAGATTGGTGGATGAAAACTGCATTGCATTTGATAAAACCGATGCTGACAAACTACAGAATTTGCAGTTGAAAAAAGGTAAAACATGGCAATATATGCTCGCGAAATACTCAAAATACTGCAAAATATTTTAAAACCGCAATAAGTAAGTATCAAGATATACTTCACTCAGTTCACTCGTTTAGATACCATACGGAGCCTGAGTTTGATAGAAAAAATGCTACTATTCCTGACCACTCCTGTCTCGTTACGCCTCCTCTCAGCCGAGTAAAGCAAACGTGCAGTCATGGCTCTGCAGATCACAGGAGTCCATTCCCCGTCTCCAGCGAGTGCACAACTCGGCCGGAATAACCTCCTGGAAGTCTCCTCATCTCTATGCAGCTATCATTTCTGCTCCAAAGATGTCCCCCCCCGCCCTGCAGCAGCAACCCACAGCGCCTGTGAACTCTGCATACATTATCTCTCCTCCCTCCGTAGGGCGCTGGGCTTTATGCAGGGAAACTGGCCCCATTTATCAGCATCCTTTGCATCCCCCCACTGCCTGGCGAGGCACCTGCTGCTAGTCTAACTAAAGCCTGGCCGCGGCCTTATCGCTACTGCAGATCACAAGGCGTGGGGATGTAGATTGGCTAAATCTTCAGCTAAAACAAACAAACAAACAAACAAACAAACAAACAGAGACCTTTTTTTTCCCCCTGCCAACAGCTTTGCCCACATCTGAAGGTGAATGGACGTGAAGCAAGTTTAAGGGAGGGATTACGGGCGGCTTTTGAAAACTGTGTTAACTGGAGCACGGGCGTCTGGCACGCTCTCCCCTCGGTGCCGGGCCTAATGATTTCTAATGCCGCTAAACATTACGGCGCCGTGAAAGCCCCGCTTTTCACTGGGGACGCGGCCGCAAATCTCCCATCGCATGTTCCCTTTGTTGATTTTTGTGAGACAACAACACGGCAACGCTTATCTCCATTACAGACCAGCACCACGGGGAGCTTTCCCAAAGCCTTTCACCCAACGCCTTATTAGCAGCTATTCCCTTCTGTCGCTCTCATCCTCCAACTGGGAGCAGATAGAGAGCTTTATCCCAGCGTCTCTTCTTCCGATTCACCGCAAACCCTCGACACGTCTATTCACACGCCACTGGGCCTGGATGGACCCACTTCCCCGTCGACTCTCCCTTCCTCTTCTTTCACCGTCTTAGCCCCTGATTCACGCAAAGAAGAAGGGAAGCATTTCCAGTTATTTATAAGCCCATACAAAAGGGTTGGCTGTTAATTTCAGAGCCTGTAAGAAGATGAGGCTCTTTTGTGCTCGTTTGTATTGTGGAAAACAAAAACAGGGATAAAACCGTCAACACTGATAGCTTCATATTAGTGACTCAATGATACGCTGTTGGTGTAAAGTGGCAAAGGTTAAGTTTGCTGCTGCAGCTTAAGAGATAAATGTTGTGTACAACAGAGCTGACAAAGGAAACACCATGAGTTTCTTATTTAAGGGAAAACTCTGAGATGAATTCTAATGTGAGGAAGTCCCTTAAGGGGGTGATCTTGTGGTCTTCATCCCCTTTTCTCCTCCTCTTTCTGCCCCATCATGCCCCTCTTTCCTTTTGTGTGACTCATGCTCTTGCAGCAATGATGATAAGGATCTGCTTTTTCTTCCTTTTTGGGTTCCTCCCCAGAAGCACCAGTTCCTGCAGCCCTCAGCTGGTCCCCCCTGTTTGTTTAGCGTGTGTTTATTTGTTTCTCTGTAGTCCTGGGATTAATTATCATAACCATATGCCTGGCTAATACATCTCTCTCCAAGCCAATAGCGTGGCAGCCTGCTACTTCTCCATTTTAATTACAGCTAACATCGTTAGCCTGATTTTGTTTTGCTGTTTCCTGCTTATTTCTGAATTCCAAATACCATCAGAAAATGTGGGGCTGGAATAATTAACTCGTTGCGACAGTCTAGCACACGGGGAGAATTCACACTTCTGACACTGGAACGGCATAAATTCAAAAAGAAGCCGCTGTTAGCTTTTGGCAAAAACAGTCCGATCCTGATACCTCCACGACTTGAGATTTCATTTACTTTCACGCCGGTGAAAAATACACAACTTTCCTCAGGTGTGAATATGTTGATTGTAAGCACGCTGTGTTGCCGTGAAGGTGATGCGCGGAAAGTGCTGCTAATGTATCCGGGTAAGAAGTGGTGTCATGGGTTCAGTGTCGGCTCATATTTTACCAGCTTGGCTTAGGGCCAGACAAGTTTTGTCTGGGTGTGGCGGAGGGGGAGGAGGGATAATGACTGCTGAGTCAATCAGCGCGAGCCGAGACGGTGTTAGGTCAAAGTCACGGTGCTGCTGGGGCTTGGCTCAGTCTTTCACACTGACGTAATGACGTAACGCTATTAGGTGTTGCATTGCTTGTGACAAACAGGCTCAGTATCACAGTGAATTTTACATCTCAGAGCGCCGACGCCAGCAACAGCGCTGTGGCCTGGTTCTGCTGCGTGGCGTTTAGGATTAAGCATTCTGCGTTGTTTCCCAGGTAATGACACGCTGGCTCCCTCTGTTTTCACCAGGCCTTATTTCAATAAGAAATCATCCATTATTTAGCTCCCAACCTCTCTGCCCCTGCTCGCCTTCTCCCCCCTCCTCCCCTGCCAGCCTCCCCTCGGATCGGGGCACCCCGCTGATTCTCACTTCAAGGACGAACGTGGCGGAGAGGAGAGGAGTCGACCCAGTCACCAGACAAGAGAGGGAAGGAGACAAAGTAAGGAGAGAGGGAGCACACACACTCAGCTCTCAGAAGAAATGTGAAAAATGTGTGACCCAAATATACATTGCTTTGTACTCTGGTTCAAAGTTTCCTGTCCTCTCTACCAAACATTCAAGGAGAAGGGGAAAAAACACAACAATGAATAAATCATACAGCAACTGAAACCTACTGTAGTACTATTCCTGAAGAGGAAGGGAGAGAGAGACGCCGGCGAGGAGAGCGAGAGACGAAAAGAGAGTTGAAAGTGAAACGGAAAGAGCAAACACCTCTTTGGTCTTTTGATGGCACTCTCTTATGGAACATGGTATTTCTTGATTCGCTCTTAAATCCATCATCAGTCGAGCTAATAATTCGACGTAAGTGCTGCTGTGAAGCAATAGATCACATACACCAGGCGCTGTCCCCTGTGAACGCTCAAATTATGGGAGCCAAACAGTCGGAGAGCCTATTAACCAACTCCAGACTTTGATTCAAAGTGCCGTTTTTATTGCTATAACGTCTCAAATTAACAGATTACTTTTGATATTGTGGGGCCGCTCATGTTGGGTTGAAACAGTGCAAAAGAAAAGCTTGCAAAAAGTGAGACTGTGAGGATTCCTTTTACTATATTGTCCAGTATAAATGTATAATTCTCCAACATATAGAGCTAGAGCAGTCGGTATTAGAGGCTTTTGAAGATGTATCATCACTGTAATTTCTGTCAGTCATTTTACTAAGTGTTCAAAATATGTGTACTGATCTGAGTGGAGCTACAAATACAAAAATACAACACAAATCCAAATAAACCCACAGAAAATAGCTTACGCTCTTAGTTGGAAATAAAACTGTGATGGGGAATTACCTAATTTAATTAGATTTTGTTGGCCTTAAGCCTGCATTAATCAATTTTCCTTAAATCTGCATTAACCTTTTATTTTTGGCCACAAGCTATAGCCACAACATTAGCTTTACAAAGTTGACATGTTAGCAAACAGTTGCCTATTTACACAACCAGCAGACATGGTAGCTGCTTTGAAAATGATCAGCCAACTGAGTGCATTATCAGCCTCATAGATACGGGTTAGAAGGGGTCTGCTACACCTACTAGTAGGTTCATAAGGCGGTGTCATCATTTATTCACATGGCTGATCAGCTATACAAATACAACACGACAACCTACCTCTAGTTGTCGTAGTAATCCGCCTGAGATGGCGGTTGGAGGTGATGGATGGGTCAAACAAACACCCAGGAGACCGAAATCAGAAGTCAACGCTACCGAACTTTTGTTATATAACTTATTTTAACCGAAAACCTAAGTTTGGCCCATCTTAACATTAGAGTGGTAGTGATAACCACTGATAACGCCCGGTCAATCAGCTGATAACATTTGAAATGACACAGAGCGAAGTCTGTATTCATTTAAAGCTGTGTTTTGATCTTCATGAACCACTGAGGAAAATATTCTCGCTTTTCTGGCTCTGAACGCTCCACTATATTCACCAGCTAGTTGCTAAATTGTCAGTACAGTGTTTGGTTAAGTGGTTGTGGATTTTTAGTTTGTGTGAGTAAAGCAGAAAAGGCTCCACAATCAATAGTGGACAAGTACAAAAAAAAAAAAAACAAGAAATTTTAAGAATGACAAAGAAAGAAAAAAGCACAACAACCCAACAAAAACTAGCAGCATAATTTGCCCACTCCCATGTTGATGAGAGTATCAAATACTTAAATCTCCCTTTCATGTTCATTTTTAACAGATGCAAATAATCGCAACTAACTGTGGACAAGCATGTGATTAATCACAATTAAATATTATTATCAAAAGACGGCCCTAAAATAAATGAAATAGATAAATTGGGTGTAGACTTTTTGCAGAAAGCAGCTGAGAGAGTGAACCAAAACTTTAAAATTACAGGCTGCAAAATCAAAACAAAAGCTGAAAGATGTCCAAAACACATCTTAAAGGTGTGGTGACCAAGGTCATGACCTGAGTGTCTTTAATGGCAGCCACGCCTCTAGTACCAGAGTATACATCTACAGCTACGCTCATATGCTTTCCTGCTGCCTACACACACACTTCTCCTGTGTGGATTTGCACCTGTCACGCAGTATATGACAACATTAACCAGGTGTGGTAGTTCCTGACGCTCCCTTGCTGCACGCCATACATCAGATTCAGCGTGACGGCTCTGAAGCACAGGGAGACCCACCAGAGAAGCTGTCAGAAGGCGGGCCGGATCCCACTTAGCGGATCCCATCCCCGTCTCAAATCTCAAACGGCAAAAGCAGCGGCTCCAAATGAAGGCTATCATCAGAGCCCGCGGTGGGCTGTGACACAAAAAGTCATCGCTCCGTCTATCACAAGAGAAAGCTGCTAATGATGATGTTTTTCTTCAAGTGCACAAACATCAAGTCCGGTGAGGTTTATATGTGTGTGTACGCGTGTGCTTGACAGAAATGTCTTCCTGCATTACACTTTTGCGGCGGGAAGATGTAATAATTTCCCTTGAAAACTGGGGCTAGACGCACGCTTCCTAATGATGGAATCTTTTGATGTTTAAATTAGGATATCACACGCGAGGAGCTATCCTCTCAGGGCCGCACCTTCTTATGACAAGATTAGCAGCAAAGCAAAGCCATTACTGTGGTTTATTTCTGCCCCAGCCAACTCCCAGACAGAGGCTCAGAGGTAGGCAGCCATCCAGAGAGAGAGAGATGCTGGAGACGGAGGGAAGGAGGGAGGTGTAGTCAAAAAAAGGAAAGAAGAAGGAGTGAGGCAAGAAATAGCAAAGAGGAACCCAGAAAATAAGGAAAAGAGGGAACAACTAATGGGGTACATACTCTTTCTACTGTAGATCCCAACCAAACCACTTATTTATAGATCTGTGAAGCACATAAACTTCATACTTCTGTCAGCCTGTCACCATGTCAGCCATGTCAACTTTTACATATTCTGCTGTCAACACACTGTACGGCAATAAGAATTAATAACGTTGTAATGTTGACAAGCGCCAAGACGGACCGGTAGCAACATTTACCGACTGGGCGGACTGTCCCACGAGAGCCCAGATAGCCTGGGTGTGTTTATTGGACAAGAAGGGAAACTGACAATGATAAAACGATATTTAAAAAAAAAACTCCACTATGGATCGACTGAAAATCCTAATTTGTGATGGGCCTGGGAACAGGTTAGGGACATTTAACCATCATCTCAAGTATGACACAGCTGATGTGCTCCAGCTGGGACCAGCAATAGCATCATATGGGCCAAATCCTATCCTTATCCTAATATTGGGCTCCTTGATTATGAATTGATCTGTTATCTGTAAAAGACAGCATAACAATGTTAAAGCCATTTAAAGGCAGTGGACAGCTCCTGGTGCTGAAATAAGATTCAACGGACTGTCCAGATGACAAACAGATTCAGAAACCAGAGTTGGTGACTGTCAGTGAGTTTTGTTTTGTTTCTGTAGGGTGTTTTATCATGCTCCGCTGCGATATCGCTGGTTGTTGGGCTGGCGTTGGCCGGCTGTAAAATTAAATAAAAAGAAACAAAGTCCATGTAGGGAGGAAGTCAGGATGGATGGGTGGGTCTAAAAACACCAACTGTCACCCAGGAGACCGCTGTTTGTGTCTTGTGTGAATGCAGAAGTCAATGTGATTTATCTGTAACATCCATACTCAACTAATCCCACTTCCAGAGTTATATTAACCCAAATCTCAATGTTTTTCTAAACCTAACAAAATATTTTTTACCAAGTATTTCAAAACACTTATTTTAACCCAGTTTTTTAGGTTTTGTTGCCTGCAGATGCACTGATTGCTGATGCTGCTGGACATTCGTGGGAAAACGCACAATAACTAACAAAATAACTTTTCATAAACTATCAAACAAACCTTTGTATGAGGACATGTTGTTCTGTTATGAGGTCATGACCTCGCCCTGTTAAATATAGAAAGTAGTGTCATCTGGAACGATGGCAACCAGAGCTGATAAACCAGTTGTCACTTGTTTAAACCCAGTGGGCAACCCCTTGGGTCTGAAAGGTGCCTTAAACTTGCATTATTTCAAACAGCCAGCAGGGGGCGACTCATCTGGTTGCTAAATGAAGTGTCTTAGTCAGCGTTCGGTTGTATTTAGCTCCACCCTCTGGTGTAACTCTGGTTGCACAAAACCAAGATGTCGACGGCCAAAAACCAAGATGGGGATGGCCAAAAACCAAGATGGAGACGGCCAAAAACCAAGATGGGGATGGCCAAAAACCAAGATGGAGACGGCCAAAAACCAAGATGGGGACGGCCAAAAACCAAGATGGGACGGCCAAAAACCAAGATGGGGACGGCCAAAAACCAAGATGTCAACGGCCAAAAACCAAGATGGGGACGGCCAAAAACCAAGATGGAGACGGCCAAAAACCAAGAAGGAGACGGCCAAAAACCAAGATGGAGACGGCCAAAAACCAAGATGGAGACGGCCAAAAACCAAGATGGCGACGGCCAAAAACCAAGATGGGGACGGCAAAAACCAAGAACGGCCAAAAACCAAGATGGGGATGGCCAAAAACCAAGAAGGAGACGGCCAAAAACCAAGATGGCGACGGCCAAAAACCAAGATGGAGACGGCCAAAAACCAAGATGGCGACGGCCAAAAACCAAGATGGGGACGGCCAAAAACCAAGAACGGCCAAAAACCAAGATGGGGACGGCCAAAAACCAAGATGTCGACGGCCAAAAACCAAGAACGGCCAAAAACCAAGATGGCGACGGCCAAAATGCCAAACTCAAGGGTTCAGAATGACAGTCCACAAACCAATGGGTGATGTCACGGTAACCACGTTCACTTCTTATACTCAGTCTATGGCTAACCCACAATTTCACTGCAACAATGGCAGTCTATAACAGGCCTCACACACACACTGACACACATATCGAGGCTGGTTTTAGTGAAATGTTATCACACTGAACAGGGGACATTACCTGGGCTTTCATGGCAGAGAGTGGCTGCTGGGTAGGTAAAGCACTGAGAGCCCTCCACCACTCCACTCTTTTCTCTCTCTCCTCACTCGCCGCCGTTGGAAAAGAGAGCTCAGGCTGCCGTTAGGACAATAAAGAGAGGGCCGGCGATGGCGGGCCCCCTCTGAGGCCCTTTTCACGCTCTCAGGTTGAGTCACAAGGGCCCACTTCATCGCCGTTATCCAGGGATGGGAAATACATAGCTTCTCTTTAAAACTCTGACCCGGCCTTTTAGTCCGGTGCGCTGGGGGCCGATTATCCTCACTCACCCTTTTAAAAAAGTCATACGAACACACACACACACATAAGAGAATGAGAGTGGCACACACGCATGCATACAGTAGATACATCCACCAAGTGGCTCGTACCGGCAGAGGCTGCAGCCCCGACTCAGGGACAGATCTATATTTAAGAGGGGGATACAGGAGCATTTAACCTTGGAGTTGAGGTGACTTTGAGTGAGTCACAGAGGTGTGGGAGTTGCTTCTGTGGGTGCCGGCGAGCTCTTTCTGCTCTGCGAGCGAGTCAGTCTGTGAGCTGAGAACTAAGGGCTCACTTTGCCGAGTCTTCTTTTGAAGATGACCTTGGGCTCAAGGTAAAACACACTGAATGTTTCAACACACAGTTTCATGCTCTGCTGTGTGGTGTGAAGCCTGCAGCTCATATCTCATCCCAGCCAGAGACTGCCCGCTGCCAGAGCCAGTCCTCTCAAGGTCTGAACCTCCCCGTGACAGGTGAAATAGACCGGTGGAGTTTGAAATTCAAGCAGAGATAAACAAACAAGCGACTCATCAAAGTGGTGTGGGTGTGTGTGTGTGTGTGTGTGTGTGTGTGTGTGTGTGTGTGTCGGGCGCCCCCAGCTATGTTTACTCATTAGCTCGCCGCGTCCACTACCTTGCTAGATGAAAGATGAAGCCACGAACTGATAATGAAAGACAATGCAGTTAACAGCAACAAACGGCGTGCATAAACCCCACTGGGAGCCCACTCTGGTCCACGTCGCTGGAATGGGTGCTATCTGCTCTGTGGTGGTTATTAAAACACTATTAATCAGACTTTCAAACGGGATCTGTTCCACGATGGCTCGGTGTCAGTTTAGGTAATTTGTCCATCCAAGTTGGAAACCAATGCAATACGGAAAACATTATTTTTGTTGAATATTGTAAATTTTTAAATGTATTTACCTCGACTTCAGAGAGAACTGTAACTGTATTTATACAAGTAATTCGAACTATTGTAAACGTCTGAGCACCTTTTGGTAAGAAGCCTCTCTGATCTCATGGTGTTGATTGTTGCATCTCCTTTATCCTCAAGCTCCAGGGTTTACCTATTGACTTGATAAATTAAGGTTTTTAATTAGGGCTATAAAAGTTAACATAATAAAAATGTGTTAACACAAATTTGCCACTAATTTCTTTAACATATTAATGCAACTTGTATTTTCTTCAGGTTGTAGCGGAGTCAGATTTAAAGCTAGAGTGAAGATACCATAGATAGCATACCACCGATAGATACCATAGATGGGAAGAACATTAAATAACGCTCCAAACCTAGGGATAAATTCTGGTGAAGAAAAGCTCTCATCCATTTTTAAAAAGGTCCCTTGACCTCTGACCTCAAGATACGTCTTTAATGCATTAACCTAACGAGTTTTTTAGGTTATACTATAAACGGCCCAGTTTACAGCTAGAGCAAAGATATGATATCATATGAAACTAGAAAACCTACAAAATCCATCGGTACCAGCCATGTCATACTAGCTTGTCATGAAGGACGTTAAATAACCAAACATGCGTTAAATTTTAGTGAGGAAAAACTAACATTACCATTCCAAAGGGGTCCCTTGACCTCTGACCTCCAGATGTGTGGTTGTAAATGGGTTCTCTGGGTCCCCACCAGTCTCCCCTTTACAGACATGCCCACTTTATAATAGTCCCAGTCAGTCTGGATCAAGTTACAGTCAAGTCAGCACTCTGACACTCTGACAGCTGTTGTTGCCTGTTGGGCAAACTTGTGAGGGTTTCTGGACAATATCTGTCATTGTTTTGTGTTAATTGATTCCCAATAATAAATTATATACATTTGCATAAAGCAGCATATTTGTCCACTCCCATATTGATAACAGTATTAAATACTTGACAGATTTCCCTTGAAGGCACATTCTGAGCAGATAAAAAATGTGTAATTAATTTGCGATTCAATTATAGACAATCGATTATAGACAATCGTGTGAAAACAAGAGGTGAGACCTTGGATCTCTTGTAGGGCCGTGCAGCCGAGTCACGCTGGTTTCGTGGGTTGTGAGGCTGCTCTAACCTGTTAACATGGCCGCCAAAATGAAAAGCAAGAAATTCCACGATGCTCAGGGATGTGAGAACGGATCAAAAAAACGGCACAACAGAACCACTATAGGAGGAAGCATTTGAATATATGCTGAATTTACAATGTGCAACATTTATACTAGAGGTAATTTCAACCCCCCGTAACATTTTTACTTGGCTGATATTAGCTTTGTTAATTCCAGCCTTGATTTTGAAACTGCTCCTTATTAGAGAGTTTACAGTATATGAAAATATACTCTTGGGCAAGACGAGTTAGTATCTGCTGTGCTGAGAAACACAGTAACTACTGTGTTTACAAGCATGTTTCCTTCGCTGCAGACAGCGGGCCTGCAGGGTGACAGAACAGCGTTGAACACAGTTCTTCTTGTACTGCTGGCTCGCTCCTGCTTCTGTTATTAAGTCCACAGCTATGCCAAGCGTTTGTACACAATCCCTGTTGTTTGGGTGTGCAGCGCTAGGTAGCGTTAGCATCACCCCAGCAGCCGAGCCGAGGATAAAGCGTGTGTTTCAAGTGGAGGAATGCCAGTCAGCCAGAATCCCTCTCTTCCCTGCAGCATCTCCAGCATCTAATCCATGACCACAGACATCCCCCTCATTACCGCCAAATTACATGCAAATTTCCCCAAATAAATGAGTTTTAAGTACTTGACAACCTGTCAGCCTTGGAATATTGAAACGTCCTGACGGCTAGATAAACAATCAACAATAATCACTCTATGCAAATTTGATATTTCCTGCACAATTACGAGAGGAAAAAACACCCACTATAAATAACTGGACACACAAAGGCATCTGGCATTTGTTCAGGTTTTCAACAGATACGGATGCAAATGAAAGATTCTTTAGGATGTAATTGATTCAAACATCGCTGCGCCTCCTCTGCTTCCTTTTATTGTTCTTTTTTTTTCTCCTGGCACTTGTTTTTTTCTCTTTATCTCACCGCTTTCAATATACACAGATAATGGCTGATGTAAATGAGTGAATGAGAGAAAGGGAAAAGAGGGAAAGAAGGATGTGAATCACCCTTTTCGTCTACCTCTTGTTTTGTCTTTTCAAGTGCATGCTGCAGCTTTGTGTGCAAAATAACATGCTCTTATGAAGTGGATTGGAGATGACTGTGGGATTGAATGCAAGCTGGAAAGCAGCGAGCTCTGTCCGTTGCTTGTGAAGGAGATTACTGTTCGCCTCAACCCCTCCTTCCCTCCCACCCGCTCCTCCACAACACCCACAGATTAAGACTGACAAGAACACATCAAGTCATTTCAGGACAAGCAGATCGCTTGCTCTCATCTCTCTTCCCTGGGCCTTTCTTTTGAAAACACTCTCCTCTTACTGCCTCTTTATGTCTTGCCTTTCTATTCCCTCTTCCTTCATCTCACCCGCTCTTCTTCGTTTGTCCGTCTTCCGTCCACGCTGGGAGGCCTGGGAGGTTTGTCTTGAAGGTGTAATGTGTGCCGAGTCTGACCCCTGTGACCACCAACCTCCAGGATCAGGACATCCATTAGCGGGAGCTAACGGCTTCATCCCTGCCCAGCACTGACACCTCCCGCTGGGCCTCTCTATCTCCGACTCCCCCCCATCCCTCCCTTATCCTGACGGCCTCGGCTCGCTACTCTCTGGGCTTCAGGTTCATGTTTTTATCGCTGCAGAACACTCTCAGTGTCAGGCTGCAGGAGACACCGCTGTGGCTGACATCCAGAATTAAAGGGTTGGGCTGTAGTTGCAGGGTGAAGTGATTCTTGTCATTTCAGCGTGACTTATCATCCAATCACACCTGGGTGTTTTAACCAACTTGGTTGGCATTGTGTTTGCACATGCATGCATTTACTTTTTATTCGCTTAGTGAATAAAAAAGTAGTATTTAAATAGTCCCCTTATGTTTAAGCTAATTTAGCTGAGGCACTCAAATAATTCTGGATATAAAATCCACACAAAGTAATGCTATTCTTTCAAATCAAATGTCAAAAATCACATCAAAATGGAAACTGCAGCCACAGTAATTCAAACTAGACACTTTTGAAAAGGAAAGTTATTTAACTCCACAGTTTATCTTTCATCTATCAGGTTAGGTTTGCAGCTTCTGTTCATACCTGTTTGTATTTTGGTAGATATTCATGTCAGTTCAGTTTTTACCTGCATATTATCAGTCTGCCACCCAACAGGAAGACGGATCAACCAATCTACGACAACAGTGGCTCAACGGTGCCACATGCAGTGTTCGCTGGATTTATTCTATATCTATAATCTATGCAAATTAGTAAATTTATCCTGATTTCAGTGCGATATAAATAAACATTACTCTTCAGCTATTATCAGGTATGTTGTTGCTTTCTAATGATGAAACCGTATTAAAACTAACCAAGTATTTCTTATTGTTAAATACAGACAGAATGACAATGACGTTTTGGTTGCATCTGGTTTAGAGAAGCACAATTAATAAAAATTACAATTTTCAAATCGTCAATTGTTAAAATCGCAACATTTGCAAAATTTGTGTCAAGATTAAGTTAAATATTGTGGTGCAGCAGAGATGTCCTGGCCTACACATCATTTCTTTTAGTGATATGTAGGATGTGATGGTTTGTCTTTGTGGCCGTTCCTCCTCCACTGTGATTGGACGGCTGGGTAAAAAGTCGCTTCTGGTTGTACAAGAAAAACAAACACCTCCAAAACGTGAAGCGCTCAGTGTGGAATACGGCCTCAGTGCCTAGTAGTGTTGGTTTAAAAATAAATCTTTACTTTTGTCCATGATATTTTCTATAGATGTCTACACTTTGAAATGTAGTTACGTTGCTGATACGATGTCAATATACTGTACAGTCAATCGATCACTTCCATTGTTGGCGGCTCGTGTCAAAAGTAGACGAAACCTCAAACGCAGGTCTTATGTGGGCAGTGTGGCTGCTCTAACCTGTTAACATGGACGCATGACTGCAGTGGTTAACCTCATATCGTCCTCCCATAGACACCAAGATGTTGTTTTGGTCCTTTGACCTTTGCCCTCGTCCTGTTATCAAGTGAATCCTGGAATAATTCAGTGTCGGTTTTCCAGATCTTCTGTAGATCATCCTTTTCTCTGTGCGGTGAGATATGACACATTTCTCTACAGGCAGAGCTGGAGCTTTCAGGGCTTTTGGTCATCTGGTGCCTTAAGGCACATTCCCTTCATCCACAGCAGGTAATCCAGCCATGACTGCAGCTGAGGTTACCCTGGTTACCTTAAAGCACCACTCAGATATTTTTATTTTACATTATCCTGTTGCCAAACATAAGAAGATGATCTCTTCGCCGAGACGCCACTGGGAGATCAGGAGCATTCATGATGGGATCTTTGAAAGTGCTGCGGTGGACACCTGGGCGTGTGGGGGACAGGCTGGTGGTCGGCGTTGACGAGCGGCGCCGTTATCAATCACAGGCTGCTCTATTAATTTCATCAAGGCCCCGGTGCCTGCTGACATTAAATGACACGCTGGTTGGTCCGATGGCGTCCCTGAGGTGGCAACATGGCCGGCCGCCGCTTTTGAAATGCAAATCAGGCTTTAACCTTAAACAGAGCCGCCCGGCCGAAATTATCTTTCTGCCTTCAAGTCAGGTGCTCCCCTCCCTTCTTTCTTTTTCCCTCCCTTCCCCCGCTTCCTTCCCACCTTTCCCCTTCATTCCCCCTCGTTCCCTCCCCGCCAAGTTGACCCCTGGGGTTGCGGAGATGGAGAGAGCATCTTTAGAAGAAGCGACAGATAAAGGCAAAGGTAAAAAAAAGGGGGGGGGGGGGTGGCAGTGCTGACACCAGCATTCTGTCCTGATGAAGGGGCAGAGGAGCGCCACCGCCAAGCCAGGGATGAAGACGTCTCAAGGACAAGGGAACATGGGAAGGAGGTTGGAGTCCACTCCCTAGGATGACCACACACAACCTGCCTCCCTCCGTGCACAACCTGCCTCCCTCCGTGTGTCTGATTACCCCACACTGAGCAAGGTGATGCTGCTACTACCTCTAAAACAGAGTAAAACTTCAGTCCCGCCACAATAAAAGCCACCTGAAATCGGTATGCAATCCAGTACTCTCACCTTTTGGCCCCCTGGTTTCAAAAAATACCCCTTTAGAGGGGCTGTGCCATTAGAGCTGTCAATATTGTGAAGCATTAGCGTGGGCCCAGAAGAGGACGGATTGGTTACCAATATGCAAGACGCTGCCATTGTTCCTGGAAAGGCTTTTTCCTCCTCTTTCTTCTTTATCTGAGCAGACTGAACACATTAATTTTAATTGAGACATCAGACGGGAGTGAAACAGAGAGCGCTGCCTGGACAGGCGGCAGATACATGACGGAAAGGAAAAAAATATTCAGACAGTGACTTAAAAAAAAGGGAGGAAGAGGGAGAGGAAACAGGGAGGGGGGGGTGAAGAAAGGAGGTCCCCGCGGCAACACAAACAAACATATGATAAACACATGAGAGCTATCTCTCTCTTTATCTTTCTGCCTCTCCTCGCCGCCTCTCCCGTTTTCACTCCTCCGTCTCCTTCCTCCTCTCTCGTGTCTGTAAAGAACAAAGCTGAGCAAACTCTTTCAGCACACAGATTCTCCACACATCACCTAAATCTCAATATGTTAGCTGTAAACAGCATTTTGTACAGTCGGCACGAATCAAGAGCCATATGACTCAGCAAGCGTTACAGTAGCTGGGGGATTTGATTCATCCATTTCACTGCACTGTAATTACAAATGCTACAACGTGCAGCTAAACTTTTAGAGAATAATGTGTTTTAAAGACCTCTACACTGTAAAAAATCTCCTTGTCAAGTCATTTTTTTAGTCTAATTGAGCCCCTTAAACTTTTATCATTAAAACAAGTGAAAGTCTGCCACTGCGGTGCAAATGATTCATTGTTTTTAATGCAAATATCTTAAAATTTTAAAATATTTTCTAAAAACAGCTCATGTTTATTGATGTTAATACAGCAACCCAACTGTTTATTTCAAGATTCAGACTCTGATTAAAAAAAAAAAATATTCAAAAACGTTTATTTCTGTTGGAAACTCTGTTGAAAAGTATTCCTGCAGCACTGGCTGTTTTCTTTCACTTATTTTAGTGAAAAATATTATTTTTAGGACTAAAAAATAACAATAACAATATGCAGTAGGATAAACATTATAATAGTTTTGAATTTTCTGTTTCTATTTTATCTTAATTTTCACTTTTCAATTTGATTTTAGTTTCGTTTTAGGTGGTGTTTTTCATAAAGTTTTAGTTTTTATTTTTATTTATTTAGTTTTGTTTTGTTTTGGGTCAGAAATGATGTCTCAGGTATGTAGCTCTATACAGTACATATAAAATACATGCATGGTTGGAGAACTATATAGGAATGGCCGTAATGTTAAGCATTTAATCTACACGCTATTTTAGCGTCCGAATTGAAGCAGTTGTGCCACAGCGCCATCTCCTGTTCGGTTTCTGTGCTTCAACGTCACGAGAGTTGACGGAAATTCATGCCGACTCCTTTCTTCAGTAGAGACAGATTATAGCAACATTTTATAACGAAAACTGAAATGAATTTACGTTTATTTTGTATATATAAGTGTTCTTATAGGATTTTTGTTTCAGTTAGTAAAAATACATTTCAATGCTGATTTTTGTTGTAGGTTACTATAATAACCCTATTATAGGAGTACGATGTGGGTATAATAACATCTAAAGACTTGAATGTACTGAATCTTCGGGATATGGGTGTGTGTTTTAAAGGCTTGAGTGTTTGAATGCTTTGCATTCTCAATTAGGCTTCGAGGTAAACGTAATTTATCCTGGTTTATGGTTGCAGTTTTAAAAAGTTTTAACAGATTTTTCACAGCACACGGTCAATGTTGGAAATTGAAACAAAGCTAAAAAGCAAAAAAGCTACTAGGTTAGGTTTAGTAAAAATATGATGGTTAGGCTTAACGGGACTGTATATAAGTTTGTTTTTTTTTTTTTACATATAATTTTTTTTTATTGTCAATATGTGAACAGGTTGTAACCTCAACTAAAAAATGAGACTTTCCAGGACTTCCTGGGTTTCGTCCATTAGCCTATAGAGTGCTGTGTGAAGAACACGAGCTGTTTTAGTGCCTTTACTCTTGTCAGCGCTGCTACAAGGCTACCAGTGGGCTACCATAGCTAACGCTGGGTTAGAAATGGAGTCTGTTAACGGCAACAAAACCCCCAACACAAACTCTACAGGAAGTTGCATTGAGTAAAGCCAGTCTCGCGAAACAGGAATGTGACAAAACTAGCGTCGTGGGGGCAGAAGTGAGTAGTGAAGCAAGAGAGAGCGAGCGGCAGCAAAATGAGCAAGCAGCGAAGTAAGTTTAGTTTTGAGAATATCAAATGAATGTTCAGCAGAAGTAACGCTATCAACCCCGGTCCAGGAGACCAACGCTATGGTGTCTCCCCTCTGTGTTCTGACCATGGTCGGGAGGCTGAAGCAGGAAAAGTTAACTAGGATCAACACAGATTCATGAAGGGACCTTCGTTTGGTCAGCTAACATCACTGACAAGCATGTGAGATATAAAAATATAGAGGGATATTGTGGTTTTAGCCATCAGTCACGTTCAGTCTCACATCTGCATAGTAACAGGAAGCTGAATGTCGTTGACTTACCGGCCACGAGTGACACTGTTAAAAAGCAACTTGCGCTTCTTTTAAACTGTTTGTTACCTTATTAAGCTATGGACATAAATTATTGACTTCTGGTTTCACATGGGACACAAACAGATACATATACAGTGTGTTACCCTCAAAACGTAATTCACAACACACTTCTGTTGTACGGGGAGGTCATTTTTGGGAGAAGGGCTGGTTGTATAATGCATGCAGATATCTGTACCAAATGTTTGCATGCTTCCATGCATGTATATAGAGGACACTAGCCGTCACTAGCTAAACGTGCACACCACTGTGTTTGTGTGTTCAGGAGCCAGAGGAGGGAGGCGACGGAGCTGTAGAAACGAGGCGCTAAGCCCGGGATGTTAAGCACAGGGAGACACCTGGCACAGAAACTTAAGTGCTTCCACCAAGTATCATCAACCCAAGATTAAAAGCATCGAGGGGGAATAGTGGGAGGAGAGGGATGCAGAGTGAGGAGGAGAGAGGGGGAGGGAGTGATCACGCATATGACAAGAGGGAGAGAGAGGATGAGGAGGAGGAGGAGGAGGAGGAGGAGGAGGAGGAGGAGGAGGGGAAAATTTGTGGCGCACAGTTAGTAGGACACATACTGGACATGAAAACACGCAAAATACATAGCATACACAGGTATAAATCAACAGATAATAACTGGGTGTTGTTTCCCATAACCAGACAACATGATTGGTGACATATGGCCTGCACGGAGAGTAAACACCGCGATATACACAACCATATGACTGCTACCACGTATTAAATATTTCTAGATATATTTTAAAAAGGATTCTCCACTGCTGGATGCTTGAGCTCGCAAAATAAAACACAAGAAATCGCCATAAGTGGAGTTACAAGGTTTACTCCACAAGCTTTAAACCGCACAGCCTGATTACCAGACAATCTTTCCTCAGATGTCTCTGTGTGGAGACTCGTCCGTCAAGGGCCTACTGATTACTGTGCACAAATACCAGGCTAATATCCTCTGTCGATGGCAAACAACAGGATGTGTGCGCTGCAATCTGCGGTTACGGTCGGTGAATGTGTGTGCGGGCGTGCTTTCGCCTCCAGCTCGTCTTCAGAAATCTGTGTTTTGATTGCAGAAAGTAACTGCGTGTACGCCTCTTTAAAAAGACGTCTATGCTCTCTCTTCCCCATTTGCTGCCACTCCTGCGAATGGTTATTATTATCGTCATCAGCGGAGAACGGCGAAATCAGGGCCCTGACAAGCAATCTCTTCTCTAACTCAATCTCTCCCGCCACTGCAAAAAATATCCATTATCGCCACATTATTTAATCCAGCGCTGGGTATCAGAGTGATGAAAACGAGCAAAGAAAATTGAAAATGTCACTTTTTTCCAAATGTTTACGCTCAAGAAAGCACAAATATCGTGACAGTGATGTGACAATCTGCTTTTTCATGATATTATTGAACATTATAGCTCTATCACTGCCAATTTCTGCAACAAAAAAATCAGCAAAATTAAATTTTTCGTGGTAAGAAGAGAAATACTGGCTCAATTTCTCACTCTTAAAAGAAAAATCTGATTTGAAGACTGAAAGTGTGACTAAACGGCTTGTTAGGACAGGCATTTTTTGCAGAGTATCTCCCTCTCCATCCAGCCGGTGCACTTGTGTGCATCCTACAGTCGTGTTGACAAGTGGAGGCTTACAACTGGCACACACAAGCCCCACTACAGGCTTAATAGCGTTTCAAGTGTTTTCTCCTGGACTCGTGTTGAATCTGCCGACTGAATAACAGCCCGGCGTCAACATGGAGGCGCTGAAGGGGCGGAAATGGCAGCCAGTTTGAATGCACGTGCAACCAGAATCAGAATCAGATCTGGCAAAGTGATTCGACAAGTCGTTGCTTTTAGATAGCGAGTGGTGATCAGGAGGAATTCATGCAGTATTATTCTATTCAAGGAGGAAACTAAATGGCAAATTAAATGACCCTCGGGTCCACAATAACTCCATTGAGAGGCCAGTGAGTCATGATTGCAGATTCTTCAGTCTGGCAGTGAGTCAGGTAGATAGCCTGCCTGACTTCAGGACATAGGAGAGCTAAAGTTAAGCTCTTTCTGCGGCTTAGCATCGATAATCCAACCTACAATTCTCCTCTCGTTCTGAACCCAGAGACAGGATGAAAGATTTAGACTTTCACCCTTGGTCTCTGAAGCCTTGCTCTTTCCCTCTTTTCTTTATTCCTCTCCTGCACCTCTCCCTCTCCGTCTCTGTTTGTCTCTCGTTATCCTTCACCCCATGACTCAGAACAGGAACAGATCTTGTGATGATTATTTCACGAGCGTGCTGATATCATCTTTGCGGCTTTTCGTGCTTCTTCTCATCTAGGAAAGGGTTTACAAAGCACAGAACAGAGAGCTGCCTCATCTCTGCAAAGCATCCTAACCTTGAAGCCTATTGAACAACTATTAGTAGCCTCTCAATATGGATCACATTCAATACAGATGGAGCAAAACAGGGTTGTATCGTCTGCATGGAATATTAAGTAATTAGTGCTGTTTGTGTTTACCAGAGATGCACTCATAAGATTACGGGACTCAAATGATCCTACTTGTCAGTTCCTACTTGAGGTTTCACAACTATTTTTACCACTCAAGAGGTTTTGAAAAAGAGTAGTTGTAGTGGTAGCTTTATGCAAATCAGGGGCAACCGGTGCGACTCGCCATGACTCGCCGTGACTCGCTGCGACTCGCTGCGACTCACCGTGACTCATCGCGACTAACCGTCTGTGGAAACTCCCAAGAAACTTTTAAACTAACTGTTGTTGATATAAAATAAAGACAGATTCAGGAGCTGCATGGCTTATTGAAATGTTTTCAGAAACATTTCAGTGAACTATTTTTTGTAATATACAAGACAAATGTTGTGAAACATCTCCAGGAAGTAATGAAACTGTTGTCACTAGTCTTTCAATTATTGCTCTTCTAAACAAACACAGAACAGAGAGCATTCTGGGTACTGCAGCATTTCTTCATACAACACTTCATATGATGTCTTGCGAAAAACTGTTCCTTATTTTTTAAGCGTTTCCCTACGAATGTCCAGCAACACGTGTCACGTTATCAATTTCTGCTCCAGTCTTTTGAAAATAAACATCCAACTTCATAGAAAACAAGTTAGGTTTGGGCAACAAAACTACTTAGTCAGGCTGAGGAAAAGATTGTGGTTTGGTGTTAAAATAACACCTGAAATGGAAGTTAATTGACATATAGATCAACACTGACTTCTGGTTTCATACGGGACATAAACTGTGGTCTCCTGGGCGAAAGTCTGGTGTTTTTTGACCCACCCTGACCTCCAACCTAGGCGCCGTTTGTCGCCCTTTACACTTCCTGGTTTACAATTATGTGGATTGCATATGAAAATGATTTTGTGGGACGCATATGAATCACAGTGTACTTGTCGTAGGTACAGCAACGAACAGCGTCACCAACAAATAGAGCTAAATAATAATAAATAATTGTATTCATATACGTAAACCACTGTAAATCTGCTGATGCTAACTAAACGGTGCTTTAATACAATCTTTTGTAATATAAAATTTCAATGATATAGCTCAGGCTTCATGATGCTAAAATATAAGTCATGACTGCTGGACAAGCTAATTACAGTGCAAGCACTGATTTAAAAATGAAAAACAGAGGCAGTAAAACAGACAAAAGGTTTAAAGAAAATTAAAGCGGTAAAACTCATTCAGTCCTTGCTAGTGCTTCCTCCCACTGATCCTCCGGTATTCCTGGCTCATTTGGCAGCTCGTGTTGCCCCTCGACTGGCATCTAAAGGCTTTGATGTAGTCGGCAGACGCCAAGCGAGCACCGTGGTAACCTGTGTTTGAGAAGTCTGCGAGCTGCCCTCTCTACATCCCCTCTCTCTTTTCCCATCCTTTTGTGTCTGTCCGTCTCTCTCTCTGCCAGTTAATGAGCCATGCAGGACTGCCATCATTCTGTGTAGTCATGTAGAGAGTCAGAGAGAGGAGAGAAAAGGAGCCGCAAAGACAGAAACTGGGTGAGACAGCGAGAGAAGAGAGTGGGGACATGATGTTTTCCCTCACCTCCTCCCTAATCAGGCCCGTCTCCCTACCAAACACCACACGGCAATTAGACCTGACAGTACTCCGACTCCCACAATCCCACCAGGACTACACATTCAAACACTCAAATCAACATGGGGGGGGGGGATGCCTGAAAACCGGCACAACTTCAAGAAAACAGCCTGATAGCAGAGGAGCAAATGCTGAGGTAAAAATCTCAAAACTAGAAAAACAGAGAGAGTAAAAAACAATAAAATCTTGGGCGTCCCATCGCGCATGGCCGGATGTTTTGCGGGAAAGTGGTCATGACTGCGTGTGTGCGGTCCCCAGAGGACGCCTGTAGAAGAGTGGGATGATAACAAATACAGTTGAGCTCGCTTGCATGAGCAGTGAGCTAATTGGGATAATTAGTTTGTTACCTCGCTCGTTATTGCATTTTAATGTGGATTCCAGATGATCAGGAGGGTAGGAGTGGTGCTGGATGTATGTTTCTTTATGTTTTTGTTCCTCTATGTCTGTCCACATGGGTTCATGCATTCACACATCTATATTTTAGGTAATTAGCTTACAGATTCACAGCGGCTTGCACTGAGCGAGCAGGTAGGGTTACAGGAACTTGCAGTATGGAAAACGCAGTAACGCAGTATTAAATATCACTAATCTGTGGGTGTTGAATGCATTCCAACAGTTCTGTAATTAGCATTTTCTGTGGCGGATTTCCCCCCTCATCCTAGCAAAATATCTTCCGCTACGTTGGTTAATGATTTTCCACATTCTCCAGCCTTTCAACAACTTCCACAGAGGGGACGTCAACTTGTTGCGTTCAGCTGGGGGGTTAAATGTGTAGGTGGGGGAGAGCGATAGCGATGGTAAAAGCAAGAGAGAAGATTTTTCCAGTCAAGATGCAACATGTGTTGTGGCTGAATGTAATTATGGACAGCTGACAGAGAGGCTGGTATCTCTTCCTCCTCTATGATGGATGAATGACTTTATGTTTGTTATTTAAACATCACGGAAATGGTGGGTTTTAAACAGCATTGTTGCTCTTTCAATAATGAGGGAAATTTGATCTAAATCTAGATCTAATTCCACTGTAGATGTCCAGGAAATATCTCAATGGCTGTTTAAATCAGTGGGCTACCTTCAGGTCTTAAAAGGGAAGCCAATGCTTAAGTGCCTTGAACTTGCATTCTCTCTAATATCCAGCAGGGGACGATGCGTCTGGTTGCAAAAATTAGTCAGACTGTATAGGAGTCTATGAAAATGATCCTCCTTCTCACTTGATTTATTACCTCAGTAAACACTGTAAACACGAGTTTATAATACGCTAATTTCAAGTCTTCTTCAGTACAGCATGATGTTCATTTAGTAAATTATGGTCCCATTTAGAGTCAAATAGACCATAAAGCAGGGGATGCTTTAGGGCGGGGCTACCTTGTGATTGACAGGTTTCTACCATGGCATCTTACAGCTTTAACTCTTTCATGATGTGTTTTCAGTTAATGAAAGTTAACCATAACATTTTGGTCACCTAAAAATATCTTATGTGTGTTTGGTTGTGCTTAGCTCCACCCTTTCGTGTCAGTTCTGGTTGCAAAGAACCAAGATGGCGACAGCCAAAAAGCAAGATGGCGACAGCCAAAAAGCAAGATGGCGACGGTCAAAAGGCCAAACTCCACAAACCAGTGGGTGATTCACCCACTGGTTTGTCACGGTGACTACGTCCACTTCTCATATACAGTTTATCGCATACAAAAAAAGCCGCTATTCCATTAAAGACAATATTCCTACTATACGAAGCTGTTTGCGTTGTTTATGAAAATCAGCATTCCACTAATATTCCCGTTAACATGTAGCCGTTCATACTCTGAATAACGTAATCAGTGGCAAACACAACCTCCTTCTTTCATTCCTTCAGCCACCTTCTTGAAAAGGTCGCCGTTGTGATATTCGAGCATATCCAAAAACCTGCTGATATTCAAGTCTTTCATAACGTTTAAAAATAAGAAATGTGGGCAAGCATTTCTGCAAACTGTCAGCTAATTTGGTGTGTGTACAACGCAACAGAGCTGGACGTTAACAGGCGAGAGGCCATGTCTCACAAACAATGCAGAAACCCCAACTGAGACCGAGACTGCTCTTAAAACCTGAGTAATACCCACAAATCACACATCTTGATCTGAAAATGCTCCATTCAGCATATCCAAATGGAATATACTGTTTACATGACCCGCACCAAATTCATAATATTACCACAGTGAAGTCTATATTAGTGTAGTTAACATGAAAAGTAAATCACCAAACAGCAAAATGGTCACAGAACTGCTAATACTTGTGTTTTTACTAATATTTCTTGCGTTCTCAGGCGGACTGTGTCTTTACAGTACATCTTGACACATTTTCATTTACAGGACAGTTTTGTCTACCCTATATGTCCCCTTTCCACTCATATATGTGCTACTTCGCTGCGTCCAGCTGATGATAGCGAAGCTTTGGCACCCCCAGAGCTCCCAATCTCCCCTCTTGAAGAAGCTATTTCAACTGCGCACATCAAATAGACAACTCTCTAGAGCAAAGCACAGCAATAACTCCAGATAAATCATTCCCTCACGGAGCCACTTGATGCGTTCAAACGCACCCGTGACCTTCAGCTCTGCCTCTTCCTACATCATATAGCCTGGGAATATAAAAGCTTATTAGCTCAGAACATTGTTGATATGTTTGTTCGAAGGCAACGCACTAATGAGGCGTTGCAGGATGCGGGCAGCCGCCGACTATCCTTTTGGAGATCCCCCCCCTCAGCCAGAGGAGCTCAATACACTGCTAATGGCATCTCTTTCGCAAATGGGCAAATAAAGAGAGAGATGAAGTACAATATTGCTTTACCATATCAAAGGAAGTGGCTGTCTGTTGGCACGTCGATGGGCGAGCAGGAGGGTGGACTTCAGTAGACACGTGACGGACGTGGAGAGACAGTCGGAGGAGCTGCCAGAGAGAATGACAAATGAACACAACAAAAAAGTACAAGCCATACAGACTAAATGACACTGCATTATAATAAACATAAGCATGTTAGTTAAAGAAATGACTTATAGAAACACATTTCACATGAAAGAGTGCATTACTTTTTCAACTATACATCCTTTTAGTCATATTTACTTTAGTCTTTGTGTATCTTACTGACAGCACCAGGTACTTACTCACATATTTGTTGACACGCTCAGCAGCTCCACTGTAGCAGCTCACGTTGCTCCGCAGCAGCTGAAAAAAGAGAGGAGAGGTATTTTACGCTGCTAAAATCAGCATTTCTCAACCTGCTCTGGCTGCTTTAGCTGCCAGTTCTCATATATACACATATGGATATAAGTGCAATAAGGACTTTATGAACAATTATACGTGCAAAAAGGAATTTATGAACAAATATATCATTGAAATGATGGAAAAATTTTTTCTGTTTTTCTTTTTTCTATTTTCTTTTGTTTCTAATTTATTTTTATTTATATTGCTGCTGTAACGTGTAAATTTCCCCACTGTGGGACTAATAAAGGAATATCTTATCTTATCTTATCTTATATGAACGGAGGACCAAAATTAATGCAGCATAGCATTGCAATATTTTGCGATATCGTATTGATACACGGACGCCAAGTATCAATCTTTTCATATATGAACTATTAACCTCTTAACAATCCATCAGCTGCTATTCTGTCTTTCAGAGGTTGAAGCAGAATCAGTTTTAAAGCGAGACACTCAATAACGCACCAAACTTAGGCGACGACAAACTGTCATGACTGTTTTCAAAGGGCTCCGCTTGACCTTTGACCTGAGATAAAACTGAATCTTATCAGATAAAACAGATGTTGATAACCTGAATAATTTGCTCCATTGGCTCAATTTCAGTGAGTGCAGACCAGATTTTGCTTTCGCATTACAATAATATGGCGCGATGATGCTCGCTTGCTAGTTGGAGACGTGTAGCCACGGTAACCTGTGCCAACCTCATGTGTCCAAAACGACGGTTAGTGGGAATTAAAGTCTGATCTAATTTAAAAACACATAAACAGCATTACACAGAGCAAAGTGAAATCTTACACTTACACTGAAAAGTTATTGATGATATAGAGCCATACGTCAACATCTGTTATGAATGTTGTCGTTACTACCACATTGCATTGTGGGATATTTATGCTACCGCAGTGATATAATCATAGAAATATTTCACTGGATTTCATAATTTTTATAGTTTGCAATTTTCGTACTATTAGTTTCATACTGAGGATTCAGACACGTAATTTACGTAAATACGTAAGTCGTAATTTAATGAGAATAAAGTCATAAGTTTAGGAGAAAAAAGTCATTTCCTCCACAAAAGGCTCACTCTTTCCTTAGTTTCCTTCAGGTCGTGTTTTTGTTCTGAATAAACTCAGTTTCTTGATCTTCTCCAGGTCCTGATACAGGTGATAATGTGCTGCCGATGAGCAAAAGATGAAGGATTTGGTTATTAGAGAAAAAAAAACTAAAGTAGAACTTCACAAGATGCTCCACGCTCCTCATTGTCACACAGATGGCACTCTGCTCTATTTCCCCTCTAAAATAACACTTAAAATTACTACTTTATAATATTAATACTTCATTCTCATAATAATACCACTTTATTTTCATAATATTATGACTTTTTTCTATTAAACTTAGGACTTAATTCTCATATTATGACTTTTTTTCTCCTAACCTTCCAACTTTATTCTCATAATATTCAGACTTATTTTCTCATAAACTTATGACTTTATTCTTGTAATATAATGACTTTTTTCTTGAAAGCAAAGATTTAGTTTTTTGCCCTCAATGTGGCCCTGATACTCCATAAATACCGTCAGTGTGGAGTGTCAGATGGATCTAATGTCTCATGCACAATAGAAAAATGGACACATACTAGTTTCATGGCGATGAGCTAAGAGTCTGTTTACCTCTATTCTAACACGCCAGTAAAAGCCAGCCCAGGTATTGACGTCCCTTTATACTGCAGGTGGGGTGATGGTCAGAACCCACTGCAGGATTCAGCCATAACTAAATGGTACTTGTTATGTGTTCAATGTGGCAGCGAAGTAAAAAAAACATCATGGTGTGATAAAACAAAGTGTGTTTCTACAGCTGAAGTGTTAGCGCAGCTACCTGCTGCTGACACAGAGTTCACATCATCACCTGCCACCTCATGTGCCTTTACAGCCAAGTGACAAGAAGCCTACCGGCACAGTGTGATAATGAGGCGGAGTGGATGTTCCCCCGTCAGTCGCTCAGTTTGGTGCAAGCCAAAGATGAGTCTCTCCGACTGGTACTGCCTCCAGGAAGTAGCCACATGCATGTCCTTGAAAGTCCTGGATATTAGTTTTTATATTGTTATGGCACAGGTGTCTCTGGTGAAATTATCATTAGGTCTAGGAATACACAGCTACTGACATACATGTCCTCTAGTTGCAGTTTTCCGAGTGTGATAATCAACACTTTACCTACGGGGGGGCCTCACTTTCTGGGACCAAAATGCTTGTTTTCATCACCTACATTTTTAATCTGACTCTCCCATCATACAACATATGGAGGGATGGCATCCCAGTAATCACTCCTTCATTACACTCTCCTCTCTGTCTGTCCCTCTATGTTTTGTTTCCCGTCAGAGCCTCCTGCTTGCGTGACTTATTCTTTCGCTCAAAGCCCCCCAGAGGACAAGAGTCCTCGTCGGGAGACTCGAGGGCCGCCTCCGAGGGGGAAACAATTTCCACTTTGTTCTGGCGGTGAGCGCTCTGTGGGGGAAAAAATGTCTAAAAGGGCCACATAATTAGAGGAGTGAGTGAGGGGTACAGAAAAAAGCCCCTTTAGACGGGAACTCAAAATAGTAAATCAAGTCAGCATCACTTTTTACTGCCGCATATTGATGGCAGCACCCCGGAAACGCTGCTGTCCTATAATGTAGTTGGTTCATTTGGGGTGAGAGGGGGACGACGGGTGGAAAACGGGTCTTCATAATTGTTTCTCAACTAAGTTTGTGCTCTCCTGCAAAACTCTTGCAACAAACAAGTGTTTTAAAAGGATTTGCTGACATCCTATTGGACGTCTCACAGCTGTGGCATTTTGGGAATATGGTATTAAAGGGACCATTCAGCCTGAATTATCACATTCACTCACCAGTGTATGTTGCAGTATACAGTGTAGCACGTGATCTGGAGCTGAAGTGGACCGCTCATCTTCTCCCACACCTCCCTCCTCAGTACTGTTTGAACTAGAGGAGGAAAAGGGATAGAGATTAATAAGTGAGACTGCAACCACACAACTCACACAAACCTGCAGCATTTTAGCTTTGAGTTTTCAGGCTGTTCTCATACATCGTTTGCAGCTACACGTACGAAACGTAGCACATTTTGTATGTAATTGTGAACCAGGAAGTATAAGAGCAACAGCGTTGTGCAGGGAGGAGGTCGGGGTGGGTCCAAAAACAGACTGCTGTTCATAAACCGTGTGACAGCAGAAGTCAATGTGTCCTGCGAAAGCAGAAGTTTATTTTGAAAAGACTGGATGCATGTAACGTTAAACATGTTGCTGGACATTTGTCGGGAAAACACACGAAAAAAGAGGAATAACTTTGCGTAAGATAAACGAACCATCGCATGAGGATATGTTGAAATGTTCAGTCATCAACCTCATTTTCAAGCAGCTATTTTCAGACAAAAATCCACTGTACGCTAACTGCTGAGCATCAAACAACAGACCTAAAATTAGCAAAAGACCCACAGCCGAAAAACAGAGCGAATATTGGACTTAAATGCATCAAATATGACTCCAGCTGAACGCTAATGTTGGTTTGTCTTCTGCAGAATGTACAAACAGACACCATGTAAGTCATGTCAACTTTATACGTTAATAGTTTACAGCTTGTTTTGCAGCCACTAAAAAAAAAAAAATAAAACTACAGCTTTAATTAAAGGATTTGCTGATTGATATCCAAATACACGTCTGACGCACAAGCTAATATGCTAACAAGGTACAGTTTGGCTTTAAATGATGGGAACTGTCTAGATGGTAACCCCCAAAAACTTTCAAAAACCCTAATGAGACTCGCCACCTGACATCCTGTCCTAACGTCGACCATCTAGCAAGCCCTCAAGTGCAGGATGGGTCATCACAAATGTATTTATAGCAATTTTTCTGACTTAAAATCCTCATTTATTTCACTTTATCTTATGACAAACAGCAACAACACACATCACACAAACTCTCTCTCAGTGTCTTATGGACAAACTTCAGAGAGAAAACCTGCAGTTTAGCCCAAACTGCGATGCGAGGCGTAAACTCCCTCAGCGACACCCTCCTCCATCCCAACTAAACATAACCCGCTCGCTCTCACAAGCGCACACCTTGTATTGTCTTCAGCTATGCTCAATTATTAATGGATAAACAAAGAGCCGTGAACTGTGATGGGCTGTCGGCACATATTTTCCCCTCTCATATCTCGGAGGCCCGGGAAAACACACACAAGAGCTGGCGCTGTGAAGAGGGAGGAGAAGCTTAAGGTCAAACTCACTCACACACACACGCAGATGTGCATGCATGTATTCACCAGCAGATACAAACAAAGAGGAGATCTGCAAGCAGCACAGATAGTCTGAAATGTCAGGGGGAGCTGCATGTGCATGTGTGAAGAGTGCTGAGGAGAGAGAGTGTGTCGGAGAAGTGGAGCAGATAGCTCATTTCCTCCACTGAGACGGTTAGCTGCCTCCTCTCTCAGGAGGTTGGCTAGCCATGTGAAGAGTGTGTGAATGTGTGTGTGTGCGCAGCTAACAGACAGCAGACTCTCCTGGGTAAGAGAGGATGATGTAAGGCCAGTTCATCGACTGCACTGCATACAGCGGCAACGGAGAGGTATCCTCAGAAAGGTTCAGCTGCAGTAAATAACAGGACGGATAGCGGCGCTACACTTTAAATCAACAGGAAATGCTGCATCTCTGCATTAACAGGGAAGTGACTCTAGCAAGCCGTGATGTCCTCACCTGGCTGTCTGTTTCTGTCCGACCACATCAGATCTGTTTGGACACAAGCATCAGTGGTGAAAATATGATGTTGTCATAGTGACGAAGCAGGTGTGTAAATGCTGGCTCTGGTTCAGCAAATATACACTTTTTAATTTTTAAAATCAATATCAACTTGTTGCAGTAGGGATTTATTTGTTATTTATATGTTATTTATTTCCTGGAATAAATTTATGAGTTTTTTTTCCTGTAAATTTTCCAAATTCTTTTCTTGTGAAGTTAATAACTCACAATTTTTCTCAAAAATTTGTGTTTTTCTCATAATTTTACCACTTTAATCTCAGAAATATTCATTTTTTTCTCGTACATTTATGAGCTTTTTCTCACACATTTACCACTTTAACCTCAGACAACATTCATGTTTTTTCTCACACATTTGTGTGTTTTTTCTTGTAAAGTTATCACTTATATCTCTGTGAATATTCACGTTTTTTTCTCATAAATTTGTGATTTTTTTTCCTCGTAAATTTGTGATTTTTTTTCCTCGTAAATTTACCACTTTAATCTCAGAGAATATTCAAGTTTTTTCTTATACATTTATGAGTTTCTTCCTGGTAAATTAACTTAAAAAAAGTTACCTCTTATATCTCATATCTTCCTAAGGACTTTTCTGAGGTTAATCTCAGAGAATAGAAGTTTTTTTCTTGTAAACTTACAACATTAATCTTAGGACGTTTTTTCACATCCCCCTCCCCGGCTCTGTTAGTTTCTTATATCTTGTGGCAACAGCAAATTCTCACATATTAGAAGCTGGTACGACACATTTGGCATATTTTCCTGATAAATCATCGATATCATCTGCAGCTGCATGCATCATTCAATTGACGATCAAACTTATATTCAAATATAATTTAGCTGCAAACATGGATGCACAGCTTGTCTGAAGCTCACTAACCAACACAAGCTGAAGCTGATCAGCATGTTTCCACCACTAACACACACACACACACACACACATGCGCACACGCACACGCGCACGCACACGCACACACCATGCCATGCCATGCACACAGAAAGAAAAACACTCCAGTAAGTTCCCCTCAGCTGTGCACACACAAATCCATCAAACTGTGGCGTACATCTCCGACTTGTTAAGGTACCATTTGTCAGCTGCTCCTGGAGTGGCTGTGTGACTCCGCCACTAATTGCCACTGGTGCTAAATTTAGTAGGGGAGATATGAGTCCTTTTGATCAGTAGCACTGAATCTAAAAAAAAAAAATAAATAAATAAAAAATGTGCTCAGCCTCGCAGGCAAGTTTACCCGCCTCTCCCTGCGCTCTCCCCCATCTTCCTGTCGCAGGGGAATAGGTGAACTATTCCATATGTCAGCCTTGTCAATCAGCAGCAGAAATATGGGAAGTGTGCTCTCTCTCTCTCTCTCTCTCTCTCTCTCGCTCTCTCTCTCTCTCTCTCTCGCCAAAGATCCTGGGTTGATGTTGTTCCTCTCTCGGAGAATTCAGTGCTCCGATGTGTGTTTATTTATTTCCATGTCATCATGGGTGGTTTGGAACCTCAAGACAAGAGGGGAATATTAATCAAAACAATCTCAGCCAGGAATTTTAATTGTGACGTTAATCAATCATTGTAAATGAGACGGGGGGCCTGTCGACGCTCGAAGTGGTTGGATTCGGAGGACGCTGCTCAAAACATGTACAGTAAAGTGACTTTTGTATATCAACATATATCTAATACTGAAGCTGAAGCTCTTCAGATTCTAATCAAACAGACGGGAAACAGGAAAGATTTCATCTTGTAAAAAACATCACATTTGACCTCGTCTATCTGTCATAGTCACACGAAGAACACCAGTCTTTCAGTGGCGAGCTCACCTTGATGCCAGTACGTCATCATCTCATCACCAGGCGAAAGCTGACTGATTGATGACGCTGCTATCAGGACTTCCATCATAACTCACAAACTTTAGCTGCTTGAGTTTTCGCCTGCAATCAAGGTGATGTCAGATCACTTTGTCTCCGCCACCAATAAATATTCTGTTTTGATCTGTTTAAGTGACGTGATGCCATCCAGAAGGCTCTTATTTTAATTAATACATTTTTCATAATCTGGCTGAATGGCTAAATAAAGGGCTTTGTGGGGAAATTGATCTCCTTGAAGAGAACATCCATAAAGGACACAAATCACACTAAAAGCACCGTCTAAACAAGACACATAAAAAGGCCAAGGTTGCTTTTAAATGTGTGCATCACATCACAGCTTGTTGTTGCTGCCTTTTTTAATATTTTAGATTCATATCAATCCCTCTCTGAAAGCGCAGCTTAGTCTGGGTAAGACATAAAACTCTTAAGTGAGTTTTTTTTTAGCCCTAAACAAAGAGAGATGCTGTGTTTAAGGTGTTTTCTGTTCACCTGAAGGTCTTTGTTCTGAGTAAAATGTTTGGAGCAAATAACCTATGCGTTAAAAACATGTCCGTAGGAAACAGGTGAAAAATAATTGCAGTAGTACGGTGCACCAAAGACGTGAATGTGAACTACATCAGGCCGAAACTAAATTATCTGCATCCAGCAAAGAAAAACAAGTTCTTGACAATATGCATGGGGGCGATGCCAAGTGTGGTCTGAGATATCATCATTAGGTGTAAAAACTGACTGAGGTGACCAATACAGTCGTTACAGAGAACTGCTAACTGTCAGCAGCTGCCGTCTCCCCTCGGTGGTTCTCGTTAGCGCCCCGTCTAATTCATCAGGACGAAGACTATCACGAAGACGCACATGCAGCGAGGCATCAAGATACTGCTTGTCAACGCGAGCTCCGGAGATTCATGTGTTCACACTTGATGTTCGTTTAATGAAACAGCACATGAGAAATAAGGAAGAAGTAACTGGAATGAAACATATGTGATGTTATTCAGGAGCATTTATGTAGGTGACATGTTTTATATTATTTTACCTACTTTAGTGAGGGGTTTCCTTGGCTTTACAGGAAGGACCAACAGCCAGAGAGGACACGGTGACGTCCCATCCGCTTGAGATAGAAGAGACGATCGCTGTAACAGAAAGAAAACAGACAGCAAGAGATGTTATACACCAGAGGAAAAAGCGACTTCATACTGAAGGTGTCCACCATAGACTGTGTGTAAAGATGGACGACGTGGCAGCTCCTTAAAAGTGAAGCCCGAACATCTCAATCGCCCCCTGGTGGCTGGGTGCAGTGTAGCTCACAAGTCCTGCATATAGTACTACAGTGAACCCTCGTTTATCGCGGGAGTTGCGTTCCAAAAATAACCCGCGATTGGTGAAATCCGTGAAGTAGTCAGCTTTATTTTTTACTATTATTTTACAATGCAATACTGTACTATAGAATGAAACCAAAAATCAAAACCTGTTTTCAGGCCCAAAATTTGTTTAAGAAATAAAAATATGAACGTTTTCTTACAAATGGGTAACCGTATTGTAAAACAATCATTTGAATACAGGACAGTATAGTAATGAATACAAGGTTGGAAACATTGTCACTGGCGTATTTCACAGTCCCTCCAGCTGAGCCTCTCCGTCCTCACTCCGCTGTAGCGTCTGTTTCACCTGCAGGCTGCGCAGGAGTCTTTCTCCGAGAGAACAAAATCGTTATGGGTCGTTGTTGGCTCTTTCTTTTTCTGAGCAAGAAGATTTTTATAAACGGACGTGCCACCTTCGATTATATTTGAGAACTGCAATGAACGACACATCAAAGTTTCCCATTCTTGTGCCGCACGCTGAAGTTCAGTGGCCATTCTCACCATGGTTGCTAAGCGACCAAGTGTCAGTCCATCCTCCTCTTCTTTCTCAACACGTGTGTTCTTCTTCTTCTTCTTCTTCCCCTTCTCCTTATCCTCGCTTTGTCATCTCTGCCAGGTCTTCGTCAGTCAGTGGATGTGCGTGTGCATCAATCAGGGCATTAATTTCATAAAAAAAAAAATCAGCGAAGCAGCGAAGCCGCGAAAGGTGAACCGCGATATAGCGAGGGTTCACTGTAATCAGATAACAGTGCTTCCTGAAGTTTAATTTTTCTGATCAGCTTGGTTTTAGTTAGTTATTTGATGCTATAAAAAGCATGAGACGTCATGATTGGCAGCTGCTCTATAAGTGAAGCAGTGAAGCAGTTGGAGACTCTGGAAATGTACGAGGTGTAACTTTAACTTTGTATCACGAGTCTGTGTAATAGAACAAGGTCTCCATTTGAGCAGTACTTAGATATATTAGTTAGTTGTTGTTTCTTTCTAGCCAAACAGCTACCTTGGCTTGCGATTGGCTCTACTGGGTGCATGGGCGGGACTTTGATACCACAGCTCCAGCCCCCCGATCACTACTGCAGAGGTGACGTCAAATATTTTGGCTTCACTTCTGTACAGTGGAAGGAAGCAGACAAGCGTCGTCCATCTTTATATAAAGTCTCTGGTTCTGTGTAGTTTGTAAGTGACAAGTTTTATATTATTTAACCTTTATAGTTTTGAGTTTTGACCAACAGCCAGATAGCGAACGTCCCATTTGGCTCAGCATGGAAATGACGACCACTGTAACAGAAGACAAGACGGTAAGAGAAGTTTTACACTTGAGCAAAGGTGACTTTTAACTTTTCATACTAAACAGTCTGAAAAGAAAAGACAAAAGCTTTCCAAATAGTCAAAATGGGCGATACATTTACAAGCTGCAAACAGAACCCACTGTCCTATCACCATGGCAAAGCAGTCCGACGCTAAAGAGGCAAAAATGTGAGACAATCACAGCCATCCCACAGAAATCACGACTTCCCTCAGGGTGAAGGTGCAGAGGAAAACATCTACAGAAGAACATTTGTCCCTGTTGCCTTCAATATTGTTAACCAGTGAGAACAGCTATGTTTTGAATGCAGCTTGCTGCCTCAGCACACAGCATTTATGTAGCTTCTACTGTATATTGTTGTTTTTATGTAAATAGCTTTTATGTGTTCTTTCCGTCTTAATGTGCCCTTTTGCATAGCAGATTTTGCACATATAAAACCAAAGACAAATTTCTTGCACCCAAAAAGTAGACAATAAGTGCACACAAGTGCAATAAGGACTTATATGTACAACATATCATTGATATGATGGACACATTTCTGGCTTTATTTTTCTATTACGTATATACTAATTTATTTTATTTGTATTAATACTGTTTTTACATCTATGCTTCTTGTCTCCTTTATTGCACTATCCACTTGCTGCTGTAATGTGTGAATTTCCCCACTGTGGGACTAATAAAGGAATATCTTATCTTATCTTATCTTAAAAAAAGGATTTCAAAAAAGTGACACAGCAAAATAGGAGCAGAGAGTAAGTGAACAAACTTAATTGAAGCAAGACGCACAAACCACAGCATCCCAAGTTTGATTCCTGCTGGGGACCTCTCTCTCCTCTCTCTCTCTCTCTCTCTCTCTCTCTCTCTCTCTCTTTCTCTCTCGCTCTCTCTCATTTTTGATGTCCCCCTGTCTCCATCTATATTAACTATTGATTAAAGGCAAAATACAATGTAAAATAAACCTGAAATGCAAACCATACTGCACCTTTTGCAGCAGTTTATACTCTGGAACAACAGGGATTCAGGTATGTTTTTAAAGTTTTTCAAGTCAAAATCAGAGCTGTCAAGATGATTTGTAATTGGTCAAAATTACAATCTACAGTAACACCACTGTGTGATGTTACATCGTACGCACATCATCTGTCCTGACATCCAAAGAAATAAGAGAAACACACAACTGAACAACTGATTGGATCCAGACATGCAAGGAGACACCAACAGCAGCTGTGTGGAGCGTTTCCTTTCTCTCAGGCGCATCCACACACCCACAGACAGTGAGGGTGCAGGATGAGGCATCGAGAGCAAGCACATCACAAATCACAAGGACAATCAAGACCGTGTCATCTCCGAGCCGGCGTGCAGACTTGGGGCTGTTAACAACAACAAGAAGCAGGGATGATGGAAATCATTTCCTGAAGGATCTCGTGTTGTACGCCATTAGACAATCCTGCCTATAACTTCATGACAAATGCTGCATTTTGATAAGATACTGTAACTTGCAGTGCAAAGAAATGCTTAAAGGAAGCTCTGATGAGCTGTCACAGAGTCGTACGGTAATGCAACAAAAAGACGTTGGAAGTAAGATTTAATAGCCTACATTTATGAGTTTGTTTAGCATGACAGTGCTGCCACAGTGGGAGCTTTTACTTTTACAATGCATGTGACAAAATGGACACTACATGTGATCGGTTAAAGTTTTGAAGTAACAAAGGCTGCTGTGAAAACCGAATGTCCGGCCTAATGAAGCCTGGGATGTGGCCTTCACTTCAAATAACAGATTCAGCTTTGAACCTGTGATGGGTGTGTGTGTGTCTTTACATCTACCTCTTTGAGACAGAAAGACAAAGAAAACGCCGGGCGGCTGTGTGTGAAAGGATCTCTGCATTAACCTTGCTGCTGGCTACGACCCCAGCCCCCCACCACCCCACCCCCTCGCCTCCCTCCACACACACACAAACACACATTTCACATTTCAGTTCATCGTAGGCACCGGGCCGCCACCGCTGCCCTCTCCCTCGCTGTGTGCATGTAAAAGCTGCACTTAACCTCATCCCTGCTGCCCCCCACCCCAGGACCCACTAACAGCTCACAGGCAGGCCGCCTTCAAAGGTGCAGTGCTTCAAACACACACACACAAACATTACTTCTTTTTAACCTTTATTTATCCAGGGAAAGTCAAACTGAACTTTTCCCTGCTTTTGAGTTCACACTCGTCCAACCGCGAACTTCCCAGTTCCAGTCACAAGCCCCCCCTTTACATCCCTAAAGTGTGCCCACACTGCACCCCACAACAGCAGTGACTCATATGTCTAACTCTGGCTTTTTTAAACCATGTATAATCATGTGTTTTATGAAATTGCACTGTCCCCTTTTAAATAAACTAAACTAAACTAAAAAAAACGCGAGGAAGGAAAAGCAACGAGCTATGAAACGTGCACAGCCAGACACGCTCACTGAAATGTATACAAACATGAGTCTGATTATTCTCTGCGGACTGGATCGTTTCAGTCATTGCTGAGGGCCAGAGGGGGAGGAAATAAACTGGTTCATATGCAGAAGTTTTTGTAAGGAAAGTAGAGCCAAACACCATCAGTGATGGGGAAAGTTACTCATACAGGAAGTAACTAGTTACATTAAAATGTCTGCCATCTTGTGGGATCTTTAGTCTTTGCACATTTCTTAGCTATGAGATAAAGTAAATAAAAGCTTGGATCCACTGATGGAAACTCTTCTCAGTTTACAAAACATACAGGCATTGTTCAAATAAAAAGAAATCCAGTACTAGTCCTGGAGAAACTGCCCTGTAAAATCCAGTGGTGTAAAGTACTTAAGTACAGATACAGGCCAACAATATACTTGTATTTTATTTGAGCATTTCTATTTAGTGTTACTATACTAGCTTTAGTTACTTTACAGAATCAGATTAATACAAAATATGCAGTAAATCAACTGATAAATTGAGGCTATTAAGCTTCCTAACAGTACTTAAAGTAAATCACATTAGCTGCTCCATTGCCAGCTGCAACATTAAAGTAATGTTCACATGTATTTATAAGCAAACAATATAAAATAGCCAACATTATTCTGAAATGGGCCATTCAGTAGAATGAGTACATTAACTTTTGGTACTTTAAGGTATATTTTAAAAGAAATCCAGTGCTATTCCAGCAAAATACAACAATAGGCCCGCTACAGGGAGGAAAAAAACACTGATTCACAACATTGCCCTGAAAAAAAACACAGGTATAAAGTATCTAAGTGCATTTACAGGCACTCAAGTACTGTACTTAAGTAGGCCTGCAATATAGAGGTAATTGTACTTTACACGAATATTTCCATTTAGTGCAACTAAACTAGCTTTCGTTAATTTTCACATTCAGATTAATACAAAATATGCAGTAAATCAATTGATACACTGTGATGTATTATTATGGATTTAAGCAACCCAGCAGCATATCAAGTAGTTAAATGAGCACCACCTTTACCAGCTGCAACATTACATGCGATGAATATAGTAATGCATCAATTATTATTATCCAGTGATATAATATCATACTGTAACGGGCTATTCTGCATGAGGAGCTAAGTATATTTTATGATGTTAGTACTTTTATAGTTAGCCTAGCATAAATGCATGACTTTTACTTGAAAAAGGTATTTTTCCACTGTGATACTGCTACATTTACTATTTTTGCTACTAAAAAACAGAGTAGACTACACTTGCTACCTTACTAGCTAACAGCTAGCTAACGTTAGACTTGATTTTACAGAGGAAATAAAATGCTGATGATAAGATAAGATAAGATAAGATGAACCTTTATTAATCCCCGGAGGGAAATTCGGGATGTGTACTAATGTTACATACAATACAACAAATAGATACAAAGCAGCTAATCAGAGATCCTCAGTTACCTAACTCACCGCTCACTTGCTGCAGTCATGTACACACCGGATGTTTTCGTGCCACACCATCTTCCGTCCGCCGGAAACAGCAAAAATTGCGTGTTATGTTGTACTTCCGGTATTTTCGGGCGCTGACCACTGCGCAGGCGCAGTCGCACTGCTCCTAGAGACGGTGAAACACCGCCCCCTGCTGCTGCAGCTACAGCTTCTAATTTACAGGGTTTTTATTTCTTGCATATATTTATTTTTTAATGCTTTTACCACCTGGTTACAATAAAGGCCTTTAAAACAATACAAACATGCTTACACACAGGGAAATTAATGTTATATGTTCCTTTTTTTTTTTTTTTTACCATTTTCTGCAGCAAAAAAATAAATAAATACAAATAATTTGCTAGCAACAGTTGCTGGAGACCAAAACAGAACAATAAAAAAGCGCCATAGTGAATATTGGACTACAAATATGAAATTGTAATATTGCCCCATCCTCTGTTTGTAATAGGCAACTGTTAGCTAGCTGTTAGCAAACACATTTGCACACATTATGCATACAAATGTATTTGCGTGCCGACCAAAATGAAGACAAGATCTAAATTTTAAATAAAAAAAATATTTATTTTTCTCTCCTCAGTTTGGTTGATTTGTTTTTATTAATTAATTAATCTATTTATTTATCATTATCATATTATTTATGTTTATGTTTGCTCTGTAACAATATAATTTCTTAACATACAAATAAAAAAAGACATTTAAATACTTTTTAAACATGCTGATGCGCCAAAACCTGCACATTTGAGCAGCATTCACAACAGGACCCATACCTCTGCACAGGCACACAATCCATTACTGTTTATCTCTGCAGTGGGGGTGATGTAACACTTTGAGGGACCCAGAAATCCTCCACTGATGAAACCCTTGGAGGAGCCTAGAAATCCTCCGTTGACTTCTATCACGCCTGCAGATCTACCTGGCTGTCTGTTCTCATCAGCTACAGCCCCACCAGACTCGACTGCAGGGAGGGTTCGCCACTAACACGTGTCGGCCTAACTCTGCCTGTCACCGTGACACCGGGGCCGGGCCGGCTGCAGAGGAAAAATACCTCTCTGACTTGTCACAGAAAATGTTTAACTGTGAGTGAAGGAAACATTGTCTGCCAGCTGTGTGTGTTATCAGTGCATCTCACACTCAGGACAACCGGTGGAGGCCTCACTGGGCTCACATGGCAGGGGGATGTGGGTATGTTACCCCACCCGGGGCCCTGCAACCCCAGACTGGAATCATACTGGGAGCAAGTGTACAAAGGCCCCCATCCTCATCAACACAACATACCTCCGCCAGACAGAACAAATTACACCACCCACCAACCCCCTACCCCAAAACAAGCCTGCATTACCTCACAACCAGACTATAGCGTCTGCATACGCTCTCAGAGGAGAGCTACTGCTGATGTAAAGGGGGAAGCAGGGGCCTGATTACTCATATTTGTTTTAATCTGCCTGCCATACTTTATCATACAATCTAAAGCCCGGCTTTCGCCACCTCCAACCCCCCTAAAAAACCCTTTAACAGAATCACACCGATTCATCTGCTCCACACTGATGGATGGATGCCCGCTGTTTATATTCAGCCTCTGGTTTCAGAGGAGGAAACTCCCCGCGCCCAACACAGAGCGGGCTTTGAGCGACACTGTTGTGGCTCCGGACAAGGTTTTTACAGTTAACCCACAAAAAAAAGAAAATAAAATAGTGAAATAACTTATCCTTAATTGGAATAATGAAGTCTACATTCATACTAGTGTTCTCAATTCCCCTTATAGAGAAAAAATAATTTTAAGATGGATAATAATTATAATATGTCACTAAAAATCAAAATATATAATATGAAGACAAGGGGAACTTAAAACAGCTCTCTGCTCTGCCACGTTTGTAAAATTATTTTTACAAATAAGATAACCTTCTATTTTTGTTTGTTGTTATTGTTATTTTTTATTATTTTATTTCTAAATTAGTATTATTTTCATTATATTATTATTATTATTATTTTATTTTTAATTGTATGTTGTGCTTTTTTAATATTTATTATCACTATGTGCCATTCTGTTTTTTACATACAGTATGTAATTGAATATATTATACAGTATTGTAGCACTTCTATCAACAAAGTAAAAAAAAAAAGGTCAGGGGTTCAATAATGTTATTGGGAATCATCCTAATTTATATCACTACAAAAATCTTATGACAATCCATCCAGTACTTGTTAGATACTGTATTTCACTAGTGTGATTAAAAAGTTCACCTGAATCTGTAATGTGATAAAAAATAGAGTGAAATAATTTATCCTTAATTGGAATAAAAACAAGCTATAAAGTAGGACAATGGAAGTCTGTTTTGTTGTTGACATGTTTTTCTGTTGCTTCAATCAGATGTTGATATCAGTTAAAAATATGTGTATTGAAAGGAAAATGTTTCGCCTTTTTAAAGATGAATTGAATAAATAGTTTTTAAATGGATAATCAGCAGAAAAAGATGGCTATTTTATTTTTAAAAGAGCAGATAACAAAGTGAGAATTTCAAAGCGCTGCTTTGGTTGCATTTTGAAGTATCAGGCGCCAGTTCATTTGCAGTTAATTACGTTTCCACCCAATGATTCTGATACAGTAACTGTTTTCTTCCCATCCTCTCTTCTTACATCTTCATCTTTTTGATGGTCTGATGGTGTTAAAAATATATCCTCCTGCAACAAAATAACACCTTTTTTATGAACGTTGGGTCCAAATACAAGCTGCAGCAGCAGCAGTAGCGCTGACATAACGTACATCTGTACGGCAGATTGTCCTGGTGCCAGGTGTGAAGCAATGTTCATTAAAAGTGACAAATACCTGATTTGTAAAGAAGTCACTGAAAGCAACATGTGCTAGAGTGACGTGTGATGTGGATGGTGAGAGAGAGACTTGTGAAAATTCAAAGGTTTTGTTTAGAAACCCAAGAAAGTCACGCGAAAAAGAGAGATGTCGCACAGATTCTTCCCCACATCTGTGTCCATATGCGCACATATGCAAAGCTACAGGAATCCCGCTTCACCTCATCACACCTGACAAAGATATAATCCATTGCTTCACTCTGTAGCCACTTTTCTCCTACTATGGCTCTGTCATAGTCCTGGAGGACTAATGAACCCAACACGATCTCACTGGATAAATAGCACAACTCTTATTAAACTACTTTCTTAGGTGTAAGAAAAGATCACGGTTGGAGTTGGAGGGGTTGGAGGACGTTTGTTTTGTAAGTTATGTAGTCAACATAAACACCTCAACGGCTGACTCCTCTCTACACAGATTTTCCTGCTCTTCATACTACGTCACCTGACTTCTGGAGCATTCGCTCTGAGCTTCTGTTGCTGCGCCGCAAACTGACACATGAAGAGCAAAAAATGCGTAGCGATAAGACGTGAAATGACTTAAGCAATTGCTTTTCACACGCCATTTAAGACGAAGACAAGACACACTTTATTGATCCCCTGACGGGAAATTATTTTGCAAGCACAAACAGGACCTATATACATGCATTAATGGAGGGATGCTCAAGGCACCTCGGCAATACCCAAGAGGCAAACTGGCACCTCTCTAGCTACCAGTTTACACACGGTACTTGGTCCACATAGGGACCTGAATCCTCTGGTTGTCAAGTCAGGTCTCTGCGCTACTGCTGCCCTCCAATTTGGTGAGACCAGGCTGCTATGGTGGGGAATCCAAAGGCCCAGACCCTGAAAACATACAGGTTTGCTAAGATGCAAGACCGTGTTAATCAACCACAGCAAGCAACTCATCCATCTGTCAATCAAACTCTTGCCGAGGCCAGTCAGGAGAAGAGTGACAACATCTTTTCTTTGCTCCCCAGATCTGACAGAAGTGATGCAGCATCTACACTGACCTTTTCAGGAGTCACCAATGCCTCTCAGTGTCGTCACACATGCCGAAAACACACCTGTAGCTGCCAGTAGCTCCTCAGATGGCTCTGATTGGTTCAGACACATTGGCTGCATCCGAAACCCCATGCTAAAATGCCATTTAGTATATTAAAATAGTATCCTTAGTATGAAACGAGTAATACACCAAATTGCATGCTATTTCCAGTGAAATATTACAGTATGCCAACACTAGACACTACACAGGCGTAAATATCCCACAATGCAATATGGTAGTGGTAATATCAGGCATTGACGGACAGCTGTGTAACGTTAGTAATGCTTCGATTTAACTGTAACTTTGCTACAGGTGTAATATAGTTTTTAAATTAGCTCACAAATCATCATTTGGTCACACGAGGTTGGTACAGGTTACAATGGTTGAGCGTCTCAGCAAGAAGAGATGTGATAATTATGAAGATGCATACTACTGTGCTGTACATTTCTGGACGTGAAACAGGAAACTTCTTTCTTATATATCAGGAAAATAGTTCACCAAAGTTTTTCGGGAGTTTCCAGAGGTGGCAAGTCGCGCCGGACACCCTTGATTTGCACAAAGTCGCCTTGACCTCAACTTGAAGCAAATGAGGAGCAGCCAATGCGATGGTCCGTCTCACGAAACACGACACTGCGCAACCAGAATGCATTGCACGGCTGCTTACAATCAATGGAAAGTGCAGAAAGGAAGGATGCTCCTGTGCCCTGCTTTCTTACTTAATCTTGAAGAGTGCATCAAAATTGAGTTTCTTACTTTCAATAGTTAATTTAAAATCCATTTTAGACAGCTGACAGCAAGTGGGTCATCTATATTAAGGCTTTCATAGCAAAGACGAGAATAAAAACGAGAATCAAAAGACACACCTCTCGCTGTTAGGTAACAAAACTGTTAAAGTAACCTCACTTAAAACATTTTCTCCAAAATAACTTATTGGGAGTAACATCAGGTGTACATAAACACACAAAAAAGAACAAAAAACAAAGTAAATAAATAAAAAAATTAAATGTAAATAAATAAATAAATAAATAAATAAATAAATAGCTAAAACAGGCTGATAAACAACTGAAGTGTTGGTGGTCATTTCTGTTCATATAAATCAAACCATAATTCCATTAGTCTGCCAAAATACACTACGTCCAAATAAAATTAAAACCCTAAACATTTAAACATGAAACTCACCCATGCAACATGAGCTCTGCAGCCACCACCTCACATTAAAACTATAAAACTGCACCACTTCAGATAATCGCGCCAGTAAACGGGACCTCAGCAGCTCTGCAGTGATGCAACTGATGAGAAAACGCGCTTCATGATCGGCGTAATGAAGGAAAAAGAAAAGACTTCATCACTGGAAATGGCTTCAGGTTGTTTCAAGTTGTTTAGGCTGACAGGTGGAATTAAGGATTTGATGCATTGTGGGTATTAATCTAATAAATATGAGTCCAGCGTGTTTTCAGAGATCCAATTTGTATTACACGTGAGCAGCATTCATCTTTTAATTACATATCATTACTAAGTCATTCTGATACCGATGGATTACTGCACAGTGTAACTAATTGCTAGACACACTTGGTACAAGTTAATCAAGAGTTTCCCTCGAAGGAATCCCTTTACTGTAATCTAATATACAGGAATGCTCTATTCTGGCTACTTCCTCCTCCACATGTAATATTCATGACGCTCCCTAAAAACCCTCTCCTCTCCTCACCAGGTGGGGAAGCAAGCATGCGTCTCCCGACAAAACCCCATCAGCCACTCGGTGCTTTTTATAGACTCTCCCTCTCAGTCTCTGTGAGCGGTTAAGCTGTCCCTGGGTTCCTCTTAGCTATTGTAATCCATACACAATACCCACACATTTAATGGGAGAGACGCCTGCAATAAAGCAGAGGGTGCATTTCGCAGGGAGCAATTTAGCCTTCAAACAATATGCCAAGGTTTGCTTCCTTGGGACAATACTGCTGTTGGGTTTTTTTCTGCCCTTGTCACAATGCAGGATATAGTTGTTACCGTTTGGACAGCAAAATGAAAGAAACTTTGCATTGTGACTGTTCGCATATGTGTCTTTAGAGGAAGGAATGTTCAGCCCAGCAGGGCGTCCTTTTAGCGCGCAGTGTCCGGCCGCTATCTCTCATCTCAGCCAGGCTAAATGCGAAACCCACCTGGGCTAAAGGAGAGGCCCTTCCCCCCTCCACCACGAGGATACACAATACCTTCCTCGCACTAACCTGTGGGGACAATGGACAATAAAAAGCAATCACTCTCACTTCACCAGCACAATTACTGTACAACTTAGCACCCCCACACCCTGCAGAAAGTAGAAGAGTGCTAAAAAAACAGACTTCTTTCGATGCGAACATGGCTCCAACTTCTCCGATCCTCCTCCCTCCATTTCCCTCGGTGATAAGATACACAAGACTGAGCGTGCTGGCACAGTGCATGCTGGGATAATGTGGCAGCGTGCTGCTGAGCACTTCCTGTCCACAGCGAGTGCAGGGGTTGTAGTTGCATCCTGCAACTGGGATGGATTTCTTCACTTCTTCTAGATCAACCTTAGAGTGCGTTAGAATTAAAGGGCACCTATTATGCTTCAGTGTCTTATACAGGTTTTTTATGTATGTAAAAATTACAAAGTCTGCACAAAAGGGTTATTCTACCCCACAGAAATACTGCTCCTGAACTGCTTGAAATACCTCGATTGAAGTCGCGCCTTCTCTTCGTAACATGGGTGTCACCAAGTAACTTATTTGCACAGGCTTGGAAAGTAAAAAGTAAAAAGTAATGGATTATATGGAACGGCGTCACCTAATTAGGATACAAAAGGAGGTAACTGTAAACCATTATGGTTACAAAGCAAAAAAAGATGTAATCAGATTACTGATACATTTGGTAAATATGAGGATGACTAGGAGGATTGCAATTCTAAAACACATCTGATGTAAAGAAGAATATACAATATATAAAGAACGAGTCTCACGCCTCAACAGCAATGCTTTGTGAGCGAGGGAGCTGTCAGGAACAGGTAGGTGCTGCTGAGAGGCGTCCCAGGAAATGAGCGAACCGCTTCATATTTCTGGTCCTACAAACATTACACTGGACAAACCGGGAAATGTGTAGTGCTGTACCGAATAGTTCAAAGCTAGGGCGTTATCAGTCTCTATAAGTACCATAGATGTGGATCAGAAGGGGCCTCCTACACCTGCTATTAGGTTTTATCATCTATTCCCATGGTGGATTCACTGAAAGAAGGTAATAAAAGAAGACAACACCTGTAGTAACTGAGGACAATGGATGGGACACAAAACAGTTGTGTTTGTAGAGTTTGTCAAAACACAGTGTTCACCCAGGAGACTGGTGTTTGTAAACTGTGCAAAACCAACAGTGTGTAGTTTCTAAGCCAAAACATGATGTTCTTCCCTAAACGTAACTTTTTTTTGTTTCCTAAACCTAAAAACGTAGTTTTGTGCCCAAATCAAAAGCAGTTGTTTTATTACCTAAACCTAAAAAAGTTGCAGTTTTACTGCCTAAACCTAAATAAGTTGAAGTTTTGTTGCCTAAACCTAAAGAGGTTGTTGTTTTTTGTACCTAAACCTAAAGAAGTTGTATTTTGTTGCCTAAACCAAAAGAAGTTGTAGTTTTTTGTACTTAAACCTTAAGAAGCCTTCTTGTTTGTGTTCACATGTTTGATTCAGTTTCACAACATGTTGGACCGTGTTGCTTTTAAGTTTTCTGTCCACTTGTACAACGCCGTATTGGCCCACATCTACGGTGTTTACAGCGAATGAAAAACACCTTTTTAATGGCCTGAGCAGTTGGTGCCATTTCTTAGACATTAAAGCATGTAACATGTTCAAGTAGAAACCCAAAATATGAGTATGCTCCTGAAAATAAACAGGTCGTCTTTAAAATAAACTCCATAGAATAACATACAACTATACGTCCATGATCCTGGCAGGGCCGGCTTCATTAAGATTGTGCGGCTATCAGTATCTCAGGCTTGTCATTAATAATGACAAGGCCCACCACTAAATACATGTCCACTGTTAATTATCAGAGGCCATGTCTGTTAAATATCAGATTCCTCCCTCTAAATAGTGGGCAGCTCTCCCTTGCAGTCTCGTCTGTCACTGTAAATGTCATCACTTTATTCTCCCGTTGGCGACCGTGACAGGCCCCACTCTGAGCCCCGCTTTATCTCCTCTGCCTTCCTTTCTCCTCGCTACAAAGATTTTTTTTCCACCACTCACTGCTGTATCCGCTTTCCACACGTGGCAAATGATTGCCCGGGTAAAGGTATTTTCTGTTTCAATCTTACACTTTTCCCAAGGGAGAACACACACAAAAAGTAGGGGGGAGAAGCTTTCTGCAGCTGGTTTCACTGAGAAAATTGTTCAGAATTGCCTCATTCCAGGGCAGATTAGCGAATGCATACAATCCCAGGCTAAGTGCTATTGTGCACCACAATTTGGCCATTATACTTTGTCTTTTCCATTTAGAGAACCCCTACCCAATTAAAGTAATACAGCCCCTTCCAATACCTGCTCCCAATTAAATCTGGGCGGTATTACCTGCCTTGATAGAGCTGGCCGGGGCTCCTCAGCACTCACTTGCATTCATTAGGCCTATTCAACGTGACGGAGCTGATGACAACGATTCAGCTTCCCTCCATCCCTCCCCCTTGCCACTCTCTTCTCTCTTGTTCTTTCGGACGGGCTCTCACTTTCTTTTTTTTTCTCTGTCACTCCTCTCAAGACTAGAAATGCCTGCCGCTTACTCCGAGGACTCAGAATTGGCTGGGGAATAGAGGGGAGTGCGCCCCCCCCCCCCTTTTCTCTTTCTTCGACATTTTCTCGCCTGCCCCTGGTTTTGTTTCCCAGGTAGCTCAGATTTTTTTTTTTTTTCCAGCTCATTGTGCCTTTTTCAAATCCTTCGTCCATGCTGCTTGGTTGGCACCATTTTAAAGCCCCGGCGTCACAAAGAAAGAGCTTGTCCAGGCCACTGACTCGATTGACAATTTCAGAGTGTTAAAAAAAAAAATCCACAAAAGCCGGAGCTTGGGGTGCTGGTGAAGTGGAGAAGGGGTGGTGGTGGGGAGGAGGGGGGACGTCAATATGACATGTCCAAACCCATAACCACCAGGTGTTTGTAGCCTTTCAGCAGAAATGCGTCATATCCCACTGTTCCAATTGAACTCGTGGCTCATGCAAAGAAAAACTTTTTCACTATTCACAGTGTCACATTTCATAAAGCTGCAGCTCTAATGAGCCGGGGCCGACGGAGGGAATACGCTGACAGTAGTTGTACTTATGTATCCTGTGTTCAACGTGCTAAAGAGCTCCGAGTGTAGTACTGAAGTTCCTCTGCGGGCAGCCGAATGACTTCATTTCTGTTAATGAACAGGAGGATGCAGGTACTTCCTCAATGTAGGTCAAATAGGTGACTGTACGGGGTTATTATGGTATCATTACATGATGATAAAGACTATAGGTCAATGCATATTAAAGGATATGTTGCCTATTTTAATATATCTATGTGTTGTAATGGGAGCATTTTGATATGAACAAATATCTATGATATTGGCAGAGATAACAAACATTAAATCATGTTTATTTCAGCCTGAATGATACAGTAATGGCAGGCATTATGCATGAGATAACGGCGCTCTTGCTTTCGGCGTGTCATTCGTGCCATTCGCCATGTATCCTGTACTGACTGCAAAGTAAACACATCCGTGTAAATATGCTACGCTCAAAGCTAGTGACGCATAAGAAGGGAGAAACAGTCCAACAAACACAGGACTTTCAACCAACTTTTGAAGTTAGAGACTTTTGTGATGCGTTTTCCATATTTCTATTGGAGTTTGCATGTTCTCCCTGTGTTGGCGTGGGTTTTCTCCGGGTGCTCTGGTTTCCTCCCACAGTCCAAAGACATGCAGGTTGAATGTGAGCATGACTGTCTGTCTCTATGTGTCAACCCTGCGATGGACTGGCGACCTGTCCAGGGTGAACCCGCCTTCGCCCAACACCAGCTGGGATCGACTCCAGCCCTCCCGAGACCCCTGACGGGTGAAGTGGTTGTAGATGGAAGGATGGATGTTACTCATTTCAAACCCAACCATGATGTTTTAATTAAACTTAACTAAATGGTTTTGTTGCATAAACCTAACTACGGATAGTATTGTTATACAAATAATGCACGAAAAGGCTAAAATCAGGTCTGATTTCTAGACATTTGCTATAACTTTGTGTTATGATGGAAACATTTTCATACAAAAGCACATCTATGATATTAGCAGGGATGACATGTTTTTGTTATGCATTTTCCACTTATATTAGGATGTTCACATGTATGTTTTACTTCATATATTTTACCATCAAGGCACGCGAAAAAGCTAAAATCTGGGCAGACTTATAGTCATTCGATCTGTGGCCTCTTGAAAAAACAGCTAAGAATGCATTCATTTAAACTGGCCTTTGTGTCACTTTGAGCTTATGTTTTACTGTTTTTATTATTGTAAGGCACGTTTTGAGTTATGCTCTATTAAAGGTGCTATACTAAATAAACTTGATATACTATTATTATATTAATCTTTGTTATTTTTCACAACAACTCCTATGAAAAGGACCGAAACTAACAATATATTACTTCCCCAGCACATTCTGTATTTGAAAATATGTTATAGATTTTACTATAAATATCTGTTTTAATGGGGTCATTTTGATACCAAACATATATTTATGATATTGGCAGGGGATGACTATTTTTAAAAGACATCTAAAATCAAGTAGTGGTTCAGAGGTTTGTGGAGTTTCAGCATATAAAAGAAATATTTAGATCTTATAACTAGAACCTGTATTTGCAGCAGTTGTATGTGTCAGAAATATCATAAAGTACATGGAGTTAAAAATCAGTTTTGCAGGTGTACATGCTTCCATGAAGCACTTTGTACCCAAAACACCCTCCTTGATAAATCCTCCCTGCATGTGCTATTGGTTTTACTCTCAGTGACATTTGGAGATAAAGTAATATAATGGGAGGAGGAGGAAGAGGAGGAGGAAGAGGAGGAGGAAGAGGAGGAGGAAGAGGAGGAGGAAGAGGAGGAGGAAGAGGAGGAGGAAGAGGGTTCTCCTGTACTGTATGGGAGTGACATTCTCCGGACTCCCCATGAGGGGAAACCTCTGGGTCGAGCTCAGCCGACAGCGGGGATGATATCAACTCTCGTCAATCCGCCGCGTGGCTCAAACGAGTCTAAACAGCTCTGATAAATCACTCAGCTGAACGTAATGGAGGCGGGATGGTTTATTTCACCCTGACAGACACTTAGAAAACAACTGTGGATTCCACATTTGCTCATACTTGAGTCTCTATAGGTGATAAAACAGCTCTTATTTCTTATTTCTTTCCTTACAATGCATATGCTGCAGCAAAATGTGCCACTGTTTCGTCAATATGTGCTCTGCATGTTCATGATTTGGTGAGAGTCCTTGATTGAAATTCAATTTACAACAATGTGATAAACAAATAAAAGCTATTTCATCATAATTTACAGCCACCTCCAAATTAATTTAAGCACTTTGTTTGTTTAGCGGAAACACATTTTCTACCTCTACTCTAATGGAGCCCCCCACCCCTGTTTGTGCCGCAAAAAGCCAGCGCCAGCCAATCACATTCAGGCGAAGTAGGTCTGTGTGTTCCGACCTTGGGAACCACGGCAACCCAGGGATCGCGCTCCCCTTTGATATGCCAAATCAAAGATCCCGCCTCGGCAACTGAAGGCTGCTCTGTTGCTCTAGTACTTGTTGTTTTTCCCCGTGTCCGCGTTAAAAAAGGGAAATTGGCCGTGACTTCCATTCACGCTGCTCGCATAAAAGAAAGAAAAATGATCAACCTTTCTCACCTTGGGGGAGATTTTAAAGGGTGTTTGACATGCTGCACCGTGGCTTAAGAAATAATGAGGTGTTGGGAAAAAAAAAGTCTTAAAACAATGAGTAAATATCCCCCTCCTTCCTGCTCCGTTCGGTACTCGCTGGACTCTGAAGACACATGTACAGTATGTATGCAACCACTTAGCAAAGACGGAGAGTAAGGAAAGGAAGCCGGATGGCAGCGGGAGATAAAGGATGGCTAAATTCAGACCACATGGCCACGTAGAGGAGTCACCAGAGGCTACTTTCAGTCACGGTAGCTTTTGGAACGAGGAGGGAAGGGGAGCGGGGAGGAAGATGTACAGTTTACACGAAGATATCGGTATTCATTCTTATTATCATCACAGAGAACGATGTTAAGCTTCGACACAGTCAGCTTTTGAAATCTTATGTTTGATTTGTGTGCAAAGACACAAATTTTCCATTTTTTGTCACATTCAGCGCGACTTTGAACATCGTGTTTTTTGTGTGTTTTCCCACAATTTCCAAAACAGTCTTTTCAAAATAAAACTACTTAGTTAGGTTTAGGAAATGACCTGGGACCCCAAAGTCCAGTTTGTTTAATTAGTGTGAATGCTCCGCACCGTACGGGTACGTTTCACACACATGGACGTGGACTTAAATTTAACGTAACGTTAGCGAACGGTGAGCAGTTGTTAAAGGACAGGCTTTGTCTCAACAGCGCCAAATCTCCATGGCTGTAGGTGATAACGCAGGAAGGGAGGCGAGAGACTCCTAAAAATACAAACAGTAGTAGGTGATGGGGTTGAGCGATGGTCTGCCTACGAAGGACAAGAGACGCTCAGCGGCTCAGCGGCGCCATATTTTCACATCAAACTGTGAAATAAGAGTTTATGTCGACCAAACCAGAGCTGGTGATCATTAGAAACGACGACGGTTTTAGTGAGTTTTATTTTGTTTCTGGCAAGTTTGAATGAAGTATTTTACGATGTGCTCAACAAATACACGTGGATGATGATAAAAATACACAAAACAACTTTACTACCATGAAAGCTGAGCAGTTGGGGAGAGGACGGCGGTCTCCTGGGTCAAAGACCTGTTTTTTGTGTACATAGACACAAATTTCTCTTTTTATTCACGAATTTGCCTTTTTTAACCACGATGCTGTGTTTTTTAGTCACAAATAGTCATGAGATTTGATTTTGATTTAATTTTGTGATGCTCAGCATGACTTTAAACGACCCGTATCTTTCAGGAAACCAGACACAGTCTGACATTTTTTGACCCACCCATCCACATAGACCTCCTCTCCATGCTGCATTTGATGTTCTTTGCACTTACAGTTATGTGGATTACATAATTTCCTGCTGACCATCTTTAAAAAATAGTGTCATAATGCACAAATCCAAACATTCAGTTTCATGGCTATTTCATAAATTGCCGTGTGACTGGGCTGCAAGTTTCACTGGGGAAGCTGTGAGGTGATGGTTGTTTTAGTTGTTGATCTAACTTAATTTTGACAAAAATAGCCTTTTTTTTAATTGTTACTCAAATGTTATTTCAGCTGAAATATTAGGTCATCGACAAATGCACAAAATTAAGAAACATTTCCATCCATCCAAGGTTTCTCTTCCCCTCTGCATCCACGCTCCCTCATTTTCCTCCCCAGCAGATGTTAGTGACTAGCAGGAATTAGCGTGGACACTAACCCCAGCCAGCTTTTAATTAATTTTACACAGACAGTAGAGCAGTGACCCCGTGAAAAAGGACGAGGCACGCCCGACTAATCAGCCTGAACCCCATGACATCACTCCTGGACCTGCCACGCCAGCCAAAACAGGGGGAGCCTAGGTAGTTTGCTGTGGATACAAAGCGCCAATTTATCACTATAAGCAAATGCTAACCTGGGAGTGTTGCCCCCGGCAGAATTAATTGGCCCTCTCCCTGTCTGTGAAGTGTCTGGCCTTGTTTAAAAAGACAGGCTACCCCAGAGACCCCCGCTCTCAACGTGCTGCTCTGAGGAAGCTGCGCCGCTATTGGCTGATTGATAGCCATGGAAACCCCTGTTCTGCATAACCAGGAAGTGCTAGGATTGGATGCTTAGACCTGAGGCGAACGGATGTTGTCAAGAAGCTGAATTAAGAGTGAAATCAGCTACACATCATAGAAAGACACACTGCTGGTCGGAGCAATCACGGCGTGCAGCGAGTGCCACGTTTAATGGCGTTCCTGGTCAGTGTGTCAGTGGTTTTCCTGCCAAAAATGCCATCCACACGACATGCTTTTACTTCCAGAAGGGATCATTCACGTGTCCTGCATGCTGCCGCTCGAGCTGATGGAAGGCGGGGTGAAATAAAAAAAAAAAAAAAAAAAAAAAACGAGCCACTGTACTGTGACTAAGAAAGTGTTGTAAGAGCAACTTTCTAGTACATTAGCTGGAGATTTGAGGCTCCTACTGTAGGCTGAGAGGGGAAAAAAAGAGACAACAGAGCTCTCCCCCTCCTCTTCCTCTCCTTCACCCCACCACCCACTCTCTCTTTATCTGGCCTCTCTCGTTCAGTGGAGAGCCCTATCTCGCCGGCCCATCCACGGTGTCTCCTTTCCCTGGCTCCTGTACTTGGGGGAATAATTAATCGGGCTAACAGGTAAGAGATACCAAGACGTGGCATAAGAGCAGCTTTCAGAGCTTTGTGTGTGTGGGGTTTCCACGCTGAAATGGATCCAGGGCCCTTTTCACCGGAGGAGCCGTTGAGGCAGCTGTGAGCGGATCTCACCGGACAGCTATGGCAACGCCCCCCCTTCACCTCTCCAACCTCTCCTCTTCTTCCTCCACCCTCCCCTCCAAACCCCACATCCTTTATTTTTCCTTCTCGACTCACAGAAATGCAGCTCATACATGCACGCAGCACACTGGAGGACGTTTTCCTTCATCTGTTAACACCTTTCACTGAAGCAACCACCTCCTTACATATTATAATCCTTAATCTACTGTTTTTTATCTGGTTTGGAGCCTAAAAGCAACTGTCTGTCCCGTCTAACAAAGACTTTCTAAATAAAAAAGGCCTGGATGTGACAGTAAAGTTTGTAAAGCAGCATGTTTCTGAAGGATTATTTCCTGGAGGAGGCTTCAGTTTCTTCCTGTGGGTGTCAGGTGATTGACAGCGAGCGGAGTGTAAAGCAATACTGGCGCTGATGTGAAAACATCCAAGTCGGTACACCAGAGTTGTGATAAAACGGAAAGTTTGCAGCCACGATGCCGGAAAATGCAGGATAATAGCAAGCGGAGAAAAGAAGTCCTAATTCTGATTTTGATTCAAGTCCGTTTTTATCGTCGAATATCACAAATCACAAAGCTGCCTCAAGAGGCCTTGTCATTGATCCCTTGACCCCCAATTTAGATGTGGAAAAACTTCCTAAAGTGTCCTTTAACATGGAAAAAAAAAAGAAGAAGATAGTAAAATGACAGAACAGACCATCAGGATAACAAAGCAGAGTGTGTAAAAGGAGGGTACCAAACTTTGGAAAACATTAGTATGCTATTAGTATACTTTAAACTTAAAATAAGTGAGGTCACTTTACTTTTCATCAGAGATTTTAGCATACTTAAATACACTTGGCTTATACTTAGAAGTATACAGAAAGGTCTAAGTATGCTTGACTTGTGCTCACTTTTTGATAGTGTAGCATGTCAGAGTGTCAAATCATCTCCGTTCACTGTGGAGCCATACAATAAAGACTAAGTATTTATTTTTCTATGTTGTCAGTCTCTTTAAATAATGCATAAACCATTGTCTAAGTATAACAAGTTAAAGAAAACTTGCAAATGTACTTGCAGTTTAACTAGTGTTTTACTGAGAAAATACTTTATAGTGTACTTTCATGAACTAAGAAGTGAGCAACAAGCATGCAACTAGTATACCTTTAAGTTTACTTGTAGTATAGTTCATATTCATAGTATGGTTGCAGTACAAAATACATCTTAGATGTAAAATAGCTGTGTACTCAAAGTTTACTACTAAAAAGTATACTTTTATAGACTAAAAAAATTGGCTAATTTAGTCCCAAGAAGTATTAAAGTAGTACACTTACTATATTAAGAACACTTGGGAAATATGCTTAAAAAATACTTTTATTGTAAATTACTTGTAAATCATTCAATCTGCAATATTTGCAATAATGCATTTGCAAATATTTCTATACACCCAGTGGTACATTTAAACAGAAGAGTGAGATTAAAGCAAATAGTGAAAATAACTGAGGAAAAAGGAAGAAAAGGTTTACATACACACTACGTACACCTACGTATACTTCAGTTACTTCGTAAAATAAACTTGAAGTTTACTATGTTTTCATGAAGGCAGCATTAAAGCTGAAAAAATATATTAAAATTTGAAATTAATACCATCTCTTTGCACAAAAAAACCCATTGCCAATAAAAACTTAACTGCAAAATACTGGCAAGAATGTGTTGAACCACGCTGGATAAATACAAGTGGTAGTATGATGCAGTAGCAGCAGTACAAGTACAGTAAAAGTGTCTTTCTTCTGCTCTTGTAGTGCAAACTGCAGCGGAGCAACACGCCACTGAGACTGCTGCAAAAGGGAAAACTTCACAGCCCCTCCTGGTGTGACACCCTGAAAATAGACGGCGAACTTAAAACTCTCAGATACTGAAAATGAACTAAGAAATATATTATTTATTACAGCCAACACACCGCTTCGAGGTGCTCGATGCAGGAGAGCTTTGTCCCTAAAGACAGGCAGTCTGCTGGTTTGAGGAGTAAAGTGACAGCTGATTGTTAATTCTTCTGGATGTTTTATGCCTCAATACATCACGCAGAGGAAGTGATGTATCCATATTCAGTAAAAAGTCCAATAAGAAAATACACACATATCTCCTGATAAACCAAAACTTCTTACTCATTTCAGGCTGCTGAACGTGAAGTAATATAAACTGAAACATACAGTAAACACCATCTGAAATACATGATACTCATGAAGACCTCCGGGTGACAAAATGGTGTCCATTTAGTTGTGTATTTCCTCAAATGTTAAATATAAAGCATTTTTGAATAATGCAAGTTGTAAAGTACACACATTTTGACCCTTTAAAAGGTCAGCGGTGTACAAGTACAGTAGGATGCTCTAAAGTACTGTATTGTACTCCCTGGAAAGCACACAGCTGGACTCAGGGAAGGCCAGAGCGCCGGCGCCGTGCAGCCCTCCTCTCCCTGGGCCACCGAAGGGGGAGGTCCGCCCAGGCTGCCACTTAGCCGGGGGGCGCGCTTGATGTACGACCAAAAACCAATGGGATCGATGGGAGCCCCAGCAGAGAACCTCTCCCCTCGCCCTCCTCTCCTCTCCTTTACTTTTCCTTTTGTCTTACCTCCCCCTGCTGGCTGCCTCTCTCGTTCCTCCTCCCTCGCTAAAGGCTCTCCTGGGCTTGCTTTCTTTAGCATTACAGCTCCAGAAAGAGCTTAACATAAGGGGGGAAAAGCTGGCGATGCTGCGATGCAGATTTGCATTCCGCCAAGTGCTGTGTCATGAGTTTAGGAAATGCAAAAATCCCTCGGCGCTGCTGCAATTACCATTATTTTTACATTTTACATGGCATCAAATGCTACTTAACATCTTGCATATCTGAGTTTTGAAAGTGTGGCTGCCACAGGGGCCACTACTGTAATTACTCCAGATTAAAGCATCCATGTTAACTATTAATCAATGATATTGATAACGCCCAGTCACAGATTAAATCAGTCAATGTTGATGCTTAATCATCTGACTCAGGTTCATCAACAGCAGTGATTGACAGGAAGAAGACGAAGAAGGAAGGGAATAATTAAGGGGTACAGATATTCCTGTAACTGTTAGTGATCGCCTTCATCATCTGAACATGATGTTGGTTGAAAAGGAGACAGCTGACAAATTCAGTTATTGGAAGTAGACGGGCTAATGGTGCGCGGTGATGAGTCATTTCATAAGTATTTGTGCCATTTGTTTTTAATTCACTTACTGTGGTGTCCAGCAACACATGATGCTGCAGTCTTTTCAAAATAAAGCCACTTAGTTAGGTTTCAGAAAAAAATGTCTTGGTTAAGTTTAGGCAACAAAACTACTTAGTTAGATTTCGGAAAAGATGGTGGTTTGGGTTAAAATAACACTGGAAATGATGAAACTTAAGTTTGGAAGTTAAACAATAAATAAATCAACCTTGACTTCTGGTTTCACACAGGACACAAACAGTGTCTTGGGTGAAAGTCTGGCGTCTTTTGACCCATCCATCCATCCATCCATCCATCCATCCATCCATCCACCTGTCACTATGTGGCGTTTGTCTTTTTTGGCCTTTGTCTCTTAAATGAGTGTCAATTTGCACCAATCAATACGTTAAATTTCCGTTGTGTGACTGGGCTGCAAATCTCAGTGGGGTGAAGATTGGTTTGGTTGTTGTTGATTTCAGTAGTCAGTTCAATATTCACTACTGTAATTAGTCCACATTAAAGCATTATTAATCAATGATATTGATAACGCCCAGTCACAGATTAAATCAGTCAACGTTGATGCTTAATCATCTGACTCAGGTTCATCAACAGCAGTGATTGACAGGAAGAAGACGAAGAAGGAAGGGAATAATTAAGGGGTACAGATATTCCTGTAACTGTTAGTGATCGCCTTCATCATCTGAACATGATGTTGGTTGAAAAGGAGACAGCTGACAAATTCAATTATTGGAAGTAGACGGGCTAATGGTGCGCGGTAATGAGTCATTTCATAAGTATTTGTGCTGTACGTTTTAATGAAAGCGTGCATTGTGAGTGGTGGTGGAGGGAGCGGATGCCTTACACCAATTACTGTACTGTCACTGAGGACGCATGTTGCAGCAATAATCCTCCCCCTCCGTCTACACATGTACACAGTATATTTATGTGCACATGTCCCAGCCTGTTTCCCCTTTTGTGCATTTTTTGCTGGGATGGAAACAGGGGGTCCGGGCGCAGCCTCTGCCCCACCACGCTTCACCATCCCTGGGTATGCGAAGGTGGAGGTAGAGTGTGGAGGTCTGCAGGTCTCAGGGTGGTGGTTTTGGAGATGGATGGGGGAGGCTGACACACATCTGCAGCCCAGTAAGAGAGGCAGGCTCAAAGGCTCGGGGAGAATGAGAAGGGGGTTGCAAGGGTCAGTGACAAGTGGCACACACAGGGTGGGTGTGTGGGTGAAGTGGGGTGGAACAAGTGCTATAGAGGGGCCAGGGATTGTGTTTTTCCCATGGTCCGCTACCCCCTTCCCCCCTCCCAAGTTTCCCCTCATGGACCCCCAGAACCCTCCACCCTCCACCATCCCATGGTACTCTCTCTCTTGCTGCCCTGTCAAGAAAGGAACGGGCAGGCTCAGTTTCACTCCACAGGGCCGGTGTGTTTTCAATGAATTGATACAGATGAAGAAGTTCAACACAATGGATGGATTACCTCAGCCAAAATAGAGTGGCCCCCCCCTTCTCACCACCGCCGTCCCCCCCACCGCCACCCTTCATAACCCCACCCGCCCACCTCGCTTATTCACACAGACATGGCCCGACACTGGATGATATAGACTTGCCTCACACGTAAACACAAAAACACAACTAAATATTCAGAAAGTGATATATTCTGGTCACTAGCTACCACACATTCAACGTCTGCATCAATTCAGTCTTTGTTTGCAAGGTTTCAGGTTCATACTTTGGGTTTTGACTAGAACAATTTAACATGCTTTAATGTTCAAAAAAAAATTTTAATCACACCACAAACTCTTCTGACGCTGCTCCAGCTCTAACTAGCTTTGTTTGAGGGCATACCAAACTTATGCTAACGTGTTACTCGGTGACATCACCACGTTACAGGAGAAAAGGCCAGACTTTGAGCGAGGTGTTTTGAGGCAGTTCAGGAGCAGTTTCTCTCTTCGGTGGGGCTTTGTAACAGACCTTTTACATGTGCAAAACACACCAAAAGAAAGGAAAAAAGCACAAAACCATGATAGGTCCTCTTTAACCAAAGTTGCAGAGGCACAAATGTGGTAAAAATTTCCATTTTTTTAAATTATGTTTTGAATTTTAGAGTTCTGTTTTGCATGCACTCCCATTGCAAATCAGGCACTGCTGGCATATTCCAGTGGATTACACAGAATATTGAGGCTGTGTGCTCTCAGATAAATGATACTGCAGCTTGTTAAATAAAATAAAAACACACTTCTGCGCAGAAATGGTTTTATGTTTTAAATCCGACCCAACCTGGTGTGGGAGCCAGTCACTTTTCCTGCACAATATCCTACTGACTGACTTTCTCTTGTTGCACTGAAAGAGCATTTTATCAACCTCTAACCTCGAGCCCACATGAAGAAGAAGAAGAATAAGAAGAAGAAGAAGAAGAAGAAGACCTTTATTGTCATCATACTCAGGTGCAATGACTTTTCGCATGCTTCTCTCATCATAATTAAGATTATCAAGTAAATTAAAGCAGTGATAAAAACAGTAGTAGACAGGGTTAGTTCACTTAAATTTGAATTTACACATAGTACAGTTGTGTTTTTCTTTAATATTAAGTTCACTTTCAACCTCAAGTGCGTGAACTGTATGATTTCCTGGTGAATATATGCCTGAGGAAGTATATTGGACATGAAGAAAAGAGCGCCACCTGTAGAAACTGCACCAACAGAAAACCCAAAGATTAAAGACATACGTGTGCACGCTCTGGGAAGACCACAAGAGCATCAACCTCTCACCATATCAGTGCTTATTGACATGCTGTTTGCAGCTCTCAATACATCTTGGACAAAATGTACCACCGGAGGCCCCGCCCTGCGTCCCATAGCTGCAGCAGGAGGTGGCGGCGTTCTTAGCTGTCCAGGCTAATGGCTACGAATGGGGCCTAATGCACACTCCTCCCAATAAATCACATGCACGGTGCCCTGCTTAGACATTCAGCAGCTCGGCCGACCACTCTGCTCCATCGCACGCTCGGAGATTAATGAGCACACACCCATTTACCTTGATGCACAAAGACACACACACACGGACACATGCTCAGATTTATGCAATAACACTTATGGGACTTTTCTATTGACTAACATTATAGAGTTTGTATTTTTCTATCCTTCTGAGGACATTCATGACTTGCAGGTACATGCACCAACACCACAATGTCCAGCAAGGGTTTTAGCAACACTTGCTTTCTGTCTGGGGGACAAAATGTCTCATCGCAAACATCCACCACAGGCAAAATAACACACTGACAAAGGGAGACAAGTGTGCGAGTAATAACGGTAGGCGAGTTGAATGATCAATAGGCTCTATGCAGGAGACACAACTCTACTTTTCCCTAGTTTGGGATGAACTTCCTCCCTCGGGAGGCTGCTGCAAGCTCTGATCTTTCATTTAGAGTTATTACAATCGGATGCTAACATTTCAGGGATCCAATGTGCCGAGCCGAATGTGTTTTCCAAATGTTTATTTTAGCAAGAAATAATGCACTCAACTAACCATATCTGTGGCGTTATCATCATCGCCCAGGCTATTTACAAACTGTATCTATTAATCATTTTTGAGCATGTACAGCAATTAAATTAGGCCGGGTCACACTTGAGCAATAATACGATTTTAATTGCGTGGGGCAAGGCTCTAATTCAACTATCTCTGGATCGCTTGACGGGGGCAAACGAAACGCTCATCGGGAGCACAAAGACAGAAAGAAAGGAGGAGAAAGGGAGGGATATCAAATAGCAGGCAGTTTGAGTTTCAATTTACGTGAGAATGAATGAAAGGAAGAACAAATGGGAGCGATAAAAAGTCAAATCAAAATAGTAGACGGTCTATCTTTTCAATTATGCACCTGGGTGTTGCAGTCTGAAAAGACAAGCGCAATTACAACCAGACATGTGGATTTACCTCGTCTCCTCTCCTCTGACAGGACAAAAAAAAAAAAAAAAAAACCTTTCAATACATCTCATCTCCAATCACCTTCAAATACAGCTCTGCGATGCCAGGTCAAACCCCTCCACCTACGCCCAACAAGCAAAATAAACGTGCCACAGTTTAGGAAACACTGGAATAAAAGAGTGTAAGATGGTGAAACAAAAACAGGCAGAAAAATGGCCAAAACCCTGAACAAAACACCAGCAATATGAATGTTTACTTGTTGAATCTTTTATCAGTTTTGTTTTTATCTGCCTCCCTCTCTGGGTGTTATCTATGCAGCAGGTACTGAGCTATGCATCGGGGCTGTGTGGAGCTGATTAGAACAGTGATAGATGGGAGGGTGGATGACCTTAGCTTCCGACTAAACACAAGGTTGGACATTTGTCTCCTCGCTGCATTTGCATGCTTTCCGCCCGTTTATGGCAATTTGTCACCATACTCGCTTTGCCATTGAGAAGACACACACACACAAAAGGGAAGTGCAAGGCTAGATTCCCGGGAATTCAAAGCAGGTTATGATGAAGCACTTCCACAAAGTGCAAAACGTGCCACTTCTCCTCATGCTTAGCCTTTCCTGTTAGTAATATGTGAACTCGTGGAGGTGTAATTAAGGTACACTGGTGCAGAAATTCATCTTATAGCAAAACAGGGACGACACCAAACTCTGTGTGCATGCAGAAAACAGCTCTCTCTTCAAAACCCCGGCTCTGATCTCCCACTCTGCACTCGCCACCCACAATCACGCACCCGCCGTCCACACGTACGCGAGACACGCTGATGAATGGCCTGTCATGCTGTTTGGTGATCAGTGAATTATTTACACTCATATACCTTTAATAATTCAGAGGCCCAGTCTTAGCAAATTACGGCGCCGCTCCCCAAACCAACAGAGTTCACTCAGCCAAGGCGCCGCACGCCGCCCGCTCATGCACTCCTCGACGTGCCCTTGGAATGTGATGGTGACATTTTTGCAAGGCGCTAAATCTCCGGCGTAATTCAATAATTTCTCTGAAAGCGAGACGTGTCTCGGAAAATCAGTCCGAGAGAACATCTCCACTGTGATCTGTCTGTATTGAGAGGGAAGATGTTTCCTGACTTCCAGAGCTGGTAAAGAAGCTTCACAAGACGTGAGCACATCTCAGCAGTTTATGATTACTCAGCCGTTGATAAACTTGCTTGTTCCCACTGGTATGCATAGTGGAGATTTAATGCTAGTGTCTGCATACTTTGTGTGCTCCTGGAGGATTAGAGAGTAGAACCATGAGTAAAAACCACCCAAAGATAATAATATAAAATGCATTTTTTTCCAATTTATGAACTGAATGAAATAAAAAAAAAAAGTAACTGACAATAGATGCGCCAATCCACAAGCTCCAGTTTCAAGATCCACCCTGAAATAATGTGAAGGTCTTTCCTCACAAAGTGCGTATTTTTCACAGAAAATCGTCACACTTTTATAATAAATGTGACCTCACGTTGTGCAACATACAGTGGCTCCTATGATATCTTATGTAAAGTTAATTCATTTTTCGTTTCCCTACGAATGTCCAGCGACACGTGTCGGTTTCTGCTCCAGTTTCCTTTAAAAATAAACCTCCATATCCACAGGAAACAACTTGGTTAGGTTCAGAAAAAGATCACAGTTTGGGTTAAAATAACTACGGACGTGGTGCTGCTTAAATACAGAAGTTATATGACAAATGAGTCGACGCTGACTTGTGGACTCACACAGGACACAAACGGCCGTCCCCTGAGCGTTCCACCTCCTCCCTGTGAGGCGTCCGTCACTCTTTGGTTCACTTCACCTGATTTAAATACAAATTGATTTTGTGAGATCTATATACAAATAACAGTGCATTACTTATCGTAGGACGGTATATGTTTACATACGTTTACACACTGACTCCATCATTAAAGATGTTAGAACGTGTTTGAATTTCTTGCATGTTTTCGCATCCGTCAGAGTTGTTTGAAGACTCAGAGCCACTGTAGACACAAATGTACAATGCTTATGGGAATATAATGGGCTCAAAAGTTTTGGAAACAGGTTCACTAAACATCCCTTCATCACTAAGAAGAGTGACCATGCACTAATAGACTCTTACAAGCTAAGAATCAATAGGTATAGAATAGAAAGATGTGGACAAACCAAGTATGAATCATTATATTAAGGACTTATCAGCATGTGATTGTGCTCTAGGCAAATAATCAATAGATTGGGACGAGCGGTATGCATTGCAGCCACGTCATTAACTCAGTTTCGTCCTGTTTGGCGAATCTTCACAATGAATAAAATAATAAAACCTATTGGACACAGGGTGCAAAATTTCTGTGCGTAGCGACTTTTATTGGATGACAGAATTAAAAAAAAAGAGTCCGCCCTAAACTCTCATTTTCAGTTTTCATTGTCAGGTCACAGTCGTCACTGGAAATCCACTCCTCTCCCCCAGAGCCTTGAATACGTTGACACTGAAAGCTCTTTGAATATTTACCGACCAACATGATTCATTTCTACTTTATCAACAGCAGTTACAATTACATCTGTGTTAACGCGACTTAATTAGTATCTACGTCTCGCTATGTTTGACATAAATCTCCCAAAGCAAATCAAAAATGTATTTATAAATGCATAGCTGTGTATAGATGCCATAGCAGCCTCTGCCACCACCTGCAGTGCATCAGCACATACATACATATCAACCAATTGGCTCCCAGTGTGAACATCCTGTCAGTCACACAGGGTAAGCTGGTCATGTATACATACAATGAGAGATTAGGCCTTGTGAGTTTTCCTCGTCATCAGCTAACACACACACACACACACACACACACACACACACACACACACACACACAGGCCCCGGCAGACACTTCCAGGTCCCTAACGAGGTCGCTAATTAACTCTCCCACTTGCGCTCGCTCGTTTTCATCCGAGGTGCACATTGCTTTTTTGACAGGAGAAAATTGCCGGGCAATTAAATCATCTGAAGACGAACACTCCAGCAGCTGGTATTAACAGCTAAATGTTACAGCCATTTTCAAAAATGCAATTGTGGAGAAACTGTACAGTCAGTGACTGACTGCTATAACGCTCCCTAATAACCCACAGCTGAGGCTTTATGGCGCTGCACTGTACTAATGCTGCACTGTATGTTGGTGGTACAAGTACTTAGCATCGCAGATCCGTTCATGCAAAACACGTCACGCTTTGTTTTTGTCGTGTCGCCCTGCTTTCTACAATACAACTCTTCTTTTTCCATCTGAGCAAACTGTGCATATCTGACGTTCTTCTTCTTTTCTGATTTATTGTGCAATAATTACCTTGATTATTATTCCAATAAGTCATCACATAATCATGCCCATCACAGTTTTCTTCAGATTGCTCATAGGTCAAAACCCAAATATATTCAATATACAATGACATCAAACTCGAAGCTCGAACCAGCAAATGTTTGGCATTTTTGCTTTGATTAATGACTTAAAGTTGTACTTAACAATATATCTACATCAATAAAGGATCAACCGAGTTGTGTAATGTGAAAGGAATTGCTTAAGGCCTTTACAAACCAGCAGCGTAACAAATAAAAGACAGAAAAATGCAAAATCCTCACCTGTGAATATGGTACGTCCAGGGCTTTTATTGTGAAAGGTAAGAACAGAAGGAGTGGATCCGGATTGCGCTGACTCTGCCAAGACTGAAAGGAATAATAAAAATAATATTAATCTTTATCTGTATAGCACCTTTCTGAACAAGTGCTTACACAGATAAAATACAATACAGACAAAATGTTGAGACATTAAGACAAAATATGAGAATACTAAGAAACATAACTATTAATTATTATTAAACAATATGCTACAGAGACGATGCATAAGTGGAAAGAGGACGATGTAGGGTGTGGAAAAGGTGCACCAAGCTGCTGCCTCATGGGGTTAAAAAAGGCCTTTTTAAATATGAATATGGGTCTTTAAAAGAGATTTAGGACTGGTTAATGAGCTAGCTAACCTGAGGTCCTCAGGGAGGAGCACTGATGGCAAAGGATCTGTCTCCCTTAGTCACCAGCCTAGACCTGGTCCAACCAGTACAGCCTCGTCAGAGTACTTCAGGTCAGAAAGCAGCATGTAGGGAGTGAGGAGCTCGGTGAGGTAGCTCGGTGCTGAACCATGCAGAGCTTTAAAAGTTAATCACTTAACAGCAACCAAACAGAGAAACGTCTGCACTTTGTCAACTGTACAACGTAGTTCACGGTGTAGTTGGTGAGCTGGCATTTTTAAAATCTGGGTTGAGAGAATTAAAAACTCTGGTCATTATTGACGGCAGCTTAGCTACTTGAAAATAGGGTGTTTATGCATGATGTCCCATGTCACACTAGTCACGATTCTCTCTGACCAATCAGTGGTCTGCAATGTTTCAACTCCATCTTATAGTATTGGTTCAGCTGACCGGGAAACTCGACCAAGGTGGTACCAAGAATGGAGTAATTCTCTCTGCACCATCCACAACTTTTGCTAATGGAAACACTAATGTGTTATAAACCAAACTGGACTGTTTGGTAGAAACGTGCCAAAATAAAAGACTGGCTGGTGAACATAGTTCAGCATTTAAGAGCTCAGGATATGGTGGTGGAGACCAAAAATGGAGCCAAAAGGATAGATGGACATAAACAAAACTAAACAGTAATGTGTTTGTTGGATATGGAAATAGGCTGTTTGAAAGTTGCTATAAAAGTCACACTATTTTCATCCTACACCCCTGGCAGTAGGAATTATTTGCGAATAATATTTGACCCATGTCTGCACACACACACACACACACACACACACACACACACACACACACACACACACAGTTTTTTGGGCTCCACTTCATCTCAGTGCAGCCTCCTGGGTCCCCGTCCTCTTCTGAAACTGATTTTTGTCTCCTATTTTGTTAACCTTGCTCGCAATTAACCCCACGCTGCGAGCCAGCCACACATGGGCCAATGGAGGGCTGCCTACAGTATGTGAGCGCCCAGCCTCGTGTGAATCGCCGCATTGTGTCATCTGTCCTGTAAAGAAAAGGAGTGGGGGAGAAAGGGGACACAGAGAGGGAGAAAGAGTGCTGTTTTTTAGGGGTACGGTATTCTTAGCGGGGTACCCCCAGGGGCGATGACAGCAGCAGCGTAGGGTGGAGGGTTTGTTTCTGTGTCTGTGCAGGGAGGGGGGGGGGGGTCCCATCCTGACAGGTTCTTTTGAAAGGGGTGGGTGGGGGGGTGTTTGGGTCAGAGCGGAGGGAGGGGGTGTAAGTAGGTGAGGGCCGGTTTTGTGGTGCCGTCAGAGATGGCGTGAGTCGCCATCGACGGGGGGTCATTGTACCCGCTCCATTCTGCCTGCACACTGCTCAATGGGCGGATTAGAGACTACGCCCGAGTCTTAATCTTTGAACTGTGCAGACACAGATGCACAAGTCTGTCAGATCCCATGCAGCTCTGCTGAACGCTCACATCGGCGCTTACACTACAATCTATAGGTCTCATTTGCATCGCCAAATGAGCTGTAATGGTGTTACCCGCACTACTGTAACGCTGCTTTTTCTTTTTTTTTAGAGGAAAAAGGTCAGTGTCTGCAAGGGGGAAGAGGGGGAAAGCCAGGTCTCTTTACAGTTCTCCAAGTTCACCAACTCCAGCAAATGAGCATGTACAAGCCAAAGGGCCTTTTATTGCAAATCTAATTCATTTCTCTAGACAACTGTGAAATTTGCCATTGACATTAGTCATTACCCCAAGGCTAACGAAAAGATGATCTCAGTTAATAAATGATCCCTAACAAGGAGCTCTCTCTTTCTCTCTCCCATTGTGTTAATGGCGGGGGCAGCTGTTAATGCCACGCCGTTACAGAACAACACTGCTAACACCGACTCTGGCTCCACTTCCCTCTCAGTCCTTCTGCTTTCATTTGGCTGCTGGGTACCCCTCCCCACCCTCTTTTTCTTTTTTTTTTTTTTTGCCTCCTCCCAGCATCACCCTGCAGATCCTGCATTATGCAGTGGCATCATTAGAGCCTTGATTTCAGACGCTTCCGGCGCCGTTTCTGGATTGCGGCTGCGGCGTTTCCGGATGCTGGCCGGCTCGGATTCCAAGACGAACTGAATACGCCATTGGGAACAGATGTGAATGACAGCAGCGCTGAGAAATAGAGAGAAAGGGAGAGATCGCATGGATCGGGGAGGAGGAGGGGAAATCATCTGGAAGCGACTCTGACCCCCCACCTGGCCCTGGCCATCATTGATACTAAACAATGAGGAAGCTGTGCTAAGCACCATGGGTAAGGGTCAAACCACAGCGACAGAGCTTACGCAGCCTCCGTTTTCATGCAAGAAGAAGGTCACCAACTGTAATCAAGCGCTTTTGTTTCCATCAATTTACATAATTTGAAACAGATCAGTTTTATTTTTAGTCCGTAATAATTGTGAAATCCATTATTTGGGTGCAGAGGCATCAGCGTTCGTCTATCTCTAACGACAAGTCACATTTTCTCATCTGAGGGAAATTGTTCAAATTGTGTTTGCAAGAGGAGTCCCCTGCACGTCTAGTGTGGGAAGCACATAATACAATATTTTTTTTCCCACTTGGAGTTCCAATTTATTGAAGTAACCGAGCAGAAAATGCACTGACAGCTGTAGCACTTTATAGGGAATTAGTATATACATTCTACACCCCGCGAGAAAAGCCAAGCCATATTGTATTTTCTGTAATTGCCGGAGCCGGGGAGAACGAAGGGGCAACGGCGAGTCGGGCAATTACAAGCTAAAGATGACAGGGTATACTTTTAGCTTCAGATCCTGCTGGAAGCTGGATGGAAGTTGGGAGAGAGCAGGTGTTAAATGACATGAACATACTTATTGGTCAGCGTCGCTGCTCATCAGTATTATACTTTCAGGCGTTGTGTTTAACGGAAATGTACAACATGCAACATTTACCCTTCAGTAAATTATTATCAAGCTCATTTTGGGAATGAACTCTAATTGGCAAATTTGCAAGTTTGCATTAAAAATCTTTGTCAGTGGAGTAGATTGTTTTACACTTATTTTCCTGTCGTCAGGACTTCTGCCATCTTCCTCCACATGTTAACCAACTTCAAACTGTGGCCCAGATCATCTATTTGCAAGGTTGAAGCTATGTCGATTGGTCATGATAGCTAAACTGGAAAAATCAGGGTGAAAATACTGTAACTTTTTCAATAAATCTTATATAACCTTCTGAAATACTTCAACATTACAAATGAGACTGACATCAGAAATTTCTGCTCTGCCACCTCTATGTGTTGATTAGGTTTAGACAACTATAACAGTTCATCTCTGAGGTTTCAACCCCAGTGTTTGCACAATCAAATCAACCTGTGTCCTCCAGTCTAGTTTAGTTAAGCCACACACCAGTTCTGAACTTGGTCAGTACCACAAAGAAATCTCCCAGCTGGACTGCTATCAGCTTATTAAATATGCATTAGCAGTTGTTATGAGCCTCATCAACGTGGGTCAGTCGGGGCCTGCTGCACCTACTACAGTAAAAGTGAAAAGAAATGTAAGACTCAATAAAACATTGGGATTTCAACCCAAAGACACAGCTTGTTGAGGCTCAGGTAACAAAAAAAGCTTAGTTAAGTTTAAGTTTAAGTTTAAAAGATAGGGCTGGGTGATTAACCACATTTTATTTCCAATTACGATTTTAGCTTCCAAAGATTATGAAAACAAGATAATTGAGATAAAACAATTATTGTGCTTTTTGTGTTGTAAATCCAGATCCAGACCAGCTCTAGATGGACTTGGACAGGTCAGGGGTGAAGGTGACGGGGTGTTTTTGAATGCAAAGGGTCGCGCCACTTCACAGTATGGGATGCCTAGTGGGCTGCTACTAGACACCTGATTGGACGAACACTTTCACTTGTGGGCTCCCCCTCACAGTTTGTTTTTCTTGTATATTATGGAAATAATTCACTTTAAAATGTGTTTCTGAAACTCTTTGAGGCGAGACGTAAGCCTGAATATGTCTTTCTCTTAAGTTTTACGGGACTTTCCAGAGGTGTTGAGTCCATGTATGTATTAAGAGAACTGGATACAGCATTGGAGGCGTGGCCTCGTTCATTCTTATGAAAGCTGCTCAGTAGCTCATGAAGTAAATGGGTAGACTTCCTGGTCTGGAAAAGTACCTGGACCTTTTGGGCCTTCCTAGGCCCTAGGGTGCATGTGGGTGTGATGGGTTGTGTGGTGGTGATGGTGTGGGTTTCCAAAAAAAAAAAAAAGGGAGGGAAAAAAAATGGGGACTTGTATATTTGGGGGTTGAAAAATGAAAAAGGAAAGAAGTTCACCTCAAAAAAAAAAAAAAAAAATCATTCTCAATGCAAATACTTGAGAAAAAGTCTTTTGGGCCAAATGGCATCAGGAAACGTACACAGAAATTGCAGCACCACTGTTGGCCATGTTGGGATCAACGACCAGCGCTCTACCTGAAGGTTTGGTTGAGTTGCTCTGGATGCCCCTGATTTGCATTAAGAAGCCTAGACCTCAAATTTATCTATGCAAACGAGAAGCAGCCAATGTGACGGTTCATCTGTTGAAGTGCAACCCTGCGCTGCCTGCGGCGATGTCAGCAAACCTCCCAAACCCGTCTGGAAACACTGACCACATCTTGTTTTCATCATCTTTGTGGGTTTGACTTTTTTTTTGCTGTGTCACTGCCATTAATATCTACAAATACAACTAATTGTTGACAACAGCACAAAGTTCGTCATACATCTAGCCTCTTAATTTTGCTCTCAACGTGAACCATATTGATGCATTTAAATTAAAATGTAAGTGATGAAATGTTCTTGAATGCACAATGTTTCCAAAGTCACTGAGTAATCGTGCTAAAAAATCATGATCTCAGTAGTGACCACAATAATCGTGATTATAATTTGTGCCATAATGGAGCAGCTCTTTGATTGTTTCCACCAGTCGTCTACTTTTTCTTTACAAAGACACAGGAAAGTGGAGCAGAGGTCTCTGGTCTGATCCGACAGAGGGTTTTTCAGGCCTGTTGCTCTGTCGGCGTGTGAATAAACACAGCAGAGAACACAGTGTTTTCTCTGTCTTTGGTATTTGTCAGGCTGATGTGCTGTTTGGTGTGCAGAGCTGCTGAACTGTGAAGTGCCCGGGGCATTGAGAATAAAGAAGGACCTGACGCTTTATGAACCGGCCAGCCTGTCCTGTGTGCAGGTGAACTGCCAGAGGCCTTTGTGGGCTGCTCAGAGAATTGATGTCAAATGAGAGCGACTTCAGAGGTTGGTCAGGTGCATGAAATATGTATTCCAGTCCAACTGTCTTTGAAAACATTTTCTTCTGCAATTGATGGATTGATTTAGACTCTAAAATGGGAACCAACTGAACTGCCCCATGTGGAAAAAGTCAATCAAATGCGACCCAAATGAATTGATTTGCTGTATTGTTTCACCAGATCAGGTGATGCATAGTTTATTCACCACATTTACAGCACTCCTCTGCAACTATACTTCAACACTGCAGCCCTGGGGATGCTAACAAAGAGATGGAGAGTACTTAGGATGTAAAATGCACAGAGCTGCAATGTAAACACTTGTCTTCCTTCATATTAGATTTTCCATCATCTTCATTGCTGCTTCTTTTGGCGAGAAGCACATCTCACACTCCGGCATTTCAATTTGCAACGCCGCCGTTCTAAAGTACATGTTCATTTATTGCTGTTATTACTTTGTCATGTCGGATAAATTGATAACATGACATAACTTGTTTGCTGCCTTGTTGCGCCGGCAGTCTGATTATGAGGTCAAGTGCGTTAACAAAATGACGAATGTGGGAGACGGGAGAGTTGTCAGTCCTTTTCCACTCCGAAAATTAAGAGTAGTGCTCTGCCAGTGGTGAGGAAGAGCACACATTTCTCTTTTCAGAGCTAATTCACTCCTAGAAAGGACCATGGATGATCCGTTTCTCAGATATTTTTCTGCAGATATCAGAAAATGTAGATGAAAACGAGCCTAGCAGGTCAGACAAATTATTGGCATGTTTGGGAAAATGCAGAGTTAGAATTTGGCTTCCACATCCCCCCTAATGATGGTCAAATTTGGAGGGAATTGGCAGTGATTAAGAGGAGGACGGAGCAGAAGGAAAAGCCATGTCAAGGTCATGCAGAGCTCATTATAAGGACTGTGTCCTCCTGAGTGTTTTTTATGGTTTTGCAGGCTGCATGGAGGGTTAGCTCCAAATTAACAGCATCCAAAGGGTTCATGATGGAACATCTTAGTGGTGTGGCGAGTGGTTAGAATCGTCAAACCTCGTCAAATCACGTGAGCCCTTTGACTAGTTAGTATTGTGAGCTGTTAATCACACGAGTCATTAGTATCGTGAGCCATTTGTATTGTCAGTTCTGTGAGTCATTAGTATCACCAATTCTGTAAGTTTTTAGTATCATCAATCCCATGAGTCACGCGAACCCTTTTACGTTTGTATGGTCAATCCTGTGAGTCATACGAGTTGTTAATATCGTGAGTTGTTAGTCATGTCAGTCATTAGTATCATCGATCCTCTGAGTCATGTAAGTTGTCAGTATCGCCAGTCCTGTGAGTCTGGTATGGTCAGCCCAGCAGGTCAGAAGAATTATTGGCACTTTTGGGAAAATGCAGAGTTAGAATGTGGCGTCCACATCCTCCCTTAGTAATGGTGAAAATATGGAAGGAATTGGCAGTGATGAAGAGGAGGACGGAGCAGAAGGCAAAAGCCCTGTCAAGGTCACGCAGGGCTCATTATAAAGGTTGCTAAGCTACAATCTGTGACGGGTAGAGGAGCCAGACTAGGACGAGAGAAATTGTGTGTGTGACCCCACAAAATGGCGTCATACCCCGCGGTCCTAATTTACAGTGGGCTGCTTTTCTAAAGGGAGTGTTTTTTTTCTGGTTTTGCATGCTGCTTGGAGGGTTATCTCCAAATTAGCAGCATCCAAAGGGTTCATGATAGATCATCTAGTTGAAAAATGTGACCACAAAAATCTCTGTTGCAACACTTGCTGTGCGCCTGATATATTTTATTTGTATTCCATTAAACACTGAGAGGTGCACATTTTCAAGTGACCTCTTTTATACAGTGGCAATTAAAGAATCTGCCTACAACTGGCGGAAACACTTAATGAAAAGGGAGAAGCCTCGCTCAATAGAGCACTTAAATGACTGTGAACGATGCGCCGACAGTGAGGACCGTACCTTCAGGGTGCAAACATATCACCGGTCCTCAGGGGACGACTATACTGTCAAAGAATCCCCATTATGTGTTATCACAAAGTCAGACAGCAAAAATCTTCAAAACCAGTGTCTGTGATGGGCTAAGAAAGAGCTGACAAGAGAGTGCCTCCTTCCCCCCATTTGAGTCACTTTGAAAACTTAGCGGATCCACCTTTTAACAATCCTATGGGGATGAATCAACCTTGCGCTCCTATCTGAGACGGTACAACCAGCACACCTAGAATTACAATGGAGGCACATCAAGGGACGGCCAAGCCTGACTGACAAGCTTCATAAAAGCGCCGGGGCTGCCTTCATTTGCATGGCGCGGTTTGGACTTAATCAGGGCTTTCCATGGTGCCATAGCGGGGGCCCCCTTCCCCTCTAACCGAAGCACCCTTCCCCATGAGGGCCGCCGGTGAAATCCTCTTAATAGCAGAGGGCTAAAAGAAGAGTTTGTGCCCACAAGGGGGGCACGGGGCTGGTTATTCCATCGGGACTGACCTCCCCTCTACCGCCTGGCACCTCCCATTAAAAAAGCTTTAATTACAGAGAGATGACTCCCTCCCCTTCTCCTCCGACTCCCCCTCCACCCTCCCCACGCCTATCTCTCCCTCTCCACAGGGGAGCACTCCTTGTCTCCTCTCCATTAAGATTGAGAGAGTGGGCCCGCAGAGTCTTCCACTTCCACGCATGCAGCAGGGAGCAAATACCATTTTCAGCTTCAAATGTCTTTTCACAGATTTTATTTATTTATTTATTTTTTATTTATTTTATTTATCTTTGGTCCATAGATATAACATTTTTATTTTTTATCTGTGAGGCAAATTAAAAATGATTCATGTGTTTGAGCATACTCGTTTATATGTAAAGGATTTATCTAAAAACAACTGGTAAAATACCACTGATTGGACGGCGCCCCTCGGCATCGGATACCAACGCACGAGCTTTTAAATAACTCCAGCGTAAAACCATCCGCAGAGTTAATCGACGGTTGGAGCAAGAGACGCAATATTAATAGCGCCAGAGTCTGCTAAGGAGGGGGGGATAGTCCTGGCTGAATACTTTCAACCAGGAGTCTGCTGTTCATGACCCATGTGAAATTAAAAGCATCATTGACTCATTTTGTCATGTCAGTTATTTCTGTCATCATTCCTGTGAGTCACGTGAGTCATTAGTTTCGTGAGTCGTTAGTGTCATCTGTTCTGTGAGTCACTAGTGGTTAGTATCGTCAGTCCTGTGATTCAAGTGAGTTGTCAGTATTATGAGGCGTTAGTATCGTCAGCCCTGTAAGTTGTTAGTGAGTTGTTAGTCGAATAAGTTGTTCATCAGTGATGTTAACGCCAATCATGACCGTTTCCTAACCCTAACTAAGCGGTTGTGTTGCCTAAACCTAACATCCCGTGAAAACAGAGGTTTATGTTGAAAGGACACTGTGCAAGAAACAAGTGTATTTTGACACGTCGGCCCTGGTCCATCCAAAAGTAAAGAAAGAGGGGTGTCTGGGAGTCAGTTTCCAACGCTGAGGGCCATTGACCAAGCTTTGCAAAGATCTGGAGTGTTTTGGCACATCTGGGTTTTAAGTCTGTCAGAAAAGATTAGAAAGGACAGATTGTAGTGTTTTCACCTCTTCCTCTCTGTCCGTTGGCCCATACAGCAGCACAACACATAATGTTCCTTGTACTGTCATGACAAACCTCTATTACACCATGGTGATACCTGGAGGAGCCAGAAACCGCTTTTCCCTTCCTAACAACCAACTGTTATCAGCTAATCCCAGTGAGAGACGCTTGATTTATGTTTCCTTGGATAATAAAGTACAGTATCGCTAACATGTAAAGCGTTCCCCAAGCGCCACCTCTGTCTCCTTGATTAATGCCGATTTAATTAAGCAGTGTGCTAATTAAGCAATAAATAATGACAAGGTGTGCATTTATGCAAAGATAATAGCAAAGCTTTGGGTGAGGTGTTACCCTGGAGAAGTTGCCCAATCAGATCATTTCTTTTGGACAACAATGGGCTGAGATTAAATGCATCCAGCGGACATGTTTGACCATTGTTATGCAGTCTATTAAACATGTCTGATAATCATCACAATGTCTATTTGCCCTGAATGATAATTAATAGAGCAATAATCAGGCAACAAAAGAGGGAATTGTGTTGCATTTTCAGGGCTGTTTGAAATTTGATTTCAAACTTATCTGCAACTTTCACTTTAAACCGTTTTTTCTGCAACGCTGTGTCATAAACTAAATTATAAATTCATCAATGTATCAGAAAGTAAGACGCCGTCCTCAACAGTAGGACATCCGATAGAGCCATTAATCACATCACACCCTACTGTCCCAAACTGCACACCCTGAGCCCCACAGCAAAAAATACCAATTTCCTCTTGGTTAGCGTCAGCAGCACTCGTCGCCAACATCCCCACGCCACTTTTCTGATCATCCGGTCACACGCCTATTTGCTGCAAATATGCTTCCCCCCTCATGTCAAATGTCTCCATGTACGGACTCCTGATATGTGTATAAGAAGAGCGTTATTTACACTGATTAATGGTCCCCGGCTCTGGCGGGGTGTAAGCCGCTCGCGTCCAGACAGCAGTGACAAATAAATCTATCAATCATAAGAGGGATTTTCTAATCCCAGAGCCATCAGGCAGAGTTGCAACCTAAACACTTTGTCACCGAGCGAGCACCCCCCCCCCCCCCCCCCGTTTGCTGTAAACACACACTTAGTGTATAGTTAACACAGCACTTTGAGCGACAGAGCAGCCTCCAGGTTGGTACTGTAGCTTTTTAGCATGGTTCAGTTTCCATTCCTTCCTCTGTTAACAGCTAAAGAGTGTTTAATGATCATTAATTAGTCCTTGTGTGATTTCTTAAATTCAAAAATGGAGAATATTTTAACAGGAAATTAGTCTAGCTGGGATATTTAATTTCTAATATCCACTTGTAGTCATTTCTACTAATGTATCTATAGGATTAAAGAGGACATCATGAAAAACTCGTGTTTTCAGTGCTTGTCCTCATACATTTGGGGTATCTGGAGTACCTACCAACCCACAAACTGTGAAATAAGAGTTTTTTGTGGGCTGTGTCGATCAGAAAACGTGATTCAACAAGCCATTGGCTTCCCTCTATGTCACATGCAGGCTCATCAGAATAAACCACCCTCCCACTCTGCATGTCATGAGGATGCAGTTTTTCCTTTTCACTGGTCATTTTTTCATTTGTACGCTACTTTCCGTGTCATCTTTACGCCACTCAACAAAACTACAGTCTGCAGTTAGGTTCAGGCAATAAAACCACCTAGGTTTAGGAAAAACATCATGGTTGGCCTTAAAATAAGTACGAAAATAAGTAAAATATGTACGAAAACAATGTAATATATGTACGTAAACCACATCACAAATGCTAAGACCTCCTGTTATCAATCGTAAGCACAGGCCTGCTACATTTACTACGAACATGAATGCAAAATTTAAAAGTAATATATTCAAGCACATAAACCTGAATGAAATGTTACCTTTTGAATACAAACAAAAGCAACTTGTTCAAGTTTAGGCAACAAAAGTACAACTTCTTTAGGTTTAAGCAACAAAACTTCAACTTTAGGCAATAAAACTACACATTTTTATACATAGGCAACAAAACTACAACTTATTTAAGTATAGGCAATATTCAGCTTCTTTAGGTTTAAGCAATAAAACTACAACTTTTTATGAGCAGGCGATAAAACTACAACTTTAGACTAAGGCAACAAAACTACAACTTCTTTAGGTTTAGGCGACAAAACTAAAATTTCTTCAAGTTTAGGCAACAAAAACAGTCACGTTTAGGGAAAAAGCCTGTTTTCACATGTTGTTGGTTTCATATGAAAAGCAAACTCAGGTCTCCTGGGGAAAGTACTGTGTTTTGTGTCTATAGTAAACTGCTTTCATAATCGCTACGGTCATAACAAGTCGCTGTAGTCTTCTTTTATTCATTCTTTTGTCGATATATCATGTGAATTGATGATAAAAACCTACTAGTTGGTGTAACAGGCCCCTTCGGACCCACATCTATGAAGTTGATAACGGCCATTTAATGGTCTGAAGGTGAATAAAGGTATATTCAGACAGATAATATGATAAAAATAATGTTTGTTGAAACATTAAAGCCCGTTAACATGTTCTAGTATGGACCAGGAGATGAGCATTGACGACAGTAACAAACCTAGCTGTCAGACCACGCTATTAAAATACATTATGTAACACTTCCCAAACATAAATCCAGCCAAATAACATCTGTCCTGCTATTTTTTTTAACTAAAATTATATGAGATTAATTGGAGTGTATAAAAGCAAAAAGCATATTTCATTGATTCTCCAGATACAAGAGGCTCCGACAAGATAAATGTCTTTCATTATTTCAGCAGCAAACAGCTCTATTTAACCCAGAAGAGACGAGTTTAGGTGCATCGCACGATACTAAGTAGAGACATCAATCGGCATCCCGAGTCCTCATGGGTCCATCAGCTCCAGTGTAACAGCATGGCAGTCTATTGCAGAACAAGCCCCTGGTTGCTCTCAACCATCTGTGACTGAAAACAAAGGCTGTGATCACATTAAAACGCCATAGAGGGAAGAGAAAATGTATCAAACCGCAGCACTTCCCATAATCTGCTCACAGGTCTCGGCCATTATACAAATACAGGGCGAATTCAATAAACCTGCAACTGCTATTTAATTAAACATTTGGCAGCCAAAATTCAATTAGGCAGCTAGTTTCCAGAGATGGTTAATATGTTAGACACAGATAGGAAACTATCCTGTGTCAATTCCAATTATTTAGAGCTCTCCTTTAAAGCTGCTTTGGCAGATTATGCAACAGCTATTTTCAAACTGTGCGGCAGTGTGCATCCCCCAGGTGGCACAAAGCAATATTATTATTTTTTCCTCCTTCCAAGAATGCAAATTAATAGTTGTCATCTAGTGGCGGTCATTGTGGGGACGGCCGCGCCGCCGTTCGCTCCCACGTGGAAGTCAAAGTAAGTAATGCTAAGGGAAACCTAATAAGATCTTGCAGGAGGGGGGAAAAATGATGATTATCTTTAATCACTAACCTGCCTCTAGTGGCGCCACCACATTATCCAGCACCTTCATTCCTTATAAAAATATCTATCACACACAATACTGGGGCGATGAAAAGAAGCAGCGGCAGCGACGGGACTGGAATGCCAATGGCCTCATTACTTGTCATAGCACATTGTAACTGGAAATTGCTTCTTTCAGGTTTTGTTTGCTCAGGCAATTACAATAAACTCTCGGCTTGACACGTTGTTTGCACAGATGTAGGACATTAATAAACATGAGCTCTAATCTGAATTATTGAACTGCTCGCCATAATTCTGACAATGGATTTGGAGCCCCTGACGGATGGAGGGACAGGAGAGGGGACAGACGGGAGCCCCGGGATATCGCCCCGCTGGCTGGCCTTATCACCTGAGAAATCCTCTAATTGAATGTAGGAGCGCGGAGCGGAGCTCTGCAGGTGTGCACAAACTTGGTTCAACCTGCAGAAACCGCCGACTGCCGCAACACACACGACGCAGGAGCCTGACATTTGCTTCGATCACACAAATCAGAGAGGGAGGCGATGTTTCTGAGAGGATTTAAGAGGAAAGGCTGCACCTTTGTCTCAGGGGAATTTCTTATTCAGAACTTAAGGATTTGTCTCAAGGAAGAAACAGGACATGCGTCCATTAATGTTTATATATTGACCTGTTTCTCATGGATGGAAACGCACCAGAAGTAGGACGTAAAAACACAGCTGACATTTTGAAAATTTAAATCTGCAGGCCGTTGCTGCCCGTTGTCATTCCCACGGTGTCAAATACAGAGGCTTTGGCACAAGGCAGCCTTTTACAGGGATATGAGATGCACCGGGCTAAGTACACAGTGCACAGGGAGTGTACTGATTTAAAGAGCGAAAATACACACAGGTTGGAGGGGAGGTGGATGGGCTCAACAAACTGGCCCATTCGCACCAAATGGCGTATGAATGCCATGATAAATGGCAGGACATTTAGCACGCAGTAAGAGCGGCCTCCTGCATGTCATTTGTACGCCATGTGTCCCGACAGGACCCCGGTGTTCCAGACTGGTGTTTTCTGTAGTTGTGTTGCTTTGTTTCTGTATATATTTTGCTTAGAGTATGTACTAATAACTATGACGTTTTTCATAAACCTAAATGTTTTTTGAGTGTTTTTTTTTTTGCTGCCTAAAGCTAACTGTGGATGTTTGCATGGCGTACAAATGACAAGCAAAAAAGGCTAAAATGCGTATTGAAGACATGTGAAATATCTGTGAAATATTGTACTATTTAAGCTATGAGCCTTCCTGTGAGACCAGGTTGAACAAGCACAAGGCTTTCATCCAGAAGACCTGCTGCTTGTGTCCCGGGATTTACATTTGACTTTTGCGTTACAACCAGCTGATCGACTAAAATGTGTGCTCATGACATGCAGAAGTGTAATGTCGAGTTATTTATTCTCCTTCCCTTCCCGTGAAATCAGGTTATTGATGTAGAAAGAAGTAGGAAGTAAAGAACAGCATTTCCCAACATGTTGTCATCCCAACTCGACGCTTTGTCAGACCCCTCGGCGTCACTTAAACATGTGTGTAGTTTTGTGAATTACACAAAAACAATTGCTTAGGTTTAGGCGACAAAAGGCCCTTTGTTGGTTGGGCTTAAAATTACGACGAATTACAGTGAAAATGTAACTGAACAGGGGACACAGAAGTGAGATGTGACAGACGGGTTTCCACGCATGGGTTTAGATTAAGGCTGTCAAAGCTAATGCTATAATCATGCTAATTTGTTTTCATGCCACAAATTTCATTAACGCAATCAATCTTCTAGAGGTTGTAGCTTAGATTTAAAGCTGGAGTGAAGATACTGGTATCATATGAAACTAGAAAACCTAATGAATCCCTTGGCACCAACCATGACACACTGGCTTCTTGTGAAGGAGGCTAAATAATGCTACAAATTTATGCTCAATTTTGGAGAGGAAAAACTGTCATAGCCATTTCCTCAGAGGTCCCTTGACCTTTGACCTCCAGATATGTGAATGTAAATGGGTTCCATGGATGCAATGTTATGACTTAAGCATATTTTTGTATGTTAAATGCAGTACCTGAGAGGGTTTCTGGACAATATTTGTCATTGTTTTGTGTTGTTACTTGATTCGAAATAATAAATATATACATACATTTGCATAAAGCAGCATATTTACCAACTCCTGTGTTGAAAAGTGTATTAAATACTTGACAAATCTCCCTTTAAGGTACATTTTGAACAGGCAAAAAGAATGTGATAAATCATGATTAAATATTTTAATGGATTTACCGCTTTGTGTTGCAGTATTAAATGCCGACGGCCGTGACAAAGCGTTGGTATTTGACGGCCTGGGAATGACGAGCTGAGATTTTGGCATTTTATTAAGTCAGAAAAAAAGCACCTTATATTTATTGATCATGCTTGTCTTCATGCACCAGAAATGAACATTTAGCCAATCAAAGTGAAGCCCGTCCCTCTCGCCACTGTTCTACATATTACACTTGAACACATGTACAGACAAAATCTGGGTTTCATTCCGCCAAAAGCTGCTTCCCTTCAAAGTTTCCTCCCAAAAAACGCTGGGGAGCCAGCTTCCCAGGCACGAGCAGAGTGGGAATATCTACAAGAAGAATGCAGGAATAGCATTTTTTTTTGTCCTCCTTCTCTCTTTTTTTTTTTTTCTGGAGGAATCTTAAGATGTTCAAAAGGCATAGCAGAGGGAGGGCCTGGCTATTCTGGAGAATCAAAAAGACTATGCGGACTTTGATCACCTTCATCTCATTCAGTGCAAAATTACCGCGCTGGGGTCCTTGGCTTCTCGACATGTGAGCAAGATGGAAGCTTATTATACTGTACACAGAGGCAGAGAGTGAAATGAAAGAGGTCTTTTGTCAGTTCTTTGATTACAGTAAGGCATTGTGACTGTTAAGCAGACTACCAGCAATTACGAGAGGCTGAGCGACGCAGAGTTTAGGATGTAGACAGACAAAGCCGTTGTGGAGAACTGACAAAGCTGCGCCTGATCCTGAACATCTCAGCCCCTTTTTGCAAACACAAGTGTAATCAACGATAAATGATGATACAGACATGTACGGGTCATCAGGAAAAATGAAAATAGCATGCCTGTGTGGGTAATATAGGCGTCTGACAGCGCGGCTCGGATGTTTGCGGTGGGTAAACTTGACTGTTTTGTACCCTTTGATTCCTCACAACAAGCACATGAGAAGCGCGAGGCCTTGCATTTCCATGTTGAGCCCTCCCATCCTCCCTCTTCGCAATAAATATTGACAAAGAACGTGAGCCGTCGCCCCGTCACAGGTTGTTAAAAGCAAAGTTTATTGTGTGTTTGCCGTGTGTGAGCGCATTAGCATATCACTGTTTACTCCAGAAGTTACTGTGAAGCGCCCGTTTCTCCTTGGGGAGAGCTGCTTGGCAAACACCTCGGAGTAAACAAGACAACCAGTGACAATATGCTAATGGACTGATTCATTATTCCCCTCCAACAAGCTCCGCCTCGCCAAAGACACCTCAGATCTCCAACGTCTCCATCACAGCTCGCATTTAGGATCCGCCGCTGCTCCACCCCTCCCGCCGACTGATTAATATCTCATCAAGCGCTCCACTTTCCCTGCGAGCGGCCCATCAGTCACGAGGCCCGGCGATGTTTCACTTCTGACAGTATCAATCTTCGGAGGTGGCACCCAGGTGATGTTTCTTTAAAGCGGCGCCAGATAAAGTTGTTCACCTTTAAATGCTGCAGTGATAGATGCCCGGCGTCAGAGGTGCCCTCAGATGTGCGGATCGCTCCGGAATGCTGGGCGATCCCACGTGTTTCGTATAGCGAGGTTCCCTCTTAGTTGAATCGGACAACAGATTGGACTTATCAACTCCACAAATATTTCCTTTGTTGGCCGTGGCCTAAACTCATTACTCTCCTATATATTTCTCCTCCTGCACATCTATGGGCGTGCGTTAATAACAGTGCTGCTTTGCACCAACGATGTAGAGATGGTAAGAAACGTCTGGCTCTATCGGAGAAGCCAACACTAAACACAGACTGACTGTAGACGGTCAGCGTGGACGTGACTCAGCTGCTACTCCACATCCACATGAGCCCCAACGTGTCCATAGACTTCCTCCTGCCATACTCAGCAGCTGCTTACTGGTATAGGACAACCAACAGAGAGCATGGAGCAGGCGTGGCAACAAGTCTCTGCTCAGGTCCACACTGACAAGTCCCAAGTCCACTCCTCAGTCAAGACTGAAAGATACCAAGTCAAGACTGACATGTGCTAAGTCAACTTCAAAGTCAAGACCGTCAAGTCCCTGGTTAAGACTGACAAGCCCCAAGTCAAGTCTCAAATCCTACATTTTGAGTTTCGAGTCCTAACAAGTGATAATACGCTCCTCACCAAGTGTAATGCCACTTGCTTCTCCATCTGTGATTCCCAAACCGTTTTGCAGACTGCAATTCATGTTTTGTTAACGACCACATAGTTTTTGTATGTTAATGAAATGAGTTTTAGTATAATTTTTCTCAACTGCTGCTCAGTAATGTAATGCTAATACTTCTCTCCTGCTACTTGACTGGATGCTGTCAGATTGGTTCAAACAGAGAGAGTCAGGAAATTAATTGATTCGTGGCACACTTTTTAAATAACATACTTTTTAATCTTTGTGCGTGGGGGAAGGTATCAAGTATTTTCAAGTCAAATGGCTGAAGCAGAAGTGAAATCACGAGTCACTGGAGTTCATGTCCAAGTCAAGTTACAAGTCTTTTATGATTCTGTCAAGTCGAGTCTGTGACTCGAGTCCACACCTCTCTGGTTTACCACATGCACTTTCTGTCTATGACTGAGCAAAGTTTAACAAAATATGAATCGATAGTGCTTTTTAAAAGCGCGAGAGGAGAGCAGAAACTCTCATCTTGTATTAATTTAAAGCTGCAGCCTGGCTGCTTAGTTCTCCTTGTGGGAGCTCAGGAGCTCTTCTGAGCTCTGTATATTTGGCTTCTTGAGATGCAACATTTCATAAATGAAGTTTTACAAATTGCACTGCTTCATATTGACACATGGCACTAGGAACAACTCCTATGAAGTCCAGAAGTACAGGGGCTAGAATGCATAGTGTTTCTCTGGATAAATATATTACAAATTCATTTAAATTGTAGGAAATGAAAATAAAAAGACACTATACTTATTAGTTTTGTCTGATTGTAATTAAGCAGGAGTCCAGAGGTGATGCTCACCATATTGCAAAGAAGACTCCCCCTACGTTTCCAGCTCCTGAGACACAACTCATAACTCATCAGAGCACCGGTGTAATTTATTCCCCTCGCTTTTAATATGTTACAGACGAGTGGCCGTGCGTCTTTCTGCCGCCGTTGGAGCTTTACAGCACAGAGGCCGGGCTGCCGTCGCACGCCGTGTACAGCCAATACCTGTGGTGCCTTTCATGGTTCAGGGCCCTCTAATTTCAACGGGAAGTTGCACATATTTCATGGATACATCCCTGTTGGAGGGAGGAGGGAGAGGGGTGGTCTCGCACAGGAGGAGGCTGATGATGGACTGTACCTCTTCCTCCTGCGCATCGCAGGCCGTCCACTTTACAACGGGAGGTTCTGGATCATTCGGTCCAGCCGCTCGCTGCTCTAAAGCTGATAGAGTTTGATGCCACCTGACCAGGACTGTTAGATCAGACACTCACTAGAAAACTCACAACTTCCTCATTTTCTCAATAAACGTATGATGGCTAATCTCGCTTTCACTTCAATCCCGCATGTTTTCTTGCAACTTTTTTGAGCTCTGATCACCAAACAGGCCTCCAGCTGTGAGCGCCATCATTCACTGAGGTTTCCCTCGTCGCCATACAGCACAAAGTTTGACAGCAGTGAGCGAGGAGATTATGTGCTTGAAAATATGAAAATAAAAAAACAGAAAGGTCTAATAATGTGCTGCAACCTGCTGCACCAACCACATATTCTACACCAAGCATAACTTCAAAACTTGCAATAAATGGTTTTACCTTTAAGCAGATTTCACAGAAAAAAAGCAAACGCTCTGTTATCAATAAAGAGTAAAGTGATTCCCAACAGTGTTGTTGCTGTTTTACCTTTGATTTTACTTTAAAAGCACCATCAGCTGGTGGAGAGGAACAGCTAATACACACCAGGTGTAACAGCTGGTTGCCTAGTTACATCCATTAAGGTGACAATGTCACAGGGCCAGATGATATTTCATGAGATAAAAAATGGTGAAAAAATACAGAATATCTGTAAATAAATTCTTCTTTAAGCTGCACATTGAAGCCTGAGCCAACAGAGATATACGGGCTTCTTTTAGACGGTGAAGCTCGTTTTTATATAACATGCCATAACATAATCATAAATCCAAAAGTAATATATATATATATATATATATAAAGAAGTAACAACCAAACTGAAAAATATTACTATTGTTATTATTGCTATTAATACAAATTAAAATAAATAAAAAAATAAATAATCATGATCATAAAAAATGAAATGTATAGTACTATAATACAATAAATATTAACAAATGAATAGGGTGATGAAAGCCGATTGTGGATCAGTAATAGAGAGGAGGGAGAATAGAGTGAGTTGTTGTAATAGTTCCTCTTATTCTGCTTAATAATAAAAACATATGTTCCCACAGGCCTAAAAGAGAAAAATATGAAAACTGCAGAAAGGAAAACAAACCATGATCAATACATGGGCTTTAAAAATGTGTTTTCGTTCATATGAATATCTTGTAAAAAAAATATTTTTACGATACACTTTCTTAATATCTTGAAAGGCCGAAATACTACATCTTATTTCATGGCTTTTTAATTATTACAAGTGAAAAGTGACACCTTCACTAGTTTTAAGATGTATTTTTGAGGTTTTTGGAAAAAATAAGTTTTCAATCTTGAATTCTCAACTTTGCAGCCTAAAATCAGGCCACCTCATGGACAATGAAGAGCACATTTCACTCATATGATGCTCTCTGTTTCCCTGCATCATTCCCCAGGTGAGCTGGAGGACGGACCTCCAGAGCTATCCCAGCTGTTTGCACTGCCTCTCCTCGGGGCTACAATAATGCGCAAGCTCCTAATCAATACTCGCCGCCTCCAGAAGAATAGATCACGGAGCTACAGCTGGACTCCACCTCACTGTCCATCCCCCTGCTGGTTATGAATCAGCATCCTCTTCCTCCAGAGGAACAATGCATACACACACATATACACACAGAGTTGGAGAGAAGCTGACCTTTGACCCCTGACATTTGGCCCCTGACCCGTCTGTCTGATGGCCTATCGATTACGTCTGGCCTTGCCGGGGTAATTGTTGCCTCGTAATTACTTCACGCGTTGTGTTTGGATAAATATTGCACCGGAGCACTCGAGAGGAGATTACACCTCTGCAGACGGACTTCTTGAATGAAAAATAATTGCTTTCCCAATTTTTGGTGGTGTTTGACATTGGAGGGAGAAATAAAGACGGCAAAAGTAATCAGGCATATTTGTGTCTTCTGTAAAGGACTCCTTTAGAGGGACTTGAGGCGTGTCATACGGCGCATGGAGAGGATGCCTCCTACTGTCCAATTTCCTGGCTTCATTGCCTGGGTAACCATGAGGAAATGAAGGAGCCGACCTCGCTCTGTTTTGGTGGCAGTTCAGTGGAGTGGTGTCTCTTTTGGTATGAAATGGATTTGAGTATCTTTTAGGAGACAAGATCCCCATTCCATAGACGATATAACAAATATTAACGTTAGGGCTGTCAAAGTTAATGCAAAAATAACACAAAGTTTTAATGCCACTAATTTCTTTAAAGCATTAAGGCAACTAGGTTGTAGCGGATTTAAAAGCTAGAGTGGAGAAACTGGTATCATATGAAACTAGAAAACCTGATGAATCCATCAGTGCCAACCAGGTCAGACTAGGTTGTTGTGAAGGAGGTTAAATAACACTCAAAACTTAGAGAGGAAAAACTGTCATGGTCATTCTCAAAGGGGTCCGTTGACCTCTGACCTCCAGATGTGTGGATGTAAATGGGTTCTCTGGGTCCCCACCAGTCCCCCCTTTAAAGACATGCCCACTTTATGATAGTCCCAGTCAGTCTGGATCAAGTCCTAGTCAAGTCAGCACTCTGACACACTGACAGCTGTTGTTGCCTGTTGGGCTGCAGTTTGTTATGACATTTTTGATTATGATTACATTTGCTAAATACAGAACCTGTGAGGGTTTGGACAATATTTGTCATGGTTTTATGTTGTTAATTGATTTCCAATAATAAATATATACATACATTTGCATAAAGCAGCATATTTGTGTTTAATACTTGACAAATTTCCCTTTAAAGTACATTTTGAACAGATATTGTACTGATACTGTATGCTTGTTAACAAATGAATGTACATATTATACAAATATCTATTTATATTTATATGTACATTACTTATTTATTTATGTCTGTAAAGGGGAGACTTGTGGGTACCCATTGAACCCATTTTCATTCACATATTTTGAGGTCAGAGGCCAACAGACTCCTTTGGAAATTGCCATGTCACTTTTTCCTCACCAAAATGTCGCCTAAGTTGAGAGCGTTATATTTGGCCTCCTTCTTAACAAGCTACTATGACACCAGCATCTTCACTCTCGCTTTAAATCTGAGCCCGCTGCAACCTCTGAAAGTTCGAACAGAAGCCAGATTTTTAAACACGTTACTAAAATTGACAGTCCTGAAATATAGGCAAACATTTGCATGAAACAAGCATCTCTGAGATTTAAATACTTGACAAATATCCCTCTAAGGTACATTTTGATAAAAAAAAATGCAATTAATTTGCGACAATCATACGATTAATTGTGATTAAATACTTTAAATGATTGATAGCCCTATAATATACATATAACATCTGCATGGCAACGAGGGAAACGCCCTCAGTGTCTTAGGAAGATGTCACTCGACCTGTTGCCGCCATATTAAAAATGAAAGAAAAGATCTTTGTTGTCGGTCGTTGACACATCCATGAAAGATCTCAAAATCGCCTCGGCAAATTGAGTTTGTTGTGTATACAAGCACCTGCCAGATTTAATATTGAATGGATGATCCAAAATGGATTTTTGATCCCGGGAAAATGAGGGGAGATGTCTGTAACAACAACAACAAAAAAAAAAAAACTGGGAAAGAGAGGAAAAAAAAAAAATCCATAACCCTCTCAAGCTAAAATCCTGCTCCCGGGTGCAGAATATATTACTCTCTCCCCTTGCTCTGTCTGTTTCCCTTTTACGAGTTGTTTTCATGTAAAGAAAAACCTATAGGCTTGACCTCTGCGTCAGTTTGCCTTTGGCGATCCGCAGATTGCAAGTTTTCAATGCTGGATCCTCGGGGAGGGATCCAAGTCAAACCCTATAAATATTTCAAGACTATTTCTTGCTCCCTAGACCTCTTACTAACACACTTCCCTCCGCTGGCGAGCGAATCCTGTCTGTTTACACTCGCCACTTACTTGTCATTGCTTTAAATTCAGCCTTGTGCAATGGCTTAATGAGGGAGGCACATACCACCAAATTGCATGTTTAAATGTTTTGCCAACAATCAGACCCTCTCACTCAGAGGATTCATGGATGCCGATCAATATTTTCAGAGTCTGAAGGAGAAAAAAACACATAAGCTTAAAGCTGATTCCATGCTTTTCTCCCCTTATGTGTGAATGACAGCATGTTGAGAGAAGAATAAAAAAATTAAATGTTGAAGTGTTGGGAGTCTTTAGAGATACATCCCGACATCTGGTCGCCATCTGAGGGAACCTGGAGCAAGGCCAAGATACTCCAAAAAATGAAAATGACTTCATTATGAGGGACTTATTACTGGATACTGAGGGAGCCATTATAACTTTATATTTATGACATAAACGAACAGGCTAAAATAACGGAAAAACATCTCATGTGCACCTATCTACCTCTTCCCCTGCTTATAATATAAAGTGACATTATTTGTTCACATAAAAACAAGTGCTTTTCAAAGTATGGTATTTTTATCAAGGCTCTTAAACTCTCTGAAGTGATAAAAAAAATGCTCTTAGAGGGAAAAAATACAACAGTCGGTGGCTTAACAGTTTTAATTGTTGCTTTAAACAAAGGGATAGAGGCGGTATAAGAGGATCAGTGTGACAAACAGTCCCAGTGGTCCCTCTATCATACACAATACCAGAACAAAACAGGGCTGGAAAACTTCCAGGAATCCATTTTAACAGCAGCGGCGGGTGAATCAAAGATTCAGGACACATCGGGTCCTTGTGACGCCGACGACAGCGCCGACGGCTGCGTCCACGTTATGCAACAACGTACAGCAGAAATGGGTTTAAATGAGATCCAATGTCGAGTCTCTTTAAAATAATATTGCTAAATCCAGGTTTAAAAAGGATGACGGATAACAAGCGCCTCTTCTTAGAGCAGCTGATTAATTGTCGAGCTCATTATTTTGTTGTTGCTGGGTGAAAACCTCCAAAAACCTGCTCTTCAGATCTTTAGTGTTTCTCTGTGTGATGGACCCCAATGCACACAGTGGGATTCCATGTGTTAAATTTGTGTTGTATGCAGATTAAAGTGCACTAAAGCATCAGTCCAGGCACGTATCATGTCGACTGGGACGCTGTTCATTACACTCAAAAACTCAGTTAATCTGCCGTTAACCTGTTGTCACGCCACAACATGCCTCGCTGAGGCCTGAATATTACATGCATGTATGAAGACGCAGTACCGCCAGGAGGAAACAAAACCACTTAGTTAGGTTTAGGAAAAACATCACGGTTGGGCTTCAAAAAAGTACGTAAACTAAGTAAAATACAAAGAGAAACAAGATTATATACAGTAAGTTCAATAAACGAAACTCCAGTCTCCTGGTTCTGTGTTTGTTAATAATTAATAGTTTTGTTAATACTTGTGTTTATTTAGTTTTGCTCTTATGTTGGTCAAAGATGGCTTCTGTTTCTGGGATGTCATGAGATGGCAGCTCTGATATCCACGATAATGTGGCTTCACTTCTGTACAGTGGAAGTGGAGACACGTCATCCATCTTCATGTACAGTTGAGTTTAATGCTCAAAAACTCAGTTAGTCTGCTTCATCAGAGCAGTGGGGTCGTGGTTAGATTGACAGCAACCAAACAACCTATCAACTGCTACATCCTGATTGGAGCACCTTTAACCAAGTAGGCCCCACCCACTTCAATCAGTGGGAAAAGCACAGAGAAAAAGAAAAGAAATAAAGAAATCGCTCATGTGAAATAAAGAAAACTCCTAATTTGGAGGAAAACTGTGTTTTTCTGTCATTTCTGGTGCCTTTAAACTGAAGAACTCCACCACTTCCTGACTTGGAAACAAGATTTTAACTCACCTGCAGTGATTTGTTTGTTAACAGCGAGCAAATGGCGGGATAAGTGGTACAAATGGCTCGCATAATCCAGTGCGACGACTCTGACGTACATTTGGTGGCTGCGTTAAGCCTATTGACAGGTAGGGGGATGTTTGGGATGGATGGCCCACTAAGTTGTGTTTTAGTGCTACTGTAAACAGGATTAGCATTGGCAGGTAGCGGGCTACAAGGGATACAAACAGCTCGCCGCTCCGTAGGGAATGGATGGATGCAAATAGCAGCTAATGAACTGGGCTGTTTGGAACAAGGGGAAAGAGATGAGCTGAGAGGAAAAAAAAAAAAAAAGTTGAGGGACGAGCAAATGGGCACAAGATTGATTAGTTTGGAAAATGTCCAGCGGGTCAGTTTTAACGGCTTATGGAGGATTTCCAAGCGTGCGCGAGCTCAGAGCATCATTTCATTCTCCACCTTTTGTCTTTGCGAGTTAACAGCGAGGCTGCTGATCTACTGTATCCTCATTGAGATCAGAAGGTGCTGCATCAAGCTGTCTCGTCGAACGCCGGCACTTTATTGGGCCGTCTAAATCTGTCCTGTACACAGAGCCCAACAATGAGGCCGGGAGAAAAATGGACGCCACCTGGCAGTTTGAAAGAAGGACAGCCGTTTCCCGCTGTAATCCATTCAGTGTAATCACCTGGGGGCTGCGGGAGAAGCATCGCCCACCCCTCCCTCCGCTCCCTAAACACCATTCAGCGGCGACATGGTGATGAAGTGCAGGGTGAGGAGAAAGCCAAGTGTCCATTTTAGAGATGATCAACTATCATGTTTGCTTTTCTTTTCTCCTTCCTCCTCATGTCGATGAACTTGCTTCTTTCTTTCTGGTCCTCAACTACCTGAGCATGATACATTTTTGCCCACACACACAAACACACACTAAATATTTGGTGTCACCCATTCAGGAGAGGCGCCGCTGTAAATCGTGCGTCTGTGGGGACAGATCGAAAGCAATTACCATTAGATGGTGGCTATCCTGAGCCGAGTGTGCATCGCGCTAGCGGCTGACTCTCAACGCTCCGCTCTGTGTGCATGCAATTTAACAGACGGATCAATAGCTAAAGGCAGTTAGCGGCCTCGCTACTCCCTTCAACTGCCTCTCAGGACGTGCTACGGTGTCCAGATGTCAAAACGCTGCAAAACCTGCCACAGAAATTGTTCTTGTGAAACATTATTGACACACTTTAACCCCGCGTTTCCACCTCGCACACAGCGGCCAAGTCGATTCTCATTTGGAGGAGGTGGCGCGGCGGCAGCAGGGGAGGTCAGCGAGGCTGGAGGGGGGGTCACGGGGGTCAGAGGTCAGGAATTGGCCCAAGGTCAAGGTGACAGAGGGGTATCTGTGCAGAGAGGCCTTCATCTCCACCGTGGCCTTGGCCGGGATCAATACCATTAGAGAATCTGTCTGATCCATCACCCCCCTCCCTCCTGCTGTCTCCTTCCTCCTCCTCCTCCTCCTCCTTTTTCCCTCTCAGTGCCTATAATATCTCCTATTTTCTTACCTCAGCCCTATTCACTCTTTAGTGGATTCATTTAATCGCTTGTCGCCTCGCTCCCCTTCCTTTTTGCCGTCTTATGAAGGAGCAGATCTTGATACTGACCCCCGTCTCTCGTGCAGAACCTCCTCGACTCCCGGGGCCCTCGCTGCAAAACGGACAGGCGGAGATAACTTGGGCCCCCATATTGTTTGAACAGCATTTTATTAAGCCGAGCGCTCTCTTTAATATTTACATTGGTGCATCGGAGGCTTCAGAAACGCTTTAGGCAATTACACACATGACCAAGTCGATAGCCACAGAAACAGCAAAAAAGCCTTTATCACGCCGCCAGGAGAGTATTGCCAATTCCGCGGCCCGGCCGTTCATGTAGTTTGCATTTCAATTAAAAAAGGGCCGCAATACTGGTCTTTTATTCAAAGTCAATGTCGTAAGAAGGATCCACGAAATGCGGCCAGAATGGAGCATTTTGTGTGCAGTGTAATCATCACACAAGCTTGTGTTTGGACTCATAATGCAGGGTTGCAGTATTTCAATGTGCTCACGATGAACGGTGAAGTTTTGAACCGCAGAAGAAAGAAAGTGATGCATTGTTGGAGACTTTGATGGAGAGTTCACGACCCTATTTTGTGATTCAGTGGGAGGCTGTTTTGCTAAGAAATTACAGCTGCACTTTTGTCTATTGTTGCTTCCTTTAAAGATGGATATTTTAGCTGGGAACCAATTTATTCCATCTGAACTAACTATAACTTAAAGTTATATCCAACGCAGCATACAGTCCTTCCTTTGATTGCGACTTAAAAGCAAAAACACTTCACCCTAAACACACATTTTCACACCAGCCTCTTCAAATTCAAATCAAAACCGCTTCCACACAGCGTAGGTGTGTGCTGTTCAATCTCTCCTTGCATTTTGCATTGTTAGTGGCAGCTGTGCTGAAAATGACCCCCCTGGATTTCAAAAGCCTCGCCGGCTCGGCCGCCCAAGAAACAAACAGATAAACAAAAGCAACAGAGGGGTTTGGCAATCAGGGGATTCTAATAAGGTATATGAGGTTGAGCGAGGAAGCGAGGTTTGCTTTGAAGTGCTCCCAGCCCTATCTGTGCACCCCCCCACCCCCGTGGTCTCGCCTGCACAAGCGCCCATCAACAGACAGAGCGTGTATGCTTGGAGGATCATAGGTGGCTTTGATAATCACTCCCATACTCCTAAAACAAATGCAATTACTAAGTTAATTGTGTTCAAAGTGGAGGCTGGCAGTGGAAGGAGAAGTCAGCAATCATGACTGTGCTGACGGTGCAGCGAGCGTGGAGAATAATGGATGCATGCGGGGCAAATACTGGGGGGGTTGGTAGTGGCGGTGGTAGAGGGGGGAGGCAGTGATTGCAGAAAGGAGGAAAAAGGGAGCGAGGGGGTTTGATGAGTGCGGTTGACATGGCGCTGAGGGATGTGGCGGTGAGCGCCACCCGGCTTGACCTGCCATTTATCAGAGGATAAACAGCGGGTCACCTGACCGGGATCGCAGCGGTGCCATTGGCCGGTGGGGCTGTTTAGTATGCAGGTGCTGGGCGCTCGCCATGCACACACCACGTTTGCTCCATCACAATGAATTATTGGTCAGAGGGATGATCAATTTGAATCGGCTGCATCCTACGCCACGGTCACGGGAAGAGGAAGAGAAGGGGGTCAGAAAGTATTTTGTAACTCCAGGGTTTTCTCTCTTCTTATTTTTTTTTTCCCGCTCAAGAGAGAGGAGAGGGAGGGGGTGACAACAGATGTGCTCCCTCCTTCAGAGAGCGGCTTGTTTGATGGTGACAGTGGAGCGTATCATGTAGCCCGAGGTGCTAACAGTAAATATTACAATACCACAAGATGCTCACTGCAAACACCATTTCTTGCTCTCTGCCAGTCAATTTTTTTACCCCTGTGGTGCTGCTATGTGGATGACAAGAGTATATACAGCACATATATACGCACAAACACTTGTATATGTATATATAAGGCCAAAATGTTCTCTTTCAAACACATTACAGTCAACTTAAGTCATGACGGAACAGAGCGTAAATCAACACCAGCAAGAAACACTTTAAAAGGGCTTTCTGCAGAATAATAGGCGAGCCCAGGATTCATGGGATTGCATTTGGCTTCCTGTGGCGCTGGGGTGTCTTTGGCTCGCTCAGTCATTTCAGACAGAGCAGTGGTGCCGTCCCACCCTGGGCGCTGTACAGATGGGCTCATGTGTGGAGAAATGAGCCGCGAGCAATCATTCTCTCCGTCTTCCCCCCTCCGTCGCTCTCTCCATGTTTGCCGACTTCTCTGTGCTTTCTGTTTACCTCTTTCTGCTCCCCCTCCCTTCGTTCTCATCTCCGTCCCTTCATCTTCTCTACCTCTCATTATCTGCCCCCTACTCCTCATGCATCTCTCCTCTTTCCCTCCCTCTGTTTCTACCCCCTCTTTCCCCCCGTGGTGACTGTGTCCTGGGGGCTGCAGAGTCTCGTGTCTGTGCGGCGGCGGTAAGGGGGACTCGGCGGGAGGCCCCGGCGAAACGAGCTCACCGAGACGCAGGAGCCCATCTCAGGCTTGTGCTACCGGAAAATCTGCCCGTTCACGCTCCGGCGCGCAGCCAGACGCGAGCTGATGGAGGGCGCGTGATGGGGAGATGTTGCAGAAGGAGCATGCAGCCTCTGCTTTTGTTTTGGTGGAGTCTTTCATCAGAGTAGCTGCAGTATGTTTGAATACCTGCACAGTGAGCTCCCAGACCGACCTGCAGTTTCTTTGTTTTTAAAGACCTGACTTTATGGAGATTACTGCTTCAACAACTCTAAATTATTACTTGTCAAATGATGTGATGGAGAATGACAATCACAAGATTACAAACAACAACAAACAATAATTTTAAGCTGAATTTTTCTCCAAACAAGATGAACTGAAACAGTGGATCTCAAACTTTTAAACAAAACTTTGTCTACTTGAGACATTCAAGTCACATATATTGTCCTGTGGTCACTTTTTATAGGCCTGAGGAGGTCAAATTATCCAGTAATTCACTAGAAAAAGGGAGACTTAAACTCCTTTCCTCTCTATGATCCTGCTAACAATATCTCAAATGCTTTGGTCGATCCTGAACAGTCATACTTCTGAGGATAATATATGGATGAGTGTCAGAAAAAGCCATTCAGCGTCTATACGTCACCTGTATGTGAATTTGACTTTTGCAGATCTAGGAACTTTTAACAGGTTATAAAAACAGTCTGACTTTAATCCTGATGCCTCTATTTGACCTACATAAGTAAACGAGACCATCAGCGAAAAGACTGGCCATTTCTATATAGTCACTGTGACGCCGAATTCGCGGCAGGAAGCGGCAAAGTGCGGCTCCCAGCAATTATTACATTTTCCTGAGGCCAGGAGGTGTGTTCATATGTTTCAGGCAGGAAGAAATTCTCTGTAACATAGGTCAACATTTCACAGTTTGTGGGTCTTGTCATCGGTGGTTCAGATTTCGGCAAAATCAGAAAAACCTGCTGAGACTCAACACGTACAGACCCAGATCTGGCTTCCCTGCAGCATTCGACCTTCGATCGGCGTTCCGCGCCCGGCAGGAGGAGCTCTCCTCCTCCGGCCAGGAGCAGAGCTTCACCTAACTGGGAGTCAACACCGACACCACGCTGCTGGAGCCCAGGACATGTTAGTGGGTCTGCTGGAGGGAAGGGGGGCACAGAACAACCAGAACCAGTACTAAGCAGGTCAGCCGCAGTAAAATGAAAGGTTTACTGAAGGGACTCTGGTGCCCAGAAACCACTTTTGTCCACAGGAACCACCAAAATCAGCACAAAATGAAAGGTCATTTATTGATTATTTATGGTATTTTCGCCTTCATTGGAGAGTAGAGGCAGACCTGTTGTAAGAATTGAAGGAAACAAATCAAACTGTACTGCAAACTTGTCTGCAAGTGCAAAGACGAAAAATGACCTCTGTCATTATGTTTCTCCCCGATGCTGCCTAAACTTTTAATCATCCACCTCGTCTTATCTTCCTCCATCGATTCACACTGTCCCAAACATTATTTTCCAAATACAACTTCCTTCGTCTCAGCTCACTCGCGCCCCGCTGGACCACAGCCGCTGAGGTCCAGCGGGGCGCCAGAGGCTGCCGCGGGTCGGCCAGCTGAGCTTCCAGAGCGCTGTCAGCACTCCAGCAGGCTCCTATCAGGTCCACGTGGTTTAAATTACAAATCGCTTTTTGAGGAAGCCAGCAATAAACTGCGAGCAATAAAAACACTCGTCTGTTCTTCCAGAGCTTTGTGTTACTGGGAAAGAGATTAAATAATGTATTGATTGGCGATGGGTAATTAGTATGGTCAGCAAATGTGTATGGAGGGGGATTGTTTTAACATAATGATGTGATTCTTGCTTCCTCTACAGGTCATTACAGACTGATCAGAGATTCTCCTCCACCTTTTGTTTGCTCCACGCATGTTTGCAAGTTTGTGCTGACTTTGCCAAAGGAGATACTCTGTTCTTGTGAGGATGTTTCCTCTGTTTTTTATATCATTCTGTAGTTTCTCAGTGGTGGTCCTTTATGTATTTGGTCAAAGACCACGTTTTAATAACAAAATGTTGCATTTTTGACGTAGGTTTCTGCATGATGACGTCCCTCATCCATAGTCAGTGATTAACTAGAGAAACTTTGATGGCGGATGGCGTGCTCTCAGTTTAGAGAAGCAGACCGGTATGAAGTAAGGTACTGCTGAAGGTCAGCGGTACAACTGCTTATTTTTAAATTACTTTTCACGTCCGTATGTATGTCCATCCAGAGCATTTCTTCACCTCTGGTACCAACGTCCGCTCAAGGGTAGAGTGATTAGAGGTCAAGGTCACTGTGACCTCACGAAACACGTTTTTGTCCATAATTCAAGACTTCATTGGCTAATTATGACAATTTCACACGCAAACATCTAAGATGATAAAATTATGAATGTCCGGTTGTGTAGCGGTGACAAAACTTTAAATATAAATATATGGGCACATACTGTGTGTATATATATATATATATATATATACACACAGTATGTGTGTTTTTTTGGGTGGGTGGGTTTTAAATGTTTTTATTATAAAGCATGTTGTAAATGTACTTTATAAATAAAGATTAATATTATTAAACTGATATAGATTTTTTTAGGTGTTTAAATAGTTTTTCTGCTGCTCTCGTCCACAGCCGCTTTACCTTGCCGTGAAAACTGAAGCCATTATATCGGCATCTCTTCAAAGCCACCAACCAGACTCCATTCACAAAATCAGTAATTTTACCCCGCAGAGCATGGGAGTACATGTACAACCCCACCTCAGAAAATCCAAACTAACTCTTTCAGTTTTCAGTAGCATTCACATTGTTCATAACCTTACTGACTAGCTTACTTTGGTAACCTGCTGTACGTCACTGCTTTTCACTGACAGCAGTTTCGTTTTGAAAAAAATGGAAATGAACGCAGATGGACTCGCCCTTTAAATGTCGTCCACTTTTTCTATAACGATCATGACTTTTCCCCTAATAAAGGACGTTGTTTCTTCACTCACTAAATAAGATATTATGGGTTCACCAGTAAAAAACGGATCTGAAGAGGGTTAAAAATCCCCCTACTTTCCAAAACTCTGCTCTCTTTTCAAGGTCCCTCTAACCGGCTCTCACAAAGATGGAAACACAGCCACATACTGTACAGCCTGCTGCTACGTGGTCTCACTCCACTACCTCGCTTCATTAAATCACACCCTCTTACCCTTCAGCTCACGACAACACCACCCTGTTCACTTTTACTCCGGTGCTTTTATGCAGGAGGCTTCACCTCTCCTCTTCTGTTGTCCTGCTCTGTCTTGTTGTATTATGCTACTACTGCTCCCCTCTATCGTGTAGCTCTCCTTTCCTATTACATCTTTTAGTCTTTGTCCCAGTTGATTCTATTAATTCTCCTCCAATTTGAGCTCAGGTCTCAGACGTATATGTGAGGAGGGGCAGGTTGAAAGAGGAGTAGGTGAAGGTTTGGGCTACAGTTTGTCCTTCCCCACGAACTCCCCCCACCCCCATCTTCCACTATCTGGAAAATTCAATAGACTAACCTTAAGAATTTAATTGATGCTGCCAACGGGATTACAAAAGGGCCGGCCGGCGCAGGCCGGGGACAGCTGATTAGCAGCAGGGGTAATTGTTAATTGATTGATGTATCTCTACCTCTCCCCCTCGCTGGCTCTTTTGGAGAGTGTTTTGTTTGCCACAACGGCAGCGCCACATTACCATACAGCCTCCTTTTTTTAAGGCTGGATATCTTTGTGTGCTCTAAGACAAAAGGTGGCTAAGTGTGTTGGGTTTAAGGTCACTGATATGTGTGTAAAGGGCAGCGTTTCCCATTTGTAATGCTCAAAAGAAAAAAAAATCGTATACTTCAAGTTTATTTTATGAAGTATACTTAAGTAAAGTTCAAGTATATTTCCCTAACTTATACTTTATGTAAGTATATTAATATCAGTGCACTGGTAGCATACCAGCAGTGTACTAATTCAGTACTTCTTGGGACTAAACTGACCCACTTTTTTAGTTTATTAATGTATACTTTTAAGTGTACTTTGAGGACACACATTTAAGTTTTGTACTACAACTATACTATCAAAGATACTACAAGTGATTAGGTATACTTTTAGTTTAATAGTTATATACTTGAAGCCCACTTCAAGTACACTTTGTATACTTAAACTTTTAGTAATTCTAATAGCCAATGATTTATGTATTACATTAAGAGACTTTTCTTTATACTTGTCAGTATGAGACAAGTACTTAGATTGTTTATGTATACTTGTCAGTATAAGCTAAGGAAACTAACGTAGATCTCTGATATGTACACTGAAAGTAAACTGAAAGTACACTCTCTCATTGAATTTAAAATAAGTATACTAATAGCACACTTGGGTGGTGATTTCCATTTTTGCACATTTTCTTGCTGTATTTTATTTACTTATCCTAATTCTGCAAATCTGTGTTTTCTATTTTCAGAAATTAAAATAAAAGCCTGAACAATAATACTGATTTTACAGAAAAAAGGAGCAAGTAAAGGAGAGGAGGAAGGAAGACTGAGCATGTGTGTGTGTAAAGTGATTCTTCTGGGGTAACACAATCCGTATTGGGTTCAGCAAACAGAAACAATCTCTCCATTATCCCCTCTTTTCTATGACTACAAGGCGCTGTTTCATTCCCGTCCCCCTCAGTGTGAAAACCCTGGGCTGTAACTGTCCCAACGGCGACTCCGAGTGCTTCCGCTGCAGCTATTTCTGCTCAAACTCGTCCGAGCCAACACCAAACCGACTGCCAAGCGCTCCCTGGCACAGCACCGAGGCTGACCATCAAGCAATTACACGGGAACTTGGCAATCGGGAGGAAATCCAGTCATTAAAAGGGCTTAACACTGGCAGAGGGTCTCCGTTGGTGGCGAGCCGAGGCGCCCGCTGCACCCTGTGTTGAATGGGACCACTAAGGGGGGGTGGACTTGTATCGGGGGGTTTCATATACCAAAAGATCTGGCAGTGAGTTTGTGTCATTGTGTACATGAACACGCAGCTGTTCACAAACACACACTCTCCGACCAGATGTTCTCATTCACACACAGGCTTCCACAGCAGGATACGATATCACCGCTGTAGGGGAAACACCTTGTACTTTTAAAATGTCAACTTTTCAGCAACTCCCAGAAAGGTAGCGTGATGACAGCACGTTCTCCACGTCGCCCTGATTGGCTTCGAAAGAGCTCCGTGAACCCCAAACGCCTGCGATCTTTTGACAGGTGTGAAAACGCAGGGCGAAAATTTATGAGGCCTCTGCACGATGACAGCGGCGATGTGGAGGCGAGAGCCACGCCAAGGTTACCGGCTATCGACTGCAGCAGACATAAACAGTATTGGATTAGAGGTAGCACTGGTTGGGGTTTCAACACATTGATCGGACTTCTCACCAAGGTTCCTGGAGCAAAGGCAAGGCCGGCACACTCTGGTTCAGCGCCAGGCAAGTGTGTTTGGTATGCACAGCGTGGCGTGAAATATTAATTAGATAAACTTAGAAAAACAGTGGTGCGTATATATTCTTCATAAAGCTGATTTGCATATTGTTTACACTGTATTGAGTACCCTAACAGCTGTTTCTGCATATTGAGAGTATACTACATATTATCTACTTTATGACATTGAGAAGATTTTCTGTTCACGCTGAATATAGTTTTTCAAAATTCAGTTTAAAATATCTGTAAAATATTTGCTCCCTGCAGCTAAAGCATGTCTAGGTTGATTTTTGACAAGTCAGCACTGACTTGAAGCATATTGAAGTTGATTATAACAAACCTCCATCTTTCCCTAACATTTAAATCTGCATAAAGCTGCCTGGTATCCATAAGAAGTACAGTTATGTTGCAGGAAGTAGAGGTGAGGCGGAGCAGGCCAGGTTGCATAACACTAAGCAGTTTATGTGCCATAACTCAGAAAATATTACATTTTGCCCCATTATCCGGTGTAGATATTCTAATCTTGTGACGTGGTTGGCACATTGACGCCGTAGTACAGGGGTGTCAAACTCAAGTTTCATCTCAGGCCACATCGGTTCCCCTCAAAGGGCCTATATAAATATATTTACTCTAAATTGCCTCTGTATTGGATTATTACTGGTTTTAGTAATAATTTATTTTATACCTGGAAGCAGAAGTCTAGGAAAAATAACTGCATGCAGAAATATTGTACAATTTGTTTTAAAAATATGTTCAGTAACAACAACACATGCTTGTGAATCAATATACAGTATATGCATGCACATAGGTGCAAAAATACTCTATATGGGCACACTCACATTTCTATGTGGTATTATAAATACCATGAATTTATGAGATTAAGAAACGTCATTACTCATTACAATAATTCTCAAGTTGAATAATAAAGTTACAAAAATATCAAACACAATTTATTACATTAACTAGCTGAGAGGGGCAGAACCATGGTACAACAAACTAATGTGCTCTGGACTTTAGGGTCATAAGATGAGGTACCAGGCCGAATTTGGACCGCGGGCCTCGAGTTTAACACTTGCTGTAGCGCTTCTCTGCAGGATAACGTCTCACTTTCTGGACTGAAACTAAAACAGTATAAATACAGAGGGAGAGAGACTTCGTTCTCTGCTCAGGTAGACATTACTCCTCTACATCTTTACAAAGACAAGAAGAAGATTTACACAGTACACACAGACCTGAAATACATCGACGCACCAACAGGACCTATATACATGCATTAATGCCCCTGACAAGTACATCGAGCAGTCGGGGGTTTGGACACCTCAAGAGCACCTCGGTTCCCAAACCAAGTCCCTACGGACTGAGCTACTGCCGCCCCACGATAGCTGTATGCTGCTATATTAATGCTCTGAATTTAGCATCTTTACTCAACGGCAAATACCTGACAAATAAAGGTACTTATTTTACATAACAAACATACTTATTTTAACCCAAAGTAAGTTTTGTATTTTGACAAGTTGGGAGGGAGATTGTGTTGAGTAGTTAACTTGTTTTCTATTATGTTTGATCAGATATCTTTTGGGAATAAAATGCACTGCTTATTTCACATGTCCTACAGTGAATTCTTGTATTTCTGATGATCTTTAAAATTGATGTTGACTTCGCTGAAGTGTCTGCATGTAAAGGAGGCTGCAGTACACGTAAAGGAAAGACGTAACGTAAAGAGAAGTCTGCCACTGACAATAGCTCATCATCAGAGGTTGCCACCCTTTAAAACAGCCGTCGATGAGGCCGCTGCGGACCCGATCGTCCGTCCTCCAGCGCTCTCCGCCGAGGCCTTGGAAAGTGCTCTCCATGTTGAACTGCTATTGAACTCCTCACAATTAGTAAGAGTTTTTTTTTTTCTTCCCAGCAGAGGCTGTGAGCAGAGAGCCGAGCACTTTTCAGATGAAGGTATCCCTTAGAGATATTTAAACTCCCAACGTGGCGGCGCTGCCTCCGGGACTGTGGATGGGATGGTTATTAATGCATTATTTACACACGCTTCCTGCTGTCTCCTATTGCGGCTCGGCTTGATTAAAAGGGATATTGCTAAGGTGGCACTTTTAGCTCAGAGAGGAAAAAGAGAAGTTACTTTGTTAGGAAGGACTTTTCCTTGTTCTTTTTTGAAGTATTGCAAGTTTTGGATCCACCTAAAGATATCATCGGAAATGGGGTCCTGTATTAAAGCAGGCCTACTGCTGTAGTCCATCTTCTAGTAGGACGCAGATTCAATGATTAGGTCTTTATAGGGATGTCAGCAAGTTTACTTATTGTGTTCAGGGATGTACTGTAGCAGCTACAGTCCAGTTTAACCTTTTTGTTTTATTTGTAGAAGCCTGATATAATCTCCACGACAGAGATTTAGCAAATATCACACCGAGAAGGTTACAACCGTAGGGTTTCCTCGATCCCTGAGTGTAGACTTTTTACTGTTAGCATTTAACATTCTGGTCAGAGCCCTGGATTTAAATAAAAGGAGCTCATGGTTCTTAAAAAATACTGCAAATGTTTGACTGGTGTCAGAGTTTTAGCTCACGTTACTTTTTTTAATGCTAAAACTCGTACATCTTAAAACTATTGACAGCATAAGATGCCAGTGACGTCTCTCTCCAGCCTCCTTTTGGATGCCTGAGCTCCTCAACCTATCTCGCAGGTCAAATCCGGCTTGGGGTCCTTGTGTAACGGGATAAGTTGTTGCAGATGGATGGATTTTAAGTCAGGAAAGTTGCATTTTATCGTGAAACTGTTTAAGTATAAGACACGTCGGTGACGTCTGTCTTGCTGAAGGTGTGTAACGTACTGGGAAATACTCCAACAGCAGTGAGTCTTGTCCTACTGTACACAGTTTTTCCAAACAAAGGTCCCATGGGGGACACCGTATGGGGAGGGACGGACGTATGAGTACATCATTACAAAACACCATTTTAGTCCGACACCCAGCAGGCCAGACACCAGGATGAAGGGACTGAGAAGGCTGTTAAAATTGTGAGGGGGTAGTTCATAGATGTAACCAAAAAGCACATATTGCTGCAGTTTCAAAACCAAACAACACATTTCAAAGCACTCACATCAGAACGTAGCACGAGCAGAGCACTAATTGTTTTCAAATTCATGAACAATTCTGTCAAAATCTACAGGGAGACACCTAAAAACAGTTATTTGCATCTCTCTTTTCAAGAAGGCAAAGAAACCGAACTATTGATCGCCTCCGCTGCGTTTCAGCACCACGGACAGCGCCGTAAATGTCCAATTGGGTTGTGTCTGGAAGGTAACCTGCAAACTGCGCAGTCTGATCTGACATCCGCAAAAACTCACTGCCCCATGACCTATCATGACCTTAACCATCATGCAAGAGTTTCCCTAACTGGTTCCCTTCTGCACGCTACCAGTCTCCCAATCATCCATCATCCAGTATGGTTTGGCTTGTTTAATCTACAAGTTTGAGAAAAAACACATATAATTAAGCTTTTTATTCATAAAAATATTATACCAGACTCCAAAAGTCACTGGTAAATTGAAATTTTACTTGTTTCTTGTACTGAAAATGTCTACATACAGTATACGCTCCTGTACCATCATAATGTTGCAAAACTATCTATTGATGCAATCAGTGTCATATCAAGGCAGATATGTGAAGATGTTTGATCAAGTTCAGTACTATAACATATGATGATCTCTTATTCTTTTCCATTCCTAATAGGACTTCAATGCTTCACACTGCTTGTTTAATTAGAGCACAGTCTCTCAGTGCGGTGGCGAAGGATGAAACAGGACCTTGTCGTCCCCCAACAATAAATTCCCCCGCTAAATAAATAAAGTGCTTCTTATATTGGACGGTCATGGAGGACCATGTTTTAGTGGTATTCTAATTGAAATACATGATTCCGACAGCTTGTTTCTGCACTTAGTCGCAATGAACCATATCTGATTCGTCATTAAGTAATTATGAATGCTAATGCAAATAAAGCACCTTTCAAACAGAGCTCCGCCGCTCTGTATCTCTCCTCACAGGGAAATTAATCACTCGCTCCTCGGCGGAGGGGAAGACGGCGAAGGAAAGGCAGCCAGCTGCGGGACGGTCACTTCACTCTCTTTCTGTCGAGATATGAAAGAGAGCAGAGACATTAATGATGTCTTGGGGATTCCACCGGGGAAAGTGGAAGGACTCAAAGGGAAAATGAGAGCACTACTCAGTTTTTTTTTCCTCCCCTGTTCCTTGTTGCTTTAATAAAGCAAGGAAAGAGAGGGGGGAGGAAGAGAGAGTCCTTAGAAGTCTCCCATAAAGCACAAGCCGGAGCATTTTGCAGCAATTACAGACAGATTGGGGATTTAGATATTAGTGCCCGGTGGTCCATTAGCTGGTAATTTGCCTGTCTTTTTTCTCCACTCTCAGTAGAGGAGTGTTCACACTAAGATCTCTACCACTCTAATCCTGTAAATAATAGAGTCTCTGATCGCTGAGTGACACTGAAGATAGCTGAGTGGAGGGGTGGATAGGTAGCACACAGCTAAAGGTATAATGTAAATGGTAGATGGACTTATTTATATAACGCTTTTCTAGTTTTCTGACCGCTCAAAGTGCTTTACACTACATCACATTCATACACTGATGGCAGAGGTGCCAACTTTGCCCATCAGGCATCAGCCACAGCTGCCCAAATGCCAAATCAACTATACCATGGGATATTCATGATTAAATCTTGAAGAGAAGTAAAACCTAAAATATGGAGAAACAGTTAAATACAGAGTTTGTCACGGCGGTCGGCGTTCGGTACCTTCAGCACCAGTACGAGACACACTGGGCCTTCCATTAACTCCAGTGTACTACTTAAGTGTACTACTTGAAAACCCCTTGGGACTAAACTATTTACTTTTTAGTTAAGTATACTTTAAATGTAAGAGTAGTAAACTTTGAGTACACAACTAGTTTACATCCAAGCTGTATTTACTACTGTGACTATATTATAAATTATACTACAAGTGAACTTATGGATATGCTGTTAGCTTACTAGTTATATACTTGTAGCCCACTTTTTACTTTATAAAAGTACATTTTAAAGTATTCTCACCGTAGACTACTAATTAAATACTTTTTCTTTAAGTGAACTAATAGTAGTTAGCCAAATATAGTTTTCTGTAAACTTTTCAGTAATAGCCAAGTAGACTTAAGTGTAATTTTGTTAAGTATTGTTCTGATAAGTACATAAAAAGTAAACTGAAAGCATACTCTTACTTCAAGTTTAAATAAGTATACTAATACACACTTGGATACATTTCTTTTTTTGTAAGAGTATGATGTAAGTCAGTGGTTGAAGTGGATCGGTACTCACCGGTACACGGTACCGGCGCCTCTACATTTCACTCCCTGGTCAAAATCGACAAGCAAAGATCAACGTTAACAAAGTGAAAAAAAAAAAAAAAAAAAAACGCATTTACGCAAATTCATTTTAGTGCCACTAATTTCTTTAACGCATTAACACAACTTGTAATTTGTAGGTTGCAGCGGCTCAGTTTGAAAGCCAGAGAGAAGATATGAAACTAGAAAACCACATGAATCCATCACTAGGTCATACTAGCTTGTCATGACGGCAGACACATAATGCTCCACACAAATTTTGGAAAGGAAAAACTGTCATGTCCATGTTCAGAGGGGTCCATTGACCTCTGACCTCCAGATATGTGAATGTAAATGGGTTCTCTGGGTCCCCACCAGTCTCCCCTTTACAGACATGCCCACTGTATGATAATCACATGCAGTTTGAAGCAAGTCCGAGTTATGTCAGCACACTGATGCACTATTTTAATGCTAAAAGTAGTACTTGTGAGGGTTTCTGGACAATATTTATCACTGGTTTGTGTTGTTAATTGATTTCCAATAATAAATATATACATATATTTGCATATAGCAGCATATTTGTCCACTCCCATGTTGATAAGAGTATTAAATACCTGACAAAGCTCTCCTTTAAAGGTACATTTTGAATAGATGTGTGATTAATTTGCGATCAATCGTGATTAAATATTTTAATCTGTTCCCCCCATAGTAGAATTAAGCACATGAAAACAAAAACAATGCCCGAGTGTAATGGCCTTAAGGAGTCAGAAGGGACATTTAGTTTTTCCCTCGACAAAATCAGCCTCCCAATTAATATCACAGTTAACATGAATTACGGATCCTCTCATCCTGGCTGCAGTTTGCCATGTTATGATTTGAACATATTTTTATATGCTAAATACAGAACCTCTGATGGTTTCTGGACAATATCTGTCATTGTTTTGTGTTGTTAATTGGTTTCCCATTATAAATCTATACTAAATACTTGTCAAATCTCCCACTGATACAGTATAACATGTTTAAATAAATCATGAATCTGATTGCTGATGCATACACAAACATGCAAATAAGACAAGTACAGCTCTTATTTTTTCCGCTTAAAGCACTGCATCTAGTACAAACACTGAAGAGGAGCAGTGATTTCACATCTAAATGTTGACTAGTTAACAATCCTAAAAGATGTAGAAACAGGAGAGAAGCATCAGTATGAAGATATCTAGTAAATCGTCCCCCGTAAAGCAACAGAGCAGTAATTGGCTTGTCCATAAAGCCTGTTATGAGCCTCTACTACAGCGCATTGAGAGGGGACAGTAGTAGTCCCTGTGGCCTAGCCCTGGGACATGCGAGCTCGGGGTGACATTAATCACGGCCCCCCCCGTCATCGATCGCCCGGATAATGGTTCCGCTTATCACCTCGCTGGTTTCTAAAGGGGCAAAAGCCAGAGGCGTTCAGGGACATCCTCAGTGTCGTTCTTCCTCTTTTGTTTATTAACTGTGGTGCAGCTTAAATCTTCTTTCGTCATAATGAGAGTTCACATTCCAGCCGCAAAGCGAAGAAGCCAAAGAAGTGGCCACTTATTAACAAACATGTCTCTCTCTACATGTTTACATAATGGCTCTTACTATATCAGTGGTGGTGTAAAGAGTAGCCATCCATCTTTCCCGCCTCCACCTCTAATCTCTGCTCGCTCATCTCTCTTTGCAAGAGGAAGAAGGTGAGCCCAAATCTCCACAGATCAATTGGGAGGGGGACCTGCCCTTCTGAGGGAGTCGACCAAGTGATGAAGTGAAGCACAGGAGCGGTGGAGGTGATGAAAAAGGAGGACCGGGAGGAGTGAGCGGAGAAGAGGACGATGTGACATTTACATATCGGCGGCGCAACAGCCCACAGTGGCGTACAGACTAGCCAATCTCGCTAATAAGTCAGCCGCTAGTTGGCCAGTTTCCTGCTCTCCCCTCGGCTCTCTGCCCTAATAGGCCGTCTCCGTAGGATGAGAGGCATCCACACTATTAGTATCTGTCAATCTGGCTGAGGGAGGCCAACGCAAGGGGCCCTTTGGGGGGACTTGGCGGCCCCCTTACTTAAAGCCTCAGGAGAGATGGCCCCAAAGCCAGAACCTGGATCTCGGAGGATCTGTGGCTCAAGGCAGAGAGAGGAGGAGAAGCTAGAGGGGATGGAGGCGTTGGAGGAAAGCCTAATGAACCTCCACTTTACCCAAAACGCTGACTCCTACTGAATCTGGTGCACAGAGAGAAATGCATTTTATGATTCTGGTCAAAAAAACATACACAAGCTTTGGAGATAAAGAGAATAATGGGATAATAAATGTTGCCTCTTTTTAATCAAATGACATTTAGAGACTTGAATCCAGTGAGCAGATATCAAATGTCGAGTCAATTTTATTTATACAGGACAAAAATGACAAATTTGCCTTTAATGGCTTATGATCTGCACAGTATGCAACCCTCACTATGCTTAGACCCTGGACTTGGATTAATTAACATGTTTTAAAGTTACTGTTCAACCTTTTAACTGGTTGAACAGTCTCAGTTTAATTCTGATACCTCTATATGACTTTCAAAAGGAAATGAGACCACGCAAAATCAGATTAAATCATGTAGCTTCACAAGAAACTGCCCCAACTTGGTCTTCAGTAGACCCAGATCCGGCTTCACTGCTGCCTTCGACCTGCAGACGGAGCCCCGCCGGTCCCTGCTGCTTTCCAACACCGACACCACGCTGCTGGACACCCAGGCCGTATTGTTGGGCCCGCGGGAGGGAATGGAGGCACGGGAGATCCAGAACCAGGACTGACTAGGGGAGCCTGTCAGACCCTGCTGCAGTAAAATAAGAGGCTTTCTAAGGGGAATCTGGTGAAACACTAGTTTGTCCACAGGGACCGTCAAAATCAACACTAAACTTAAGCTCCTCTCAGTAACTTTAAATGTGGAGTAAAGTCTAATTTAACCAGATTATCTTCTTAAGATTTATTTATGCTATTTTAATAAATACTTTATGCTTAAAATTCAAGGTTCAAGCTTCTCGTAGTCACTTTCAATAAACGTGACAGGAGTGGTTCAGCTAACGCGGAAAAGAAACACTTCATTCACAAATAAATCTCTGCAGATTGCCACGTTAATAAATGTCCTGCAGACTTCAGCATGCAGCGTTTCACATTGCGTTTGCTGCCGAGTAACCGGTCACATCAGGTAATGAATGATATTCTAAAACACTGCAATTATCTCCTACTTCAAAAAGGACGTTTTTAGACCTGAGTGATAATAATAGTAATATGGTGTACTGTGGGAGGGAACATTTTGCAGTCATGACCTTTTGCTAGAGTAGTGAATATTTTTACCCAAACATAAATACTCTGACTAATAATGATGGTACAAATGTGGTCCAACCCTCCCCAAAGTGTGGTTGACCCCACACAGTTTTCATATATGAACAGAGTGGCATTAAGTTAGAGATAATCATGCCCTGCTGCTAATTTAAGGTAATGACAGTATGAGTATGTGAGTGCATACTGTCTCCATCTCCTCCCCCCTCTCAGCCCTCCCTCATGCATTGGTAATGAGGCGTAGGTTTATTGACCGAGGGAGGAGATATGATTATCTCCCACCCCGGCCCATTCATCAGAAGGGGATAAGGCATGTTTGTTGCATGTATATTGATTTGTGCTGATTGTGACAGAGTGGGGAGACTCATTACGCATCAAAAATGGGGGCAGAGACGCAGAGAGGCCACCAGGGGCCCGCCGGCGTCTCTGCAGGCCTGTACGGTCGGCAGCTCGGATGATCTGGTCGCTCCCACGCCAGATATCCATGTCTTTAACTGCTCCAAGTTGGAGGTTGGTGCGAGCAAGCAAAGAGCACCAAGCAACATGGCGTACTGTAACAACTAAAGCCCTTATTATTTCACCCTCTTTTTAAGGGGTACAGCAGGGGGAGACAGCAGGTCAACAGTAGATGTCACATAGCAGTGGTGTACATCATCTGAAAGATGGGAACCTGGAGATTCATTTGAGATGCAGCTCAGCATTGAGTGTCAAGATGGTCTTGTCAGAAACAAGCAATTATAATAACGTGAACGTGTATAAAGGTTTAGAGCATTATGATAAAAGTATATGATGGCCATTCTCATGCTCTTTATGTCTTAGAAGTTGTTGCAACAATTTTTGGGTTGACATCATTTGTTACACAGATTTGATGCTAAATTAATTATCTTTTACTACTGGAGAATTAATAAAAATGATCAATAATCCTCAATATTCTCAGAAACTCCCTCATTTCACTAGCTCGTAAAGCCATGCATCCTCTGAATGCTCCAGGCCTCTAGTTTGTGGCTGTGAAGTTTCATGAGGCTGTGATTATCCTCGAGGTCACCACAGGTCATTTTATACAGTGATCAATGAAATGGCTCCTCCATCATCACATTTAAATACAGTTGAGCTCACTGGATCCACAAGAGTCTCAGCTTCACAGTGATCCCCAATTTATGTAATTCAAGACTGTTTAGGGACCCCAGTATGCAGAAATACTCAAACACAGCATTTTAGAGTGCAGGATGAACCACCGCTCCACCTGTCTGAATCTCAGCTAAGGTGCCGGAAACATAAATGAATCCAAAAAATAACAGAAAAGATTTCTGCACACTTAGATCTATGCAGTATTTCACTAGATTTTTTTAATACTAAGTCTGTCAGATGTTCATCAGAGCAAACATTACCTAACAAAGGACAAGCTGGTAGAAATAACACCTGTGCACACCCTGGTGGTGGTAGAGGCTCCACCTTCAGGGGTGGAACACAGTGAATATAGAAAACAGAAGAGATCACAAAGCACCTATAATGTCATACATACACAGTACATCACATAGTAAATGGGGCTATGAAAAGCATCAGGCTGAAGCCATCATAAATCAGAGATCCACAGATCTGGGACAACAGAACTAAGAGCTATGGAAGGGTATCAGACGAGGGCCATCATAAACCATAGACACCAAATTAACATCTTGGATTACAACATGAGTTGTAATCCAATCCACAGAGAAGACAAATAAAAAACATTTATACTGCATGACAAAAACTGCATGTGATTATCATAAAGTGGGCATGTCTATAAAGGGGAGACTGGTGGGTACCCAGAGAACCCATTGACATTAACATATCTGGAGGTCAGAGGTTAACCCCCTTGAAAAAGACCATGCCACGGTTAGTACCAATAGATTCCTGAGGCTTTCTGGTTTCATATAACATCAGTATCTTCACGCTAGCTTAAAAACTCAGCCTGAAGCAACGTCCAAAAGACAGAACAGTGGCCATCAGAGTGTAAGGGGTTAAGAAAACATGGTTAGATTTAGGAAAAAATCATGGTTTGGTATGAGCAGCGGTTAAATTCTGGTGTTTTTGGACCATCCCGACCTCTCTACACAGTGTCTGTCACACTTTATACTCCATAATCACAATTACGTTGATTATATATGGACTGATTTTGTGGGATGTACTATATAAGGACTACAGCGCATTACTTAGCTACGAACAGTGAGAGAGCAGCCTGGTATATGTCAGAAACATCTGTGCTGCAGTTGAACAAAAGCCAGCAAAAGTACTGATTAGTTTGAAGGTTTTGCAATGCACACTGTATATTTCCACATGTTTTTCCTGAATCTGTCTACACCTAATGGCAGACATACCACTTGGCATAATACGTGACACACCGCAGTCCAATAATGCATGTTTCATCTTATCAATCTGACCCCCAAACTGAGAGGAACCACAGCACTTGAAAACTATCAGAGCGCCTAAAGTATCCTCTAGAAGTGCATTTGTTGCTCGTATTGTGGCTATACCAAGAGTTGGGTCACTTCCACTCGGGCTAATGAGTTTGCTGGCAGCGTCGCTCTGTGTCTAATGACATCGTTGACACCGATGCTACATATTGTGTCACAGGCCTCTGGCAATTGCTCAGCAGCTGATGTCCTCGCTTTGCCACCGGGGGCACGCCGCCTGGCACGTCGGACTGACGGCTTTTGGCAGGCCGCGGAGTAACCCGCTGCTACCGTGGCACAGTTTGCAGGACACATCAATTTGTCCCCCGCCATTGTGAGAGACGATCTCTCTGGCGCCGATCCAGAGCCGGCCCTCATCTGCATATCTTTGTTATCCGGTGCCGGTTCTGAGAAAGGTAGAGAGGGGAGATAGGCAGAGGGATGACGAGTCGTGCCTCGCCATCTGGGCTCTGTTTCTTCAACGGACACAAATTAAAACTCAACCTGTATAGAGGAGGCGAGGGGGAAATAGAATTGTCAAAAGGCAACAATACTTCTAATCTCTTTCTCCCTCTGTGCATTTTCAAAACGAGGGGGGGACGAGGAAGAAAGGCGCTTTAATAATTAGAGGGGTAGAAAGCTCAAACAGATGAAACAATGTCCCCCTCCTCTTTTTTCTCCCCCTATCGTCTGTAATGACTCAAGCGCTGATGGAGAGGGCTCTTTGAGGATGACATTCAAATGCTGACATTTGAATTATGTCTGTTTATCAGAGGGAGAATGGCCCGCCCGCTTTTGTTGTGCCTCCTTCTGCATGCGTGCAAGCTCGCCGGTTTGCAGGTACTCAAGCTGGCGGGTTCATTTTAATCACACGCACACACATAATGGCTCATGGGAATCCTGAAGGGGCAATTTTAGATGGTTTTGTAAAAGTACGGGAGAGACAGTGTACACTAAAAACTTTAATGGGTTTTATTTCACGCATTTACAGCGGAAGAGCCATCAAATTGTAACAACCAACATAAAATCACTCATCGTCACTAATCCCCGCCTGTACTGCCAGTTTATCTGCATGGCTTACTTCCTCGTGAGGACGAGCACGGACACCATTTTGTGGCTAAATTCCATCACAATCCATGTTAACCTTCAGGAAGCATCATACACTTAAAGGGAGATAAAATTTGCATGGGGAAGATTTATTGTCTATCAGTAAATGGGCTGCAATGCAAAACAAAGGCCACTCCGCGGTGGTGTGGTCCCTCCTCGGCTGCTTGTCAAAGTTGGGATCTAAAAATCGGGACGATCCATCACGTTGGCACATGAAAAATTATGGAATTCACCCCGAGGAAATGTATTCACGGGACGCGGGTGTAAATGGCTGTTTAACAAAGGCATTCAGAAGTCAGCGGTAACCGCAGGTCTGCAAGGTGTGAGGCTACAGGAGAGGAGAAGGAGCGAGGACGGGAGAGAGAACTGCACCCTCCAATTATCAAGCTCACCATCTGAGGGCTATTTCGCCGCTGTACTCCCCCTGCATATTACATATCGCAAGTGAAATATTTAAACAAGCATACATATTGAAACCATCAGCCGGCTGGTTTGATTGTCAAAAGGAGACCTGCTGAAGCTGCTGGGAGAGAAGCGGGAGGTAATTATCTACATTTCTCCATTAATTATTGCTAGGGAGTTTTAATTTTCTGTGAATGTGGAGTGTACCTGTGAGGGCATCGGCATGTATGAAGTGTAACGCATGTATACCTACGGTCAGTGTGATTATAATGTATGCATAGCTGTATGTGAGCAGCCTATAGCTTGGTGCATGAACACATGTCAATGTATCCTCATACATGTGATAGCATACTGAAAGAATACCTGTCAGTTTTTATATGCTTACGGTTTTTACAGTCTTCACAGGAAACAACTTAGGTTTAAGAAAAGATCGTGGTTTGGTTTAAAATTATTACGGAGATGGCGTAACTTATACGACTAATAACTTTCATACGGATACTTTCAGTTTTTTCATCTTTTCCCTGAACACCACACTGGACTTTAGTTTGGTTTAATCTGATTTAAGCATCGCTGTGTTGCCAAGTGAATCAAAACAAAGGCCAACGCAGAAATTAAAGGGATAGTTACCCAATTTACAACTCTGCATGCTTTTGCATTTTGTTTGTTTTTACTGTATACAGAGTGTAACTTTTCTATTTCTAATGTTTTATCACTCATAAACATTCGGTCAGCATGGGCACCATGCCCAGTCTGCAGCTACGCAGTGTGTTCTGACACCTTTCTATCAGCATTAACTTTTTCATCAATTTGTGCTCCTGTAGCTCTTCTATTGAATCGGACAATCGGGACCCTGTCGCTGGTTCACCGGTTTCCTTCCTTGGACCACTTTTGGTAGGGTCCTGACCACTACAGACCAGGAACATCCCACATGAGCTGCCGTTTTGGAGATGATCTGACCTAGTCGTCAAAGTCGGAAATGAAGTCCCTCACATCCTTACGCTTGCCCATTTCTGCTTCCAACACATCAACTTCAAGGACAAAATGTTCACTTGCTGCCTTATGTGTCCCACCTACTACCAGATGCCATTGTAACGAGATTATCAATGTTATTCTCACCTGTCAGTGGTCATAATGTTATGGCTGATTGGTGTACATTGCTGTTTTTATTATATGTACAGAGGTTTAAAAAGATTTATGTCCTAATACACAGTATGACAAAAATAGCAGGATGTCCTACTCCATCCATTCACATTCTGCAGGGTGCAAATACTCTGCGGGCGTGATGCATGAACAACAGGGTAGTAGACGTCCCAGTTTCATGCATACTACATGTAACGGTATGTATGTTTGTTTTCCCCACACATTGTGAATATATGCACATTTGTAGTTGCAGTATACTGTGTTAGATCTCCGTTAAGTTCAAGTATACATACAGTATACCAGGAAAAATATATGTTGTGCATGTCTTTGCAAGTATGTGGAAGTTAAATGTTTATGAAATGCTTTAAAATGTTCATAATGTTTGTCTGTGTGAGTCTCACCATTCACCATGAGAACCTGTATGCTAATCGTTCTCCCCTCCAGTGGACGAGCTGTATGATCACCGTATTGGCATGTGAGAATAATATAGATTGGGAATGTGAGAGGGAGACCGAGTGGAAAATGAGATGATTGCTAAAGTATGTTCTGCCCGATAAACTGAAATTGCATTTGTCTAAGTGCTTGCAGGAGCCAGTCCATATAGGCGTCTTGATTTTGAGAATCTTTAAGGTGGATGTTGATTGCCGTTTTCACCCGTTTTCTCTCATTGTCAGCTTGATTTTTCTTTCCGGTGACTGTAGCTTTAGCTGTTTGTAGTTTATGAAGGTGAGGAGGTCACGCTCAAATCCTCCCTGTAGCTGCCTCGTCTCTCGGGGGGGAAAGCACTGATCAAATTCACCATGTTTCCCAGCAGGCCTGAAGGCCCAGCATGCACTGAGTGCCGCCTCGTGTTCGTGGTCTTTCAGGGCAGTGGGGGAGCCTCGCTCGCCAGATAAAAACACTAACCGGTATTTACAGTTCACAGCCACCAGCTTCCCATGTGACGTCATTCACAGAGGTCATCCCTACATAACGCCGGCAATATTTGATATTTTTAAATGTGCTGATTTTGAATGTTTGTGAAAAACTGAAGGATGAAGTTTAAGCTAAATAAAGTATTTAAAAAGCCTCTTGGATCAATGAAAATGCATCATTACAAAGCTGAAATGATTCATTGCAGTAGATTAAATTAGCCAACAGCATATAAATGAGTAAAAACATCTAGAGCAGTAATATTAATCATGCATAATAGAAAAACATCGGGGGATATTTCATTGCACAGTGAGTACTTTTACATACTTTTACTTGCATTCTGGTGAGCAATAAATACACTGCACCTGCATTTTTATGTTAACCAGACCTATTTTTTATTTTACGTTTAATTCTCAGGACTGAACACTGAATAATCAGCCACCGTCAACTTCTCCTCTCCCGCCTCAGACTCACTGAAGGTCCTTTCAGACACAATATCACAATGTCAGTGAAATCCATTTTTCCATGTGATGACTTTTGTCTGCTTTGAGCAAAGCCCGACTTCGGCTGATTTTCTTTCTCGCCGTTTGTGCTGGAAGCGACATTTGTCGGGTGGAAACAGCAGGGCTTATACTGTATATTATACTGTATATCCATCTGCAACCGCTTATCCCGTTAGGGGTCGTGGGGGCTGGAGCCGATCCCAGCTGGCATCAGGTGAAGGCGGGGTTCACCCTGGACAGGTCGACAGTCCATCGCAGGGCATGTAGAGGGGCAGTTTAGAGTCATCAATTAACCTGTATGACTTTGGATTGTGGGAGGAAGCCGGAGCACCCGGAGAAAACCCACGCTAACACGGGGGGAACGTTCAAGCGCCACACAGAAGAGCCCCAACCTGCGACCCTCTTGCTGTGAGGCGACAGTGCTGTGAATGTGTGAAAATGTACCATAAAAATATTGGGAATGGGAAATGTGGGAGAATTGTGACCCCCAAGGGGAAACCGGGAGAGGGCGATGAAAAACAGGAGACTGTTGGAGGCTGGAATCCCATATTAAGATGTTTCTGGACTTTTTTGGCCCATATACTGATAAGATGATCAAATATAATAGAAATGAATGGTAGAAGTTTGTTTTTATTGACAATATGCATAATATAAGAGGCCGAATTCTACTTCAGCAGCAGCCTATGATTACTAGAAGGCTATATTTTGCTAACTCAATGGCACTGCCAGTTTATTTCTCTACATACAAACAAGTAGGTAGATGGAAACTGAATTAAGACACATTTTCAATATCTAGGATGAAAATGCCGTCCTGTGGTAAAACATGCCATCAAGTTTAAATTTACCAGCTCATGAGCCTCCGTGATGCCACAATCAAAGATTTGACGCGGCGCTGTGACTGACAGCAGCTTTGTCGGCCAACACATGAGGTGTAATGTGTCATTTCCAAACAAACAACCCCTTCTCTTACAGGTTAGGGTCAAGCTCAGCGAAGGTCAAGCCTCCCGTACAACGCGCAGGGTTAAAACTGAAAACACACAACAGCCTCTTTGTTCTGGGACTTCCTGCTTGAGTGAACACGCTTTGGGTTGAGACTGCTGTTTTCATTTAGTTGTTGCTCCCGGGGCAGTTTCTCTGCCTCTTCCTACTCCTCCCTAGATTTCATCGCCTCATACACGGGGAGATGATTTTGTGAATGAAACCATGCATATCCTGGCAGCCTTTATGATGGTAATGACTAGCAGCGGAGGAACAATGGAGGGAGAGGGCTGGGATTCAGGGGTTACGGTTGTGGGAAATAGAGGAGGTGCTGTTTGTGTCACTGACGGGCAAAAACCTCAAAATATCAAACAACAGCTTTGCTTTTAACTCGCTGGTGAATCATTTTTGACATAATCCAGTTGTTTTCATAAACTACAAAACCCAGGTTGTCACAACAGTATGCTGTCTGGCAGGAAATGCAAGATTGCAAAAACTAAGGCGATCCTCCTCGTGCCATTCTGTCGACTCATTGATTAGTCGGTTTAATTGGTAGATCCACAAAACCTCTCCACAAAGAATCACACAAGGAGAGAGATGTGCTCAAAAATACAACAAATAATTTGGGACTTTAATTTAAAAAAAATAAAGCTTAAAGTGATAGCTGATGATAATAAGAAATAATAATGTGAGATTTCATTGTGTTATAGACTACGGTGTAGGGGTGGTGGGGGGGCTGGAGCCAATCCCAGCTGGCATCAGGTGAAGGCAGGGTTCACCCTGGACAGGTCGACAGTCCATTGCAGGGCATGTAGAGGGGCAGTTTAGAGTCATCAATTAACCTGTATGACTTTGGATTGCGGGGGGAAGCCGGAGCACCTGGAGTAAACCCATGCTAACACAGGGAGTACACTGTGACCCTCTCGCTACTCTGGGCTCCCTTACAGTCAACATGGCAGCAAAGACAACAAATACAGGGATTTGCTTATCTGGTATCGTACCCAACTTTAGTCAATCATATCATACCATGTACGTAATTAATCTGCAGAAGGTCTGGTTCAAAATGAGATCAAACTTTTCTACGGATGTCAGTTTTTGAGCCACGACAAAGGCCAAAATGTGACGACGTGAGGCTTGTTTTTAGCCAAGATGATTGCTGTCAATTGACATGATGAAATAGTTTTTTCAAAAATCGCTGCCACCACGAGAGGTCCCTGAGGATACAGATGGACGGACAGACGCGAACACATGAGATCGAATGCATGATCTCCCGGAAGGCTCATGCCCGTCAGAGATAAAAATCACCATTGATGCTTTAAGACAGGATCCACAAGATAGTTTATCTGTATGCAAGCGTGTGGATGTGTCTGTGCAGCTCTGCATCTGCATGTGTGCATCAGAGGTCAGAGGTCATCGTCGGGCTTTCCCCATCCTCCCTCTCAGTACCCATCTGCCAGGTCCAACCTCCCTCTCTTCACCGTGTTTACATCTCCGCACACTGCACAGCCGAAGATGTGTCAACACACAACACGCCTGGCAACGATCCCTTCGCCATGGCAACGACAAGCAAGGAAAAATTTCATTAGCAAGATAGATACCGGAGAGAGAGAGAGAGAGAGAGAGAGAGAGAACTGGCAGGAAGTCAAGAATACCAAACGTTGTGGGCGACCCCCAACAAAGGGCTCCAACAATTAGGGTGAAAAATCAGGCCGCCATCCTTCAGGTGCCCGCCATGAGACCACTTAACGGTCGGTCCACCTTAAAACACATCTTCAGATTAATACTCGTCCTTCTGCAGAACGGAGAGTGGAGGGAGGTTGATGACACGTCAAGAGAAATATTAACCGGTTGATATTTGGTTGATTTGAGTCGACCTACAGTCACTTCAGGAACGCTTTCACACTTACTGATGTGAACACAGGAAGTGATGTCATTTTATGTTGGCGGCTGGAACAAACTGAAGCGAGAGAGTATGCGGCGTGAAAAAGTAAGCCATCAAAGAGCGTTATCGACACCTTGGTTGGTTTCGTATTTTCAGAAATGATTTGAAATAATTGTGACTAACTGTGTGACCATATGTAATACGAGTATTAAGGCCACATTAAGGGGAAAAGAGAACAAAGTCATAATATTACGAGAAAAAAATCGTAATTTAAGGAGAATAAAGTCATAACTTTAGCAGAAAAAAGTCATTTCCTCCACTAAAGACTCAGTTTCCTTCAGTTTCCTTCAGGTCCGTGTGGATCTTTGTTCAGAATAAACTCAGTTTCTTGATTTTCTCCAGGTCCTGATACTGATGATAATACAGTGCTGATAAGCCAAAAGATGAAGTATTGACTTTATTCTCATAATTTTACAGCTATTTTCTCTTAAACTTATCACTTTATTCTCATAAAACTGTGATTTTTTCTCTTAAACTTCTGACTTTAATCTTGTAATATTATGACTTTATTCTCAATGTCAGATTTATTTCTTTTCCTCAATGTGGCCCTAATACTTTGTTGTACTGTAAAGATCCTGACGCAAGCTTTGTTTTATGTTTTATGTATTGTTGCCCTTGTCTTAAAATATTTCATGTGTTTTAATGAAATGTGTTTTGATTAGAGATGTCAAAGTTAATGCAAATTTGTCTTAACTTCACCAGTTTCACACAACACAACTTGTGATTTTTAGGTAGTAGTGGTTCAGTTTTAAAGCTAGAGTAAAGAAACAGGTATCATATGAAACTAGAAAACCTGACGAACTCACTGGAACCAACCATGTCATACTGGTTTGTTGCTCAGCAGTTTGCAACAGTTGATGAATTTGGCGATCGGCTAATCTTGCATGTCAACATCAATGACGTGGTGAAATCAGTCTAATCTGCCTATGAGGGCTGTTGAAACTTTCCCCCACATGCAGAAGCCTTCAGTGTGAACACCTGCGAACATGTGTGTGTGTGTGTGTGTGTGTGTGTGTGTGTCTGCTGGTGTGGTCTGTGTCGATGTGCCTTCAAGCTGTAACATGCTCAAGCAATCACATAACGATTAAACCGCGGCGGCCCCATAATTTTCAGCCACACTCAGTGTCACAGGGGGAAAGGGGTGCTGCCAGATGTGTGGATGGTACAGTTGTTTCATACTGAGGAAAAGTCATGCACTTCTTAATATATACATCATGTATATTAACTGCAAGTTGCCTTAAAATTATGCAGCTGTCATTTAATCTAACTACTGTTTTTCCTATTTAATTCAATCCTGAAGATGCAATGAAAGAACAGCAAATTCTCACATTTGAGCAGATACTTGCCATTTTTTGATTTTGATAGGGCTGTTAATTGATTAAAATATTGAATTGTGATCAATCGCATAGTTAATCGCAATTAATTGCACATTTTTATCTGTTCAAAATGTGTGTAATGGAGATTTTTCAAATATTTAATACTCGTATCAACATGGGAGTGGACAAATCTGCTGCTTTATGCAAATGTATGTCTGTATTTATGACTGGAAATCAATTAACAACACAAAACAATGGCAGATACTGGCCAGAAACCCTCACAGGTTCTGACTTTAACACAAAAAACTGCATGTGATTATCATAAAGTGGGCATGTCTGTAAAGGGGAGACTGGTGGGGACCCAGAGAACCCATTTACATTCACACATCTGGAGGTCAGAGGTCACGGGACCCCTTTAAAAATGGCCATGACGATTTTCCCTTCATTTTTTGTGTTTTTTGTATCTTCACTCTAGCTTTAAAACTGAGTCCGCTACAGCCTAAAAATCAAAAGCTGTGTTAATGCGCTAAAGAAATTAGTGGCGTTAAATCAAATTGATGGTCCTATTTTATATACAAACTACTGGATAAATTATCCAGCAACTGTGTTATGATTTTCGTTACAAATGTACAAATCTAATTCTGACAACCTCAGAGCAGACAAATCCTGGTTCACCCCCTGTGATCTTTGGCACCCCCCTATGAGGGACCCCAGGTTGGGACCCACTGTGCTAGCAGTTAACTTGTGTGTGTGTGTGTGTGTGTGTGTGTGTGTGTGTTGGTATCAGTGCAGGGCTGAGAGCAGGCCTTGCTAATCCCTCACAGTAGGTCAACCACTCAAGGAACTGCAGCCATTATCGGCTTTAGCTTCATTTTATTAAATCGCCACATCCCTGTTGTGTGTTAATGGGCTAATTTGTACCGACACAGAGCGAAGGATACAATCAATGATATGGTTTTATAAGGAGGCTTAATCAGATAACAACTTTGTTCTAGCCGGTAATTAGAAACAGGAGTCGAGCTGGAAGAGGAGACCTTTCTCAGCCTATGCCCCGGTGCACCGTGGGAACGCAGGTCAGAGGTCACTTTCAAAATTAGTTAAGCTTGACGGGCTGCCACTGACCTGCACAGGTGCTCCCACTTCCCCTGCTGCTCTGCGCTTCCTCCCGCCACCCGGAGGTCACAGACATCCAGTCAAACCCCAATCCCCACCTCCTCCACCCAGCTCCCCACAGGACCAGTCCTGATCCATTAGCAGAGCCACGACAAGCCCCAGGCCTGCTGAGAAGGCCGCCGTAGGGCTTAATGCAGAGCTTCAGCAGAGTGAAAGCGTCTGCGCACCTTGTTCTGCAGGTATACGTCGCTCAGTTAGTGTCAAACATCAACTACATGGATGCATTTAAGAGTTAAATCTGCTTTTACACGCATAAACATGAAAACAAACTCCCCTCCCTCCTTCCCTTCACCTCCTCTCGGCCTGCCGTCTGTACTCTCAGTATGTTTTTTGGAGTTGGGGGGGTTGGTTGTTATTGGCGCGTCTGACCGAGAGAAGAGAAGCGAGGCCGTTGTTTTTGAGCCCCGCTGCGGCGTGGCCTCCCGCTGCTTGGCCTGCCATGTGTAATTAAACATTTGGCCTCCACAATTACTCAGCAGTGTACACATGCCAGTGTCGGGCCTCGTGGAATATGCATTTCAAAGAGCACCGATTCCCCTTAAAAGTGCTGAACTGACAGCAGCGAGGGGAGAACCTTAAGGGTGGGGCAGGAGGGGAGGAAGAGGAGGGTGGGATTGGGTGGAGGGAGTCCACAGGGATGGACTGATTAGAAAATAAATTAAACTTGAAGTAGAACTCGAAAGTGGACCAGAGCAGGGAGGCATTGTTTGACAGGTACAGCTAACCTGCTAACAATTACCAGTCAGTGGTGGGGAGCAACTAAGTACATTTACTTAAGTATTTTGAGGTACTGTAAGAGAGCATTTCTGTTTTCTGCTACTTTATACTCCTACTCCACTACATCTCAGAGGGATATGTTTATTGCTTTATAAGCAATACAAAGTATAATCAACAAGGAAATAATGATGTATTCTTGTAGATTAACATAAGACATCATTGATCCTCAAGGGTACATAAAGCATTGAAATAAACTCCAAGGAGGTTAGGTGTGCACAATATTGCATCAATAATCACGATACAGTAATATAATCTGAAGGCAGTTAGAGTTTAGGGATAATTACGGGTTAGGAAATTTTTTTAAACGTGTGCAGTTTAGGTTGGAGAAGACTCAGATTTAAAGCTACAGTGAAGATGGTGGTATCATATGAAACTAGAAAACCTAAAGAATCCACTGGTATCAACTGTGTCATAGTAGCTTGTCATGAAGGAGGTTAAATAACGCTCCAAACTTGTACCACATTTTGGCAAGGAAAAACTGTCATGGCCATTTTCAAAGGGGTCCCTTGACCTCTGACCTCCAGATGTGTGAATGTAAATGGGTTCTCTGGGTCCCCACCAGTCTCCCCTTTACAGACATGCCCACTTTATGATAATCACACGTAGTTTGGGGCAAGTCAGGGTTTGCCATGTTATGATTTGAACATATTTTTAATGCTAAAGGCTTTTGTGTTGTTAATTGATTTCCAACATACATTTGCATAAAGCAGCATATTGGTCCACTCCCATGTTGATAAGGGAGTTAAATATTTGACAACAGTTAAAAAATGTGATTCATTTGTGGTTTGATTGATAATATATTCTGAAACGGGACAGTCTGAAAAATGTATCCTTTTACTTTTGTCAGTTTAAGTATATTTTGGTGCTACTACTTTTCTACTTTTACTGAAGTAAAAGTATAAATGCATACAGAGTATGTCAGTATTAGGGCTTCTACATGAGTATCACACCGACCGTGTTCGTCCTTTCTGCATCATAACAACATGATCGTGGCTCCGTTAGGCCGTACTTGCCTGTACGATGCATCCAATAGTTGTTGAGATATTTCAGTATGCAAAGTGGTGTCGCAACCAACCGACCGACATTGCCGTCCCTTGTCATGTTGCTGTGGCTCAAACTGTTTCTAGTGCTTCCACATATGGAGACAAGCTCTTAAAATCAATTAAAATCCTGTTATTTTACTTTGTGATTCAGAACGACCCATCAGGTATCTCTGGATGTCACTGCAGCCACATGGCCGTGCTGGAAACACCCGCGTCGGTGGAACATCTCAACATCAAAACCATCTTGGCGCCGCCACCGGCCTTCTGTTTACCTCGCTGACAGTAATGAAATTCACATGCAGCCGTCGTCTGACGTGAACTCCTCCGAATTTATGCAAGCACGTACATTAACATGTGACATTGTGCGTCCGCGGATGAAAAAGTTCCTGGAAACATAAAACAACCAATGCAACTATGGGATAAAACACCTAAGACTGAACTCATGCGAGGAAAAAGCATGCAGAAATGAATGTGCTAATTAATTCAACATCGTTAAACATAATAAAAAAAACACTATTCTGTAGTTTTGGATACCATTTTCAGAAGAATGTGACCTTCAGGGACCTTGACAGTGCTGTCACACACCCTTCAACTTTGTGTAACCCAGTCGGAGCTTCCCAGAGACACTAAAGCTCCTCGTGAAATGACAAACCAGCAGCTCAGCAGCACCCAGACAAATACGACACCCGCTGCAAACACTGTATCGTGACTTGAGGAATGGCACGCTGGCATCCAGCTGTCACTCAGACGCTCTGAGACTTGCCTCTCTCAGAAAACAAAACCTTCGCCTCCAGTTTGCCAAGACACGTGAATCTGCCACTTTTCTCTTATTGATAAGCTTTGACAAAAAGTCAGTGCAATAATGCAATAAGCTGAGAGTGTGCACCTCTCTCTGCTGCACACTAAGCTCCCCATCTCTCTAGAAAAAAAAAAAAAAAAACAGCACACAAACACTCATCCTCTAGAGTCCCCCTGTGAACAATGTGGATTTTAAAAGAAGAAACCTCTCTGCCAGCCCCTTGTCAGCGCTGAAAGCTACCAACACATCACGGAGACGCTGGCAGCACCACCTGCCTGTGAGGCCCCAGCATCCCCTCCTCAGCCTCTTGTGTGCCATAGAGGTGCCTGTGTCCATGTCCCGCTATTGTGGCGTGGACTGGAGGGGGTATTGTGGACCTTGTCAACGGCGCTGCCATCTCCGTGCCAGCTGGCTGGGTCTGAGTGGCGAAAAGGGGGCGAGGAGGGGCCGAACAATGCAAAGATCTGTGCACAATGGGCGGCCACGGAAAGGCGCCATTGTTCCCGCCATGATCGCCTATGCCAGCTTCCCCGCGCAACAAAAAGCAACATCTCGTTAAAGCGCTGAAGCACTGGTTCATATTTGAGAAAGGTGCAGAGGCAAGGTGCACCTTTTCTTCTCTTAAATGTCCACATGTGTGCGCACACATATCCTCGCCCTGCAGCATTAAGTCCCTCTTTTGAAATCAAAGAGCGAAGGAAGGGGAGGAGCGGCTTTAAGGGAACGTCTGGAATCCATCTGAGATTGAGAAATCCGACCATCGTGGTTGGATCCAATTGAACGAGGCAGGCCTGAGTAACACGCTCCGACACGGCCTTTCTCTTCCTCTAACACCCCGGCCATGTGGTCACACAGCCCTGCCAGGAAACCATGTCACAGCTCATCACAGTTGTGAATGAATATTCATGCAGCAGAGTGCGCCTATGTGTAAAGTATTTACGTTTGTGCCTGTTTTTAGTGCGACAAAGACAGAAAAAAAAGTGTGTGTGTGTGTGTGTACTGTAAGTTTTTTGCAGGATGCTGTAAAAGTGATTCCCCCGGCAGACCGCCACAGGCTTCCGACATGGCCGGCGCTTGTAACAGGCGGCGTGGCTCCCAGTGGCGTGCTGGCCAAACACAGCCGGAGTAGGAGTCAGTGTTGGCCTGATCGCGAGGTCTCACACACTGTCTGGATGAACGTGCACACATGCACACGCGTGCCGCTGCCAGCACTCCACAGATGTCCTGGCTGTTGCTGCGTGTGAGTCAGCGCGGGCCGAGCTCTTTGATGGCGAGGTCTGGTGCGAGGGTTTTAGGGGGGTGTGAGGATGGAAATGCAAGGCAGGTGCACCGTCACATTAGGCGTCCAGGATATTCTGATGCCCAGATTGGCCCCTGACCTCTCAAACAACAGCAGGAGAGGACTGGAAGGTGACACAACTCAGGAACAATTTCAAAAAAAGCCACAAAACAAATCATTTTTTCGACTCCAAACTAGAAACTTTTGGACGATGTTCTCACCAAAATCAAATTGAAGCTGTGATACCGAACGCTGAACTAGTTGTCCCCACAGTGACTAGATTAGCATCGCGGGTAGAGTGCCACAGTGAATGTTAAAGGTGACATTTGTGATAACTTTCTAGGATCATAAATGTACTTTCAACAGCGCAAGTTCACGCCGCATTTGGTGACAACAAAAAAAAAAAGGGGGGAAGCAATTAAATCACATCAGATCTGTGAAAGTCGTCAGAACTCCTTTTCAACAATGCCTGATTATCAAAACTGCAAGAAAACTTTCTACTTGTCCATTTGCGACATCAAAGGGAGGCACAGTTTTATTGAGAAGACATCTCAGAGAAGCTTGTCCTCATTATGCATCATTTTGAGTTACTATTATAATAGTAATAATAATAATAATAATAATCATTATTATTATTATTACCTACCTTTTAGAAGGCAATCACTGCTAAGGTGATGACGGTGATGACAATAAAGTCCATAGCACTCAATTGATTTTTAAAGACACTTAAATATGTAGATGTGATGGAAGATAGAAAGTGGGGTTTTGCAGCTTTATCAACTTTTTTCAACAATAACATCTATTATAATGCGTTTGCTAAATGATTATTATAGAAACCTTTTGGTCTAGTCTGGTCTTAGAGATATGCCAACAGGTGCGTCACTTATTCTATGTAGTTAGAGCTCTCCTCGGGTAAAGACAGGACAACTCCCACCTTTATCAACACTAACACTGACCTGAATCTACGGCTTGCATGGCCACACAACAAAACACAGACAGGAAAGCTTAAAATTATCATATTTTGAGGAAAATTACTGCACACAAATCATAACCACAAAAACAAACAGACATGCATTCAAACAACTTTATGACAAGCATACAAATCTGTTTCAGCTGTATCTAAAGAAAAATGACATAGCTATGACGTGTGCATACGTGCCCATAAATCCATCAGTCTGACAAGTCTAATTATACACATTTAGCCTAATTATGAAATGAAATGACAAGGCAGCACACCTGGATGCATTTTCATATTCAGCATGAAAACCGTTAAAGGCCATAAGCAGTGATGGAAGATCTTTTACTTAAGTAAAAGTAACAATACCACAGTGTAGAAATACTCAATTAAAAGTCAAAATTGTTCACACAAAAAAATATACTTAACATACCAAAAGGAAAAGCAGTCGCTATGCAGATGCAGACAGAACAATGTCCTATATTATGGGGTTATACTCAGCTGCTAAAGATGGAGATAATTTTGATTTAGCTTTATATACTACTATGTAGCTCAGTTTATAGTCATATATCATTTTGTTTTTGCTGATATTTAAATAATCAGAAACTAAAATTTATCAAATAAATGTAGTGTAAAAAGTGCAATATTTGCCTCTGAGATGGAGAAGAAGATTAAAGCAACAGAAAAAGGAAATACTAAAGTAAAGTACAAGAACCTCAATATTGCACTGAAGAATCTGAGTATATTAACTTAGTTACTTTCCACCACTGGCCATAAGCTATTTATTTTATTGACAGGACACCCTAGAAAGCAGTCTTGTTGTCCAGTCACCCGCTTTACCAGCTGAGCTACTGGGGAGCCCGACGCTAAACTGTTTTAATAAATGATGGGGTTTACTGGCGTTTTCAGAGCTATCTCTTGTTCCAATGAACGCCGAGCCACTGAGCTCCAGAGTCCAGGTACACCAGACCTGCACTGTGATGGTTCTGCGAGGTTTACTTCACAGCCAAAATACAGTAAAGGAAAGTATTATATAATTGACGTGAGCGATGTTCGAAGTAGCATCACCTGCTCAGGCGGCACATCTACAATAAGTCATGGACTGCTCAGTATTTTTTGCAGAGGTTGGCAGTAAAATCGTGTGCTTAATTTGCAACAAACGTGGCTGTATTTAAATAATACAACTACAACCGTCATTTCAAGACATAATTTACAGAAAGATCCAGAAAGCTGCCTAGAGATGAGAAGGAGAGAACAGCCGAGGGGCTGCTGGCTGAGATACTAAAGATGGAGGACTTTTACAAAGCTGCAGGAACCAGAGAAGGAAATGTAAGTGTTAATGTTAAGTTAAATGTTAAATGTAAGTGTTAATGTTAAGTTAAATGTTAAATGTCAGTGTTAATGTTAAGTTAAATGTTAAATGTCAGTGTTAATGTTAAGTTAAATGTTAAATGTAAGCGTTAATGTTAAGTTAAATATTAAATGTCAGCGTTAATGTTAAGTTAAATGTTAAATGTAAGTGTTAATTTTATTAAATGTTAAATGTAAGTGTTAATGTTAAGTTAAATGTTAAATGTCAGTGTTAATTTAAATTAAATGTTAAATGTAAGTGTTAATGTTAAGTTAAATGTTAAATGTCAGTGTTAATTTAAGTTAATGTTATGTGGTTTTAAATGTTAAATGTCAGCGTTAATGTTAAGTTAAATGTTAAATATAAGTGTTAATGTTAGTTAAATGTTAAATGTAAGCGTTAATGTTAAGTTAACTGTTAAATGTAAGTGTTAATGTTAAGTTAAATGTTAAATGTCAGTGTTAATGTTAAGTTAAATGTTAAATGTAAGTGTTAATGTTAAGTTAAATGTTAAATGTCAGTGTTAATGTTATGTTAAATGTTAAATGTGTTAATGTTAAGTTAAATCTAAGCGTTAATGTTAAGTTAAATGTTAAATGTCAGTGTTAATGTTAAGTTAAATGTTAAATGTAAGTGTTAATGTTAAGTTAAATGTTAAATGTAAGCGTTAATGTTAAGTTAAATGTTAAATGTAAGCGTTAATGTTAAGTTAAATGTTAAATGTAAGTGTTAATGTTAAGTTAAATGTTAAATGTCAGTGTTAATGTTATGTTAAATGTTAAATGTGTTAATGTTAAGTTAAATCTAAGTGTTAATGTTAAGTTAAATGTTAAATGTAAGTGTTAATGTTATGTTAATGTTATGTAGTGTTTGTTGTTTGTTATGTATGTGTTAATGTAATGGGTTTGTTGTAATTAAATGTATTTTTTTTTTTTTTTTTTTTTTATTTTTTTTTTTTTTTTTTTTTTTAGTTAGTTATTGTTTGTTGTTAATGTTAATGTCGTTTATGTTGTTAATGTTAAATGTAAGCGTTAATGTTAAGTTAAATGTTAAATGTAAGCGTTAATGTTAAGTTAAATGTTAAATGTCAGTGTTAATGTTATGCTAAATGTTAAATGTGTTAATGTTAAGTTAAATCTAAGTGTTAATGTTAAGTTAAATGTTAAGTTTTGTTTAAAACATTACTACCCAAAGCAGTCAGTCCTGCATAGATTATATTATGTAATTTTCTTAATATGCTGTTTGCATTATATTAAATACTGAAAAATAAGAGTAACTGTATGTTTTCTATAGCGATAAAATAGAGGTGACGTCTGACAGTGTTTGTTTGGCCCCCAGCAACAATCTGGGTTTCTCATGTGGCCCCCAGGATCAATAACTGCCATCCGCCGCTACACACTGAGCACGACTGGCTGGAGAGAGGTCATGTGACATGAGACGCTTAACCGCAGACGTAGGATTCAATTAAAATGAGACGCCACAGACCAAAAAAACTAAAAGGTCACTAAATTAATTGTAGATTATGACACGTTGATTGTACAGAGGGCAAAGATTATCATACAAATACTTTAATTATCGTACACGAGTACCAGCAGCATGGTGAAAGAATACATAGTTCACGTAGGTCACGCGGTCGGAGGATGACAGTAGTTTGACGGCGTTGAGTCACCTCTCGTAGCATCGACACCTGCTGCTGTTTGATTAGCAGCTGGACTGTCGTAGCACCATCTCCTGAAATGTTAATGTTTAATTTCTGTGTTTCAACGTCACTAGAGTTCACAGAAATTCATTCTGTCGCTTTTTTTTTAGTAGCAACGGATTATAGCTAAAAAAAACCTCCAAAATCTTAAACTAAACTTTTATTTTTATTTAGTTCCAGTTGACTAACAGTATTCTTCAATGCTTATTGATTTGTTTTAGTTTATGATAATATCCCTGGTGGGTAAACTTTACATACTTTACAAAAAAATGCAGTAAATATGTGAGAGATGATGGTTGAAAGTGCACTTTATCTTCATTTGAGAGGCTAAAAAGACAGTGTTAATCATTTAATATCATATTCAGCAATGAGCCATGACAGGCCATGGTTTACACTGATGTTAGAATAGCTATGGGCGTTGTTGGACACGAATATATATTTAGATTCCTATTAATTTCCATAAAAAATGTTGCTCATCTTCCTCTTTTTTTAAATCAAATTTTGTAGAAGCTGGCAAAGTGGTGCGATAATTTAATTTTTATTCAGTTTCACCTCATTTAAGGCTCAATAACATGAAATAAATGAGATGGTTTCTGGTGTGAAAAGGTGTGAAGAAGCCAAAAAGGCAGCACTCTATCAAATGCAATTTCTCAAATCGTCATTCTAATGAGATTTAATGGGTTTATTCATACAGCGAGATCGCCCGGAGCATGCTTACATGCTCTCATAAAGGTTAAAGCAGAAATGCATAATACAGTATAAGGTGAGATGAGTTTAGAGAGACACGCTTTTGCTTCTCAAACAGTCAAGATGTGTCATTTGATTTCTGGAAAGGTGCAAAATCTCACTTTTTTTCTTGTTGCTTCAAGAAAAATACAAAAAAAAAACAGATTCTGGACTTTTTCTGTTTTCTGAACCCTTGTAATGGGATGACAAAAATAACACCTTGACGTGTCTACAGCTCGCCGGTTACAAGCTGCTTGGCAGAGGGTGAGAATGAAGACGAAGGCGAAGCCTGCAGTACAGGTGTCAATGTGATTAATTGCACCGGGGAGGAGAATTAGCAGCCTGCTAATCAGGTCGACCAAACAAGGAGGAAAATTAAGTTTTTAAAGTGTTAGTTTTTCTTGCAATCACGGCCCGTTGCAACAGCAGAGGGAAGTTTGTTAATGGCTCATAAGTCCATCCCCGAGGAGCAAATTATCCTGGAGGAAGCTGTGTGTTTGTGGAGTGCCAGCTCGGGTTTTGCAGAAGGGGCTCGGCTGTTGGTACACCGGCAGCTCACCCGTGTGTGGAGTCTCCTTGTCATTGTTTGACTCACAAGTAGACCTCGGCGAGGTGCAGAAACCCCAGTCGAAAATGTCTTAACAGAAGAAAAACAAAGTGGACGGTCTGGCCACACATGTGACAGGAAGCGGGGATCACATCCAATCAGGTGTGGCCATTAATTTTCAAGGTTTTCGCTGCCATTCATTTATGAAAACAACCACTAAATAATGAGTTCTGGCACCAGAGTGATGAATGGTAGAAAAACAACCTTTTTTGAGATTGTGTTTGCATGTTCACACCACGAACATCTGGAGCGCCTCCAGAACGGGCGAGTATCGGACCTGCAGACATTCAGGGTCAGTGAAAATGGCCCCGTCTCTCCGCCCTCTGGGTGAATATTTAAATTTCTATTTCCTCCATCGAAGCTCCCTTCACACCTGCCAGCGCTTTGCCCCTCACATGAAGAAACACGATCTGCTGCTCACATGTGATTTCACTCAGCGAACCAGGCTAAAGTCATCAGTCAGTACGCGGCTGCCTTCAAAAGACACAATCAGCGACGGTGTTTGTGTTAATGTTAAAGATCAGAGAATAACAGCTATTTCTTATTTGGCTTCTTCACCTCCTGGATGCAACAAACAAAGAGAAACTTGGCCATAATTTAATATTTTAAACTGTATCGACTGCGACGCCTCAAAATGAATTTCAGGCCCTCAATCAGCCGCCTTCAAAAGAAATTGATTACGTGAAATATTGATGCTTCATCAGGTGAGTGGAGAGTTTATTGATGCTGCATCATATGCTATAACGAAGGGTGTGAATTTCCTTTCAAAGCAGTCCAAAGCCAATCATGGGATATTAGGAGAAGTAACACCCAGGTATAGTTATTGCGGAGGTTCCTCCAGACACTGGATTTAGTCACTTGCACCACCTTAACCAGCGTATCCAAATCAGGAAGAGCTCACTATTTTGAGGCCTTGAGTTTGGAAAATTTGGTTGCCGCCATCTTGTTTTCTTGGAACCAGCAGTGACCAAACTAGTATGAGAGGATCCGTAATTACGATAACTGTGATATTAATTGTTATGCTAATTTTGGTTACGGAAAAACTAAATGTGCCTACTGACTCTCAGAGATGAGAAGGAAGCGAGATGGCTCACTCCTTCCATCATCAGCTCTGGAAAAAAGTGATTTCATTTAGGGCTTTCAATCAATTAGAATATTTAATCGCTTATTAATCACACATTTTTTATCTCTTGAAAATGTACCTTAAAGTGAAAGTATTTAATACTCTTATTAACATGGGAGTGGGTAATTACGTTGCTTTATGCCAATATATGTATATATTCATTACTGGAAATCAATTAACAACACTAAACAATGACAGATATTTTCCAGAAACCCTCACAGGTACTGAGTTTAGCGTAAGAAATAAGCTCAAATCATAACATGGCAAACCGCACCAACAGGCAACAACAGCTGTCAGTAGCCATGTTTACATGGACACAAATAATCGGAATAAAGGCTCAATCAGATTAAAAATGCTCCATGTAAACATGTCAATCAGAAGATTCAAGTCTGCGCATGCCCCAGGGATTTATTCTGCTGAAAGTGAAGTGGCCATTCGCATATTCGGGACTGGCTTCATTTTTCAGACCCGGAGGTTGCCGCTTGGATTGGACTTCATTGCTCATCCAGTTTCCAATCGTGCATCCGAATGTGTACCAGCCACCCTGGGAATCGCTCTAATACCTCAGTCCACAATGAGATTAATCCAGCCACTGGATTGTATCACACCATTCAAACATTAACAGCACACAGGAATGAATGAATCCCTCCACTGTCATTCGCTCCCCTCTTCCTGGTGACATTCCTGCCCAGCTCTACCCCTTCCACTCCCTCAACCTCTGTCATTCAGCGTGGGTTTCATCCCGTCCAGCCAACCGACCGACCGACCGACCGGCTGACCGACGGCCTGTTAGCGGTTCCTTTTCTTTTCTGACAAGAAAGTCCAACAGGCGAAAAAGGGAAGAGAGAGCACGCAGGCAGGACATGAAACCTCTTCCCAACCGCCTCGCCCACCCAGACCAAAGCCTCTCACACTCACAAGCCCTTCAGCGGGCATTTTCTAGCGCTGTGAATTTTTGTGCAGGTAAAGATTAGCAAAGAGCCCTCGGCAACAAAGCATTCAATCACATTCAAGTAGGGCCCTGTATCAAATGCGCCCTCCACCTCCACCTACTTTAGGAGTGCAGGTCTTTCTTCTCATCTCCCTTTTTACTCTCTTTGGCTTGGTCAGACTGAATTGCCTTTGAAACAGGCATCTCTGCCTCCCCCCCTCCCTCCCTCTCCCCTTCATCTCTTGTCAATCTGAGAAAGCCAGGAAATGAACGCTCTTTGTGGGATTAATTAATAGCGGGAGCTGGTCAGTGCGCTAGCAGAGCTGTAATTGCTACTCAGCAGAGGGAGGAGGAGGAGGAGGGTTGAAGAAAAGTTTGGGTTGCAGTTTTTAGTGAGTGCGGAGGGGGTGTTCCTGAGCGCTTTGAACTGAAGGGCTCTGCTGCAGTGGATTAAAGTGAGTAGAGAGAGATAGATGAGGGAGGAGGGGGGAACTTTGAAGTCTGCTGAAAGGTCTAGAAGAAGAAGAAGAAGTGAAGTTGGGTGGTAGAAATTCTGTCTGGCAACATCAAACAGCGTTATCGCCCACTTTCACCTGTTGACACTCAAGGGTGAAGACACTAGCGAGCTGCGAGGCTCCTCTTCTTCTTCCTCCTCTCAATCTTCATTTCAGTAGAAGGATCTCCGGCGAGATGCAGATCCGCTTTGTTGGGGCGGTTCACGGGTTGATTCGACTGCTCGCATCTCAAGTTATTTGGTTTGAATCCAAAGAAAACGCAACCACCTGAACTCGGGGGTCACCCTGGCGTTCGAACATGAATGTGTGCATATGAGCGCCTGCATCTTTATGGTTTTTCTTTCCCATCCTACTCCCACACAGAGGCTCACTCAAGCTAAAAGATCTGACTTACGAGTGCGGTTGATTGTGGAAAAAACTCATAAGGTCATCAACTGATTACTACTAAGTCGGATTTCTTTTATTCAAAATGCAACTTATTAATACTTTAACAATCCAGCACGAATTTATAGAAATTATATTATATTCTCAGCTGCCATGCGATCAGTTTGTACTTTGGTGGAAAGTTTTGTCTTCTGATATTGATAATTATTTGTTTTATTTAGCAAAATGTTTTATGATTTAAACTGAAAGTTGCATTGATTGTCTGAGGAATTCAATGCCATAATAAAAAGAGATATTTAAAATTATGCTGATATTTTACAATATATCAATAGTAAATCTAACCTTTACATTCACACAATCTACTGTACAGTTTCTATCAATTTAAAGCCTTTAACACACTCACACTCCACTCGTGTTCACACCTCCTTGAAAAATGGAGGTTTATGCAAATTCTTTAAAAACTTTTAAAATAGCCTTTTTTTTTGCTGAACTGCCAAATTAGTGTTGGAGCACCCATGCGTATGGAGACTTAATCATCAATAATCTTTTCATTTCTGTGGGAGATTATTCGGTGGGGCCTTTGGTGAATGTGACGCTGCACATAAGAAAATACTTCTAATGTACTTCTGTGCTTTGGGTTACTATTGTCTTTTGTCTCTCCAGCTAAGATCAGTTGAATTGTCTTTTATTTAAGGACAAATTGTGAATTTTGAACATTTTCAGAGGTTAAATGAGCACAGACATTAACTGTGACAGCCTAATGTGATCTCTGTATACTGTAATTAATTAAATTTGGAGGTCTCTAACACTTTTAGTCATTGTTGTACATGACAAATCTCTGAATTGTTATCAAATAAAAGTCAGTAAAAGCCTCATAATTTGTGTTTTTTAGTAACTTATCCATGTTGTTTAAAGTTATATTAATGTGAAATGGTTAAGATTTGGTGGAAACTGCCAAGTTAAACTTGTTATTGCAGCTTTTTCTAGCCTCAATGCACTAAACCATTGATTAAAAACAAATTATAGTGGCGGTTTTTGATGGGTCAGGGCTGGCGTGTCATTTCCTGCTCGTTACATGCATAGTCTCTTTTCAAAATAAACTTCTGCGTTCACTGGAAACATACAGTTTCCGCTCATGACATGCATAGTGTCTTTTCAGAATAAACTTCTCTGTTCCAGCTTGTTACTTGCATGTAGTATCTTTTCAAAATAAACTTTCCTGTTAACAGGATAGTCTCCAGCTCGTTACATAATGCGCCTTTTCAAAATAAACTGCTGTGTTCACAGGAAACATGCAACTTCCACTCGTTATATTCATACAGTACGTTTTCGGAATAAACTTCCATGTTCACAGGAAATGTGCAGTTTCTGCTTGTTAAATGTATACAGCGTCTTTTCAAAATAAACTTCCCTGTTCACAGTTAATTTGATAAAGGTCTATGGTCACAGGAAATGTAAAGTTTCCTCTCATTACATGCATAATGTGTCTTTTCAAAATAAACTTCCATGTTCACAGGAAATGTAGAGTTTCCTCTCATTACATGCATAATGTGTCTTTTCAAAATAAACTTCCATGTTCACAGGAAATGTAGAGTTTCCTCTGATTATATTGCATATAATGTCTTTCGGAATATTCAGAATAGTGTTCTGTGTTAATAGGAAATGTAAAAATGTTCATACAGTGTCTTTTCAAAATAAAGTTCTGTGTTCATAGGAAATATACAGCTTCAAATGCAGTGGATTTTCAAAATAAATGTATAGTTTTACTTAATTTTTTTTGGTTTAAGAAAGGATTGTGGTTTGGGTTACAATAAGTATGTTTTTTACTAAACTTACATACATGGTGTTAGTTATGTACATAAGTTACTTAACAAAACTGAGGTAAAATAAGTCAACATTGACTTGGTTTCACATGGGACACGAACAGTGGCCTCCTGGGTAAAAATCTGTTTTTCTTTCTTACTGTCTCACTTGTTACACTCCGTCTACTAGTAATGACGCTGATGGTTTACATTGGCGGTAAATGAAAGCCCGTTTTCAACCACAGAAATCACAGTAAAATGAGTCAAACGCTGTAAGCTGTACTGTAATATCACAGGTTACACAAGAGCACAAAGAAACAAACTTAATCCATTTTCTTTTCAAGTTTTAGGTAAACACAGGTTGTGATTATGCTGCCAGTGGTCTACAGAAAATAAATAGATCACCTGTGTGCAGCTCATGGGAGTGGACAAGTCCAAATGAATACCCTTAAAGTCAAAAATATGCACCAGACAGAGAAATCGTATGCATATCCAGTGAAGTGAGCCCACATTCACTCATCCATTATACTGGGCTGGCACATTTTAGACACACACACACACACTGGACAGACAGTAATATCAAAATTCAGGAAGAGAGAGATGTAGTGGGGGGGGGGGGGGGGTCGGAGGAAAAGAGTGATCCTTGATTTTTTATGCAACGCCTGTTCAAAATTCAACTATCCTTGAGGCGCGCTTGTGCAACACTTTGCTGATGTCTGGAGGCCTGTAATTGTGCACACACATCAATTATGGATCGGGGCGCTGGTACTCCTCGCCTGGTCCTCCGTCAGCTCCAATCAGAGCGAGGCCTGTAGCTGGTCGCGTTCTCGCGGTGCTTTTTCTGAGAGCAGTTTGATTACAGGTGTAGCACAGGCAGCCTGGGTGGAGGGGGTGTTAGGGACGAATGGTGGTCCCCTGCTTTTGCTCCTTTTCCTGTCAGGATGAGGGGCATGTTGGTGGGTGGGTGGAGGGAGTAGTGGTGGTGGAGCGAGGGGGGTAAGGAGTGGGGGGTGAGTCTGATTCGGCCATCACATCCCGCTAACAATTTCTGTCAGGTCCCTAGAGGTTCCCTAATGAGCCCCACCGACACGGCCGAAGGCGAGATCCCCGCGCCGGCCCACTGAAGTGAGAAGCCAGAAGATCGGCACCTAGCAGCCTTGCAATTATTAATCAGACTTCTCTCTTTTTTCCACTCCCTCTCTCTCTCACCCATCTTTTTTCACTCCTTCCCTCCTTTTACTCTATTCACCAGTTAGTCAAAGTGTTCCCCCCTCTCTCTCACAGATAGGTACAGCGCTCTTTACATGCCGGTTGAAAGAAAGACAGGAAGGCAAAGACAGACTGATATAACTGATAAATATTAGTCTTTGCATCTAATAAAAAAGTGACTAAAGAACTCTCCAGTTTTCTCCTGGGCTCAACCACTTATTTTGAACACCACTCCATGAAAAAAGTAGTTTTAACACCACTTTCTAGTTAATTTACTGTTTGTAAAATACGATGCACTGTTATACATTTAACAGTTTCTCTTGGACCAGCTACAACCAGAATTATATTATATTACATATACTGTATATAGTTATATAACAATGAAATAACTATGTTCATTTATAACTTTTAATTAAAGTACATTTTACTTAAAATACATGTACAACATTTTGAATGCAGGACTCATACTAGAGTACTGTACTTTTATATTGTTAGTTTTGCTCAAGTAAATGATGAAAATACTTCTACCATTACGTACTGTATTGCTAAAATACATACAGGATATTTCTGCTGATAAAAAACAATCATAATCCCTTTTTAGTTTATTTATATTTAGTTTATTTTTTTATATGGACTCTTCCCATTAAACAAGAGAAATGTTCCACATAAAGACATAACAGATTTTTCTATTTCAGTCTTGCTTTATTTCCACCTCTGTGCACATATATTTGTCTTTGTGAAGCACTTTGGTGCAAAATCTGTTTTAAATTATTATATATATATAATAATTTAAAACAGTATATATATTATTATATATAAGGAGATAAACTTGAAACAACATTGGAAACAACAACGGCAGCTAATTTATAGAGTTAATCTGGCTTATTTTAGCTATATCTTTAATTTTTAAGATATGATCGAGCAAAAATTCTCATACTTCTTTAGCTAATAAATATATATTTGAATATCGATAGGATTATGTGAAAAATGCATTGCCACAAAGATGAAAACAGACCTATTTTATTAACCCATTTGTGCCCACAGCTGAAATTTTTAATTTCCTCCGGTGGAAGTGCTCTCTGTTCTGAGCAAATGTGAAGAAATTTTAAAAATCGGTCAAACAGTTTGGCTGAAAAGACAAAGACAAACTTTTTCATCATCATCATTCTATAGCTAGTATTTGGGTGCATGATGATACTATTACTTTGATTATATTTTAGGTTAAAACAGGGCCCAAATACTAGATATAGTGAAAATGTACAATCAAGTGTTTAGTATCCATGAACCGATCATAAGTTAAATATAGATATAAGATAAGATATGGACACACATGCAGTGTAAAAAAATCATTTGGAAAACATTTAATCAACATAATCTTAGTGTTTTTCCTCATTTCCAACTAATAAAAGTTTAATTTTTCATGTGATGTAAAAATGTCAAAGATGTACTGTTAGATACTCACTCAAGTCTTTCACCAATCTGAACGAATGCAGTTTAGGTTTATTTAAATATAGTTTAATACTAGGGTTAACTCAAGACAGCTATGATACTGTATATTTGCCTATTAAGTTATGAAGTTTCATTGCGGCCTTGTAGCACATGTTCTGTGGCCTGGTACTGCTCCGCATACCAGTGTTTGGGCACCACTGTTCCTACGGTAGCTGTGAGAACATGGTATATGTATGTATGATTATACATTACCTTCAAATTATGGGTGAAATACATAAATACTATCCTGTATATTGCTCCAGATGTTTAAAATGCAGGTTTTTCTGGTGGAGTTTTGAATGGGGAACATGTTGTCTAGAGGATATGTATTTTTGTGCAGCAGTAGGAAATAGTTGGGCTATACATGTTTATATAATAAGATAAATCCACCAGGTTCTGTCTCAGCATCTCTTTGCTTTCCCTTTCTCCACTGATAGGTACAGTGGTCTTTTCAGCCCTACAAGTGGAAATCTACTGGTTTAAAAAAGGAAAAGGAGACAAAGCAGAGATGGTTGAGGAGACAAAGAGCAAGGGTCTGGGTGGCACTTTGAGCAAACACTCCCCCGTGGCCGTTAAACAGCCCCATTAACAGCCGGATAATGTACAGGCTGTGTTCTCTACGAGCTCCGTTTGGGCTTTCACACACACACACACACACATATGCAGACAGACTCTCGCCCACACACACACACACACACACACACACACACACACACACACACACACACACACACTTTTATCCCTCTATGGAGGGAAAAAAAAAAAGTTGCTTCTCTAAGTCTGGGCTGACTTGGCCTGAGGCGAAAGCTGACCTTTGCACCACAAAGGTGAAACGCTCTGTTCTCGTTGGTTTGAGAAAACCGCCTCCAGAAGTAACATTTTTCCCTCTTCACATCTCATCTTTTCATCGGTTATTGTGTTTTTTTCTTCTCTTCTCTGCCCCCTTTCTTTCCTCCGCTGAGTGGAAACCTCCCGTAGCCTCGACCCCTACCTCCTCCTCGCCGCCCCCCCCCCCAGGCTACTTCCCTGACAGGCCCTGATGTTGCTGTAACATTTTTATCATCGGGCGGCTGCACACCTAGCAGGACGGAGCGTGTACTGTAGCTCGTGGGACGAGGCGAAGATTGAGTGTAAGCCTCGCTGAACAATGTTCCAGGTATTCCTCTGGAACGCCGGGGTCGCCGCTTCGGGGGTCAAGTTCACGACCTCGCTAAGATGGGGATTGTTGACCCCGACTTATAGGTGAAATTATATATATACTGTATAGTTTCTCCTCTCCATGATACGGATGATTGAGGACTAACCTTACAGTATTTGTCATTTGCATGTTTGTAAATTTGACATTGCTCTGTAAAATATCTGTATTCATTTGCATGGCATTTTGAAAATATACAGGAAAAAGCATTTTTAGACACTTTAAGATAAGTCAAGCTTTGTAACTGCTACCACAGAACCATAATACTGTTGTAACAACCATTAATCATTAAAATAATTGATTTTTCAATATTTATTTTGCATATAATTACCAAAAAAGTGTGAGAATATTGCTTATAATAAAATATATCTCTCACCAATCTCAAATTCATTCCTGCTGCGGTTTTTACTCATTAACAGGACTGAACTCAATAATAACGCACTGATGCACTGATGCATTTTAACACCACGAATGTCTTTAATGAAATAACACAACTTGCAGTTTGGGACGTTATAGATTCTGGAGTCATATGAAACTAGAAACGTTAGCTTGTCAAGAAGGAGGTTAAATAATTCTCCAAAGTTGAGCAAAACTTTGGCGATTAAAACCTGGAAAAAACATCTTCAAAGGGGTCCCTTGACCTTTGACCTCCAGCTATGTGAACCAAAATGGGTCTCCCCTTTACAGACATGCCCACTTTATGATAATCACATGCAGATCTTTATGCTACCTGTGAGATAGCACTGGACAGTATCTGTCATTGTTTCACTGTTAATTGATTTCCAATAATAAATATATACATACATTTGCATAAAGCAGCATTTTTGTCCACTCCCATGTTGAAAAGAGGATTAAACACTTGACAAATCTCCCTTTAAGATACATTTTAAAGAGATTATTAATTTGCGATTAATCATGATTAAATATTTCAATCAACTGACATTCCTATTTTTATCTTTCATTACGTGCTTTTACTTGTTTTTATCTTGTTCTCTTGCTGCTACAAAACATCATTTTGAATCTCAACCCTTTGCAGCAGTTCTGCTGCCGCTTACTAGTCCATTTCAGTTGCATTAACATACTGTTATATCAACACACTTGCAAAGTTAAATCGTGCAGTTATCCCCTCTGAAATAAGGCCGATCTGAAGTGATACCAAATATATAAAGAGATGTGGCGCAGGTTGGTAAATACTGGCCTCTCTGCTCTCTCCTGACTGAGAGGACGGACGTTAGAGAGAGAGGCCGTCATGTAACGCAGGGCAAAGACAACGCCGGTGCGTCGAGAGAATAAAAGTCGTTCTGCTGTCATTCACAAATTGATGCGAAAATGAGGCCACTTGCTTTAATAGCGGCTAAAATGTTGTGTTAGGGCCTCAAAGGGCCACTTAGTTCAACCTCAGCGACCAGCGACAGCCATCAATAACATACGTTATGTCATGATTTTTAATCAATAATCAACATCTACATAGAATCAGTGGTAATGATCGCTGACTTGCAGGTCTGTGATTATGTGAACAAACACTGTGAAGCTCAAGAAAGAAAGAAATAAAGTCAGAAAGAGAGCTCAGTAGAGACGGAGAGCTGCGAGGAATAAGAAGCAGACCATCCACTTCAGCTGGATTACACCGTCATGTCAATATATTAGGCCTCACACCAACTGTGTAAACAATAAGGCAGCATTACTACAGGAAGCAGCTATTTTATACCTGAAATGCTACTTTAAATATATGATTTTTTCCATCAGAGTTGTAAAATAACACCATATGAGTAATTTAACATTTTCACAATGGGACTATACAGAGTAAAACTCACTGTGCGTCAAGATATTGAAGCACCAACAGAATACTGGATTAACTTTTCCCAGTATGATCCAGTGTCTCCATTACATTCACCAATATTACTGTACAAGGTGTGACGAGAAAACATACTTTAGGCTTCTTTTACTGTCTTGTGACTTGATTAATTGGGCTTTTTTTTTCAATTTTAAAGCAAACTTTAAATATATTTTTCTGCGATATTGCCACCTGTGGCTCTTCTGCATACTTAGAAACCACAATAAACAAATTTTTAACAGGGATATTTAAACATTAGCCAAAAAATATAAATGTTAATGTTTCTGAGGGTCAACTTGCTTAAATTTCAACATTTTGTGGAACCAGCACACGGTAATAGTATCAGTATCAACTTAGTCTTTGTTTCGACGTAGGAGCAAAAGCTCATTTCATATCTTGATAATGATATATATCATGATATAGCACGTTTTCTGGTAAGTCATATATCAGGGGTGCCAAACATATGGCCCGAGGGCCAGAGCCGCCCGCCAGAGGATCCGATCCGACCCACTGGATGACTCTGCAGAGTGCAGAAAAGCCATTAATTCAAACAGTATGCAGCTGGACTTGAGGTCACGGATGTGGCCGAACGAGAATGAGTTTTGTCTGTATGAATTAAATACATGGTAAAGCCTGTTTGTGTGTGAATTAAATACTTGAAAAATTAAAAGTATTTTCTCATTTTAAGAACACAGCAGTTTTAAGTGAAATCACAGAGAAAAGAGACATATAATCCTAGCCTTCATCGAGATAGAAACGATTTAGATAATAAAATATGAAAGGCGTTTTTATATCGTTTTGATGATATACGTTGTCTGTAAAATGGGGAGGAACTGAGGCAATACCTCAGTTCCTCCCCATTTTAAGAACTTTTAAGTGTAAAATATACAGTTTTAAGTGACATTACAGAGAAAAAAAGAGTTCATGATATCATGATAAAAACTATAGAAAATAATAGAAAAATAAATAGGGTGGACGTTTTATTATTATTTAGATCGTTTTATTGTCTAGCCTGTCTTATTGTTTCTAAAGTTCCTCCCAATTTTAAGACCTTGAGTGCAAAAAACAATTTTAAGTGAAATGATAGAGAAATAAATATAATCCAAGCCTTTATCAAGATAGAAATGATCTACAAAAATAGATCCGAAAGACATTTTTATGTTGTTTTGACAATATATATTGTCTTATTATCCAGCCCTACTGCACCACTTGCCCACAATTCACTGCTTTCTCTTTCCACTCATACATGCTCAACTAAAGTTCGTCCCCAGTGCAAAATAAACGGTTTTAAATGAAATTATAGAGAGAAGAGAAAAGTATAATCCTAGCCTTTAGAAAAATAAAATACAAAAGATGTTTTTGTACCGTTTTAATGATATATATCGTCTTATTGGCCAGCCGCTCTTATTGTTACTAAAGTTCCTCCAAATTTTAAGAACCTGAGTGTAAAATAAACAGTTTTAAGTGAAATTATAGAGAAAAAATAGCCTATATTGATAGAAACGACAAAGAAAAATAAATATGGTAGACATTTTTATATCATTTCGACGATGCTCCTGCCCCTCTGAACCATTTACCCACAATTCACTGCTTTTCTCTCTTCATGCATCCTAAAGTAAAGTTCTAGAGAAACAGTTTCACCCTTTGGTGCAGCGCCACACATGATAAATATGTGCGGCGTGAGGCGGCATGGGGAGGAAGAACATTTGAGGTGTGAGTGAGAGAGGAGGGTGGGACTGGGAGATATTGTGTACTGGTTCGTGTTGTTGGTGTGTGTTTCTACATGTGTGTGTGAGTGATGGAGCGGGGTGAGGAGGAGGTGGGGGGCTGGGTGGTAGCCCCGCTGTTTGGCCATACGCTCCTGCCTTCTCTTGCCTTTTCAGCCTGGCTGACCAGAGAGCTCATTTGCATTAGCGGTGTGTGTGGGGTGACGGGGTGTGTGTCGGAGGGGGGGTGGATTTTGCTGGAGGCCTGTCTGCTCTTCCAGGCAGTAGACTGGTGTGTATGTACGAGGGGGGGAGATTGCGCGCTGGCAGAGAGGACGTGTCACATCCATGTAGCCCCCGCTAATCAGGGCCGGCTTGAGCCGCGGCCAACTAGCCGAGGCCCCGCTCCCCTTCCACACCATGTGAAGAAATGTAGATAATGGCGCACGCTACGAAGAGAGAGAGAGAGTGAGAGAGAGAGAGGCATGCTGGGAAAACGCTACATACGTGTAAGGGGTGCTGGTGGGTGAGCTCGGAGTTCAGCATATGGGGTGGTAGCGTGCGCGTGAGGCCACGTGCACTCATGGCTACGCTCTGCAGCAGTAACAGCAGCAGCTCTTTTCCATTGCAAATCCTCAGTCATTTGGTGAAGTGCTAGTGACCCCTATGGGCAAGACGTTGTGCTTTTTGGCTATTCATGATGTGCATGGATGAATTTGAACTAACACAATGAGCAAAAAAAGGAAAACTGCCACGTAAAAACCACACTGAAAATGCTCCCCAAACTAGAGCGAAAATGCAGAAATCTGCTCCTCCACCCTGGTTTTTCTGGAGAAGTTTTAGGACAGCATCACCTGAACAATGAACTGTCTATCGATTGAAATATGTAATCGCAATTAATCGCACATAAACTGCAAATTTTTTATCTGTTTAAAATGTACCTGATTTGTGAAGGATTTAGTGGGCAAATATGCTGCTTTATGCTTTATGTATAAATTACTGCAAATCAATCAGCAACACAATATAACGACAAGTATTGCCATGTGATTATCATAAAGTGGTCATGTCTGTAAAGGGGAGACTCGTGGGTACACAAAGAACCTATTTTCATTTACATATCTAGAGGTCAGAGGTCAAGGGACCCCTTTGAAAATGACAGTTTTCAGTAAGTTATTTAACCTCATTCATTATAAGCTAGTATGACGTGGTTGGTACCAATGGATTCTGTAGGTTTTCTAGTTTCTCATCACACCAGTATCATCTTGAACTTGCTGCATTTGATGAAAAATGGTCGAGAGATATATTATTATGATCATATATTCAATTCGAGCACAATTACGGCGCTGAATCTTATGTTCTAGCAAACTTATCAAGGAGTCAGAGGTCTTTAGTTGCACAGTTGAGAAGAGGAATCCTTCCTCTGGCGCTTGACGTCGGTAGATTTAAAAACATCCAGGAGGACGACAGGTTGTGTGGAGTATGCCAGTTAGGAGAAGTTGAATGAGTCAAATTTTCTTTTGTATTGCCCAAACTATGATGAACTTCTATTTTAAACAAAACGTCTGTTCAAAATCCAGAAATATTTTGGTGGCCATATCAGGATTTCCTCCTCAGTATTATTTGTAGTTTATGCTGCTTCTCTGGTGCCTTTGTTTTTTCTTTATTTTCTAAATAATCATATCCTGAAAGCCCGTTTGGGCATATTATCTATGCAAGACACAATAATAAAATCAATCATCTAGCTTTGAAACTGAGCCCACTTCAACCTATGAAACTTTGGCAGCCCTAAATTTCCTTCTTCACATTCGATTTCTCTGTTTTTGAATACTGGAGTAGTGACAGAGCAAACGATTTATGTCCAAACAGAAAGAAATCAAAGTGTACTTCCAAGGCCAAACACCACTGAGCACAACCTGGCTTTTGCGACTGGTGGATACAGACAAACCTGGCAACCCAGAGACTGCCAACAAGAGGTAGAGCCAGAAAAGACTACCAGGAATCAAGTTCTTTGTTAAAATGAAGCACTAAAACACAATTTAGTTGAGAAACTAACATTAAACTGTATTAAGTTTCTTTAAAATAGGCATTTACTGTATTCTGTACTGTACGCCGAGCAAATTTAAATCTGAATTTGAATGGCAGAGTGTGTGTGAGACAGAGGGGGGAGGAAGGACTGTGACAGCAGCAGTATCAGCAGCAAACAGCTCCTCACCTCCCGTTTCACCTCCCTCAGGTCTCCAGAAAGGAGGACTTTGCCTGAGCCGAAACCTGCCGCTCTTATTCTATCATCCTCGACAAACAAAACAGCCGCCGAGCGAGAGACGGAGACACGGGAAGAGGAGAGAGAGAGAGAGAGAGAGAGAGAGAGAGAGAGGGGGATGAGTACAAGGAGGGGAGGGGCTGGAGTAAACCGTGGGGAGAGGTTTAGCTGTGCAGGTTCAGATTTCCCAGCGACCCCTGTGTTTTCCTTCTTAGCGGCTGCTGCCCTTGTCGTGGCGGCGGAGCTGATGTGGCAAAGCGTCTGATCTTAACTTAAGGAAAATATATTCCAAAAATAATATGACACAAAGGGATGAGAAATAGCAGGATGAAGCCTATAATAAGCTAAAAGGGCTACGTGGATAATAATGTGGAGACCCGGGCCTATACGTGTCTCCTTTGCCCGCCCGGGATCTCTAATCCTGGGCTTTGAGCGGGGGATAGCGAGGGGAAGGGGCTGAAGTTAGTGTAAGATGCATTAGTGTCTTCTACACATGTGCGTCCTAATCCCTGCTCTCCAGCTTTTTCTGAGCTGCTTTTGTATTTCATTTTTCTCTCCCCGCCCTCCATCCTCCTTTCTCCCCTCTTCCTCTCTTGACCAGTTAAATCCCGGCGGGGCCGGCGGAGTGACAGGCCCCATTCAGCGGTGTGCTGGGGGTGACAGCTGGTGAGAGGCCCGTGTGAAAGAGCGTTGCCCCCATGATGCCTCCACCACCCCTCCTCTCGCCACACACACACACACACACACACACACACACACACAGGACCGAAGGGCCGGGCAGCAGCTGAGCTCCTCTGCCTCGTCATCCCTCGTGTCCTTTAAGTCTCGTTGGACTGTCCAACATGCGGGGGGAACAGGTAGCTGCCATTTTAAGGTGTCAATCTGTGATCTGGGCTTGGTTTTGGTGGCTACCATCGCTGCAGCATTTTGCACAGAAATCACCTGTCAGTCGAACAACATGTTGATGTTTGAGTTTCTGCAGACGCTGCTTATGATAAAGTCAGAGACTAAATTAATAAACTGGGATTCCAGGGCTCAATAAACGAGGATTACCCGCTTGCCCAGAGCCAGTTGAACGCTACATCGGACTGGTAAATCTAGCAGCTCACTAAAAAAGAATTAAATTAAGTTAATGCTATAATATAATTTCTTTAATGGGATCAGTTTTAAAGCTAGAGTGATGATAGTGGCATCATATGAAACTAGAAAACCTAAAGAAACCAGGTCATCCTAGGTTGTAGTGAAGGAGGTTAAATAATGCTCCAAACTTAGCGAGGAAAAACTGTCATGGCTATTTCTGGGAGCAGTGGACTACCTTTGGCTGTGAAAAGTGAAGCCAATGCTCAAGTGCCTTAAACCTGCATTCTTTCTAATTCCCAGCAGGGGCGACTCCTCTGGTTTTTGTTCCCAAAAAAAAAAAAAAAAAAAAATTCATTGCTTTTTCACTGCGTAATATTCGTGTTCTGTGAGATAGTACTCCAAAAAAATAATACTGACATGCGATTTGGGGCTGTGAAAGATAATGCGATAATAATACAAATTTATTTTAATGCCGTTAGTGTCTTTAACATGCAGTAGAGGTTGGAACAGGATCAGATTTAAAATTAGAGGAACTACAAAACCTAAACGCAATAACGCTACAAGCTTACGCTCAATTTTAGTGAGGGAAAATTGTCATGGCCATTTTCAAAGGTGTCCCTTGACCTCTGACCTCCAGATATGTGAATGAAAAGTCAATCAGCACACTGACACACTGACAGCTGTTTGTTATGATTTGAGCATATTTTTGAGGTCAGAACCTCTGAGGGTTTCTGGACAATATTTGTCATTATTTTGTGTTGTTAATTAATTTACAATAATAAATATGTACAAACATTTGCATAAAGTAGCATATTTGTCCACTCCTATGTTGATTAAAAACTCTCCTTTTAAGGTACATTTGAACAGAAAGGGATGTGATCAATTTAAATATCCTATTGATTGACAGCCCCCCAGATACACTGCAAACAGGAGTTTGGTTCGAGGATGTGGGCGAAACTCCAGATTAGCATTCTTAAATAAAGATTAAACATGACTATTAACTTTGGTCTTTGTTATTTGATATTCACTAGTAAATAAAACTATTTATATCAGGGTAAGTAAAACTTGACCGAACCCACATGCTGTGGCACCACAGTGTGGTTTACAGTTTGTAACTTGTCATTTTTAAGCACCTTCAAGTGTTGATTGTAAAAATAAATAATTTCTCAGTTAAAATAAAAAACAGACATTATATTTATAACTTAGATTTCACTTTTGTCACCTTTCTATGATCAAGAATATTCTAATATTTTGCTCGTTAAAAGACAATCTGGTTAAAAGTAAACTGCAGTGGTTTACTTACAGCGGGGAATACATGAAATCACACAATCTGCTTTTAGTTTTCACTAAAAAATTAAACAATGAGCCTCATTCAGGAGGGGAACCTGCTGTCTTGTTTATTCATATTAAACCTAAAACTGTATTTCGGGGTGAAAATAGATGCTTTCAACAATAGTGTGTGCAAGTAGATTCACTTTTGGAGCACCACAACAAATGTGTTGTGGTGCCGTTTGTGTAAAAAAAGTCAAAGATTATTAAATGTCATTTAGAAGATTTGTAACTTGCTTGCTTACTTGATCCAAGCGGCCTCCCTAAAGTCTAGTAGTTGGTCGTCTCTCTAGTCAGTTCGCTTCATTAACAAGGGTCTACAGGAGTGTGTGTGTGTGTGTGTGTGTGTGTGTGTGTGTGTGTGTGTGTGTGTGTGTGTGTGTGAGGCCCGTCTGGTGCTGCCCTCATGTCGCCCATGACAGCATGTTCCCTCTCTGCCCCCAGCTTGCCAGCGCTGCCTCGTGTCCATCAATCTGTGAGCGTGCCCTCACCTGCACCTGTTTGTGTGTGCATCACTTATTGGCTCTGTGAGTGTGTTTCCTCCCACATTACATTGTGTGTGTGTGTGTGTGTGTGTGTGTGTGTGTGTGTGTGTGTGTGTGTGTGTGTGTGTGTGTGTGTGTGTCCGCCTGCCTAACGAGGGTCCCTGGTCCATATGTGACTTCCTCATTAACGGGCCCACATGACAGGGACAGAGGCGCTGGCCGCTGGCCCAGAGTAGGGCTGACACCGCCGGACCCCCAGACGCCAGCGGGCCTGTGTGTGTGTGTGTGTGTGTGTGTGTGTGTGTGTGTGTGTGTGTGCTCGGCCACAGATGCCCTAACCATGTGGCCCCCTGTTCTCTCTTCCAGTTAGGACCACTAATTACAGGCTGGATCCCTCCCTCCCTCCATCCCGTCCCTTCTCATTCTCTTTTTGTCTGTTTTTGAAGTGATAATGGCGTCATTGGGTTGTAATTGGCCGGCTAGGATTGATAGTAATTGATAGGAATGGTTCGCGGCGTGCAGCTCGCTGTTGTTTGCCGGGAAGGTGTTTGGTTTTAACTGGTGCAGCCGGGGCTGATAAACAAGGAGAAGCTGAAAATAAAAGTTCAGCAACAGGAGTAAAATGACAGATATCTGTGCAACTAGCGGCAAGCAACAGTTTGAACAGTCGACGCTGGCAGAGCGAGTAAGAGCGCGGCACCAGGCAGCCCGCCATACGCCGTGATTGACAGGTTGTCACGGAGAGAACTGGTTTTCCGGTACTTCAAGTCAACTTTCGCAAACACTACTCTGCCTGCCATATACCTGGCAGAAGCACAATTGGATTACAAGCTGTTTGTGCTGCCGCTGCCACATTCAGTGGGAATCACGGGGCGAGAACAAATAATGTCAGCGAGGCTTTTATTGTGTGCAGTTAGTGGTCACGGGGAGTGTTTTTCCCATCATGCCGAGGGACACACAAACATGAACTGACACTCACAGTCACCAACAACACAGTCACTGCTGTGCTGACTTTTAAAAATAAAATTATTATAATTAGAAATGGACAGTTTTGGAGCCAAAAAATAATTCAGCAGGCTGCAGACGTACTGGTACTGCAGAGACGTTGGTTATTCTACATACACAAACTGTATGATGCACGTGTCTCTCCTGTACTGAACTGGTTGTAGCTCAATTTTAAAGTTAGAGTGAGGATACCGAGATAATATAAAACTAGAAAACCTGATGAATCCAGTGGTACCAACCATGTTATGTTAGCTTGTTGCAAAGGAGGTTAAATAACGCTCCAAACTTGTGCTAAATTTTGGCGAGGAAAAACTGTCATGTCCATTTTCAAAGGGGTCCCTTGACCTCTGACCTCCAGATATGTGAATGAAAATGGGCTCTGTGGGTATGAGTTTATTTTTTAATAAGTGCAGCACCTACCTACTTTAAAATAACCATTATTCATTAAAATAATTGATTTTTCCATTTTTTCCAATAATTTAATTACCAAAAAAGTGTGTCAATAATTAATAATTGTTAATAATAATTATTTCCCCCATTACATTACTCCCATCGATTGCAAATTCATTCCAACTGTTGTATTTATTCATTAAAAGGACTGAACTCAATAATAACATGATGCAAATTCATTTTAACGCCACTAATTTCTTTAACGCAATACCGCAACTAGAAAAGGAGTCCGCTGGTACCAACTGTGTCATACTAGCTTGTCAAGAAGGAGGATCAATAACACTCCAAAGTTGGGCGAGGGGAAGGCATCCCTTGACCTGTGACCTCCAGTTATGTGAATGTAAATGGGTTCTGTGGTTACCCACCAGTCTCCCCTTTACAGACATGCCCACTTTGTGATAATCACATGCAGTTTTTTGTCATACTAAATGCAGTACCTGTGAGGGTTTGTGGTCAATATCTGCCATTGTTTTGTGTTAATTGATTTCCAATAATAAATATATACATGCATTTGCATAAAGCAGCACATTTGTCCACTCTTATGTTGATGAGGGGATTAAATACTTGACAAATCTCCCTTTAAGGTACATTTTCAACACATTACAGTTAACTATTTTAACCAGCTGACAATCCTCCAGAATAAACCACCTCAACCAACTATGACAACAAAACCCTGATTTTATGGACTAGTAATAATACTCTAGTAAATCAGTGACAGGGGCTATTTTTCTGCTTACCGTACTTGGAAGAGAGTATTTTGACAGTGTTGTACTAGTGTTTTCACTTGAGTAACAGATCTGAACACTTCCTCCGTCTAGTGTGTTTGCAGATGTCTTGAAATGATCCAGCGGTTCTAAAACCTTCAGTCCAGTTGCTATAATGACCTAAAATCTGTTGTTAAACACATTAATTGCCCCTGATGGAATATTGTTTGAGCTAATTACATCTTGCTCTCCCACACAGTCTTTCTTTATGGAGCTTGCACTTCAAAAATCAGCATCCAAAGAAGGCTTTATTAAACATAACATTAAATCCATCATGGTGCACATTTAATTTCAGTTTTCACTGCAGTTTTTTTTTTTTTTTTTTGCCAGCTGCTTCAAGCAGCAACCAAAGAAGTGACAAAACTGTTGGATAAATATGCTAACACACATACTTATTTGTATGTTTTTATTTTACTGTACTTACATCTAATTTTGTGTGCCCAGATGTATTTTAATTTCATTGTTGTTACTGATTTTTCATTGATCTACTGTTGTAACTGGTTTTATGTGCCATGCTCTTTGTATGTATTAAAACAGTTGATGAAAAAGCCTGAATTTTAAATAATTTTCATTTTTTTCATCGTAGATTTTGCAGTTTAAGTATTTATATTTTGAATCTGTTGGATTGTGTCGTCACTTTTCACCGTGTTCAAGCAAGATTCTTTGTCAGACTTTCAATGTTTTCAACGGTTTATTCAACATATTTTTATCCAACTGGTCACATAAGACCGATACGTCACAGCTCTTGCCGTGATTTTAGGTTTCACCAGCAAAACCACTTAGTTAGGTTTAGGAAAAGCAACATGGTTGGGTTTAAAAGTGAAAATGAAACTTTACAAACATGAGACATGAATGAACAACTGTACAAACTCTAGCGTGAAAGTGAAACTTAAACGGGACACATGGATGATTTACTGGATGTGTTTGTCGGACCATCCCCCTCCCCGCCCGCCCGCCCGCCCGGTGCGTCTCTTTGCTCTTTAAAGTGCGTCACCACAAAACCTTCTCTGATCATTTGTGGTTGCTGTGGATGGGTTTACACTGTCGTTAAGGGAATATATCAAACGAAGCCTCTGTATTTCACGCCCTGGCACTGATAATGGAACAGGAATGTCAAACAGGACATGACTCGACTTTAAAACTGCTGAGTAACACTTTAACAGCATACCATCACAGCCCAGCTGCATGCAGATGTTCATTCCCGCAAAACATGACAGCAACACGACCTCAAGGATTCTCACACTTTTTAATGAAAAAAGTACAAGTGAGAAGTTAAGAGCAGCCTCTGAGTAAAAAACCGTGACCTGCCCGCCCAACCCGAGTCCTGGAGATGTCCACCGCCTTCTGACAACCACCAGCTGCTCCTCGCCACCCTCGCTGACCTCCTGATCTGAGCTCTGATGGTTCGCCTACGACTGTTCTTGTCAGATTCACACATGTAGCCCTTCTCCGCTACACATACGATCATTTCAGGGTCGTGGGAGTATTGTCAGGGCACTATGGAGGCTGACCTTCACACTCTCATAATTATCTCTCTTAAAAGTTGTTTTTTATAAATTAAATCTTTACCCCAAAAACATTTAACTGGCGATACAGGAGGTGTAAATTAAAAAAAATTACAATATTTGATTAATGGTTTGTTTTTGGAGGATGTAGTCTTGAGAAAATGTGGCAATCATTAATGTATTGTTTGGCTAAAGAAGTATAATTGTACAGCTTTTAGCTACTAATTACTATGTACAGCTCAGGCTAAAAAGGTGGCTGATTGTGTTACAGAGCTATTTAAACACGTATGTTAATTTTTCTTATCCTCAGGTTGACAGTTTACTTCTAAATAATGACCTGTCACAGTAATGTTGGGAGCCAGGGGCAGTTTAACGTCCTCAGCAGATATCGTTTTCCCCTAAGCGGGTCTTAAACTGCCTACTGGTGTTAAAATTAATCGCCCCCTGCCCAGACGCAGGGTTGACCCCAGACAGACGTTTGACCTCTGACCTTCCAATTGTCTTGTTGCCTTTGCAGGGTAAACAGAGACAGACGGCTGCTGTCTGTTGACCTAATGGTCTGTGTGTCTGCCTGTTATATTCAGGCTGTATTCAATTTACCCTCAATGTCTGTCACTAGCGTTAACTTCCAGCCTACTAGAAACATGGTACTTTTCAAAATACTGTCCTTCAGTTTGATTTGGTGAAAGAAGTCTTCACACTTTATCCAACCTGGTCTAAAATTACGTTCCTGTATTATGAAACTGAATAATTACACTTTAAGGGAAACGTATCATCTTTGGACGAATCACAAATACGTTTCTAATCAGAGTCCACATAGAGGAGGATGGAGTGGATGGTTGGGACTTTCCTGTGTGAAACCAAAAGTAATGTTATTATTTAAACCCAGAATACAATCTTATTAAACCTAACCAAGTTGTTTTGTTGCCTAAACTCTAACGGAAGTTAATTGAAGTGCTGCGAGTGGTTAACTCTGTAACGTTGATCTACATGTTGGTACAAATGTTGATATTTTTGGTTCAGTAAATGTTTTTCAGAAACTTACAATGCCAATGTCTTATTCTGGATATAATATATCATATATATCATCAATGTATATCATTTAAAACTATGAAATTGTGAGGTAGTTTAAGAAAATTTTACATCATATTTTCATGTGTTGTCTTAACTTTAATATATTAATTATGTGGCATGTATGAATTTAATAATATGTCTTTTTTATTTTATTTTAGGGTGCCTTTTTGTGGCTATGTGACCAGCTGAAAATGAGCTTTTAGGTTAAAGGCCTTTGCAAAAATAAATGCGACCTCATGTCGCCTCAATCACGTTTGCACACAGAGAAAGATTTCGGAACGTTTGATTTTTTGCGTAAACGTAAGCGTCATCATCCAAAATGGCATCCGAAGAAGTCTAAGCGCAAAGCACTTTACGACAAACAAGGTGAAGAATACAGAGATGCAGGATTAAAAGCCTGGAATCGGGAACGATCACAAAACAAAGGATGTAGGAAAGATTAGAGCGTAGTGTTTGCACTCTAGGAAGCTAAACAATAGCTTTCTACTAACCTCATTCATTCATTAGCTCCGTTTGGGACTCACGCTCTCCATTGCACATGTGTAATTAAAGCAGCTTTACTTTGTATTGCGAACTTTTGCAACTAATGTGCAAATACCTCATGTCCCTGCCAAAAATACTATTAAATAGAATACTAATTAAAAATCTAACCTATTTGTGACATCTGCATGCTCCTTGAGCTCCATATTACAGTATCAGCAGCAGCTTGTACTCACGTTAAATCCAACTTCAATGCAACAGTTCCCAGTACCTGCAGTGCTGTCCACTAAATACAGCAGCTACACAGTGATTTACAGTAGTCTCCTCATATAGATAAGATATAATCTATAGATATAAACTACTAGGATTCAGCACGACGTGGAGCGGCAGTAAGTTGAGGGTTACAGTTAATCAACCTGCCTGTGCGTCTGCCAATCAAACGTTGCGTCTGTCAGCCAGTCAACAGCGAGCATCGCAGATAAAGAGAGAAACTTGCTCTCAGAATAGAATCAGCTGTTCTCTTCGCTGTCAGATGCTCTCGCTCTCAGGAGCAGCGCTGCTCGGCTGACACAGATAACACCCAGTTTTCTTTTGGGGAGCGAATGAGTGATGGAGCGAACAGCTTTCCTGCAGAGTGGCTCGAGCTGCAGGCCTAGCAAAGCTTTGTCCGCGTTATTTCTTCACTGTGATTGCCCTCTCGAGACATCTTGTGGCGCTGATCTCAATCTTACAACTTACTGCTATCCTAATCCCGAAAACTCACCCTCCGGTGTTTAGGATAAAGAAATCAAGTGAAAATTAATTTAGTTTTAACTCATTTCACCTCTGAAAGTGCCCCCCCCGGGTAGCCGGAAGGCAACGAGAAGCGAGGTTGGATGTGATAACAGCTATCTGCTGGCTGCTTATGGTCTGCAGCTCTTTCTCCCCACAATGCACTGCCACAATGACAGTTCAGGGGTCAGTTGAGTCACATTATGTGTACCCTTAAATGCACCTCTGACTGCACAGAAAACGCAGTTTGTCTTAAACATGTCATCTAGGAATAAAAACTGAGTAGGAACCAAAGTTTTGTGTTCAGCTTTAGTGAGACTCATTAACAAGCTCTCTGTGATTGGCTCCTTTGAGCTGTCTAGTCTGCAGGAATGAGTCCTACAACCCAGAAATGAGGATTTCTGCTTCCCTCATCTCAAAGTCAATGTTTTTTTTAATGTTTTTTTTAGTTAGATGCCTGGAATACGGTCTCATGGGAAGGTATTTAAATAGCACAATATTACATGGACATTTCACATGTAATGAGGATGCAGTTTAGGCTTTTCACGTCATTTATATGCCATGCAATAAAACTACGGTAACATTTAGCTTTAGGAAAAACATCATGGTTCATCATCATTCATAGTTTTGATCCATAAACGATGTAAAATTGTAGTTTTATTCCCTAAACCCAACATGAAATAGTATTTTTGTTCCCTAATCCTCAGGTTAAATTGTAGCTTTTGTTGCCTAAACCATGGTTGAGCTTAAAGTAAGTAAACTGAGTAAAACATCCCAAAAAAGTACAGAAAATACACCCAAAGTCTATGTAGTTTTGTTCCCTAAACCTAACATTAAATTGTAGTTTTGTTCCCTTAAGTTGATATTAAACTGTTGAAAAAAGTTCGGAAAATACGTCATTAATGTTTCGTTACTTACAAAACACCAGTTACGAACACCTGGTTAAAAGTCGTGTGACTGTTGGACCCATCCATCTTCAGTCATGTACATGCGCAGCAGTTGTTGATACAAGCTAAAAGATTTTAACGTTTTTAACATAAAATGTGTCTCACAAAAGGCGATTGCTCTCAAGTGACTAACTGAGACGACAGACGTGGTCGCGCTGAATGAAATTAAAAGTCCGAAGTGGATGTGATGCTGAAGTATGCAACCGAGGTGTAGTTCATTTATAGCCTATAATGTTAGCTTTTTAAAAGAGGAGGAAGAAGAGGAAGATCCTATTGTCCACAATGGGGAAATTCCCGACTCATACATGGACATGCAGACCTGAACACACATACCTGCAGTAATGGAGAGATGCAACCATGGTGTAGGGGGCTGCTCCTAACAGCCCCCCGAGGAGGTGGGGGTTTTGTCCCTTCCCCAGGGGCCCCCCGGCAGTCCCCAAGAGGTAAACCGCCCCCCCCCCCCCCCCCCGTTCCCCCTCAGTTTATAGCCATGTCGGGACTTAATGTTACCGGTGACCCTCCGGTTCCCAAGCCAACTCCCTACAGACTGAGCTACTGCCGCCTTCTGGTGATTGCATTTACGCTCCAAAAATCATAAAAGTGGTGTTAATTTTTATCTGACAGAACAAAACGTGTGAGTATCATAAAGACCACAGATCCTAATTTATGCAACTGTAGCTGCAACGATTCATCACCAGGTATTTTCAGATCGATTAATACATTTCAGTATTTTTTTGGGGAAAAGAAAAGTCAAAATTCTCTGATTCCAGCTTCTGAATATCTTTGAGTCACGTGCAAAACAAGACATTTTTCACCATTTGACACTTTATAGACCAAACAGCTCATCAGTTAATAGAGAAATTAATCAACAACAAAAATAATTGCTAGTTGCAGCCCTATTTGCAATAATCCCAATGGAAAAATCCCACTGGTGTTTTGTTGAGGGAACCAGGTTTGCCTACAAAAAATGTCCCCTGCAGCTCTCGAAATATAAAGATTCATGTTTGATTTCAGCTTGCTGCCACATGCCAATGAAGTCTTCTTACATAGTGAGCTGACAAATGACTTTCCGTCTCTTATGAATTTATCGTAGCTAACAGATTGCTGCACAGGAGTTTGTGCCGTTTGAGTCGGACTATCACTTCTATTCGGCGTTGTTCTGTGTTTTGTGTATACATTAGCAGCCGTGAATAAAAAAGAAAAAAGGGGAGTAAATGAAAAGAAAGCATCTACTGATAGGATCTGCAGAAAGAAGCCTGAGGTTGTAAAGGTAATGAATCTATACCTGTGTGTCTGCAGCCTTTGTTGCTTATAATTGCAGTGGTGTTCTTCAGTGGCTGAGAAATGCCAAAGAGGACCGCTCAAACAAAACACCTGCCCCTGCTGTTATTTTACTACAATATTTCCTCCCTGACAATCCCCTGTCTCAGCCTTTCCCCCGCTCTGGGTCCGCTGGAGAAAAACATTTGTTCTAGACAGAAGAGAAGGGGTGCCACTTGGGAGACAAAAGGAAAAGTGGTGACATTATGACGCACCCACGATGTTAATTAAAATAAGAGAAAGAGTCCATTCAGCAACGTTTCACAGATACAAAACAATAATCTTTTGTGTTAGGAGAGAAATCCATACTAACCCTTTGCGGAGTTTGCATTGAGCTTAGCATCGGACATCCTCTTTCAATAATAAGCTTTACAATGAAATGTCACTTTTCCACTAGGATTCAGTGGTGATGTGAGGTGAAGCGTTTCATTTTATTGCCTTTGCTTGTCATTTAAGCGTTTTGTTATTGCTACTGTATAGTCTCATTGTTTTGTTGTCGTTTAAGTCTCTCTTATCCAACGCGGCTTTGTCTTTGCTTGTCATCTTTTCTGAAGGAGATGATGTGTGATTGTTTTAAGGCCCTTAGGGTTTGTTTTATTTCACGTCAAGAAAATCTATATATTTGATGTGCTGTATCACTGAGCATGTAAATACTGTAAGCCAATCTGTGCGTTCGCCTTCAAGTATTTGGGTGTTGGTAGATGTTTTCTGTCACTTTCTATCTTGTCGTCATTGGCAGGATGAACGCATTAAGACAGACTTCAGTGTCTTCAAACTGCACAATGCTTTCCACAGACTTTTCTCTTGCTTTGTGTGGGAAGAGACTAAAACAAATGATCAGTTCCTGAACCTTTTTGGAGTTTCTGCAGCTCACCTCTGTGTCTCTAAAGGCTCAGTAATGCTTAGATGTGATGATTCAGGGGGACATGAAAGGCATTTAACTTGCTCCTGCCGGTGTGAACAGGGGGCATTATCATCGTGAAATATGGAAACTTCCTGAATGAAAAGCACCTGCGCCATGGGGCGCCCTGTAAAGTGGTCGCAAACCTTCAGTCATTATTCCACCATGCTGAGGAAACACCGGACTTATGACTCTCACTAGATTGTACCTCTAGATTAAATTTAAATATCTGCCTGCATGTTTAACTGTCAAATCAGCTGCTGTAGCATATTTGAAGTAGCCTGATACCTTTCACAGAAATACACAACCACGACCTCTTAACAGCACATTACATGGTACATAATTGGTTGTGGTGGACACACAAATTCCCAGGTTCAACAGAAATATGTTTTTATCAAAATCCACTTAGTGAAGAGGTCCGGTTAGATGACAGACTAAACATAGGACTTTCACCCAAGAGACCAGTGTTTGTGTCCCATGTGAAACCAAAAGTTATTTACAAATCACATAGGCTACGTGAGCGGTTACGTAACAAATGTAGTTCTTTTAACACAAATCACAATGTTTTGTTCCCTAAATCAAACTTTAAATTGTAGTTTTGTTGCCTAAAATCAATGTTTAATTGTAGATTTCTTGCCTAAACATAACTTTAAATTGAAATTTTGTTCCCTAAACAATGTCAATTGTATTTTTGTTACCTAAACCTAAACATTGAATAGTAGTTTTGTTCCCTAAATAATGTTAAATAGTAGTTTTGTTCCCTAAACGCAATGTTAATTGTAGTTTTGTTCTCCAATGTTAATGTTATAGTTGTGTTGCCTGAATCGCATCAACATTAAAGTGTACTTTTTTGCCTAATCTTAATGATGAATTGTAGTATTGTTGCCTAAACTTAAAGTAGATATATTGCCTAAACCTAATGTTAAACTGTGGTTTTGTTGCCTAAACCTAACAAAGTAGTTTTGTTGCCTAGACCTAATGTTAAACTGTAGTTTTGCTGCCTAGACCTAATGTTGAACTGTAGTTTTGTTGCCTAGACCTAACATCATAACAACATTTCCATGGTGGCAGCAGGTAATTTCAACCCAGTCTGTGCCACGACATAATGCGCTGTTAAGAGGCTGTGGTCATTTCATGCTTTTCTGTCAGATCACATTGATTTGAAGACATTTTTACATTTTTTAGCCATGCTAGCAGCATAGCTGTGGGGACGGCAATGTCGGGTTCACTTCTTTGGTCCAGACTGAAAGATCTCAACAACTATTGGACGGGTTGACATTAAATTTTATCCAAGCATTGATAGTCCTTTGGCGAGTTTGAATTTACACTTCTTTGGTGTTTTAATGTTGTCACAAGTATCCTATCTGTTCCTGTTGTCTGTCTTTATTATTATTATTATTATGTCTGCCTGATGTATCACAGTACAAAGACTTATGGATTCACTTTGATATGACAATGATGCAAATAAAATGATGGCTTGAAATGACAAGAAACTGCAACGAGCTTCTCTAAAAACAGAACTGGGCCAATTTCAATTTCAAATTAGCATTTTTTTCTCCGCTGGCATGGACACAGTAACTTGACAATTAGGACAATGTGGTTTTCTATCAGTTGTGTGATCCATTGTGATCCATTTTATTCTATGGATAATAAAATACAGTGCTATATCGTATTCACGAGTTATTATTTGACCAAACTGACCTTTTTCCCCTTTATGTCCAGGCTGGCTAACTGCCTGTCGAACCATCTAAACGTACACCCCGTATCAAAAGGATGATGGACAGTAATGGCAGGTTCCAGCCTCGCAGAGAAGTTACAGGTTGAAAGAAAAAGCCCATTCAGAGCTCATACTGCCTTTTGTTCCTCATGAGGTGAATTTCTGAGGTGTCTGAATGTGCATGTGTCTAATTACTACTTTGAAAAATGAGTATTTCAGCCACAAAATAGCCCTCTCTCAATGACTCTTTAAAATATAGGTCTGCCTTGAATAAAGTGTGAACGATAGTGTGAAATACAAAATCCATGAGCCCGCCAGAGAAGAAATACATGAAGAGGATGTGGATAAAAAAACTAGCTGACATTGAAGCAGAGGAAAGTAGGTTGTGGAGGTGGATCGGGCGGATGGATCAGCCAATGAACTGACCTTGGATGAACTCCAGAGTCATGCAAAGGAGTTCATCTTTTATTTTTGAGTACATGTTTTTATTCAACTCGAGACAGCCTCCACCAAATGTTTTAGTTACCAAACGTCAACCAAAGTTTTTGTCCAACCTCAACCAAATTTTAAAAACACACAAGGTAGTTTGTAAAAGCAGACTTTTACGAACTAGCACTGCATACAGACTGTTTTTGGCAGTCCGGCCTGCTCCGAGTGCTCACACATGTCCACCTTAAAGTCACAGACATACGTGACATGACCATACACATCTTAAAATGACGTGTTGGCTCCACCGAAACAATGCAAAGTCAATTAGGATCCTCTTTTATGGTGAACACATATTCCCAGATCCATAAGAAATATGTTTCAAAGTCAACGACAGGAGCAGGGTGGACGGACCAAACCAACGTCAGTGACAAGTTATTTTAAATTCAGTAAGCTACGAAAGAAGTTACGTGACAACATAGATCTTTCAACCCAAATTATCTTCATACATTACGCAGGCTACGTAAAAAGATATATAAGAAACAAAGTTTTGTTGCCTAAACTGAGGACTTCATCTTTAATTCTTGCGTGAATACTCAAGGAATACATGAAGAGGATCTGAATTAAATAAAAAAAAATATATAGTTATTACAGTTACACTGAAGCACTGCAGAGGGAAAGTAGGTTGTGTTTTTGGATAGGGCGGATGGATCAGCCAATGCTCCGACCTTGAGTCATGCACAGGAGGTCTTTCAGTTTTGAGTGAATACATGTTTTTATTCAACTCAAGATAGCCTTCAACGAATGTTTTTTAGTTGCCTGACCTCAACCAAAGACTTCCAGAAACGTGTTTTTCAGCTCAGTTGCTGGACATTCGTAGGAAAACACACTAAAAATACATTTGTTAAAAGTCGTGCTGAACGCTGCAAATTTGTGTCTATGCATGAATTAAATTGATTAAATTTCATGACTATTTCACGAACTGCCGTGAGACTGTGTTGTCTCTTTGCAGCATAAATGCAGAAAAAGTGGTCACTCATGTCCACCCTGAAGTTTTGCAAAACTAGCCCAAGTGAGGAACATGTACGATAACGCAAAGTTAAGGAAAAATCAAGAAAGCAAGGGGAGTCGGACTGGGAACATGAATGGTCCAGACCTGGATGAAGCAGTAGGTGGTGGTGAACGCTTGGTCGGACACACTCCTTGTTTTCTCAAGAGAGAAATACATTTTCCTTTCATGCAAAAACAACATAAAACTGCTTTTTCCTTCCTCTCTACCTCTATGCTTTTACTCCTTTGGGACACTGTAGGTAAACAAAATTTGTAATGTTTATTTGATTGCAGTCACCTGGGTACTTGTCAGCAGTGGCTCCGGCTTGTTGCAGGTACATCTGAGTGGTCTGCGGGATCTGAGGCATCAGGGAGGCTGAGGTGGCGAGGAAGAGGAGGGGGGATAAAGAAGGGAATCGATGCAAGGCTCTTCAAGGCTCCCTGGCTGTGCAGCTGCTAGCAATTACCTGAGAGGGAGAGGAAAGACTGAAGTAACCCAGCGCTGAAGGCCTCTCCTCGGCTCACACCCCGAGGCTCTCTAATTACTCCACCAAAAGCCTGAATATCTGTCAGAACCAATCAGTGGCAGCCAGGAAACAGGAACATGGCGGCGCATTCATTTGTTTGCGAGGCAAACACTCGCTGAGCACTTAGCGCCGAATCAATGTTTGATTTATTAATGCGTGTATGCAGGTCAGAGCGCCACGCTTTATTATGACAATTCTCCCGCTTCCAACAAAAGTCGTTGAAAATAGAATTATTAGGTGCTTTTGCTTTTTTCTTCCTTTGCAGAAAAGCTTGTTTTTTAAGCGGCGAAATGAAGTCACGCACAGCGTAACAGAAGAAGAAGTTAGTCAGGAGCTGCTGGCAAAGGGCAAAAAGTGAACAACACAAGAGGTGCATCTTCTAGATGATAATCTTCATCCTTTTCCCAGACTCTCCTCTCCTCCCCCTCGTCCTCCTTTTCTTCATCTTCTTTGCAGGATTGGCTTTTGGAGTGTGCCCCCCCCCCTCTGCCATATGCTTGGCGCCGCTCATCTTTAAGAACCACTTTGTCACTCTCCCCAGTTTGGAGGTAGACTTTGAAAGCGATGTCGCAGGATGCAAAACACCCGAGAAGGTGGGCCAGCACCAGACAATGATTAATACTGCTCTCAGCCATCTCCTTGAAGGGAACGGAGGCATCATTGCATCGCAGTAGAATTACTTTGGCTTAGAAGAGATGAGGGGGATGAAAAAGCAGCACCATAATTCTTTGAATCGCCATATACGGATGTTTTTTAATTAAAATGTTTAGTGAAAACACATTATTCACAACCTTGAATTGCACGGGCGAAACTTATACTTTATGCATCGGGGGAAAGTGTTGAGACTTTGTCACATTCGCAGAGACCCCCTTGATTTCCATGCTGTTCCTACAAGGTTGAGCAGGTTGTTTCATTCAAGTTTTAAAGTGATAAATGATAAGAGTGCATTTGCACACTTTCCTTAACTTTCAGCTTTATGAGAAGTGGGGACATGCTGAGCAACAAATGTTGTGGATTTTGGACGTGGAGGGAGGGACTGCTGGGGAATGCCGGGGTGTGATTGTGCATAAATGGGAGCCAAATGAAGTTTGCAGTGTTGAGGATGTGTGGCAGAGTCTTCCCGCAAGGCCTGGTCACCTTGACCATGAGTCCATGTGTTCTCAATAGCTCTCCAGCATGTCTCGTCAGAGAGAGTCACCCTCCTTAACAGGGGCCTAATTAAGACCAATTAATCCTCAGGTCGCCCTGAGATTCACAACTCCTGTGGGAGGTGGGAAGGTGTTAGCCACAGTTCTTTGTGGCATACACTTAAATCTGTAAGTGTTTGTCCGTATGTTGGGGTCACATTTGGGTGGTCATGTTTTTCTAACTCATCATGTAATGACGCTTGTCAGACCCCTCAGCGTCACATTATGGTTGCATGTATTTATTACTAGAAATCAGTTAACAACACAAAACAACGACAAATATTGTCCAGAAACCCTTATTTAGCTTCAAAAACATGCTCAAATTATAACACGTTAAACTGCAGCCCAGCAGGCAACAACAGTGTGTCAGAGTGCTGACTTGACTATGACTTGCCCCGAACTGCATGTCTGTAAAGGGGAGACTGGTGGGTACTCATAGAACCCATTTACATCCACATATCTGGAGGCCTGAGGTCAAGGGACCCTGCCAGTTTTTCCTTGCCATAATTTAAGTTTGGAGCGTTATTTCACCACCTTACCCATGGATTCCTTAGGCTTTCTAGTGTCTTATGATACCAGTATCTTCACTCTATCTAGGTACAACCAAGAAATCACAAGTTTGTTAATGCATTAAAGAAATAGGTGGTGTTAAAACAAATTTGCGTTATTATCACTTTAACTTTGACAGCCCTAGCTTCAATACATTGCTAAAAAAACATCATTTGTACATCATCCGCTTCATGTAAAGTACAGTACCTCCACCAGTTCCCATGGAAAAACTGAAGCAGCATTATCCATTAAACTATTTCCTGTTCACATCTTTTGGGTTAAAACCTCTTACTCTAGATTTCAAGTGGTGGCCTGTTACAGTTTCTAGATGGAGGTATTCACACTGTTTTGATTTTATAAAATAAAACAGTTGCAGGAACTCCGCTAATCAATGCGGTTACCCAAAGGAAAGGAGCTATAATTGACTTTTACCCCCTTTTTTTTGGGAAAATAAAGAGTACAGTCATCAATTTAGAGGATGAAATGGAAAAGTGATGTAATTAATTATGAATGCCTGCTTTTAGGGAGCAAGAAGTCAGATCATTTTGAACTGAGTGCTGAGTAATGCACTATGACTAACTTCAGAAATAAAGGCGCAGAAACAAAGGAAGTGCCCTCACTTAGTCATGACTCATTCTCCTGCACACTCACTCTTTCATAAAGCAATGTATCTGAACAAATTAGAGGCTGCGAACATCCCCCAGATGAAATCTCTACCATGCAAATTAAAACAACGCAGCCCATACTCCATTACACATATCATTAAAAACCCCTGCTACCAATAATCAACCTTACCATGTTGGGGAATAAAATGCAAAGCGCTGAATTAACAAGCGGGCGTGACAGGCTGATCATTGATTTAATGTCAGCGGCCGGCTAGCTGGCACATACATCTCTGAGGCACAGCACACTATTAAAACATCCTAACTAGGGTAATTGCATTAGACACCTTTTTATACCACTTTGTGCGGCTAATCGGCATGTAATAAGGTGAGAGGAGAGACAGGAGCTGAGTGATTCGCTCAGTCGGTGGCCGTGTGATATGTCTGGAGGTGGAGGCAAAGAAAAGGAGGAAGGATAAAAACTAGATGAGAATAGGGACCTTTGTTTCATGAAGAGGAAGAAAAAATATCAGGTGGCATTAAATTTGTCAACATCTGACTCACCATCTTTAAACTCAGGAGCTCACACAGGTTCCTTCAAAATGCTACAAACATTTTTTAATATTCAACAAATGTTTTTAACCTTATAACACCCACTGATTCTGTACACTGCCATAAATGGAATATGAACCATAAACTGTATTTACAGTAAGAAGTGATGCAGACACTGTGACGCTACCCACTGGTTTGTGGACTGCCGTTTTGAAGCCTCGAGTTCAGTTTTTTGGACATCACTATCTTGTTTTTTTTCTCCATGTCATCTTGGTTTTTGGCCATCGCCATCTTGTTTTTTTGCAACCAGAAGTGACACAAGAGGGTGGGGCTAAGTGCAACTGAAGGCTGAATAAGGCATTTTTTGGCGACCAAAATGTTCCAATTATTTTTCATGAACTGAAAACACACTTGGAAAGGATTTAAGTCCTAAGATGAAAAAAAACACAGACAACTCCCAGACCTGACGACGCCGTGGTAGCAACCTGTCAATCACAAGGTAGCCCCGCCCTAAAGCATCCCCTGCTTTATGGTCTATCTGACTCTAAATGGGACCATAATTTACTAAATAAACATCATGCTATACTAAAGAAACTTGAAACTAGTGATTGAGACCATGAAATCATGTTTACAATGTTTACTGAGGTAATCAATCGAATGAGAAGTAGGATCATTTTCTCATAGACTTCTATAGAATCTGACTAATTTTTGCAACCACACGAGTCGCCCCCTGCTGGCTGTTAGAGAGAAGGCAAGTTAGAGGCACTTTAGCATTGGCCTTACCTTTCAGATCCGGAGACTGCTGACTGATGAATGTGTTATACAGTATGTATCAATAGACTGGAGTCTTGTCTTTTCTGTTATTGTGGTTATTTAAGAACTTACACTAAAAATATAGAAAAACATCTACATATAACAGTTTGTCCATTCAACAGTGTAACATATGGTTCAAGTCAAACAATCGAAACGTCCCATTCGTATTAATTTGCATGGATTTTGTGAGGACATGACTCACTAATTTGACTACTTGAAGCCAGGCTAGCTCCAAGACACAGATACCAGAGTGGTATCTAGTGGTATCCAGCTCAGCCAACTCTCAGCACATTGTCAAACTATTGCCTTTACAATATCCTATAACTGTAAATATGGCACTAAACTAAATGTTTATAAACCTTTGCTGCATAGAGCTGCAGGCTGAACCAGAAGAAAACAAAAGTTGTGTTGTAGCAAGTACAGTATTTGCCTCCCAGAGCTGAAATATCCTTCAAACTGCGTCACGGCAGCAATGTGACCGTGCTCCAGGCTTGCACTTCTTCCTGTTGCTCCCTGAATGAAGATGTGAAACTTCATTATGGACCCCCCAACGAGGCCTGTGAGGGGGAGAGAATGGAGAGAAGTGGAGGGGGTCGGTGGCCAGGTGCCAGGTGCTCCCTGTGACGGGACGCCCCATCGCCACAGAGACGTGGGTCAGGGGGCGTGCGGGGGGAGGGTGCTCGGGGAGGGCGCGTGCTCCGAGCAGCGGGGCGGCCGGGCTTTGGCATGAATTACCCGCCCGCTGAGCTGCTGCTTTGGGGATGCTGGAGGAGAGGTCACATACTCAGTGGCCCTCAAACGCACACACTGCCTCTCTCAGCAACAACAACACGGCTCTGTGTGCGCCCAGCTAGTCACAACAGCTATTCTGCATTTAGCACAAATACACACATGCACACTTGGAGAGGATGAATTAGGTCAGCTTCGCTGGTCAAACAGGACGGCTCCACCCGCAGCAGGGCACTAAACACAAATTATGCTCACTAGAATGCTTTTAATATCAAAGAGGAAGGAGACAATCAGCGGCTGGACCTCCTCCATTTAGACTGTCCCACAGCGCAGTGTGGCGCCACATAAGGCACCTTGTCCAAACAGAACCTGGACGCAACAACACAAATAAAGTAGACGGTACGGTAAAAACTACTGTCAGTACTGTTAATCTGTCTTTTACATCTTGTGTTTCTGAAGGCCTTTATTAGGGGCATTTTTGTGCAATTCATTTACACATCAACATACTGTATTTTTCACACCTCAAGGTGCACCGGATTGTAAGGCGCACTATCAATGAACGTGTCTGTTTTCATACATAAGGCTAGGAAAGGCTAAGAATTGATACATAAGGCGCTCCGGATTAGAAGGCGCACTGTCGATTTTTGAGAAGATTAAAGGATTTTGAGTGCGCCTTATAGTGCGAAAATACGGTATTTTTCTTGAGGTTGTAGCAAGAGGTTAACGTAAATTGCTAAACTTTTACAAGATGGTAAAGGTTAGGGATTGGCCTTGAATGGTTAAGGTTAGGCTAGGTCGTTGAGCAGGGAGGCTCACAAGCGTTTATTGCAATTTTTGCACATTTTCAGTTTGTGGGTTACCTTCTAGACACAACCTTTGCTGAACTGTTGTTTTTGTCATGAATACTTTCACATAGAACGGTAATATTACGTGGCGAAAAAGCGATGCACATTTTTTGTAACAAGATATATTTTCTGGGCTTTTGCACCACAAATACAGGCATCAGCCAATCGTGCAGAATGGGCTGAGTTGCGCCTATATTAATGAAACAACAACACGGATGCTCTGTCTCAATTTGTGTACTTTCTTACTTACATTTCCTGTTTTGAGAGCATAAGTTCGTCCACACACTCCAAGTATCTGGATGTTGTGCTCAAAATGGTCAAAACATTGAGCTCTTTCTCAATGCTCACCATCTTCGCTACATAGCCGAAGGGGACGCAGGCGAGGAAGCTGCAAAACACAAAATTATACAAATTTAAGTAATACATGTGTTTTTTTCACTAAGCACCTCTACACTGCTGTCAGATTGTGGGGTTAATTGATCCATCTGAATTGAATTCCTGCTGATACGGCGTGATGTCTGTAGCTGACTATCACTAGCTGATTTTCCAAGCTTCTGATGATTGCACAAATTCATGCACTACGCAAGTAAGTACATAGTGTGCACCGAAAAGAATCCAAATTGAGAAACAGAGGCTCCATAGTCTGGTCCTGTACGAATCTATTTAACCTTTTGCCTTTTATTGAGCAAGTGTTTTAGCTGGTGCATATTTGCATTGCTGCTGGTATGAATAGTTTTGATGCAGAATATTTCACATTTTCTTGTCATTTATTTGTCACGCTCCTGGTGTCTAAAGGCCTAAAGGTATGAGTAATGCGTCCTTTTCTGTAATGGACCTCTAAAAACAACAGTTCAATAATAATAATGCTTATACACAACAGTCATAAAACTAGAAAAGAAAAAGTTAATCATTTTGTCCTTTCTGCAATTTCTTATTCTGCCTGCTTAGCATTTTATTTAGATATCACCTTTGTGCCTTTCATTTTAATTTTCTAATCAAATACGACATGCATGGTTGTAAAAAACATGAAAATGAGCCTTGAATGCACAAATTGTAAATGAAATATTACTCCTCAATAGAAAGATATTCGTGATTTAAAATGATGCTAAACAGCCGAGTAGAGGTCATCAATTAAACCCAGTTTTGATGCATTTACTGGAATAGTTTGCCTACTCAACATAAATGAAACGCACCTTAGATAAATCTTTCATGTGCCAGAATATTCAGATTTTCCAAAAGTTGAACAGTGAGATGAAATATTTGACCTTTATTGTAATTCAGGGAGGCGAACAGTTAGCAACTTTTTCTTTGGTAACAATAATAGTGGATGACTGAACCTCCTCCTCAGCATGACACTGCTGCTAAACTGGAGGTTTGTTTTCGCCAACAGTACGTGATGATCCCACTCTGACGGAGGAGGGCTGGAGAGAGAGAGAGGCTGGGCCGCGATGTGTGCCACTAAACTGAATCAAAGGCCAGAGGCGGCGGTGGCGTCGACTGCCAGAGACCCTGGATCAGCGCCTTCATCATCTGACAACCTGTGAGAGCGACTCATTCATTCAGTCCTCTCCTACACACCTCCGGGACCTCAACAACACCTCGCAGCATAATGAATCAAACACTCTGCCAGGAGAACACAAACCCACGCACAAACACACACACACATGCATGTGCACACGTCATACTAATAATTGTCAGCCGAGACAAAAGAAAGTTTGCTGACGAGTTCACGGCTTTCGAGATGTCGCTTGTGTTTGCGATGCACATTCTGGTGTTGCTTTTTGATATCTAATCACGGCAGACGTCAACAGCGGCGTCCTTATTAATGAAAACTGAATCTCTTAATTTGTAAAAGGAAAATAATTAAGACAAAGGTCCTGTATCAAGCAGACAAATCAGAAAGTATGATGCGTGACAGTTTCCCCGAGTCCTCCCGCGGCGATGCAGGCCTGTCCTTTGTGTCATGACTAGTCGCTCAGTGGCATTAATCAGAGCGTCGTCCTATCTTGTTAGGCTGAGCTGGGAGACGATAGGGAGACTGCAGGTCTTTAATCAAGGTTAGAATAATCTGTGATGGTAGCTGATTATAAACCTGATCATCAGCAACATATTGTCACCTTCTAATCATCCAAATAAACAGAGACCTGCCCTCAGCCCCAACGTGGAGGAATAAATTACACACAAACACACGAGTCTTAAACATGCCTACATGCATATGCAAACAATCAATGCATACCTGCCCACAGACACAGTTTGCTCACCATCTGCAGCATGCAGCACTTTTACATCAAATACCTTTAATGCAAATACCACGTTTTATGGTGGCTTTTGAAATTTCCTGCCTCTCAGCGATTGAGGAGTGAATACATTCCAGCTAAGAAACCCCCGGCTTGAAAGACATCCATCAAGACAGCAGATAAACAATGAAACAGCCCCTCTCAAGTCGATGATAACCTCAACTTCTTTCTAATCTACTTTCATGTGCTTTGTCTCCTTTTTTATTTACTCCCACTCTTTTATTTCACCTCTCCCGGGGTGAGCCTCTCCTCTCCTTTCTCCTCCCTCTCTTCCCAGAAGCTCATTACCTTGGGACCGAGTCTCGGCTGTTTTCAACACAGCGAAATTATAACACGACCGGCGACGGCACTCGTTAGCAGCCTTGTCAATCATCTGCACGGGCAGGGGGAGAAGCAATCGGTGCCGGGGTCAGCGATGAAGATGTTCATTCTCTATTCATCCATCACATCTTCCGGGAAATCAATTTACACCGCATCAGCGTCACAGTGCCTCGACAACAGCGGTGATATGAAAGAGGAGGGAAACAACTTCTGAGAGGAAGACGGAGAGTGGTAGATTCGTTTAGATACAATCTAATAAACGTCACTCATCTTGTTTTTTTCTCTCTCGTCACCTCCAGGTTACCTGAATCCATTGTCCTCCACTGGAAATTACTATCTGCTAATAACTTTTATATATATTTTGAAGCTTTAATAGCAACCAAAGTAGAGCGCTAGCTAGTTATCAACATGTTTATCTCCACTGAAAGTTACTAAACCTCATTCCATCAACGTGCTTCCACTTTCCCATCCCTCTTCGTGTCCCGTTTACTTATGTATTCTCTTTGGGAGGTGGCAGGTGACAAGGCAGAGATTTGGGATGTTGCCACCGCTCACATTAATGTAGTTGTTGCTTTCTTGCAGATGTCAGCTTCATGGTTCATTAACGGTGTTTGGTTTAGAGACGCCCGAAGAGAAAGAGGATAAAAGAGGAAAAGACAGGTAGAGATGGAAGGGACTCGGCGGCGGGGAAAAAGTAATTGGCAACATAAATGAACCCTGGTGTCGCCCTGACACTGTCCAACGTTAGTAGACTGCAGATGAAAACGCCTTTGAACGGCAATTCAGAGCTGGACATGGCGGCTTTGAGAAAACCTGAAGTGCAAGGTGAGAAATAGTCAAGTAGAGGGAAGTGACAGAGCAAGAGAAGGATGGCGGCGTGCCAGTTCGTGTGCATTGAAGCATACACGTATGTGTGTGTGTGTCGCCAGGAGTGTGTATTTTCTGTGCTTTCATTCCAGGAGATGTCATGCTGTTTGAGCAAACGGTTCTCCGTTAAGGCCATCCGCCGCCTGCTGCCGGCGCCACCACCCCTGCTGTACCCAGCCAGCCTCGTGCCAACGCCTCCGACACCACAGCCGCCAGTGCCAGGAGCCCGCCTGCCCCTCGTCTCAGCAGAGCAGATGTCACTCAATTGCCCTCCACCTTGCCTGAAAGCTCCGCCGCGACCACCCCCTCCGTCACCAGCCACCCTAACAGGCAGCCGCACCGGCGTGCCAAGCGGTCGACACCCGACGTGTGAAGAGAGAGGGGTGGCGGGCACATCGATGGGACGGCGAAGTAGGAATGCACAGCGTGGGAGCGTTGTGGATTTTTCGCACTCCTTCCATTGCCTCACCCACGTCTCCCTTACAAACACCACCACATGGCACATAAACACATGCACAGTCTATTCCACCACCCCGCCCTGCAAAAACAGACACACTTTCCCCTCTTTCTCCCGAGATGACACCCCCTGCAGGCCTTTGGGATATTCTAATTCTGTTTCCTAACTCTTATTATGTGTGGAGTGTGTGACATGTGAATTGTAATTAGTCGCTCTGGGGTGAGCGGAGAGCCAACCCCCCCCCACCCAAAAAAAAAAAAAAACACTGGAGGGCGAATAATACCCCATCCAATTTTAACCCCTAATCACCACCTTGTGCTCCTGTCGCACCTTTGATTTTCTCACATAGGTGCAGGCACTCCACTCTTCAGCACTCTTTGTTTCCCCTTCTGGTGCAAGTCCATTCACCTCCCGTATGGTACAGTAGTGCTCCTTTTTCTTATCTGCCAGGCAGGCCTGTATCAATAACCCTGCAGCCCTCCACTACAAAGGGACCCAACGACAGGGGCTAGCTGTAGGGATGGAAGATAATGGAACTGAGGTGGTACTTAAATCTCAGCGAACCACAGCAGCTCAAGTAATTAGTGGATGGGATCCATACTGGGGGCACTAAGCAGAGCTAATGCTACCCTGGGCTCTGCTGCTGGAGCAAAATTAGCTGTATGGGAATGTGTGGTGCTATTGCGCGGATTATCTGCTGGATCTGATAGACAAGTTTGAGCGGAGGCTCTCCAAGAAACCCAACAGAAAGAAGGGAGAAGGAGGGAGGGATGGCGAGGATTGTAATTTCACAGTGGTGTCAGAAGAGCCAGCCGAGGCCCTGTCTTTCCATTGAGGCTTCATTAGGGCGAACAATGGACTTCCCTGCCATCTAATTAGATGAGGTTAATGAGGAGAGGAGGGCCGCGGTGGATCCCCACCGTGCACGCTGTGTCACGGGTGGGGGAGGTGGTCAAGGGGCCCCGAAGGGCATGCGGGGAGGGTCACCTCGTAGCCGTTTTACAGATTATTTGATAAGGAAACAAGGTACAGGGGCTAAACATGGTCCTGTGTGGGAGGGAGAGCGCACTTCATCTAAATCAGACTGGAAGATTAAATTAACTTTATTGATCCCTGAAGGGAGAGAGGAGCTGCAGTATTATTATCACCAAGGCAGAACTCCACTGTGATGCTATAAAACATCTCAAAGTTGAGAAAATTAATGCAAGAAAGTGAAGAAAAGCAATTATTTGTGATGTCGACAATACGTTTCAGTGAATGACGCAGCAAATATTAGCAGGTGAGTTTATTTCTGTAAAAGCTGCAGTTTACATCTCATTAGATTTGTCTGCGGTCATATTTCAGAGAATTAAAGCTCCCTCGCTGCTGCTGCTGCACTGCACCTTTAAGTGAACCCTTTAAGACTCGGCTTGTTGCACAGTCAGCCAGTCATTAAAGGCTGCACTCTGCATCCTCCATCCCACCGGCTATTGAAATTCATGGGTCAAAGGAGCAGCTCACCAAAATGTTATCAGATGGGGGGAAAAAACTGATGGCTATGAAATGGACCAGAAATGTCTCTTTTTCATTTCTTTGTTTAAATGGAGGCTGACATGCTGTATGTACAATAAAACGCACAGTTTGAAAGAGAAGATTTGTCACGCAAGTATGACATGAAATCATAACATGTCATGTGGATATCATTGATTTTATGATTATTTTGGTTTTCTGGGAGGAAAGAAATGCATGAATTGCTGTTTTTGAGAAGTTTGAAAGGCCTTTTTCTTGTCATCCTTACGTCCTTGGAGAGTACTAATACTGCATTTCAGTACAATTTCAAAATACTTCTCCATTACTCAAGCATTTCATGATATTTTGTACTTTTGCACCATTATATTTTAAATCATTCGACTGTATATTAGATGTATGCTCTGTTTTATGTGTTTATGACATTTGCTATGTATATACTATGTTGAACTGTGACTTGACACTGCATGTATGTTTTATGTGTTAAATAGTTGTGTGTACGTTATCTGAAATACTGTGGCTGTATTTTAAATGTTTGTGTACATCTGTCTTGGCCAGGACTCTTTAAAAAGAGACTTTCTAATCTCAGTGAGACTTCCCTGATTAAATAAAAGTGAAATAAACCAAATAAATAAATATGTTACTTTTCATTTCATTGCATTTATTTGACAGATTCAGATTATTTATACAAAACAATGAATAAAAATTCATGCATTATTAAACTGCCCAGCAGTATATGAAGTAGCCCCACACAATTGTCAGTGATGCTAATATACTGATGCATCAATAATCATAATGCAATAATATAATGAGCCATTCTGCATAATGTGGACTTTTACTTTTGGTACTTTCAACAAGTTTTAATGCTACTTCTGTACTAAAACTTGGAAAGCCCAGCGTTTACTGCTGTCTAGAAGAGCCCTTGTATAGACCCTTTTACAGCTGACATTATCAAAAATATTCACGTACATGTTGAGAATGAATGTACTGTTTTTCCCAGCCATCCAGAGGAGTTCGCTAGCCTTAAACACTGAATTAAAACGTTTACCGGCATCAAAATGTCTTGTTGTTGCATGTTCGTTGTGAGAATCAAACAGTGGACTCAAGATCTGACAGGATTACATCCGTTTCAGCGCAGCGGGTGTTACGGTTTAAGCCGGACGCATCAGTAGCTCGTTGTAACTTGTAAAAATGGTCGGCCTAGATGGTAAACACAGGTGAGGATGTATTTAAACTGTATTGAAGGCTTTTATGAGGACACCTACATGTTCTGTTTGTGTTTTCACCAGCTGCTGTCACGAAGCAAGCACGAAGCATTTGGCTGAGTGTCACCAGTTAACCCGGTCATTCGTTAAAACAGAATATCTCTGTGGTTGCAAGCTGTTAAACATGTTGACTACCACTGGACTGAGGACCCACTTTTCTACTGTGGACTCCAGCTGACTTATTTTCACTTGTATGCACATACAGGTGAGAGCAACAGATCCCAAAGATCCCAAGAGGCCTCGAAAACCTCTCACACGCCTAAAAAAAGAAAAAACAATCAGACGTTACGATGGTAAACAAACTCGAATCAGCTCGTTAACAGCAGGCTTAGAAAAACCTCAACAACAACGCCGGATCGCCGGATTAACACATGTGACGACGCTTGCTATTAAGAATACAGCTAATTAATCAGTTAGGTGTAAGAGAGAGGAGGGAAGAGGTGCCAATAGAGACGCCACAGATGAGGGAGTGGGTTTATGTATAGATGATGACATTTAACAAGTGTTGAGAAACACAAAAGAGTGAGACTTTGGTAACAGCTGGCATTTAATGTATAGCAGTGACAGTGAGAAGCAAACTGTAACAGAAGAAAGAAGATGCTGCTGTTTGTTATTTATAAATCTAACATCATCATTTGACATGATACAGGTGTTTTTGGTGTCCTACACTTAAGCGCATTACAAGACATCCCAGGAAGACTGTATATAGTCTATATGTTTGTGGACTACCACTTTGAAGCCTCAACTTTGGCAGTTTGGATGTCAACATCTTGTTTTATTGGACCCAGAAGTGACCCTATCGTCACCCTATCTTCACTAAATACTACAAGTTTATTTGAGATGCGATGCATGATACATCCAAAAATGATGCTAGAGGCGTAGAGCATCATAGTCTGAAACCCATTTGACGATGATGTAAGAAGTGTACGTAGTCATCATGACACCCATTGGTTTGTGGACTACAGTTTTGAAGCTTCAAGTCATCAAATAAGACATTTTTAGGTGACCAAAATGGTACAGCAACTTTCATGAACTGAAAACACACTGTGAAAGGGTTAAAGGTCTTAGATGAAAACACGGACAACTCCCAGACCGAACAACGCCACGGTCGCGACCACAAGGTAGCCCCGCCCTAAAGCGTCCCCTACTTAATGGTCTATTTGACTCTAAATGGGACCATAATTTACTAAATGAGCATCATGCTGTATTGAGGAAGACTTGAAACTAGCGATTGAGACCATCAACTCATGTTTACAATCTTTACTGAGGTAATAAATCAAGTGAAAAGTAGGCTCATTATCTCAGACTAATTTATGCAACCAGAGTGGTCGCCCCCTGCTGGCTGTTACAAAAAATGCAAGTTTAAGGCTTCAGTTTTCAGACATACAGTACGTCCACTTCTTCTATACAGTCTGTGGTAGCTCCTGCGTAAATGGATGTGTAATATGAGTTTTGTGAACTGGAAAGGCAAAAACAATGTTATCACTATCATTAGTGAAACCAGGAGATTATTCCTGCTGCAGTAGAGCCTATGGTCGAGGCACGAACACACAGATTAAGGTAATGTGTGGGTCATGGTGCGCAGTAATAGCCGTAATCACTGTTGCTGTTCAGATAGATTTTATGCGCCCAGTGTAACCAAAAAGCCATTTTATTACAGACAGATGGATAGATGGATAGATAGAAGTAGGCTATACAGTTTACACAGCCTCAGTCTCAGCTCTTTTCATTTCCCCATAGAAATGACGCTGCTGAAACTGACATGCGCGAGCAAAATGTTAATCAAACAAACCCATTTCTCCTCAACAGCTAAACCAAACAAACGGGCCTCAACTTTCCCATTCAAGTCAGAATGACAGCGTAACACAACACAACAGCGGCGAACGCAGCCCTCTTTATTCAGGGAACGTCAGCCGCGCGCTATTCTGTTGAAAATATCAACTTCAGATGTTGAGGGGAGGAAAAAAGACGGGCGTTTTGTCTGCCTTTGTTGGTTTGGGCTTGATATGCCGCGTGAGCCTTTCAAGCCATTTGTTAGACTCAATTTCTTCCTCTGTTACATCTGCAGATTACGTTTCAAGCAAACAACCAGTAACATGAAGGCACAGAAGCACTATTATGGTGAGAGAATGACAACTTGCATAGGTAGAGAGCAGGACGCGGTACAAGAAAAGGATGAGAAAAAAAGAGTTGATGTAAAGAAGGCGAGGAAGATTGGAAAGAGGCAGAAATAGAAGTGATTAGATACTACGGTGATGGGATGCATGCGTGCATGTATTGTAAATGCTCGTATGCATGTTATGCAAATAAAATAGCTTTGATTCTCCGGCCTTAAACATAGTCTCCCTCTTTTTCTCGTTTCTTTACCGTTCGCTGTTGTGCCTTCAGTTTTATTTTCATGTGTCAGCTGAACTTGAAGCTTGTTTTTAGCTTATAAAAACCATATTAACTGATTTTATTTGCCAACAATCACAACAAAGCTTTGTTGAGGAGTCTGGCAGTTTCCAAACAGAAAAAGACAAACAAGTACATGCAAAAATCTTAAATACAAAGAGATATGGCACATCTAGTATGAAATATTACTATTATCAACAAGAAGAAATCAGTAACAACAAGACAACAACTGGCTTGCGTTGTGCGAGAACTGGACACAAATTTGAGTAGCTACAACTGAGCTGAACCAGTCTGTTTTCTGTGAGCTGAAAACAATACTTTCATATTTAAATAAGCATTTGAACACAGCAATGGAAAAGTCAAGAGGACAGGAGGTGAGCTCCGTTACCCAGTTAGCCTAGCTAATCTGTTAGCTAGCGAAGCAGCAGAACTGTGTTTGCTTTGAGCTGTATGTCAAGTTAACACAAACAGTACTTCTGTGTAAATAAATAAACAACACAACAATTAAATAATCAAGGAAAAAGATAAGGTGGGCAAGTTATCAGCGTTAGCCGGTTAGACAAGCTAATCTTCAAAGTAGCCACTTACACAGTTAGCAAGTTAGCCAGCAAAGTGCTACAAAGTATCACAAACGTAGCAACAACAAAGCTGAACCGTGAGCGTTTGTCATGTTAGCAAAATCACTGCTTTTGTGTAATAAACAAACCAGCATTTGAAAACAGCACGAAAATGAGGTGGACGAAGTTATGAGCCAGATAGCCTAGCTAATCTTTAAAGTAGCCACATACACTGTTACCTCGTTAGATAGCAAAGAGCTAGAACTGGACACAAAGTGACCAAGCTAAACCCTGAGCCTGTTGTTTCAATGTTTGTTTTCAGCCGTTTGTCATGTTAGCTTACGTGTTATAAGTAAACAAATAAATACTGTATTTGAGCACAGCTATGAAAAAGTCAAGAGGAAAGAGGAACTGTACAAGTTATCCACGTTAGCTATTTAGCTAGCAAAGTATTAGAACTGGATAAAAATAACAACAACAACACAGCCATGAAAAAGCCAAGAGGAAAGAGAGGAGGTGCACAAGTTAGCTACTTAGCTTAGCTTTCTAATAGTCAGCGTGAGATAAAACTAGCAACAACATAGCTAAACAGTGAGCCTGCTGTTTCAGTGTTTTGGTGCCTTCATATGGGGTCGTGTTTACGGTGTTTACGAGATGAACGCCCCTCATGTTGTATTCACGACCTCGTCAGTGGAAAGTTTCTGAAAGCTCTGAATTCACAACTTGTGATGCGTTTGTTGACGTTGTGAGAAATGGTGAAGCCCATGGAAGTTCATTTATCTGTGCATTATAAGATAATATTGTACATTATATTGTAATTTCAGTCATGCATTATTTTTCTTGGTAATTTTATATGTCTCAGTAAATGTTGACATTCCCTCTGTCATTATGCCTTTGCATTTCCTTCATTATGTTACCCATATTAATAATGCCATTGCTTGGCGGCGCTGTTCTTCACAACTTCACTTGAACACAACGCATGTTCACGAGTTCCATTTGAAGGCACCATGAGTATTGTGTGAGCCGTTTCCCATGTTTGCAAAAACAGTGACTTCCTGTAATAAATAAACAACCATTTGAGATGTTAGCTAGTTACCCTATCTGTCAGTTTGCTAGTTGACAAGCTGGCTTACCTTGAAATGCTGATGTTTTTTAGGTCTTTCTTATCTGTAGGAAGAACAACAGAAGACATGTTATTTTTTGGAGGAGATGAGCTTCTTTAAGCCATTGTTTACATTGTAAAATATTAAGAAACACATTCAAAACACACTCAACTGTACTTTCTTGGCTCATTGAGAAAATCCTCAAGGCATGTTCTTCGTTAATCCCGTACTTGCTGTCCTTTTTTGGATTTAACCTCCAAGAAACAGAGGAATGAATGAAGTTTATGAGGTAAACATCTGAACTGCTGCAGAGTTCAGTAGGTCTCCTCAGCTCAATCAGCCACACCTGTAGCTCCAACCTGTAAGGTGTCAGCCAATCAGATTTCACTCCACCAGGAAGTTGGTATGTCTTCTGTTTTAACTGTACATTTGACCTGAAAATGTGCAATTAAAGCAGTTTTATTATTTGCTTCTCAGCCTTCTGCTATTTCATGTGTTAAAAGTGACACTACTGACTTTAACTCATGGATTTCTGGCTTTAACATTCAGTTTTATCATCTCATGATTGGTTTAACAGGATTTTTTATCATCCCATCTTCCAGCACAAGTTAATTTTCAATTAAAGTGTTTCATCAGGTTTTAATCGCTACTCCTCTTTATTTTTTATCCCAAATCAAGAAATTGAACTAAAACTCCTGACATGAATTTGTCACCCTGATCTTGTTTAATCCTAATTCAGATATAGCTTTGGTCAAAAACATAATCTTACCTAATTAAGAATCAGATACTAGCTTTGGTGTGATCTCACCCAGGGTGATCAATTTGCTCTGAAACTCAGAGCGGCGTTTTTTTTTTTTTTTTTTTTGTGCTCTCAGGCTAGAACATGCATCGCTCGCAAGAAAATCCCCAATCCCCTGCAAAAGTGAAACCAAATCCTCTTCCACAGCTCTACATGCTATGAGTGTGTACTCCTCAATAAGGAGGATCACTTGCCACAGGAGCGTAGACTGCTGACAGGCCTTGTGTTGCTGCCATCCAGGGCTGACAGCAGCACACTGCTTTAACCTGGATCGCCATCTAGTGATCGTGTTCAGCACAACTCCTCTGACACCACCATCACCCTCAACACACACACTGTACAGTATACTGACACAGATCGACAAAATGTTCACAATAAGCAGGATGCCGGTTTGGGATTTTAGCGATTTTATATTTAAGCTCAATTGCAGAGCTTTTGTCCTGACATGATTTATAATCAGCAAAATCTATTTTTGAAAAAAGGTATTTATGTGGTCATTGTCAAAGGTTGACTCACTGCTGATCAATACACCCTTGTTGCTTCTGGTGACAGTTAAATTACTAATTTCTAGGAATGTTTTTTTCGGAAACAAACAATGGATGCATTAGTTACAACTTGCATGCGACTATGAGATTTGTTTGCCTCCTGATAGCATGTTTATGGTGTTGTCATGTCATTACTGCTTTCTGTCTTCAAAATTGTTCAAGACTTCATGATTACGAACTTATTTTTGACCTTTTGTCAATGCAGTTCTGAATGGAGCGTATGTTGTAGCTTGTTTTTGGTCTTGTATCTGCAAAATGTTTAAGATTTCAGAAATACAACCTTATTTTTGTCATTTTCAATACAATATTGAAGAGACCAGATAGCTGGTCGTGTCATGTTGTCACTATCTGCAAAATGTTCATAATTTAAGAAAAATAACCTTGTTTTTTGTCTTTTTTTCAATGCAATTTTGAGTGTAGCAGATACTGTGTCTTGTTTTCGGTCATGTATATAACGCCCTTACTGTCTTGTATCTGCAAATGTTAAAAATGTCATTATTACAACCTTATTTTTGCCTTTTTTTTCAATACAGCATTGAACAAACCAGATAGGCTGTTGTTGTGTCATGCTGTCACTATCTGCAAAATGCTCAAAATGTAAGAAAACTAACCTTATTTTATGTTTTTTTGTCAATGCAGTTTTGAATGTACCAGACGCTGTAGCTTGTTAACCTTACTGTCCTGTATCTGTAAAGCATTTAAGATTTCAGAAATACAACCATATTTTGTATTTTTGTCAATGCAATTCTGGATGTACCATATACTATAACTTGTTTTCAGTCTTGTATCTATAAAATGTTGAAGATTTCAGAAATGCAACCTTATTTTTGTCATTTTGTCAATGCAATTTGACTGTAGCAGATACTGTGCCTTGTTTTTGGTCTTGTATCATGCCTTTACTGTCTTATATCTTCAAAATGTCTACAATTTTATTATTACAACCACATTTTTTATCTTTTTGTCAATGCAATTTTGTATGTTGCTGACTCTGTAGCTTGTTTTTGGTCTTGTATCATGCCCTTACTGTCTTGTATCTGCAAAACTTATTTTTCTCATTGTTGTTGATGTATTTTGAATATATTGGATGCTGCAGCTTGTTTGTGGTCTTGTATCTCCAAAATGTTTAAGGTTTCAGAAATGCAACCTTATTTTTGACCTTTTGTTTATGCAGTTTTGAATGTAGAAGATACTGTAGATAGTTTTTGGTCTTGTATTGTGTCCTTCCTGACTTATATGTGAAAATTTTCTGAAATGCAAACAGATTTTTTTTTTTCAATGCAATTTTGAACGGGCCAAATACTTAGATGGCCTATTATTGCATCATGTCATCACTATCTTCAAAATGTTCAGGATTTTAAGAACTATAACCTTGTTTTTGGCATTTCGTCAGTGCAGTTTTGAGTATGGGATATATCTTGTTTTTGGTTTGTTTCATTTCGTGACAAACTTGTTCTCATTGCAGATTGAATGGGCCATTTCATCTTTTTGAAATGTGCTTGAATTTCAGTGACAACATGAGCTTCATCAGACTTCTTCAGGCAGTAACACTGAAACGCTTCATGTGAAGAAAATGTCACTGAGTTCTATTCACAATGTTTTTATGTATATGTTTACATGCCTGTATAGAGGATGTTCGCCCAAGTGTACGTATATGTGCCTCAGCTGTATTTATGCACATGTACAGCTATACCTCACTGTGTGTGTATGTGACCACGAGTGTGTGCAGAGGCTATGTGCCTCACCTCGCTATAATGAAATCACCCGGGTCAATGAGGCCGACATGACTCGGGCAGGTCACCCAACAGATCGGAACTAAGCTGCTTTGACCCGGCCTGGTACTGCATGCCAAACACACACACAGTATACACAGCGCTTACAGCACAATGGAACCACTGTACAGAGGAGAGGGTGTGTGGTAATGATTAAAAAGCGAGTCCACACACACACCCAAGGACTGTATTTACAATGCAGGAACACACACACACAAACAGTTGCTTTTATTTTGCTCCTAAACTAATAAAACCTATCAGAGAAGATGTCCTTTAAAGAGGGTTTGAAAAATTACATTGGGAAATTAAATCAGCAATAAAAGTGATCAAAGTTGCCGTAGTCTATAAAACACCAAAATAGTACATTAGATTACGGTGCAGCAAGTTGTGTTTCAGCAGGGTTATTATGGAGGAAGCCTTAATCATTTCTCTTCTATTAGCTGCTGCTCATATCGCCCAGGGACTTCCATTAGAATTAAATTAAACAGTGGAAATGTAAATATTGACAACATATGCATAATTATTTATTCCACGAGCAACAAGATCGGAAAATTATTGCTACAGCATCGTCTTAATATGAAAACAGAAATATTTGCATTTGCTGGCAATAAAAATGCAAATCACACTACAGAACAAATAATAATAAAACAAAATAAATAAGAAATCAAATAATTATAAAAAATAAAATATAAAAAGGCTAAAAATAATAACATAAAATTAATAAGTGAAATAGATAAAATGAAATCAAATAATAATATAAAAGTTAAATAAATACATCATTTAACAAATATAAATGTACACAACTCCCACCCCCCATCCACCTGTGACCTTTGCATTATATATTTCCAACCGTGTCAGAGGTCAGAGGTCAACAGCTCCAGGACAGCAGCCCCTCTGGAAGCTGTCCCTTTTTCTAAGAGGATAATCAATTTCCAGAAGACTGATCTTCACCGGCGTGTCCCCGCTCATTCCCGCTTCTTCAGATCAGCGAGGCCCCCATAAATTTGAATGTAAAACAAGCTCGCCAGCACAGGGTTAAACACGTAATTAGCCACGACAAGTGAATATGAGGACCAGACTTAGTCAGGAGGAGCGCTATGGTAATGCAGGAGACTCCGCAGCCCTGTGAGGCATCGAGACGGGACGCAGGGAGGGAGGGTGAGTGACGAAGATTCACATGCAGATATTAGAAATGCAATTGTCTTCTGCATACCGGGCGTCGGTGTGGAAATTGACTTTTTCATTATTCAGTTAGTACAATAATTAAATATTCGATGCCCTGGGTTGGTGAAGCTACTGAACCACACCGCCGATATTTAACCGGGCCTGACAGATGTTTTAAATAATGTTTATTTATCAATACTAATACAAACTGCCCTGAACTGTCACTCTCCTGTGATCTGCCTCGGGTTTCTCCAGGCTTTGCATCAGTAAGTCACATCTGGGAAGAAGAACAAACTTACAGAAATTAGTTTTCCTTTTTGTGTTTTTTTATTATTTTTTTTCTTGGGTAAGTCCTAAAACGTGTCATCTGATTGGTTGTTTCCCTCAAACTTCTGGTGATTCAAACATCACAGCGGCCTTGCTTGTCCAGACAAGACAATGACCCAAATGTATAAATTAATAAATAAATACATGAACAAACAAACATACACACAAGTTGAATTAATACATGAAGATATTTATTCATAATCTCCATAGCAACGCCGGCCCCAGCAGATCGGAGAGGGGAGAAATATCATTATACGATAATTAGACTTCCATTGGCCATTATGAAATATTCTATGTATTTACATCTGAAAATGTCAATCCCATTCAATATCACTGCGTGATTTGCAAGTCATGCAGCGTAGAAAGGCCCATCGAGGGAGAGGATAAAAGGCAAAAAGCAAAGAGTCGCGTCTTCGGCCAGAACAAGGCGAGTACAAAGGTATAGGAGAGTCGGGGCGGGAAAAAAATGTACACTCAATGGGCTTGGAGCGCTTACAAACGAATGGTTGGATGCCAGCGCTTCCAGTAAGCTCAGTCTGAGGTCCCTCATGGCTTTCATCTGGGTAAGTCTTCATACTTATGTTACAGTTTCCATATTGGAAGACATTTCTATCAGCGTTTGCACAAACAGTTTTCACCATTGAAACCTTTACCCTGCTCAGTGTGCACCGCTGGAAACTGGGAGAGAGAGAGTCACTTTGAACTGCCATGTGCTGCCGCTTGCTCGGGTGCAACCGCGGGGTCACGTTCGACCTTTAATCTTGATCTAGCCGAAGCAACGCGTCCAAACAGCACAGACTCAAACACTCAGCGGCGGGAACAATGTGGATCTTCAGAGTCCATTTGCATTGGCAACAGGTAGCGGAGCGCTCAATAGGGGCCTCCCCCTCCCGAAAATGTCTGGTTAGAAATTCATCTGCTCCTTCACATCAGAGATCTCCAACGGGCTCAACGAGGGAGAACAAAGTGGCGAGAGTGCTTTTGTTGACAGGCTCCAACAACTTATAGTGGTGATCCTTCATTGCTGCGTTTGATGGACATCTGAGCACCACTTGTGAAAGTGTGGGGGATGGTGAGGAGAGGGTGGCATGATCGGGGAGGCAGGGTGGGGTGGTGGAGGGGTGGGCGTGCACGGGGTGTCAACACAGGGACTGATGGAGTGTGCGCTAAAGCACTGTATTGAAAAAAAATAAACAAATCAGAAACAATTAAGTGTGAACTCTCATGGAATATTCATAGGCGAGCAGCCTTTGCGTGACAAGCCATCACGCCACCTCCAGTCCGTTTTTTTTTTCCCTCCTCTCCATGTCCTGCACACATGGAGATGTGCCTGCCACTTAAATCAAATTAGTCATTAGCAAATTGAATCAACAATTAGAGCAAAAGAGCTACATGGCATTAGCGTCAGTGCAGCCATATTTGTCAACCTATCAGAGCGACCTCCAGAGTAGTTTTTCCTGCGGTCCAACTCGTCTCCGGTGCATTCAAAGTCAAGGCTGTAGCTCAGGGCGGGACGGCCCCTCCGTCCCTGTTCTGCCAGGGTCACCTAGCATTACTGCAGCTTGAGCACCCTGTTTGTTTTGTTCGCCAGCTCTCTGATGGATCCGGTGGCTGCCCTGATCGCCACTCTCTCTGCCTCTTCTGGATTATTTGTATTGACATTTCTCACTCCTCTCCACGCTTTTAGTTGGAGGCTGTCAAAAACATTGCTGGCGGAAATGGATGTATCCTCATTATGCAAATGCCGGCCTCCACTGATGGCATGTTCTGTTTTATAAATTGCAACCCCCTTGTCAGAAGTCAAATTGTATTTGAGTAACTTCAGAGAAATTGTCACAAGATTTCAATTTGGTTCGCCTGCGATGCCACCATCAATTTAGTCAGAACAAATAGATTTCTTTACGACATGATTGCGTTGTTGTGTGGAGGCATTGCTCAACAATCACATGTTATTATATAAGTACATCTTATGCAAGGTTTGTAAAAAAATGTACAGTTCAACAAATTCATTCCAAATTTTTTTAATAAAATATGATAAACAGCAGTGGTTAGTGTATATTTTTAAATGATTTTCTGCTCCTCCAAGAGAGTTGACGGGGCGTCCTCTGAGGAGACATTAATAATCATGTTCCATCAACAAGAAAACACATTTACAAGTGATGTTCTGGAAGCTGCATGAATAACTGGATAATTGTAAATTTGTCAACATAAGTTTTGCATGCATCACTTGCAAATCAAGAGCACTATAAATAAAACAGGGGCTAAGGGCAAAGTTAACACAATATTAATATGTTAAAGCAAAGTTGTTTTAACCCCACTTATTATTATTAAACCCACAACTTGTGATTTTAGGTTGGAGCGGGCTCTCTTTACTTGATACTGGTGTCATATGAAACTAGAAAACCTGATGAATCCATTGGTACCAACCAGGTCATACTAGCTTGTCATGAAGGATGCTAAATACCGCTCCAAACCTAGGCTACATTTTGGCGAGGAGAAACTGTCATGTCCATTTTCAAAGGGGTCCCTTGACCTCTGACCTCCAGATGTGTGAATGTAAATGGGTTCTCTGGGTCCCCACCAGTCTCCCCTTTACAGACATGCTCACTTTATGATAATCACATGCATTTTTTATGCTAAATAACAGAACCTGTGAGGGTTTCTGGACAATATCTGTCACTGTTTTGTGTTATTAATTGATTTAAAATAATAAATAGATACATACAGTTGCATAAAGCAGCATATTTGACCACTCCTATGTTGATAAGAGTATAATATACTTGACAAATCTCCCTTTAAGGTACATTTTGAATAGATAAAAAATGTGATGAATTTGCGACTAATCAGGATTAGATATAAACGATTGACAGCCCTAATAAAATCCAAATCACAACTATAAACTTTCCTGCATTTCCCAAATAAACTGTATTGCAACTTTTCAAAAAATAATATTAAATATTAAAACATCTTTTTCTTTCATTCTCCGAATGTCTTGATCAATCCAGAAACTAATATTAGAGCAGATTTTAGAGGCGAGTAACCTCAGTCCTATGACAAATTTAATGCTGAGTTTGCACTTTAAAACATATAAAAATTGATATTGGGTTGTGGGATGTCGTGCATCTTCCAGTCTGCAAACAGCCCTGTCAGCACGGGTCAATTCAAATCTATTTTATTTGAAGCAGAACTTCCCGAACAAGTTTCCAGATTTTACCATGTTATGTTGTTTATCTGGTTATGGCAATCTTGAGGGCCTTCAGTTTCTCTGTCTGCTTCACTTACAGGCCACCATCAAAGTGAAACTACTCCAGTGTCCCCTGCATTGACAAAAAAAATAAATAAAAGCATCAAAAACATTTCAAATTGGCAAAACACAGCTCGGTTGCTTACTATCCTCCGTCGTCGTTGTGCCGAAAAGTGGGAAAGAAACATGACGCCTTAAATCTCTGACAGCAACAAAAATAAATGGCGCCTGGCTACTACTGTAGACGAGCCAAAAAAAGAAGGAAAAAGAAGCGAGAAAAAACGTCAGGGTCGATTTTAATATTCATGAATTTTCTACCAGCTCAGTTCAGCAGTTTCGATTAAGCATTAATTAGGAGCCAGAGGGGAAACCAAACAAAAATAAGGAGCTGAATGACTAATGAAGGTGGTGGAGATGTGGGTAGACTGCCATGCCACTAATGGTTCGCTGTTATGGGTGCTACATGTGCAGGAGTGCCAGTGGTGTGGGCGGCTAGACGCACCTCTGCCCACACCAGAGATCACACTCAGAAAAAAACCCTCTCTGGCCGTGGAAGACTAACATACTCGCATCCAAACAGCAAGAACTGCTGCTTTCTCTCTTCTTGAAAATATTTGAACGGGGGGGTTTAGTTGAGCGAGCTCCTCTGGGTGATGGGAAATTCCTTCAACCCCTAGATTCAAAAAACAGTTTCCAAAACCAGCTGGATAAACTTAAAAACATGCTCACTGAGGTCAAGCTGAAATCCCTCTTTGGAAATATGAGGTTTCTACACGGCCACAGCGACACAACAGCACAGCGTCGTATGCATATTAGGCAGCTACTTCACACGCAGAGTCGAGATTCGTTGTTCCCTTGAAGCTAAAAAGTGGCGAGAAAAGTTGAGGTCAAGTCACATCGATTGGGATGCGGACTTTTAAAATATTTAAATTCAAGCTTGGACATAAGGTCTGCTGTGAGGTTACACTTACAGGTTTATTATTAACTCCGTCTGTGCAGTTTAGACATGCAGTTATTATCCCTGCTGCCAGAGTAATATACAGTGTTCAGAGTCATCAGATTTAATGCTCATTTTGATATAATGGTGCAAATTCACATTTTTTCTCTTTTAATTTGTGGTTAATCTACAGTAAAGGTCTTCTGTTTGGTATTACTTACAGTGATGCATTATGAGCTCACCTTATACACTTTAAATGAGAGGAAAGATGCATAAAAAACAACTTATTTATCATCCTGAACCCCCTTAAATTAAATTTTAGTCCTCATTATAAATCACTGAAAAGTGGCCACATTATGCATTTTGAAAATAGTGATGTAAGAGAGGAAAATATCAATATTATCATCAACTTCACCACCTTTAACACTACTTTACTTATTAGAGTTACAGAGAATATGTTGCATTATCATGACGCAGTGCAGATACAGTCACAATTACTGGATGATTTATTCTGCATGCAAACAGTGTGATATGCATGCATGTTTTGCATGCATATCATAACACTCTGGTGCTACAAATGATGCATTAAATGTGTTGAATTTTGCTGTTGTTTGAATTAGATTTTAGGTATTTGTTAATGCATAAGTCGAGATAGAATTACAGCATTATCGGTGTATGAATTGCAATGACTTTATGAATTAAAAAGCATTGCAACCACTTTAGCAGAGGACATAAGAGAAAGTGCATGATAATTTCACATACAAAAGGAGAAAAAAAGTATTTATTTTTTCGTATTTAAAGATCCACCACAGCATTTAAATAAAATTGAATTAAATTGTTATGTTTGTCTAAATTTGCAGTAATAAAAACTACACCTGTTACTATTCAATAAAACTTCCATCAGGCTGAGTTGTGTCTCATTCTTGGTCAGATTATACAAAATGATAATAAAAACATTAAATATATAATTTATTATTATTTTTACATAAAGTCAAACAGCCCTGAGGTTTATTTGATATGTCACCACTAATGTGAGGGATAATTATCAGCCTGTATTTACAAGAACACAATGTATATGTATGACACTTTTATGAATAAACAGCATAAATATGAATTTTAATTCATTATTGTCCAGGCTCCAAAATGTCAGCCTGGGCACAATTTACATCCCATAAATATTTTCACCTTTAATTATTTGTCTACTTATTTCCTTAAAATGTTGACTTCAATATTTTCTTATTGGTTTTATTTTTATTGTCACTTTCAGAGAAAGATCACAGCACAAAAAGAAATAAATAATCCCCCAGAGGAACGCAGAAAAAAAAGGTTATCTTTTCTTTTATCTGTTTGAGAAAGGGCTTTGCAGTCTCCTCTCCCAGTAAAACAAGGATAACGGGAACAGGGAACAAAATAAATGATATTGTTACAGAGGTATTATCCTTAAGCCTGCCCATGATATTTGAATCGTATTGGTGAATTGTAATCAGGTATTTTAGCTTAGCGGTGCTGGTCTGCGTGTTGAACGCCTACCATCTGGTATTGGACGACAGTGTGACAGACAGAGGGCTGGAGACGAAGAAGAGGGGGGAGAGAGAGAGGAAGCCGTTATCCAACTGAAAAGCCCGGCGACTTTAGTTTCCCAATCTCTAAATCTACACATTGTAATGTAAGTCCACAGACAGGAAGCCCAGAGCAAACAGTGTTTGTATGAGCACATATAGGCTGCAGATCCCTTCCAATCAGCAGCAGAAAGTTGGCCACGGCGGAGCTTTGTTCGCTTTGGGTAGGTGAGGAACAGAAACAAAGCTGGTGTTTAAATTATTTTAGCATTATTTTGTTTTCACATATTACATTGCTTGGGTTAATGTTCTTGGATACAGTTGGCAAAGAAGGATCCTTTTTTTTTAAATTAAACTGAATGAGGAGCAGTCAGAAATGTGAGTATTTAAAATGGCTGGCTTCCACTTTTAGGGGCCAAAGAGTATGAAATAAATGCTCCATAGCAACTTAAAGAATAAGCACCATGTGAGCAGAATATCAACTAAATAATAAAGGTATTAAAAGTAGATTTTGACCCCTATAAGACAGGGCCAGGAGATTGCTCTTTCATGGTGCACATAACCAGCTGATTTGCAGAGAGCCAGTCACATTTGGATCTTGTTTATCCTTCGTTCATCTTGTTTGCTTGCACAAAAATAAAATATAATGTATATGCATCATGTAAACTTCATGCCTTTATACAGCCAACTTGGAAAAAGCCTCAAACTCTTGGATGCACAACCTGCACAATTCCAAGCATTTTACTGTAAATATGTCAATGAAACATCAAGGACATCTGTGATGCATCAACTGACGGAAATTTAACTTATTGCCCCTTCAATTTCTTTATTCATGACATATTTGAGCAAATCAGTCTTAAAAATGACAGTACAAGCACCCACGTTGCTCCCATGTGTTCATCTCGTGATTTGCTTTTGCAGAAATAAAAATAAATATGTGCGGCATACAGATTGGCAACTCTTGGATGCACAACCTGCACATGAACTCACAATTGGCTGCAAATGTGCACAAATCGAAGGATCTACACAAACTTGTATATGCCTGTAGAATTATCTTTAATTTCTTAATTCTTGACATATGTGAGCTCCAAAAATTAAAACGGAGTCTGACTATGAATATATATATATGTACCCATTTTTCTACTTTTTGGCTCTTGTTTATCAAATGTTCATCTTGTTATTTGGTTTTGCAGAAATACAAATAAATGTATGAACAGTACACCAACTTTTGGATGCACAACCTGCACCTGAACTCACAATCAGCTGCAAATGTGCATGAATCCAAAGATCTGTGATGCATCAACTCCACAACTTTGACGACAAACTTGGCATATGCCTGTAGAATTATCTTTAATTTCTTCATTCCTTCTTCATTTGCGCAAATGAGGCTCTTAAAACTGACATGTACAACTGACTGTATATGCACCCATTTTGCTCCCTTTTGGCTCTTTTTTTTTATCATGTATTCATCTTGTCATTTGCTTTTGCAGAGATAAAAAAAATAAATGTATATGTGGCACATAAATTGCCAACTCTCGGACGCACAACTTGCACATGAACTCAGGATCAGAATCGAAGGATCTGTGATGCATGAAATCCACGATTTGAAAAATAAAACTGATTGTTTCAGCACCCATTTTGCTCCTCCAGAGAGAATTAGCCAACTGGGGCCATCCGGTTTGACCCCCGTGACCCCGGCCCTGTCTGATGAGACCTCTCGTTTCCGTGGCGGGCGGCGAGTTCCTGCATTGCTGGCTGGCCGGCTCAACCTGGGCTGCAGCCGCGGCTCGAGTGCCCTCCAACCTCTTCACTGGCTGCTTTTCAAGAGGCCGAGCTGTACCCAGAGAGACACACTAAGTCCGGAGTGCCTTTAGATGAAGAAGCGACACATCGGTGTGCAGAAAACATGTTTATTGCAGGAGTTTTGTTGCTAATTCATAATGCATAAATGCATGACGAGATCCTCTCAAAGTCATGCTTCTGCTGTGTTATGTTACGTAACTAAACCTGAACTGAGCATCTTCAGCGCGGGTCAAACACGCAGAATAACACTGATTATCTGCAACAGCTCCGGGTGAGAGCCCTAACAATTAACAAAGGGAGGTGTGTGTGCATGTGTTCGGTGGAGGGTGGAGGGGGGGTGAAGTTATTCTTTTCTTTCTCTCTGCCTCGCCACCTATCACAATTCATTACTTCGAATTAGGGTTCAATAAAATTGCTATTCAGAGATAATTAGGAGTTGTGGTGGCAGCGGCAGTGGCGGGGTCGGGGTGGAGGAAGGGGGTGCTGGAGGGTCGGAGGTTTGGGGGGGGGTTGCTTTCCACATGTCATCATGACCCAAACCAACAAACCGAGGGTCTGCAGCTGGGGCAAGTGAAGTGAGACCCCGATGTGCCGACGAACTCCCCCTTTTTACCCGTCCGATGACAAAAAGAAAACACTCTTCCTCCCCCTTCCTCTCACCTGCTGAGTTGGGAGCTGCTCCAAATTAAACAAATTATTTCAGGCCTCTCTCTTTCATTCTCCTTCCAAAAAAAGTGGAGTTACGGCTCAACGACAAACAGTGGTCCCACATAAGGGCGGCGGCTAATAAGGTTGTGTGAGAGTGTATAAGTGGCTGCCTGAGTGCGAGGCGAGAGCCGAGGTTATGCCTGCATATGTGCACCCAGCTGAAGAAAGGTTTGTCTTCCATTAATTAACACTTTACTCATAGCACAAGCTACCCTTCTTCACTTTTGAGAAGGAGTGAAATATTTGTCGGGGTGACAGAATATGCCTGTGAGCGATTATATTTAATTAAGATACAGAGCTTCTTTTATGCCATTATTTTTGATTAGTTGTTAATTATTCAAACGTTACCATAAATTGGTCATTTTGGTGTTCAGGAAACAAAAAAAACACTATTTTTTATTTCACTGTAAAACAACAAAACTAACATCTATAAATAATGAATAAATCCCCCTGATTTAAAATATCGAAGTGCACTACTGAATCAAAGCACGACTTCAGTGCTTCCCAAGATTATCCTCTTCAGTCAACAACTCTTTATTCAACATGAAACCACCATGTTTTTAAGATTCAAGTGAATTACTCACGATCAAAATAAATCAAGGACACGGGGAAAGTTTGACATTTATATCTATCTATTCATTTTAATCTACTTGTATCCCCTATATGATGGCTTTTACACTCAGAGATTTTAGCTCAATGTTGTGCTAACTTTTTAGCTTTAAAACAGATTTTATTCAACAGTGAATCGGAGAAATAACCATTAGCTTGAAATTTAAAAATAAATAAATAAATCACCTATTTTGGGGGGTTTTATATGCAATTGTTTTTTCTTTCTGGAGAGGAAACAGAAGAAGGACAAAAAAAGAGCTGAATTTGTTCATATATTTTAGCTTTTATTTTACATGTTGTGCTAAGTTTTTAGCTTTAAAACTGGCTTTATTCAACATTGAAGCTGGGAAATGAATATTAGCTTGATTTTTTTAAATAAAAGTGAATCACATGTATTTATTAGTTTTAATAAAAGTCTTCTTTCTTTTCTGGAGTGGAAATGCAACAATAACAAAAACGAGCTGAAAATTTGACATATTAGCTTGACTTTGTGCTAAGTTTTAAGCTTTAAAAGTAATTTTAGCCTAAAATAAAATTAAAAAAAATACATGTGAATGACCTGAATGTTTTTGTTTTTGGGGGGTGGAAACAGAGAAAGGACAAAGAAACAACTGAAATTTTGACATTTTAGCTCGACGCATTTTCAGCTTTAAAAGTGACTTTAAGATAAGATAAGATAAGATAAGATGAACCTTTATTAATCCCCGGAGGGAAATTCGGGTGTCATAGCAGCATCAACAACAGTACAGATAAATACAGTACAGTAAAAAGTAAAAGAGAAAGTGCAGTGAATGAAATAAGGTGCAATGAAGAAATTGACAATAAAATAAATAACAGTAACGGTAATAAGTAAAGTGCAGCAGGTGGTGAACTCAATAGTAAAGCTGGGCGACAAAATTTCATCACCCAGAGTTGTTTGTTTGTTGTTTTTTCTGTACAAATAAAGCTGAAATTTTGGCATTTTAGCTCCAAATGGAATCCTAAATAGCATTAGCCAAGTTTGCAGCGTTGTTGTGTTCTCACACACCTATACCTGCAGTAATGCGCTATAATTCATATACATCCCACAAAACCAATTCGTATTGAATTCACATATTTGTGAACCAGAAAGTATAAAGTACGACAAACCACAATTTATTATTTGATGTTATTTGCTGTGAAGATGGACATTAAGATACCATACGAACCGTTGTACGAGGATACGTTGAAAAACTTTAAAGTAAATGTTAATTGTACATACATGCAACCACTTTATGACAAATTCATGAAAGCCTTTACACATTGTTTAAGTAATAATTGTCAGCCAAAAGAGAAGCATTTAGAGATGTTATTCTCGAACTTTATAAAGAAAAGATTCAGGGAAACAAAGTGATCACTATGAAGTTTGGTGCAAACCAAAATAAATCTCATGGATTTGCTACTGGAACAACTTTTGTCTGCTCACTTTCTGTTGCTGACATTCAGCTGCTCTGTTGAACCTGTCAACTTTAACTCTCTTATGGCTGTTTGTGCCCTGCATCCTCCTCCTCCTCCTCCTCCTCCTCACTGTCTCCTCCAGCTGTCTGCGTGCGACTCTGGCTGCAGCCCCAGCGCCACTGGAGGGGCCGTGTGAACCGACCAGTCCGGTCACCTCGCATCAGTGTCGGGCTGGAATGCGCCGTGGCCCTGGCCCTGGCCGGGGACACCACTCTGGGGGGTTGGCGAGGGAGGGAGGGGGTTCGGTGGCGGCCGAGCAGGTGCTCGGTTAGAGAGCGGGATGTTGATGTCACGTCCCCGCCGTCCATTGTGGTTGGGGGGGACATGGACACCAAGGGACACAGAGCGCCCGTGGGCGTGCCTCTCCAGAGGTCACCATGCCAGATCACAATCACACTGGGCCTTTACTTATTAAGTGGCTTTCTGTGCACCCAGTGGTTAGCGAGCGCTACACCACAACCAAGCCTTGCACAAAAGACCTGGTAAAGAGATACCAGCCCGCTATTGAGACCGCCACTCCGCCGTTGTGTTCCTACCAGCCGCTGTGAACAAATATGATACCAGAGGTGTAGCATTCCTTCTCCACTCCTTGTTAAAAGAAGTCCTTTACACACCAAACACAGCATCGCAGACTCTCTGATCAGCAATTATGCACTTTAGTGGTATTAAATACAGCTGAGGGGGGACAGGGGGCCTCCAGGGACCACCGGCAGTCAGTAAATACACTTCTCTCTGCAAAATGAAAGGAAGAGACCTGCCATTTGTAGACATTATTCATGCATTAAATGTAAAACAATTATGCGGCATATATTTCAGCTTTATTTACTTGCTGTGTCTTGTCTCGTCTGCTGCACGGCGTGTGTGCACAGACGGTGACAACTCTCCTTGCTGTGCGTGCTCAGTATCTATATTTATCACCGGCGCAGGTCAGAGATCAGCCATTTCTGAGCGGTGAACCGGCACAAAAGATTATCATCAATTAATATGCCATAATAACTGGGTTCACTTTCATATTCGCTGTATGCATTTGTCTTTTAAAGTGATCTGGTTTGGCAATCCAGCCGCCTCCTCTGTAATGTATGCTAATGTGAGTAAAAACACTTTGGATCGTCTCTGAGGAATAAGAATCTGTGTTGGGATTCATACCGGCAGCGTACTCCATTTCTGGCGCCGGGAAAAGTTCCCCAGCAGCCAGGGTGTCTCACCAACTTCATACTCTTTTCATATTGTCTCCCCAAAGTTGTCTTAGTGAGCAGAGCCTGGTGAGTAGCCAAAGAGACCATTATTCAAACCGGGGTCCTGACACCAGTTTATAGGCTGAATCACATTAACTTGCATGTAACTTCAGATGTGAGGAGGGATTGTGAAAGTTCAGCCCAAACTCTGCCAGCGCTGGCTACATACTTTGATATGTTTACCATGTAACCTAATACGTCCACCCTCAGCTGCGCTGGATGCACAACAAAGAAGAAGAAAATATACGAAAAAGAAAAATCATACCACCACAAAAGCTCTTCAAGGTGTCTCGTTTTTACTTAAAGCTAGTATGAGGAACTTTAATTTTGATTTTGGGGGTCCCTGTGGACAAAAGTGGTAGTTTTTCTGAGGACCAGACTCCTTTAGAAAACTTCTCGTTTTAATGCAGCCGGGTCTGACAGCCTCAGTCCTGGTTCTGGTTCTCCCGTGCCTCCCTTCCCTTGCCGAGCAATAAGGCCTGGGCTTCCAGCAGCGTGGTGTCGGTGAAGCTCTACTCCTAGCCAGAGGAGGAGCCACCGCTGCCAGGCACGGAGCACTCCACCACCCGTCGGTGCTCCGACCTCAGGTCGAAGGCCGCGCGCTGGTCGCTGTCGGAGGCCCTGCTGGAGTCAGAATCCGACCCAATGACAAAATCCAAAATAAAAAAATGACTCAATAAATGAATAAATATATCATTAGAAATGTATAGACAAAATAATACAGATATAAATAAAATGTTATAAAAATAATACATAAATAATAAATAAGTAGAGAAGTAAATTAACTTAAACGTAAAATTAACAAATAAATAAATAAATGCAAAAATAATGTAATTACATAAATAAATTAAAGGGAAAATTAAACAGAAGAGTAAATGAAAAAGTGAATTAATACAAAGACAAATAAATTAAAAAGCAAATATCATTTTATGTCACATTTTATCAATTAATTAACGGCTACATGTATTTTAAATATTACAATTTGCTATGTTTAATGATATTTATTGAGTCATTTATGTATTCATTTTGTTGTTTTGGCAGCTTCCATCCGCATAAAAGAAATAAAATCTTTTCACTCATGGTCACCTGTATATAGAGGCATCGGTATGAATTGAGACCAGTTAAAAACTCCTTGTAGTAACTTTAAGCACACCTTTCTAAAGTCTTGACACCACGCAAACCGTTGGCCATAGCAGGGCCACCATTGGCCGACCGTCGGCTCCATTGGAGATTTTGCTGCACTTTTTCTGGCTGGTGCTGGTTTTGCATCAGGAGCCTTAAAAGTTTCTTGTGTCTCAGAATTTGGTTAGTTATAGAAGCAATGAAAGACTCAAGTTTTGGTTCTTGACAAAACAAAAGTTTAAAAAGACTTCAAGCTGTGGCCTCTCCCCATCACTAGTCAATATCAACTTGACAAAAATAACTACTCTGGCGCATTAAACAAACTCCTGTCCTAGATCAAGACACTGTAGCTGTTGAGCGGCGAGGCCTCTCCGAAGTGCACTCGGCAGTTAGTGCACTCCAGCTGCACGCTAGCTGAAGCACCCTGGGCGAGAGGGCTTCGAGGACGGTGCGAGTGACGTGGCGCCTCGGCGCGATGAGGAGAAGGGAAGTGACAGGAGACAGTTGCTACACACTGTGTCGGGCTGGCAGTGTCACACCTGGCAGCTGTCAATCACCGCGCTCCCCGAAACACCTCGCTCCCTGATATCGCCGGAGCCGCTGCCAAACATGCCTTGAGTGGTGTCATCCATCCACACATGAGCACTGGCTCACTCCGACTGCACTCATCCTGTCACTGCAAGTCAGAGACGGAGAGAGCAAGAAGGGAGGAGAGGGGGAAGAGGGGAGAGGGAGGGAAGCATCCATCTATTTACATATGGAAAGGTCACAAATAGCCTGCAGGCACTGTGCTAATTAGAGAATGTGGCAAAAAACTCCAAAGATAAATTGAAAGACAAAAATGGAGAGTTATCTAAGTATGCTGGTGTAATGAAAGTGGGGATAAGGTGAATGAAAGGAGAAAGGAAGTGGCTGAGCCTTCCAAAAGAAAAGTCTTTATTGACAGTAGAAACAAAAAAACAAAGGAAGCAGCTTGAATTTGCAGATTATTTTGAAAAGTTCTGCTCCGTCTTGGTTGAAAATCATCGACGCAAAGAGTTGACGACCTTTTGTGGTGCTAGCAATGTAGCTTCAGCTCGGCGGCGAGCACAGGTCTCCGCCAGCAGACGCTGACCATATGATGGTGTTCAGATGACCGGGCGTGTGTGATCTCCCTTAGCTAGATAAGCGAATCAACCTTTATAATTCATTGTGACAAGCTGACAGGGAAAATGAGTGTAAAATTTTATACTTACATGAATTTTTGTGTCAGATCACCGTCTGTGCACTTGTTTTTCTGCCTGGCCATAGCCGAAGGCGCCTTTCTCCGCGGGCGCTTCACGGACTTTGTTTCCAGGCCTTCAGACACATCGCCCTTCGCCCTAGTGAATTTGCTGATTAATTTTGGATGCTCCCCTTAATTAACACCCCAAAGGAAAGCGTAGATTTCCGAGGCCGCCTTTTGCGGCAGAACAAATAAAACGAGAGAGTCTGAAGAAGGATGACCTCAGGGAGACAGACGTGCTGATGTCCAAAATGACATTACAGGAGCAATGTGAAGGCCCCGTGATGCCAGGCCTAGACCTGGACATGGGCGATGCCTCAGGAGCTCCCAGGCCTTTTAATCAGCGGCTGGAAACGAGCTCCCTATTAGTCTCATTTCATTTGCTTTAGCGTCGGTAGAGAAGCAGGCCTTGCGTGATGCCACCCGACGCTTGAAACATGCTGTTCTTGTGCCAGTGCTGGTGCCGCCTCCGGCCCACGGCCTTTAATTGGTGCTACTCTCTTACTTCCAGTGAAATTGGCAGATGACGGACAGGGGGCGAAATAAAAATTTGATTTCTTTCTCTCAACATCAGAGTGGATTTCACTAATTGGGTTGAATGGCGCCCATCTCGTCCTTGTGACAGCCACGCAGGATGCATGAGAAGCTGCGGGCTGTTTGGAGAGCTCTCACCCTGCCATGCCAGCTCAGAAAACATGCCGGCAGGAGAGGAAGGAGGGAAACGGGGTGGAGTGGGTGGGCGAAGTTGCAAAAAGACACTGTGAGACAAAAGAGCTCATCTAGAGATTGCACACTCACTTTTTCGGGGACCTTGAACAAACAAACTGGCACTTTGTCTCACTGAGGGCAAGAGGATACGCACATCATCGCTCAACCAGAAGGCAGCGAGTCGGCTCACCAAAACACCGGGGATGAAGTCCTCGGAGACTTCCTCTGCCTCTTTAGCCTGTGCGGCATCAGTGCATCACTTTCAATGGGTAATAAAAAGGTTGGACTGCGCACAATGACAAATACAAATGTGGAAAGAATACCAATGCTGGCACAAACTGACCACCGCGGTGCATTTGTAGTGTGCATAAAGTGTCATTTTAACATGAAAATCTGTAATCATTCCTCTCTATTATGGACTTTTCAAGCTTTATATGACTTCTGAGTTTTCTGTTCACACGAAAATATGAATGCCAGGATAATACACAAGGTATTTATTATTAACACCTTTCTTGATTTTCCGCATGTCCTGTCAGTGTAAGAGCTACTGACGTAGTATAAAAAGTGAGAAAGACCACTTATAGTAGGGGGGTAAGGAGGAGGATGGGTCCAACGAACACCAGACTTTTAACCAGGAGACCCGTGCTCAAGACTGGTCCCTACTCCTCCAGAAAAATTAGAGTTTCAGAGACGGTGTTTCCTTTCTTGCAGTGGCATTTTCATGTTAAACTTTTAATTTTACCTTCAAGGAAACTGAACAATTCACTCCTCTAGCATAAACTTGGCATTGTAATCTGTTGCATAATCAGCTTTTTTTATTTTTTGCCCCTGTGTTTGTATTTCTTTCTTAGTTCTCTCCATTTCTTTCTCCTTCTCTCACTCACTGAAGGTCCTTTCAGACACAAGGCCACAACGCAACCACTGAGCTCTGAAACCCAGTTATTCCTGACGGCTTTTCGCTGTGTCAAGCAAAGTCCAACTTTGGGCGCTGCATGCTATGGCATTTGGTACAACAGCAGAAACAGGTTGAGATAACGAAAAAGGGAAAAGAAAGTGTGAAAATTTGCCATAAATTGGGAGAAATACAGGATAATTGTGACCTCGGGAGGAAACCGGGAGAGTGCAAAGAAAAACGTGAGTCTCCTGGGAAAATCGGGAAGGTTAACAAGAATGCATGTTAAGATTGTCACGTGTTTTCCAAACTTTTGTTGTTTCCGTGCTTATTCAGCTTAGTTTATGTACTTCTGTTAAGCCCAATCATGACTTTTTTCCTAAAACCCAAGTGTCTTTCTTGCCTGAACTTAAGTTAGTTGCCTAAAACATGAATGACATGTGAAAAGGCTAAAATGCATGCTCATGACATGCAGAGTATCCGTGTAATGTATTGACACATCTTCCTGTGAGACCCTGGATTTTTACAGAAAAATTAAGTTTCAGGACTACGTTGGGGTGGCACAAAAGGCGACAGGCACTTCCTCTCAAAACGTATAAAACGTGAATTAAATCCATATTACTTCCATTACCGCAGACTAATACAGTGTCCAATTAGGGCCATTAAAAGCCCATCCGATCCGCCTGCCTCCAATAAAACAGACATGGATGTTTGAGCAGGTCGTCTCAGCTCCACGCTGGACAATTGTCCACTTTGTGTTCGCGGAGATTCAGGGAGGGGAAGGAGGGAAAAAAAGAGCAGAATTCACATTTACAAAAGGACAAGAAGTGCAGGTGTAATTGGGATATTTGGGGGTGTCTAGTTTCAGGGCCCATCGGAGCCGTGGTGAAATGAAGCCTGTAAGACTAGAGCGTCTGAGGCTGCCCTCTACTCTTTCTTTCTTTGTTTGTGTCTCACTTTTACTCTCCTCTCACCTCTTTTCTTGCTTATTTTCCTCACATTCTACCTATTCTTTTTCCTCTCTTTGGCATGCCTTCATTACCATTTCTGCATCCTAACAGGCAGACTCTGCTGCCCCCTCCTTCCACCCGCCAATGATAGCAGCTTGATCGGGCAGGTATAGGTAACAAATGAGATCAATTAACGTGTCCAAGAGGGGCACCTGCCCGAGAGTCCGGTTGCACTAAATGATCTCCTCATCTTTTGTTTCCCTCTGCGGGATTCCATTTGCAACCTCATCACTTTCCCCGGCCCGAACAACGGGGGCGATTGTTCCACCCAGCCCTTAATGGAGAAGGCCCAAGAAAGCCTGGCCTCTTACCCTGGCAGCCTGCATATCTTCACTATCAGGACTCGGGAACAGGGGGCAACCTCGCCGAAATGAATCCATGATCCCTCTAACCTTCCAGCTGCTCCTCCCTCCCCACCTTCAGCTTCACAGGACATCAACGAGCTCCATTTGTAGCAAATTTGTTTCTCCAGCTCCCTTTAATTGAATGACTTTGGCGCTAACAAGGAGCTGATTGAGCTCAATAATGGCACTGTTGAAGGCAGCGGAGGCCCCCTTTAAATACACACTGTGTGTATAACAACACACATTCTAGTTAGGGCTGTGTATAGGCAAGAATCTGGTGATACAATACACACCATCACAATTCAATATATTGTGATTAAGACTGTTCACCCGAGTATTTAATCATGATTAATCGCAAATTAATCACATTTTTTATTGTTTAAAATGTACCTTAAAAGGGAGATTTGACAAATATTTAATCCTCTTATCAACATGGGAATGTGTAAATATGCTGCTTTATGTAAATGTATGTATATATTTATTATTGGGAATCAATGAACAACACAAAACAACTGCATTTATCATAAAAAATATGCTCAAATCATAACATGGCAAACTGCAGCCCAACAGGCAGCAACTTGACGATGACTTGCCCCAAACTGCATGTGATTATCATAAAGTGTCTGAGACTGGTGGGTACCCACAGAACCCATTTTCCTCCACATATCTGGAGGTCAGAGGTCAAGGGACCCCTTTGAAAATGGTCATGACAGTTTTTCCTCGCCAAAATTTAACACAGGTTTGGAGCGTTATTTAACCTCCTTCTCAACAAGCTAGTATAACATGGTTGGTACCGATGGATTCTTAGCTTTTCTAGTTTCATGTGTTTTAAAGCTAGTTTCACTCACTTTAAAACTGAGCCCGCTACAACCTCAGAAATATCAAGACATAATAAACATAATATCGCAATACTCGTGTGTATCGATATTGTCTTGCCCCTAATGCTACATCCACACAAACACATTTTTATTTTCTAAATATATATATATATATATATATATATATATATATATATATATATATATATATATATATATATATATATATATATATAATTAAATGAATAACATTTGCTATGTTAATGCCTTAGTGTTCATAGCCCCTAAAACGAGTTTGGAAACGCTGCTGACCCCGTTTTAGTTTCTAAAACTCCAGGCTTGTGCTCTAGTCTGGAAACGATGATGCAGACTATCAATCATGACGTGTCCTTTTGTCACTTGTAATTTCAACATGGACAACAATTTACAAGTGTCGCTGACCTTGTTGTGTCTACGAGCAGCTGCTGTGCAGTTAAATTCTGCCTTTCAAAATGCTACCACTGTCTACATGTGCAGGAAGGAAGCTATTATTCAAGTGATTTGCAACAATTCCAGTGTCCAGCGGCGACTTCAGACCTACATGGAGTGCTTCTTGTTTACACAAGCATGCGCACGCCCAGTGATGTGATATGAGATTTTAGTTGTAGCAGCATGGACGGAGATTCATTCTGAAACGGGCCTAAAATGCTTGCCTGGGTGGAGACCTTTTTATGTTAAAACAGTTTTTTAAATAACATAAGAGTGAGGATGTAGCCTCAGTGGAAAGTGGCAGGATGGATTTAAAGAGAAGACATGTAAGAAAGGAAATAAATGTCCTCTTAGACAGGTGTATCATAAGCATCTATGACAGCTAGAACATTGATGTCAGATGAATCAGTCTTACAATAGTCTTGTGTTTACACCTTTCTGTCTCATCAGGTTTCATCATTTTCAGTTGGAGTTTGTCCAATATTTAACATCCTTTTTGAGACCTCCATGTAGCAGCTGACAAACTGACAGTCACTTTTGCACAAATTTCATCTCAGCCCGGCGTGATGGAGAGATGGAATAACTAAGTGAAGGTCTGCAGAGAGAAATCACCAGTGGAGACGCAGAAATAGGGGCAATTATCATGAGTTAGAGCGACCGGGGGAGCCGGCGATGGCACCCATCGAACCCCTGAGCGTTCGTTTAAATCTGCTTGATGAATGTGATGTGTGCTCCTCATCTCTGTCCACAGCAGCTAGACGGGATTGTTTACTATAACCTTGTAATCAACCTGGCTTGGTTGACAGCTCACCATTACCCCTGATAACAGGTCTGCTGCAATTTGGACCCCAAAGAAAATATATATATTAAAAAAAACCACACACACACAGAAGCTGCTTTCTGATTCCTTTATTGATAGAGCGCTCGCCCTGTTATCTTTGTGCGTAATTTGTTTTCAAGAACTGTGATTTACATTTCAGTGAGATTACACCTTTTAATGCTACACGCGGGCGAGAAGTGGGCAGCCGTTGAATACTCCACATCTCCACCCCGGGAGGAGGAGAGGGATGAGGGATGGGGAGGGAGGGGGGTTCAAACGATGCTTTTCCAAGTCCTCAAGTGGAGAGGATTACAATTACAATTAAAAATCAAAAGGCCTGTGTGTCCATCAAACAACTGCCCATAACCCTTTGTGTACCTACTGCCAAATAATTGCAGCTAGTGGAGGGGTTGGCAGATGCAAAACGCTTCCCAGCTTAATTGTGGCGTATTACCGGAGCTTGTTCAATCGGGATATTACGCAATAAGTGTTATTTCAGGCAAGAACACAGGTTTCTAAATGGCATGCTAATGTGAGTCTCTTGGCAGCATGTTAAAGAAAATCCATGCGTCGCCATTAAAACAAACGAGAAGGGGGCCAAAGGCAAAGTTCAACCATCTTGTTTTTGGATGTCGCCTTGATGTAGTACAACAAGTTCAGCTCGAGTCCAGCTGCCACTGAGACACTTTTACAGGTAGGAATCAATTTCAGAAAGAAAACAGCTGATGCAGCAATTTGCATACAGTCACAGACCACAGGGATATAAGTCGGGCTGCAAATCTAAAGATTCAAGGTCCTTTATTTGTCAATGAAAGTTTTTGGTCTCAAGTTCCTTCAACAGTGCTCATAAAATATGTAAATATAAAATCACATGAGTACATTTAAAAGCAAAATCATAATCTGAAACCACATAGGGCAGCTTAAATAAATATAAACATAACTAAATATAACATAATAATGTAAATTTGTAATGTTGTTGATGGGAAAGCTGAATGTAAACAGGATGTAGTTTGTACAGTATATTTATGATGAGAAGCAATTTGTGCACACAGATGTAAACAGTAGTATATATATATATATATATATATATATATATATATATATATATATATATATATATATATATATATATATATATATATATATATATATATATATATATATATATATATATATAGGATGTACACAAAGGTACATTCAGGTAATGACATGGTAAAGTGTCTGGTGTGTGACTTTAGTTTATTGATCCATTTATTTTATTTATTTGCTGTATATCTATTTATTATTAATATATAATATTGATATTATATATTAATACAATACAATAATTTTAGATTATTTATTTATTTATTAGTTTGTCTTTATTTGCTGTATATCTCTGCTTTATTAATTACAGTGTATTATTGATTAATTAATATCATTTTAAACTATATATTTATTATATATATATATATATATATATATATATATAATTTTGGATTTATTAATTTATTCATTGTATTTTTTTCTTTGTTTTTTTTTTCAATTTACAGTTACCATCAGATTACTTTATTTGTTATGGTTTAGGTTGTTGCAGTAATTTGTCTTAAGGTAACATTAAAAAGCATTATTTCTTCTTTTTTAATAAAACAAAGAAATAATAAATAATAATAATAAATGTGTATGCAAGTGTCTATAAATATTCTCACAATCATTCATACTAAAAAGATAAAGTAAAACACTGATGCTGTAATCGGGTTGATGTTTTCTATGCAGAATTTGTTAGAATAATTGAATTGAATTCACTAAACCCAACACATTGACAAGTCTGCTCACTTTCTACAGTTGACATGCATCTTTATCACCCAAACGTGTAGTTTACAGTGCAATAAACTGTCTGACTGCTGGAACTTAGTTGAAAATAGTAATGAAATATGGCTCAGTTAATTTCCTCTCTATAAATATGAGTTTCCACTGGTGCATCTGCTTCTCTACTTCCACCAACACTCTGCACAGCGCCGGTGCCAACCCCCCCCCCCCCCCCCCTCCACACATCTTAATCATGTGCATTATTTCAGTAATTCAGATCACAACATTTTACATAATTCTTTGTTTATTCATTTTCTCAGACAGTCAGTGAAATTATGTAAAACACGCTCTCAATGGCACTCTGTGTTTGTAATAAAATGCATGTTATTCTTTGCTTACTTGGAGGCAAAGTGTCCCATTTAAATGAGAATTACACTTAAATGTCACATGGGTTCATCTAAATGTACAAACAGTGCATTTATTATATTAAATCTGGTGAATCCTAAACATGGATTGCGGGGAGCTGGGATGAGAGACGTGCTCCGAGGGGTTATGACTTACTAATGCCTATTTAAATTGTAAACGCTTCCTTCCTCTCTGTTTTATTTACCCAGCGTTCCCTCCCCAAGATGACATGGCACCTGAAGAATTGCTCTTTGAATTCTCCTAGTGAGCGACGGCATAGAGAGCGAGAGAAACATCATTTGCTTTTGTTGAATTAATTCACTCATTAGCTGGCAGTTTGAAACCTGCAGCTCCTTGAAAAGGCTGAGATAATACCATTTCTAGCCATTCATGGTAGCCCAGTGTCTCCAATCTATCACCTAATAATTCTGGCCAAATTATAATACAACGAGGTAAAAAAAAGGTGTGAATGGAGGTTGTCGAATGTCTTTTTCAGAGTGGCAGCAAAACAAGGAGATTGTCGGGGAGAAGGGGAACTCATTTACCTCATCAGTGGCCTTTGTACGCTGTTAGTCAGCTTTCTGTTTGAACTCAATCACCACTGAATGTGCGTGCAGAGACAAAGTAGTCCCTCCTCATTCAGTGGGAACAAAAAATGAAGACACATATCTCCCTGTAAAATAAATGATCTGTAAGGATAAATGTATTTTTTTTGTATGCACAAGTGCATAACATCCCCCCCACTGAGGGTTGTTTCCATATGGGATTGCCATATAATAGCAATAGGCCACATTAGATCTCTTCCATACAGATGTTCATCTCAATTTCTGCAGCAGTTTGGTCCATCTGTGTTAACAGTGAGCTGCTTAGCACACGCCTGTGTGAAGGGAGGCATATCAAGCATATGGACATTTTACAAAAGGTTACCCTGCATAAATTAGGTTGAATGGCAATCTGTTGAGGAGAGGTGGCTCACTGTGAGCGCTAGGTGTTTCACAGGAAAAATGGATAATAAAGGCATGTGGTTTTAGAGCTATTTATTAGAGTGGGCAACAAAAAATGACTCCAGCATTTTTCATATTGACCAGCAGCTACATTAAACCATTTGCTCAGTTTGTTTTCTTCCCCTCAATATTTTACAAGTTAAATGTTAAATAACGATAACAAACATTTATTCAGAGCATCAGCTCTTTGTATATGTTGAAAAATTGCAAAGATTTGTAAGATTTCAACACCAGAAAAGTGGTGTCATCCAAGCTAAAGTGTTAAAAATAGCAGCATTTAAGTAAAACCATCGATAAAAATACTCGTGCTTGTATTTCTTTTCTTTTTAACAAGTATTTTTAGAATTTTATATAAAAAAAAAAACACAAGTGTTAAATCCTATTATTTAGTAAGTATTATTTTGCTGATATTTCATTGGAGAATCAATGTTGTGAGGCGACGCTGGCACAGCAGGCCAAGCTTTAGATTTTTATCACATCTTAGAGTGACATCTAGTGGCTGTTTGTCCTATTACACTACAACCTGCCGTACTGCAGTCCACAGCCCACGACAGCTCTGCTCAGGGTCTGTTTTTAATGACTCATCCCAACCAAAGGCCTCGTTCTGCTTAATAATGTGATTTCTTGAGGAAAATATACAAAAATATGTCTTCCATGAGAGATTATTCCCTCTGTGGGGTCAAAAACATGGTCATGTGGGCTCAGTTTTGAAGCTAGAGTAAAGATACTGGCATCAAATAAAACTAAAAAAAAACTGTCATACTAGTTTGTCACCAAGGAGGTTAAATAATGCTGGAAGCAAAGCGGTCCCTTGACCTCTGACCTCCAGATATGTGAAAGACAATGGGTTGTATGGGTACCCTCCCTTTTACAGACATGCCCACTTTAAGATAATCACATCCAGTTTGGGGCAAGTCATAGTCAAGTCAGCACACTATTTGTTATGCTAAATGCAGAACCTGGACAAAACGTATCATTGTTTTGTGTTGTTAATTGATTTCTAACAATAAATATACATGTACATTTGCATAAAGTAGCATATTTACCATTATATACCATGTTGATAAAAGGATTAAATACTTGAGAGATCTCCCTTTAAGGTAGGTTAAGGTTTGGTAGCATTTTGTATTCCTTTCATAGTGTTTTCTTTCTATATATCCAAAGCACATCCCCTCCTTCAAACAGCTGTATAGTTTCCTTGTGCAGCACTTTAAGATTTTAAACCAGACACATGTGCAACCCATCTGTTTCTTACCCTCAGTATTCCCTATCTAATCAAACAAAAACACCCTTAAAATCTCAAAAACAACCCACAACCGCTGCACCTCTCCGGCCTTTCATACATCCACCAACACCTCTAATGCATTCAGTCTAATCTGCCTATGTTTGCTCTCATGTGTGCCTTACCTTCATCATTGTGTGGGTGGTTAAGATTGAGTAACAATAACAGCAGCTGACTAGGCAGGAATAATTCACCAAAAACAAAGCGAATCAAGAAGGAGAGGCGGAAGGACGGACGCATCCTATGTTGTGGCTCATTGAGGCTTTGTAACGCAGATCGGGGCGAGAGGAGGGTTCAAAGGCGAACGGCTGTCCGGCGACGGCTTCATTTCAGGAGGCGCGGCACCTTTGATGCGTGCTGCTTCTTCTGCTTTGATACGAGAGGTCAGTGTTCGTGGTCAAGAGGGCTTATATCGGACACAACGGGCCTCTGGGAGAAGGGTCACGCAACAGGAACAAGACCAAGTGGCAGAGATTTATATTCATGCAAAGATCACACATGCACAGTATCTGGAGAGCCAATAGAGGGCTTTCAGGTGAATCTTTTGGCCGCCATGTTGGAGGTGTCTGCACGGTCAACGTACAATGAGTCATCGTATAAAAAAGTTATTTCTCCTTTTTTGTTTGTTTTCCTTTAAATGTCCAGCAACACATGTAAATTTCCTAACAAACTACTTAATTCGTTTTAGGAAAAGATCGACCTGATTAGGTTTAGGAAACACAAGTACTTTGGTTTACGCAACATAAGTCCTTGGTTGGGGTTTTTTTTGGACCCACCCATCCACCCCGCCCTCCCTACACGGCGTTCGTCACTCTGTATGCTTTCTGGTTCACGATTACCTGAATTACACACACATTTATTTCATGGGATGTACATAAATTACTACTCTTTTTGTAGTTATAGCTACAGGAGTACACAACTATCCAAGATAGAGCTTTTTAATTTAAAATAAAAATTAGTAAAAGTAACACCTCAACATTTCCTAAACTTTTGCATTGAACATCTTAGCTTTACAGTGGCCTTTCCATTCACCTGAACTCAGCTCTATGGATGAAACCCTTTCCTCAAGGAGGTGATCTGTATTGACCCGAGTTGAGTGATGCCGGCAACCTATTGAGGCCAAGAGATAAAGATGCAGGAAGATGGATGTTTCCTGGTGTTAAAAATCCTCCTCTTGTCTTTGGTAGAACTTATAACCAGTGACACCCAGTCGAACGCTGCTTTTAGTTTTGTAGCAGAAGGGTAACAGCCCTTAACTCACCCGTCCAACGTCTTTTCATGGCTGGCCCTTTTGTTCTTCAACATAAAAGGAGAAGGCTCTACATGGAGAGGCAGAGAGCTGCTTTGAATAACATGCTGATCAATAAAGACCATCTAGCATGGAGGTAATGTCGGGTAATTTAGAGTGCGGGTCGTTGAAGTGTCATCGATAGTGCTCATAGTGAGAAAGGGTTCATGCTGTAGGGCATCGTCCGCTACACGGCTGATTTGACCACATAAGAGTGAAGGTGCAGTTTGTCAGGCCGCCAATACAAATGTTCTCTTTGATGGGTTGAGCGGATTGTCTGGTAAGTGGAAGTTGATGGTTTGAATCTTGAAAGTGGGACGAATTTAAATTAAGTAAACCAGCTCCGCATTACCAGCACTCTAATAGTCCTTATTTAAATTATTAGGTCTTAAAAGTTGTAAAACGCACTAATAGCTGAATCCAGAGTTGTTTTATGTCTGTGGAGACCCACACCATGACGATAGTGCAAGTCGCGACGTTGGGACGTCATGTGACTGAGCGGACGCTGCTGTGGATATCAGACATGCGCAATAGGGCCCACTAAGACCCGGAAGACCAAAAAGATCCGGGTACTTTTCCAGACCCGGAAGTCTACCCAGTGTCTTCATGCTCCTCTGAGCAGCTTTCATGGGAATGAACGGAGCCCTGCCTCTGATGTGGTATCCAGTTGTCTTTATACGTCCATGCCCTTGGTGGACTGTCTTATGTAACATCACATAACAAGCATAAAGTCAGTGTTTACTTCTGGTATCACACAGGACACGAACTTTTGTTTGAAACAACCAACAGCCTTTTTCACTTGTTATACTTATCTTTATCCCATGAAACGTTTTAATAGAGCGGTGCAGGAATGAGTCCTAAAACCCAGAAATGAGTCAGCGTTTTAGCATTTCCACTTCCTTTGTCTCAAAGTCAATTTCAGTTAGATGTCTGAAATAAGGTCTGTGCTTAACAAAAGCTTCAGAGACTTTACCGTTGATATAAACAGCTAAATGCCACTACACCAACTCATCCACATTTACTCGCGTTCATCAGAACAATGGAGCAAATTGTGTAAGTATCATAAAAGTTTCCCACAGAGCTTACTTTCTGCAATAATCCAAAACCCAGTGGAAAAATTGGCTTTTTTCATGGAAATTCAGCGTGATTCTAACTTCCCGGTTGGCCAACAAATATACCCTGTACCCCTCTATAACGGTCGCTAGATATACTTCATCAAAATGCAAAAACGTCCACATTCAACGTATCCGTGGTTTGCAAAAAACACCAACCTTTTTCTCAGCTGTAAAATTGTAAAAATTTGTAGGTCTGGACAATGCCAGACTTTTTTTAACTAGTATTTATCACACAGATTATTACTGATGTGATTTATTGTTATGTAACTTTATACTGTTCAAAAGTAAGGCTGAGTATCAAAGATGTGCCAGATTGAAATAAAAATTTCGCCAATTTTAGAGAGTTGTTTTTATTTTTAAGATAATTTTAAGATAATTTTAAGATAATTCTCTCTTAAGAAAGATGACGGCATAGAAGCAGACTGGAGATGGGTAGATAAAGAGGGGTATGACATGCAACAAAGATCCTTTAAGGCCGGGGAGTTCAAACGAGAGACGTTTGGGCTACCAAGGAATATCACTTCTGATGAGGAAAATGTCTCCAACACTAGAGACCAAAAACATAAGTGTGTATTTTTTCTTTAAATCTGAGTCAGATGTGAGTGTGCAGGCCTCATACAGTGGAGTGTCGACTGCTGGCAGGGTCTGCTGAGTGCCGAGGATATCAGCGTTATCGCCTGCTCCTTTCACTCTCCCCATGATGAGCTGTGCTGCAGAGTGTGTTGTTGCCTAATTCCCTCTAACTACAGCCCTGTGTAATCACATACCCCAATTAACCACCTCGGCTCCCCGTTTCCTGCATCGTGCACGCCGCCCCGTCTTCTCGCCACACCGCGTAATTAGCTTTCATCTGAAAATGAAAAGAAAGGAGCACCTCAGCAATTGTGCAGCCACTCTTCTTCTCTTTCTCCCCCGTCTCTTCCCATCTCTCCAGCACTCTACTCCTCATATCATAATGGCCTGCAATTTCAATCAGATGGATTTTTATCGCTGACACTAAGAAGAATTGGCCCTCGTCCTAGTCCCTCCTTCCACCACCCCCAAACAAGCAACCCGCCTCATTTGATAGCTTCTGCTTGTGAGACAGCTATCAAGGAGAGTCCTTGTTGTGACGGGGAGGTCTTAGATTGATATTTACAAAGGATTCAATTCCCTTTTGTGGATGTGTGCAGCATAATGGAAGGATCAGGTTCAACATGCTCCAACAAGGTGGGGTACTAATTCATTTACATCCACTTGAATGGGAGAAGGACAAATAATTCCACTGGAAATTTTTGGTTTTGATCATTTTATTGGTTGCGGTTAATTTTTAAATGTGTCAGTTACATATGTTTTGCTCATATGCTGTCTGGCTTAATTATCTTCAAGGGGCCAGTTGTTATCATTCATTTCAGCATAAAAGCATCTTTAATATATATATATATATATATATATATATATATATATATATATATATATATAGCCAGTGACAAGAAAACGATCCATTAGTATATCTTCAACAACTGCAGCATTTAATTATACAGTAAAATGACAAAATTCATGGAAAGTTTAAATCATTTAAAAGTGCAGTGTGTACGATCTGGTGCTACCTAAAGCTGAGGCTGCAGATTGCAACCAATTGAAGCTTCTCCCATACTTGGTTGGGTTTGGGAAATAAAAGTACTTGGTTGGGTTGAGGCAGCAAAACTACAAAGTTAGGTTTAGGAAAAGATTTTGTTTTGGCTTATTATATTTATGATATTTTATTGTTCAAAACATGTTACACACTGTTCACTTGGATGCATGTAGAAATGAAACCATGTGAAGCATAGTACTTGTGCTTTCTAATTAGCAGGATGTAACCCAAAATGTAAGTTTCCTTTAATAGAAAACTGTAATTATGTAAAAGGGCAAAAGGTCATCCAATTGGAAATTTCAGAGGGTTTTTGTGCACTGATTTAGCAACACAAAGGCTTTTATTTTCACCTTTACAGCTCACATTAGCTGTAATTGTGAGGAAACTGTCTCATAATTTATGAAAGCGAAGCTGCTGTTTTCAGTCTGGCACTGTAGAAGAAGTGAATATTTGCAAAGCTTGGTACTAGTGTGACAACACATTAAGGGTTTGAGTAAAGAGAACAGCACTAAAGTGAGATTTTGACAACACATGTTGCAGTTTATGTGCAGGACTCATTGACTCCTGACCAAACTACATTCACTTTAAAGCCTAATTTTTGCCTTTGAAATCAGTGCACTTGTGTTGCCATATAAGTCTGACTTGCGAGCAGCTGATATTAAAAGTTTGTCACTTAGTACGACAGATGTTGAGCTCACTGTTAGCGAGAGGTTTCCCTGCCGATGAACAGAGAGATGATATCATTAAGACCTTATCAGCAGCGTGAGTGCTCCTTGCAGGTACAGTGGTAATGTGACATGAACACTACACTTAGGTGTCACCAGGCACAGTTCCAGCCCAGTGAATCAGCAGCCTGTTAATGACACAGCCCTGACATTTAACATATAATAAGGTGTTTCATCCAGATCTGCTTGGGAGGCCATTTGCAGGTGGAACAAACCGAAGACCTTTTACCTCTAAAACATGGCTGCTTCAAAACATGGCGTCATGCTGCTCTTCTTTGCCTCGTTGTCTCTGTCTCTCTACCCCACCATCCCCCTCCTTCACCTCTCAACCTGTTTGTTCTCTTATCTCTGCTTGTCCTGAACGAATCAATGAGACGCTCGTTAGCCCAGGGATGTTCATCGGCGAGCGCTTGTTCGGAGAAGAGATTGAGACGTGGGGGGAAAAAAAAACAAAATGTTTGGATAACACACACTTGGATGCATCCAGCAGTCCTACATGCACAGATGTCTCTAGAAGTGGTGGATCTACAGCTCATACAGGTGCACCGGCTGTCAAATAAGGTTGGGTGCACCCATTTTGAATGTTTTTTTGCCAAGTGAATGGGTGTTATCAATGGTTATCACATCGCTTCAGATGGGCCAAACTCCATCTGCCATGTTGTGAAAGTGAAGCTTAACAGTGTGAACTGAAACAAAACAACCAAACTACATGGCTATATTTAGGATTGGGGTTTGGGTTAAAATAAGTATGTTTGTGAAAGGCTTTGAGGTGGTGGCCAAGACATGTGAGGAGCGTGTGGCAGCTGCATCCCTTCTACATATTCGAGGTCAACAGACAGTGAAAGTGATCGTTTGACTGTATATTGACATCATACCAGCAACAATACTACACTGTTAACGTCTATATCTGTAGAAAATGTCACGGACATGGAAAAAAGTAAAGATTTAATTATAAATCAACACTTCCTGCTTTTAATTCCAAATAAAACCAATCAACCGCTTTTTTTCTGTGGACAGAACTCCGTCATTTGTTAACACAAGGCTTTTATTCTGAAATATGTGCAGGACAGTGTTGTAGAACATGCAGGGATTTGCTCGACTCCATGAATGAATATATTACAGGATTTTAATTGTGGATTATAACTATCATTTACAAATTACCACACATTCCTTGACCTTTCTCTGTCTAAAATAAATATAAATGACATTTAAAAAGAAATAAAATGGCCTTTATGAAAGTCATGCAGCTGGTGTGAAGATGGGACGCGTGACTCATGCAGCCATGAGGTAACACAGCTGCCATGTGCTGGTCACACGGCTGGTCTGGACCAGGCTTTACAACCAGGACAAAAACCAACAGGATGCAGCTGTAAACAGACAACGATTCCCATTTTCCGATGATTATATACTAAAGAAAACATATTTATTATATTCCATTTTTGCCAGCAGATCCCCCTAAATGTTCATTTAAATGCATGTAGAAACACAGCAAGCGTGGTGGAAAAGTGAGCAGCAACAAGCTCAGCTAAGACTTTTACTAGTGACCATAAACAAGTTACAAAAATCACACAACCCCCACCAGCAGACGAACAACACAACTGGGTAACACATATAGCAAAGTCCAGGACTGAGGTGACACTCCACCGGTATACCTATGGTCCATACCAACAATCCAAGGCACATATCCACTTCCACAATCAACTTAAATAAGTGTACAAGATAACCTTAATATTTATATATACAACGCACAAATGGATATTATATGATACAAATTAAATAATATGCACAATAAATGGAAGAAATACCAAATGAAAGCCAACTTAACCAACATATTCATCTACCCCTCTCCCCTCTCTCTTCCCTGTACTTGGTTCAGTCTAACAGGCTAATTGAAATCAGCCGGACACCTGTGGCTGAAGTTTGAGGTGTGCTCCCTGAAAACACTCCCCTGGAATTAGGCCTCAACGACAGACAGTTCCCCATTACAAAAGCACAGCATATACTTTATGTAGTAATATATTTTCTTGAACTTAACACAGTCAGTTCACATGTGTGTGTTTTTTTATCATCTTCATGAGGGGGTTGGACAAATATGCTGCTTTACACAAATGTATGTACTATATATTTATTACTGAAAACAAAACAGATGGGTGGCATGTGTCTGGTTCAAAATCTTGAAGTGCTGCACAAGGAAACAGCTGTTTGAAGGAGGGGAAGTGATTTGGATATATAGAAAAAAACACTAGGGAAGGAGTTCAAAATGCTACCAAACAACTGTTCTAAACAGGGATGTCAAACGATTAAAATGTTTAATCGCAATCAATTATTATTGACCACATCTGTTCAAAATGTACCTTAAAGACACGTTATCATTGTGTTAATTTTGAGAGCCCTTATTTGTCCGTGATCAATCATGAATAGATGATCACGGCCTTCTGAACCTTCTAGTAGGTGTAGCAGGCCCCCTTCATCTATGGGGCTGATAACATTCAAAGTGGGTGTCTCATTAGATATTACTGTATAATCTCAGTATTTTACAAGTTGTAGCTGTATTAATCTTTTTAGGTTTTTACCAGTAATTGCACTGGAAAACATTGCTGGCATAGCATTGCTTTGAGCTACATGCTAACATAAGCATGCTAACAGTAACAATGGTGATTATCAGGTATACTATTTAGCATGTTCATCAGTCTGTTGTGATGTTGCTCTTTAACTTCCTGTTAAAAAAACATGAGGAAAAGGAAAGGAAAAAGGGTGGTTGTACTTCACATTTCATTAAAACAATGTTTTTTCACTCACTCGAGTGGAGCTGGCTCTCATACAATCTAAATATCGCTTCATCAGCGGAGGAGGAGGGGGGAGTAGAGCATGAATATGTATTTGAAGTTGAGGGGAAGCAAGTGTTTATATGATCATTTGTTATTTCAACACAATTTCCACTGACTAATATTTCCATTTGGGTGGATAATAACATCCACAAACTTTCTACAAGTATTTCTGTTCCTGTAGTCGCGGCGATCAAGAGCAGACATGGACAGATGGACTCGAGTATGCTAACACATCCTGCTTCTGATGTCATTACTGCCCCAACAGAATGCAAGTAAATATATTTATGCAATTGACACGCTCTTTCAGTTTCAATAGATTGTGTCTGCTATGCATTCATTTTTCATTTCTCTCTTGTCGTATAATTTATACAGCATCTTGTATCTTTGTGGAGAGTGAGGTGCATTTATGAGGTGTGTGTAGGAGGGTTGATCTCATGCCGTTATAGCCTTTGATTTCATTCAGTCAACGCTGAGTAAGTGGGATGATAAAGGAGGGATTTCTTTTGTCCCTTATCTTTTAAAGTCAGTCCAAATCTGACATTTTGGGGCTTTTAGAGAGGTCGCTTTGTGCCTCTTACTGATGCTCATCTCACTGTGTATGAATCCTTTTCTATATGGGGACTTTAAGATGATATTGGAAGTGGGAGTGATTTCAGATTTGCACTTCTACCCTGATCTGGTGAAAACTGACCCAGAATCAGAGAGGTGGCATCTTTATTTGGAAGACTAAAGCGACTGAGGTCCATGTAGATCACATAAAAAGACTGGCAGGACCACGGCATTAATACACTGCTTTAACAGCCCCCTCTCCTTGAAGGTGTTTTCTCTCATTCCCCCATAAAAGCAGATTATGAGGTTTGAGGTCAGGGATCTATGTAGACCAGTCAAGTACTTCCACACCAAACTGTTAAAACCAACTTGGAGCTGTACTTTGTTTTGGGCCTAAAACTGCTTTAAAATCCAGACCAAATTTTCAATTCATGGTCCTTAAAGTATCACCACAGTAATCATGATATATCCAAGAAACTGTTTTTGTTCTGTACTGTAATACATGAAGTTTCGCTGCATTGGGGATCGATAGTAACTCCACCTGTAGCCACACTGGTCTGGGCCTGCAGCCAGCATCAGGACCCTGAGATCAACGCCGTCTTGGCGCCAGAGTGACGGTTGCCTCTGAGGTTTGCATACAGAGGACGCACTTATCCTCTTAATAAATAAACCTGGAACCTAAAATCACAGGAACGCAGGAGGGATCATTGCTGCACTGCACTCCTCTCCTCTCCGTCAGAGAGGGATTATCCCTTTCACTTAGTGCGCACGCCGCTAATTTCTCCTGCCAGGTTCAACTCCCAGAATGCACCAGGGAGATTGGCTGTCTCTGCTTCTTTTCTTTCTTTCTCCGTGTTGCCAGTCTCTCTCTCTCTTCCTCCATGCGTGGCTCCCTGACTTGTTTTATCTCTCTGCTGGTGGAACACAAACCCCAGTGATTCGCTCTCCTCATCCTCTTCTTTGATGATGTTTTACAAATTCACTTGGCAGGCTACAGAGCCGTCTTCCTGGGACTCACGGCGGCACGCGGGTGCCTAAAAACAAGATTAAGGTGCATATACCTCTGGTAAAACAGGTGTTGTCAGCATCTAACAGGTTGAATTTTCTTTATTTGTACCTGATGCAATCCTGGAGACCGGTGTTTAGCAGCAATGAGATTGAGCAGGGTTTGTTCATCACGACAAGGGAAGCAAAAAGTCACATTTTTCTTTTAAGGATACATCAGCTGCAGATGTCTGGCTTTCTTTAACATGCATGAACTCATTTAATTCCTGAAGAACATTTGACTGATGAACGCCACCATTTTATGGTGCTTTAATGTGAACAAGACTCAGTCGAAATCTAGTATATGTCTGGACAGACTGTCAGTCTTCTGGCTAAACTGTTACACACATAGTGAGGGATTGTGTCTACAATATTAAATCCAGTAATGATACGCGTCCACAGACTTCGTCCTTTCCATGCTTTGCATTTATTGTCTATATAAGCAGCCGTGCAATGCATTCTGGTAGTGTGGCGGCACGGTTCGAGAGACAAATATTCTAGGCTTCTTTATTTAAATCAGGGGCATCCAACTAGTGTAACTTGCCACCTCTGGAAACTCTAGAAACTTTTAAACTAAGTTTTGTCGATCTAAAATAAAGACAGACTAAGAAAGTTTCCAAACGAGCCGCCATGTTGGTGCCATTCTGAAAGCTGGGAGCAGCAGCAAACAAGCAACGACATATTGATGCTCCACGTCACCAGGGAAAGCGTCCGTCCATCAGACGAAGGTGAAGGTGAGCGGAACTGCTGACACCCCTCCTGAAAACCTAAAACTGTTCCCGTCTTTTCATTTTGAAAGAGCGATGGCCAATGAGGAAACTCCAACATCAATACACTCACTGGTATGGAGAAAGTAGAGGGACACTGATCCAAACTTAATATTCCACCATATGTCCCATCAACCCAATGGATGTGTGTATATAAGTGTCCTGGGAGCCAATATTATGTGTTCACACCACCAACTTTCTATCACCTCTCAGATATGCGTGTGGTTGTTTACTGAGCTCCGTCTCTCACCTCCAGCTAATTCTCACACCCCGCTGATGAATCCCACAGAGCAGCAGCACGTCGGGCTGGAAATCATATAAGCCAGAGAATATACAGTAAGGTATTGTGGTTTTCATGCTCGCTCAGCAAGTTTGAGAGCGAATCGAGAGGGTGAGTGCAGACGGCAAAGTAAAATAGACATCTGACAATCCACACAAATGCTATGGGAATTTTTTTTCTTCATTTTGTGCTACCCGTCATCAGGGCTACAGCTACCGATCTGTATCTGCTAGGTGTGTTATTTGCACGGCCAAAGTGACGTCACACCATCAGACACCGTGAGCTCTGTTCGACAGGTTTTTGCCTGTCTGTTAACATTCAAATTTTCTAACTATGTGGTTGCAAATAAGAAAACTGAGAACTTTGAGAATGACGGTTTGCAAGGAGAAACCCACAAAGAGCATACAAGATCCAAACGTTTCTTCGTCATGGTCGCACGTCAGGTTGTGTCCGTGCGACCGTCCCTGCGAAGCTTTATACTCCCAAACGGACGTGTACATGGACAGTTGTACTGTAGTAGTACTGTCCGCTTGAAAGACACATTCAACACATGCGCAGTAGATCGCCACGGTACCACTTGTAGTGCGGCCTTGTCGAGACAGGGCGGCACGGTCACAACAAATTGACGGCACGCTGACGTCCGCACAGCGCCTACGCGTTCACCCTTTGGTGATGAAATTTACATCACATGACTCTGTGGTCAGTATAGTGTCTTAAAGGTGATGATGGGTCACAGCTTTTTTCAACAAAAAACAGCTGTAACAGGTTTAAATTTGATCCAATTAATAAATGGAAATACTTTCCCACTAGATCTTTATTTGTATTATTATTTGTTATCCTTATCCTTAGCCGTTTCTACTTCTGTGCAAGTATACTGAAAAAGATGCAATAAATCAGTCAAATATCCTTGTATGTAAACACGTACTTGGCAAATAAATCTGAATCTGATTTGTAGCAGTGTGGGGACGGTTTTAAATATATAATTCAACAGTTAACTAAAGAAAAAAACAAACAAAAGACTTAAAGGTGAGGTTGCAGATTGCAACCAATGGCGCCAAGCGTCTGGGAGGATTATGGAGTTCGGTTTGTCCGTTCTGGGCTACTGTAGAAACATGGCGACCATCTCCTTATGTAGATATAAAGGGCTCATTCTAAGATAAAAACATACTGATTCTTATTGTCAGGTGATTATACACTGAAGAAAACATACTTATTAATGTCATATTCCCTTTCAGCCAGTAGATCCCCTTCACTAGCAAGGACCACACCACCAACAGGCTACGATTTAACGATTTTATTGAATGAAAACACAGATGATGCTTGTGGTTTGTCAGCTTAATTGGTTGGTTTTGGGAACTTCGATCAAGCATCCGCCGTAGCATGATTGGGTACGACGGACCCCCTCAGGGACCCTGTGAAAAGATGAAGGGATTAAGAGATAAGAATGGGATGGGAGGGAGGGATGTGGAAGAGGAGGAGTGGGTTAGCCGGGTGTTTATAGGAAATATGGGAAGTGGTGCATTGAGGTGTGCTCCAGAAATTCTGCTGAGAGCTTCACTTAAATGCTACACACTGGTCCTTTAACTTTTAATGTTTGATTAGATATTTAGTGCAGTAAGGATGTGACCTCCTGACCTCCAGATGTCAACATCTAGCTGTATTTTTGCAGATACATTTGATGTCTAAAATGAGTGAATTAAATAAAAGTTTGGCTTCTTCCTGTTACTGTCACCCACAGCTGACCTGCCTTTTTTCCCCACCTCTTCAAGAAGCTGCCTCCCCCTTCGCTCTCTCTCTTTGTAAACCTCTGGACGTGAACGCGGTAGGCATCACAAGTGTCGCCGCCACCACCGTTATCCCGTCTCCCTAGCTGGCTTCACCGCAGCCGCTGCTGCTGCTGCTGCTGAGCTGTTTGTTTAGGAATCTGGGCCCGAAAATTGTATTCCATCGACCATGCTCGCTATCAACACACAATTATCTGGGTTAATCATGTGGAACTGTGGCAAATTCACCTGGGGCTCAGCAACTAATGACATTCGCGTCTGGCCCTGCTTTAGTGAAATGGCCCCAGCACCTGCAGCCGGAACACGGAGATTGCCAAAGAAAATTTGGTCTCATTTTGTCCTCGACGCCTCCCCCTCCTCCCCTCACCCGCCTCCCTTTCTAACCACCGCCACCCTTCCCCCTTTCCAATCTCTCTTCCCGTTTCCATCCCACCTCGCCCTCAAATTTGTAAATCTTTCAGGTTTCCTTTTTGTTTCTCTTGCGCCTTCTTCTCCTGGCAAAAGAGGGACATCCACAGCCGCAGTGTCGCTCGCAGCCAATCACAACGGCGGGGCGGACGCCAGTCTTCACGCCTCTTGTATAATCAGAATATTTCCAGCTTCACTACCTGTGTAACACCTGAACAGTCGACAGTGGGAAGAAGCGAGGTGATATAGATGATATCTCTCACAGCGAATTTGTGACTTTGGTTCCGGACAGACAGTGACTTGTGTTCTCGCTGTATAATTAAGAAAGTGATTGAGTGCAGTCAGCGGGGTGTTGATGCTCTTTCTCCATCACACTTGCTCTCTTTGTCTTTCTCTCTGCATCTCACACAATCATACACACCACAGAGTCATTTCCACCAACTTAGAGGAAGTAGAGGAACTCAATGCTCATAATTATACATCAATACAAACATATGTTTCCCAATCACAGATGCCATCCATGTGTGAAATGGGTGTCACACCGTTGGAGGTCTCATTATTCGTCAAGTGTGTGTGTCTCAACCACCCACACCGGTCACAGTGACTATGTAATATACCTCCTTGGCTCATAATCTTTTGCATGCTGAGCGTCAGATTCTATTTCCAACGATCCTCCATCTGGGAATTGGGTCAGCGTGGATGAAGTTATTCCACCGGACAGCAGTAGATGGAGGGTTTTTTTTTCACACCTTGCTGGCTCTTCAGTTGTCTTTTGGTGAGAAATAAATGACAATTGTGGTGTTATCACACAGAGCTCGCCTCACTGCCCACTACGCTCACACTTTGAATCGTAGCCCGACTCAGAGGACTCTGAGCTCTCCCACTCGGTGACTGTAGCATATCTGCTCTTGCAATTTCAAGGAGACACTGGGAGGTCAACACTGAAGGCCAAACCACCTTTCATTTAACACTGCACTGTCAGAGCTGAAATGTGGTCAATTCCTGCAGTTTGCACAAATGAAACTGGATATTTGGACAATAGATCTCAGGTTGGGATAAATGCAGATTTCTTAGACAATAGCAGCTGAAGTGATCGGGGCATAGCAGCATTTGCTGATCTGTAGGCTACTTAAGATTTATAGCTGCTTGTAAATATATGTGGAAATGTGCATGTCTGCCATTGGACTCTATCCTTTATTGTTTTTATGTCCACCTTGTAAAGCATTTAACCTGTGGCACCTGGCTCTAAAAAAAAAAAAAAAAAAAAAACTGCAACCACCTCAGTCTGGTGAAGTTATCATCATCCATGTGTCCACTACATCAGAGCCAATCTAACCGCCATCCATTGTCGGTCGATCGCCGGTGATCAGTCCTGGCTCAACTCAAACAAGACTTCACTGACTGATGTGACTCACTAGCTGAAAGCCTGGTTCGTCACATACTGTCGTTAAAGGGCGCCTCCGTGCATCGGTTTCCAGTGCCGAAGGGCAATTGCCAAACGAGTTGGAAGTGAGAACGACTTGGTAAATAAATAAATAAAGGCAGGAGGACTGCATGCAAAGCTAAAAGAGCTATATTTTTATTTTCAGGTTCATACTTTCTACTAGAACAAATTTACATGCTTTAATGTTCAAAAAACACAGTATGCATACTGTCTCTCTGAATATACCCTCTGTTTTAGCTTCTGTCTCTTTAAAAAGCCTAGTCTGTTCTGATTGGCTTGTGAGAAAATTTGGCGCATTCCAGATACCCAAACGTATGAGTTTTTCAAATGTCCCTTTTAACGGAAAGACATGACTCTGTGATGTTTTAACTTGAGCGACACATGCAAAGTGCCTTAAATTGTAGTTTGGTTGCAGCTTTTCACCATTTGCCGCCACTGACATAAAGGCACAGCCGCCTCATTGAGCTCTAAACAATACCGTCTGCACTCCACGTTTGCATGCAGACATATTTCTGTGCAGGGAAATGTATTCAAGGCCACGATCGTGGGGCTAATTGAAAAATGTTCCCCAAAATAATCAAATTTAAAGCTTAAGAATGCATTGGAGCTCACATAAGAAGCAAACACAGGGAGCTTGTTGCTCTGGAGTCCGTGACATGGTTTAACAGTCTCACAGGATCCATAAAACGCCCCCGAAGGCTTCATATAATCTCTCCTTTTTTTCCCTGCTTAATAGGAGATAATACAAGAGCACACCCCGATGAATCAATATGCAACAGCAGCTTTAGTTTGATAATTAATACCAGTGTCGGAAATAGATTTGTGATTTGGCAGGGCAGGTCTGATATGACTCTGGTCTCTCTCTCTGAACAGTCCCTGTTCCACCCTGTATCCACATCCCATTGAACTAATCTCATTCAGTTTTTCTTTTTTCAATAGCGCTAATTCTTTGACTAAAGCCTGTTATCTCATTAAAGGCCCCACGATGGGATTCGATGGCATCCTGACATCTGTATTCATTCCCCTCGAAATTAGTCCTGACACAAATTTAATGAAAAAACACTCAGAACAGTGGAGATTAGACGTCATGCCAAGTGTCGCAGAAGGGAGGAGGGGTGTAGAAAATCATCTGTTTAGTTTTGGTTACATTTTTGGAAGGGGGGATTAGCGCCGTAGACGGTCGGTCTACGTCTTACTCACTTGTTTTGACTCTTTTAAGTCGGATTGTGGAAATGCAGCGACTTTCTTAATGGTGTTTTAAGGGTAATTCAATATCAAATGCTCTTCAGGTAGAGGAAGTGGCGAGGCGAGACAAAGAGGAGCACCCCTGGCCCTCGGTAGATAAACCCCGAGGATGCACAGGAAGTCCCTCTCCGATCGGCAGCCACCTATAACTTCCCACCCCGCCCATCGCCTCCTCTTCATCTCCTCCCTCCTCCCCCTCTGCGCCCTCGTCAGAAGCCTTGCTGATAATTCCCTCTGTTTGAAAAAAAAAGAGATGAAAGCGTTCATGGATGAAAGAAACTTGGATTTAATCTCTCTCGCCGTCTTCCGCTCTCTCTTCCAGAACACGCTGTTGATCGCGGGAGGAATGAGGAAGATGGGGCTGAAATAGAAAGCCCATTTGGAGCCACGAGGCCCAGGTGAGGTGAGGTGGTGGACTAGTTCAATAGAAGCAGTTTACCCTTCCCAAGTGTACACACAATGACCTGATGCAATAGTGGCCTGGAGAGAAGAGGGGCCAGAGATAAAGAAAAGCCATCGCTTCCCTCCTGCGCCTCATTTGGCCTCGGCTACGATAAGGCCTCCAGCTCTCTGGTGTCTGTAGTCACAAGGTAAGAGGGCTGTCATATAGAGAGATAGAGACACTACAGAGAGAGGAGGAGAGGATGCAGGATGGAGGAGGGATATTCACTCATCATAGGAATGAATTCAATCCACCTAATGTCACCCGTGGTGGGTCTGAGCTTCAAAAAAAGATCCATTCAGGACCAGATACACAGCTATTATTCTGAAGCTCTATTATAGCTGCAATTAGCAAGGTTTTAGTGTCGTGTGGGCTGCAATAAAGACATTTGCACAGCCATACCGACATTAATTATGAACAATAATAATCTGGTAAACACAGAGACTGGTAAATCAATATAGTTACAGTCTTTTTTCTTAATGATGAATCCGATGAAGCCATTACAAAAACAGCTCGTGCACACACAAAGTTCGTACTACTGTATGCAGTAACACCTTAGTATGCCGTGAACTTTGACTCTTGCTTGTATATCCGCTGAGAACTGGAAGTGCAAAATGTGACCAGATGTAGTAGTACATGCTGGTATTTTTCCATTCTGCATTTGACATAAGATAATATGAGAGATAAGTTATTCCTTTATTAGTCTTACAGTGGGTAAATTTGCAGTGTACAGCAGCAAAGGGGGATAGTTCAAAAACAAGAGGCTAAACAAAAGTTGATATACTTGACATAATGTGTTGGGACATATTAAATCCTTCTCTGGCAAAAAAAAAAAAATAGTGGATAGAATTTTTTTTAGAAATTTTGTATTTAATTACATAAAAAAGGGCCTGTGACAGGACATAAACTCCCGCCTTCTGTCAGAGGTGCTTTAAACCAGTTGTTCTTAAACTTTTTTCAGTAATGTTCCTGCTTTGAAATATTTATTCAGCCAAGTACTCCCTGACCTGCGCTAAACATGGCCTGTATAAAGAGGTGTAATACAGCAATTTATTCAACAACAAACTTTTAACTGAAAAACTTTTAAATGCAAAACATTTCAAAAGTTATTGATGGTATTTTGTTGACTCTGGCTCTCTTTTCACTTCTTTCTCCGTGATTTCATCTGTATTTCATCGCCATTGAAACTGGCGTCCCGCTCACGCTCAACATAATCGTGATTGTGTTTGCATCAGTTAACAATTGCTCTGAAAATGGGAATATTGAATATGAAATGTAGCTTATCAAACTTACATTTACATTTTTGTTGAATTTATTAAAGTATTTTTCTTTTTAGGAATTATGCATGACTGATTTTTTTATTGTAATATTTTTTAAAAATTGCTCATCGCCCTGCAGTTCTCCAAAGTAGGCATCGAGAAATGCAGCTATAAAACATGGTCACAAATGCTCAAAATTAATATTTCCTATGCGAGTGAAAGGGTGAAAAAAAACATCCACCTTTGGTTGCAAAGCTTGGATTTGTTTGGAGTTTAACTTTGGTGAACTTTCAGGTGAGTATCACCTGCAGGCGATGGTCACACGCCTACATTTGTGCACATGTGATCATCCCAACCTCCCTTATTATCGTCACCATATAAAGGGTTCGCTATTATAAAAATCATGAGTTGCAGACTGGTCTAACATAGCTGTGATCAGGCCTACTGTCCTGGTGTACTCAGCAGCCAAGGTTGCAGGAAGATTTTGTGATGCAACTGCGTAGCCATGACAATTTTCAAACCTCGTACTGTGCTCAGAGTCCGAGGGGAAGCACAGCGGCAGGCCGCAGAGCTCATTACCCACCGCTGACTGGTCTGAAGAGATGAAATGGAAGAAAAAGGCAGACAGGCAGGAGGAGAGGAGGATCTGTCGGCACAGATGTGGAAATGAAATCACCTGTGACTCAAAATGATTTTAATGAAGGAAAAAGAGGAATAAACAGAGGAAGAGAAGCTGTCTTCATAGAATTCATTTTCCATAATTGCTCATTTAGATATTGACCTGCAGTTATGATAAAATGTAGATTATAGCTTACACCACTTATAGTCTTGTTCCTAAATGTAATTCCTCATATTGCTTTTGTAATTTCAGTTTTTAAGGATGACACATCTCAGCCCAGCTTTTCATCTTTTTGTTGAATTCTGGTAAAAGCACATCATGGGCCTGAGGACACCAGCATCCGTCCAGGAGGGGCACACCGAGGTGTGGGGGTGTTGGATTTTATAGCCTGCAGCCCCCCGCTCTGCCAGCCGGGGCGAGGAGAGCCCATATGGCAGCCAAGCGTGGCTCCGGCCAGCTCGGGCTCATATGTATGGAAAACAAGGTCTGGAGAGAGAAGTCACAGGGGGTCATGCTAGTCAGAGAGGCAGCCCGGGGTCCTGGTGCAGGTTAGAAGGTCTTGGTTCAGGAGAAGAGGCTAATTTCTTCTACTTGGCTGAGCAAAGGCCTGAATAATTGCGCCCCCTGGGTTGGCCTCTGGGTAATGTGGAGGTAGAGCAGAGTGTACCAACATGGGGGAGGTTCAGGGAGGGCGGGGATCACAGAAAATGTTGCGTCCAGTTTTCAGTGGCTGCTCATTATATTTGTTTTTATGTTATGAAAGTAAAAACATCACAACACAATGTGACATGATATGCATGCATGAACCTGAGCCTGCCTTTAAGCTTATTACAGTTACATGAAGGTAACATCAACAGCATAACAAAGCATGCACGATGCAACCCAGACATGTTCAGATTTACTAATAACTCTCCAAAATGCAACAGTCTGGTTGCACAAAATGAACTGTTCTCTAGCTCGAAACAAATGACAACATGTTTAGTCAATAAATGATCATATGAGCTCTGGACAAAGACGAAAACAAGTCACATTTTTTTGTTTTGTTCGTATGGTGACTTCAGCTGTTATAATGATGATCTGGTTCACTTGGAGACCATGCAGCAAGCAGAAATATGTCGCCGTCGCAGGCATTTTATGAGCTGCAGCTAGCAAATGTAGCTAATAAAGCCATCGTTAGCTCTCATGGCTCATTTTTGAATAGAGGCTTCTGAAAGGGGCCTTAAAGGGACAGTGAGTAGGATTTGGTAATATCTAGAGGTGTGGTTACAGATTGCAACCAACCGAGCACCCCTCCGCTCACCTCTTACAAGACTGGTAACGTGAGCTGCCGAGTGGAAAACTGTATCTTTCACTTTTCAGCTCATGTTACTCATGTGGCCTTCCGGCAACATAAAAACTGTAGCTGTCGATGGATTAAAATGTCATTTATCGCAAATTAATTACACATTTATCTGTTAAAAATGTACCATAGAATGAGATTTCTCAAGTATTTAATCCTCTTATCAACATGGCTGTGGATAAATATGCTGTTATGTGCAAATATATGTATATATTTATTATTGGAAATCAATTAACAACACAAACAATGGTAAATATTGTCCAGAAACCCTCACAGGTACTGCATTTATTATTAAGAATATGCTCAAATCTGAACATGGTAAACTGCAGCTCAACAGGCAACAACAGCTGTCAGTGTGTCAGAGTGTTGACTTGACTATGACTTGATCCAGACTGACTGGGACTATCATAAAGTGGGCATGTCTGTAAAGGGGAGACTGGTGGGGACCCAGTGAACCCATTTACATTCACACATCTGGAGGTCAGAGGTCAAGGGACCCCTTTGAAAATGACCATGTCAGGTTTTCCTCAACAAAATTTAGAGTAAGTTTGGAGCGTTATTTATCATCCTTCTCAACAAGCTAGTATGTCATAGCTGGTACCGATGGATTCATCAGGTTTTCTAGTTTCATATGATATCTTCATATTACAACTTCTGAAAGATCGATTAATGCATAAAAGATATTAGTGGCGCTTTCTCACACCGCTCAGCAACAAAACCACTTATTTAGGTTTAAGAAAAAACTCCACGGTTGGGGCTGTGAGAACACGCAGACATGAACGAATGGCTGATTGTAACGTGATGCACTGGACGGCTTTGTTGAACCCATCCTCCCTGTGTGGATGCACCTCCACAGCGTTTCCTGTTGATGCCGATGGGTGTACATGGTAGTTAACAGAGAGCCCGGTGCAATAGCTAGAAAACACTTTAAATGCAGAATAATGCTCTTAACACAGCCCCAAAAATCACAAGTAAATGAAAGTTTATGGTAAGAAGTATTTCAAAAAGCATGAAAGAGGAGTCTTCATCTGCTGTCTCTGTGAAGCCTGCAGTAATTGCTGTGGACAGCTCTATCTACTGAGGACAAAGGCCCAGTGTGATGATGTGATGTAAAGGACAGAGTTTATATACAAAGGTGTGCAGGAGTCCACATCCACACGCTGGACCACAGGTAATGAATCTGCCACCCAAGATTGAGACCCGGCGCTATGACTGGGTCTCCTTGTAGCCATTAGAAAATAAAGATCAGCCTATTGGTTGGCGAGGAAGAGGAAGAGGAAGAGGACGCGACGGGTGTTTAAACACAGCGAGGGCTGGGGGGAGTGAACGTGACACGCTCCGGTGTAATTATACTCACCTAGTTCACAGCGGAGATTAAGAGGCGAAGGGATGGAGAGGCTCGGGAGCGTCAGACGTGAAGGAATATTGAAAGAGTCACTGATGAACGGTGTCAACTTCTCCCTGTCCTCCCCCTCTTTCCCTTTTGTCACTGTTACATCTCAAGGTCTCACTTCTGTTTGCCTTTTCCAATTATCAAGGTGTGACTGTGGGCTTCCACAGCACCCCCTCCACCTCCTCCTTCAACTACAATGTTACTTGGAAGATGAAAGAAAAACCTTTTGTTTATCAGGAAAATTACAGAAATTAATTATCACTTCCAGATTTCTATCCTCTGCTGTCTAATCTGAAAGCTCTGCTGTTGGACACCAGTGATGATTTCATGATCCTGAGTCAACACTGCTCTCTGGTGGCGGCTGTGTGTTGTACACACTCTGAGAGGCATCCCTGAAGTGGCCCTCCTGTCAGAAAATGGATTATGACAGTCTAATTTATTATTATCTCCATCCCGCTCTGACCCAGTATCTCACAGCTTCAAGCTGACGTCCTAATGACAGGCAGGCCGCTCACTCTCCATCTACTCAATCCTTCTTCTCCCCACTTTTGTCAAAATTGATTTATCAGTTATAATAAAAGCAGAGGGAGAGTATTAATCACATTGGGATCTGTTTAATAGGTTAGAAAAATCATTTCTAATGACTTGCTTCAAATGAAGGATTCCAATTATCCCCCTGATGGAAAGAGCCACATGAGCTGCTGGAGTGACCAGCCGTCAGTCATACTTTCTGATTTTACAACCCTTCTGTGCCCAAAGAAAGACGCAACATTCGTTTGGCTTCGTGTGGTGCCTTCAAAAGAGGTTGTGTTTACCATGTTTAGGAGTTGGCCTCCCTCATGTCGTATTCACGAATAATTCTCTTCGGCAAGAAAAAGGTAGTGCTGTCCTTGACCAAACAAATCCTTAGTCGACATCATTTTAAATCTGGTGTTTACCTTTCAGCATGAAAAGCATAAAAACAACCAATTATTCGACTAACCCAGCGGTCCCCACCCTTTTTTTGCGGCACAGACTGGTTTCATGTAAGACAATATTTTCACGGACCAGCCTTCAAGGTGTGGGGGATAAATATGATGAAATAAAATGATACTACCGGCATGAAAACAAATACAAAGTGTGTAAAAAACACAACTCATCATTAGGCTGAGTTAGTGGGAGCCCTGAGCTTGCCTCTGTGTAACGAGCCGGTCCAATCTAGGAGTAATGGGGGACAATGACACCCGAAGTGTGTCCCTGATGTCCAGTCTACTCTGTAATTTAGTTCTGGTCGCTGTCACTGCAGAAAACCCTGTTTCACAAAGATCGGATGTTGGAAATGAAAGCAGGGTTTTCAGTGCGACATTTTTTTAGCAATCTCAGGGTATTAAGGTCTCTGTGCCTCCATGTCTATGCAGCCTTCTTCTTGGAAGTCGTAGGCTCGTCTTCTGTCTCCTCATTGGGCCTTTTCCTCTTTCCAGTGAAGCTCTCCAAAGACGTTTGGTTTTTACTCATTTTTGCTGCTTGTGGGCTTCATTTTTGGGGTAACGCATTATGTGACCAAGCCGAGCATCGAGAGGCACAGACGGATGTATCCGGGAATTCTTCAAAAATAAAACATCTTTCAGACTCTGATAATCAATAAAATATATATATTTTTTCACATTCTTTCTATGTGAACTGGTACCAAATGACCCACGGACCAGTACCCGGTGGTTGGGGACCCCCGGACTCACTGACTAAGAAGGGGCAGCACTAAAAAAAAGAAACTGGAAAATGTTGATATTCTTCATTCTGCCTTTGCATTTCCTGCATTGTTACCCACATGCTAGCTTGCTAAACTGTTAGCCTCTGTGGCTTTGAGATAATGATGGGGTGTTTTTTAAGGAGAGAATCACACATAAACATCAGAGTCTGGATGTTCAGGAGTTCTCTCTCTCTTTTCCATCTGTATCCCCTCAGCGCTCCGGCCGGCCAGGAGGAAGAGGAGGCCGGCCAGCAGGCAGAAGAAGACGGCGACCGGAGCGAGGAGGAAGGAAGGGCCGTGCTGGACGCTGAGGTGGAACGACGGGCAAGAGGAGGCTTTCTGATGGTGGGCGAACTGCTCCAGAGTGTCCAGGACCTGGATCCACATCAGGTACATCAGCACCACTGCCAGCAGACACAGACCTGACAGACACACACAGAAAGACTTTAACTGCTATTAAAAGGTTTTCTGCTTCAGAAATGTTTTTCTGCTACAGTAAGTTTTAAACAGGATTTCATCCAGGAGGCCGCTGCTCATGCCCTGCGTGTTAATTTCACTCTCATGTTACAATCAGATGTTTGTTCAGGTCCCACATTCACAACCTTGTAATTTGCACTGAACAAATTTGGTCATTTTAAGCCCAACCATGTAGTTTTTTACTAAACCAAATTATAGTGGTTCTGATGCACCGAGGAGGCGGGACACCGAGGGGCGGGACGCCAAGGGGGCGGGACACCAGGGGGGGGACACCAAGGGGCGGGACACTGAGGGGCGGGACACCAGGGGGGGCGGGACACCGAGGGATGATTGCAGGTTTAAATTTGACCCAAATATATTCTACTAGATTTCTATTTGTTGTAGTGTGGGGAGGATTTGAAACATTTAAATACTCATTTTGAGTAGTGTGAGTAGAGTGGTTTTGTTGCCTCACCCTAGCATGACGCTGAGGATAATTGTGGTTTTGAATGTCTAAAATAAAGTGACAGCAAGTTGGGATGGGAACATGTTGTTTATTTCTCCCAACAGATCTAAATCTGTAGATGTTACACATTGTTCCTTTGACACGCAAAGCTGCTTTGTTAGTGATAAAGGAGAATTTTCACTAAACCCAGCTCTTAAAAACAGATGTTTCATTTATTTCCCTTTACTTCTGCAGAAGATGTAAACACTCTGAAAACTCTCTGGGTTATTTTGTAATATCTGGCTCACACGCCTTCGTTTGATTTGTGGTCAGAGACAGCGGTCATCTCATTCTAATGGTTTGGCAGTCATGATGTTTGGATCTGAGGATACTGATTATGGGTGGTTGGTTAGCAATGTTTGCTTTGAGGCCATCTTCAAAACTTTCCAAAAGATGAATGTCAACTTGGGTCTCCTTGTTGAACATTTTCAGTCACTGTAATCCTGAGGTAAAGGAAAGCTTGAGGGCGAGAGGAAAAGCAGCCACCTCCACATCTAAAACTTAAATAAAACCAAAGAAACTTCTGATATACCCGATATAGAAAGCCAGGACAAACACACACAGCCTCCCTCACATGCGCTCAGTCAGACGGAGGCTTTTTAAAAGCTCCGTCCAGCTGGCGGCGATGTGACCTGACGAGCAGCAGCCACCAGCAATCAGCTTAATCACGAACAATGAGCAACTTCTCGTGTCTTTAACCAACTTCAAGCTGATTTATATCCGAAAAAACAGGATTTAAAAGTAAATACTTAAAAAAATGCAGCATTATTTGAATAAAAAACATAAAAAACTTAATCAAGTGCTGTATTTATTTATCTGTGCACAATCAAAAGCTGTATTTAGTCGCTTTAGATTTAGACTTGCTCTTTTCTGAAAAAAAAAAAGCCATATATAATGTGTTTTATCGTCTTAAACCCCACTGACATGCAGCAAAACACTGCTCAACTCCAGATATGTGAAGGTGAATTTGAAGGAAATGTGTATAAAATGATGCACAAAAGTGAATCTAAATGGTGCAGCCATGAGTGAAAAGTTTGAAGTGAAGTTACAATGATCCTGTCTGTCTGACAGGATCAGATTTTGCTTGTGGAATGAGATGAAAGCTACTTTAAGTGTAAAACTTGATGTTAAATTTGGTTTTAATTTGAATAAACATATTTTGGGTTGAGAAAGGATGATGGGAATCTGAACTCTTGGCTGAAAGCTGCAGCAGAGACTCCTGAGGCAACAGTTGGACTCCTCATTTCCATTATTACTACACGGCATACATTACTGTAATGTTTTTTGGCCGGAGCACATGTGACCACAAACGCTGGCAACACTTCAGGTCACATTTCTTCTTCTAACCTATTGATTTTCTCCATCTGAGCCATGTCGACAGCCAGCAGATGTGGTGGACTGACCAGCAGCTGAGACCCTCCTCTTCTTGCTTTACTGCGGTTTTATTTGTCTGCAGATGGCATTTCTTTTCACTTCTGTCTGGCGTAATGACCTTTATGAGAAATTCACGGACGCAGCACTTGAGCTGAAAGTGTTTTCAACCCATCTTTTGTAGCTTTCTGCCCGCTCATAAAACCACAATTCATTGGCACAGTTGTATTTCCAAGTTTTTTTTCCTGCTTTAATCTCAAAAAATCCTCTCGGTCAGACTCTCCAAGCCATCAGTTGCCGATCAAACACATGCCGATGACGCCCACATCTATGCAGCGCTCTCACCAAATGATCATGGACCTATAAACTCACTACGTCTGTGCCTCGACAATGTCAGCACTTGGATGCAACTAAACGCGATAAGACTGAAATAAGTCTCTTCAGCAGTGAAAAGGTAGGGCTGTCCTCGGCACTTTAACACTGATCTAATCGACAGATTTTCTCCGCAAGGACTCGCACAAAAGCATCACTTTAAATCTGGTCTGGCATTATGTCTTTGCATTTTCTGCATTATGTTACCCACTTGCTAGCTTGCTAAATTATCGTGGCGCCGACTTCTCGTCTCGTAAACGCAAGTTCACAAGTTGCATTTGAAGGCACCACATCACTCATGATTTTGTCGACTAATCGATTAGTTGATCTAATTGACAGATTTTCTCTGGTAAGACTCACAAAAGTGTCACTTTCAATCTGGTGTTTGGTCTGCACTCATTAGCTTCTTAGAAATAAGTCATTCAGCATGAAAAAACGCATAAAAATCAACTTATTGCCTAAAGAAATCTGAGTCAACTGAGACCAAAACAACATAATATAATAAAACATTTCTTACCGCCACAAAGCAGAAGGGCCCCGCCTGCTTTACAGAGCCTGCGATTGGTCAGCGGGGCGGCACAGATGACCGTAAATCCACCAATGACGACAGCCGCCACGCCTGCGACGAGGAAGATGCTCCAGAAGGTCCTGAACACTGAGAGAACATGTAACTCATGAAAGATCATAATGCAATAAAATAAATGATTCATAAGAATAATACCAACCGATGGCGGAGGGATGTTCGTACGGCTCGGCGGGGAAACCGTGTGGCTCATAAACAGGAAACGGGAAGAGGAAAGCAGCCCGGCAGACCTTTGATGGAGGCTGATTTGCTAAAGACAGTTATGATGCTGTTATCCGCCACATTTAGAAACATTACATACTGTAAATATGATATCCTTACAGATCCACAGGTCCCACATAGAGAGTTCATGTGAAACAGCCATGAAGGAGCAGCGCCAGAACAAACCCTCGTGGAAGATCCTCACGCCTTCCACAGCCTGACGGATCAGAAATAATGTAATCATAATAATAATAATCATAATAAAAGCCAGACTCAGCAGGTGTCAGCGTGTCCACAGTCTGCCTCAGAGCTACAACAGCAGATTGCAGAGAATGTGTGGCGGCCGTCAGCTGTCTGTAAATAACACAGTAAAGATCGATGGTGCAAAGTGGAGACAGCAGGAAATAACATGTGCACTCATGAAATCGGACTCTGTAGTGACAACTGGAGAATTTACTCCACTTCTGCTGCATTCAGTTTTAGGCAATAACTGGAGGAAGGACGACAAACTGACTGTGGTCACCTGTTGACCTCTGCTGAACATTAAAATTATATTAGACAATTTAATGCACTGGCTTTAACTGATTTTGGACCGCACATCTCATGGATGCTCGGTTGAGATCTGGACAATTTGGAGGCCGAGTCAACACCTCGAACCATTCTTGAACCATTTTTGCAGTGTGGCAGGACGCGTTATCCTGCTGACAGAGGCCATTAGGGAATACTGTTTCCATGAAGGGGTGTACTTGGTCTGCAACAATACTTAGGTGGGTGTCAAAGGAACGTCCACATGAATGGCAGGACCAGAGGTTTCCCAGCAGAACATTGCCCAAAGCATCACACCGCCTCCGCCGGCTTGCCTTCCCATAGTGCATCCTGGTGTCATGTCTTCCCCAGGTAAACGACTAATAAAGGATCATCTTATTTTATCCTACGTGAGAGTGAAGTTTTTCTTTTCTCTGCACATGCATTGTACAGTAAAACTACACGTAGAGATAGTAACCTGTGATACTGAAAAATAAATAAGTAGATAACATAAAAGAACCTTGGTGCTGCTCCATCCCTCCGTCAGGCCAGCTCCTCCGTGGCGTTCCTGTGTCCGGCTGCAGGACTCTGCAGCCAGCAGCCAGTACTCCGTCCCACAGCAGAGCAGCATGAACAGGAAGCCCAACGCTGTGAAGAACGACGCCAAGAAGAGGAGCAGCTTCGTCCTCTCAGCGGGAGACATGACTTTAAAGCTGCCAATCACTTTTCTTCAGACATTTTTCACTCCATAGTGTTTGTTTCTGCAGCATTTCATGTTCAAACACAGAATATATCCTCCTTCACTAAACGTCTGCTACTCTTCAGCTGCAGGACGGAAGTGACCAAGCGGTGCATGGAGCGGCTCGGTGAAAATAAACTCTTGCATCATGTGTTGGTCAGTTTGAAGGATACAGTTACAGTAAAGGGGCTTTACCCTCACACAAATATAGCAGTGTTACGTTGACAACAGATACTCTTGAGTCTACCCTCCTTTTTCATAAACCTGGTTTTGTCTTGTTTAGGGGGTCCAGGGGGTCTTTAGGGGGAGATAGCAGGTCAACAGTAGATGTCACATAGTAGTGGTGTACATCACCTGAAAGCTGAGAACCTGAAGATTAATTTGAGATGCAGATCAACACTGTTAACTTCTTCTAGTGATTAATCAAACATTATGATATACGTTTGTGATGGCTCTTCCCATGTTCAGAGTCCCTTTCAAGCAGTAGAAAACCCATTTGGGACACTTTCATGTCCAAGTGGCCAAATGGAGAGTCCACCTGGTCCACAGCTTTACGTTATTTATTTCTGCTGTGGTAAAGTTGTTGTCAAGGAGTTGTTGAATCTTTGTGTATGCTCATTGCTATAATGGTGTTATCCACTGTCTAATCCGATCTGATCCGATCCGTAGAGACCACATCATGCATATGGATCTGGTAGCTGTGAAGCTATTCTTGATTTATTTTGGGTTTGTCGGTCCAGGCGAACCACACCTTCCTGCAGGGTTTAACAGGTTAAGTTAGGTTTTGTAGTCTCATGATGCCACTCGAGCTCTAAAACGGAGTCTGCTAAGCCTCTGAAAAGACTAAAGTCAGGAAGAGGTTAAAGCCAAACATAATAACAGGCTGCACAAACACAAATCACAACTGAAGAAATATCTCCTTGGCATTTATTGGAATGCCAGCATTGAAATCCAGATTTGGTACAGTACAAGGCTATCCAGTATAACTGAGATCTAGGCAACAGTGATGGTCCAACAACAGTCGTTCAAACTGCATGTTCATATATTAATACCACTTCTTTTTTTGTTTGTTTTCAAGACAGGTTGGTAAAGAGATGATTAATACAAGTAAAAAGGTGAAAAGTAAACAGCAGAGAAAAGAAGACTTCAGTGAAACCTGGGGAGAATTATTTGAACAGATTAATAATATTTTTTAAATGCCTGAAAAGAATCTAAATTCAAATATTTCTTCCAGGTACTGAGGGACAAAAAAGACACACAAAAAAGGAAAATCAGGAATAGTGAGTATGTCCGATGACTGAATTTTTTGTATGTTTGCACCCATTTGATGACAATGAACTAGCTAATGTTGAAATAACGGATAGAAAGGACCCAACTCATACACACAGAAGTGCATTTATACAGGACTCATGTTGATTAAATACATATTACAACCCTGTGAGGATATTATAAGTACGTATACGAGGCACGCAGAAATTAAAGATGCATCACCTACTATTAACCTACTTGCAGTAAACATTTTATTGGAGGATCCTTTGGGGCTGAGTCACCTCTTCTTCCTCTAATTGGTGAGGACGTTGCCGCTCTTTTGGCAGTTTGTTTGGTCCACTGTCGCTTTAACCGTCGGAGCATCCGTGCAAAGGCTCATGGGACTTTCCCCCGCTTGTGAGGTCTTGCGGCGCTTCCTCCCGTTTTTCCTCGGCCTCCGCTGAATGCGCTCCTCCCCCGCCCCCGGCACCTAAGACATGACTCCGAATACGGGGTTGTGGCGGCAGATACTCGGCCCGATCTCCTCGTAGTCTTTCTTGGTGTGGCACACTTGGTAAAACTCAGGCTGCAGAACAGAAACGGATGTGGATGAAGAAAATTTACGTGTGTGTTTAAGTCAACAAATAACTAACAAAACTACCAAAAGTCTGGTGCACTGCAGTTTTCTTCAAGTGAAAACTCTCAACAAAGAAATTCACAAGTTTCTATTTTCAATCTTGATAAAAATCAGCAGGAGGGATGATTATGAGCTGTTTTAATACTCACAGTAGACGCCAGCATTGATCCCCCGAACCAGACAGCGTACCGCTGCATGTGATGAGTGATGACTTGCACGTCGATGGGCTTCGGCTGCACAAAAAGAAAAACAAAAAAAGGGTATATAACTTTGTCAATATTGAAACAAAAAAACACCACTTTCTATGAAAGTTTCTGCAGAAAAAAGGAAAACATTTTGTATCACTCAAACACCTTTTTGTTTGTCGTCGTCTGCACATTTGTACAGACTAAACTTACTTATTTAATACTTTTTAAAATACCAATCTTGTATGTTAGAGGCTTGAATAACACCCAGTACTTCTGCTTACTTTAAACCAGGGCTGTCCGTAGATTAATACTCAGTATAATATTTACTCAGGACTGTCATATCATCAAAGTTTTTTTAATGCTTTTATTGCAAACTACTCATGAATTATACCCATAAAATGTCAAATAATTATTTGTAATTTTTCTTTATATTTTGCATACCCAGTGGTACAAACATGTCCACAGGTAATGTGATTAATCATAAATTAAAGACATTTTTTTTTATCTGTTCAAAATGTACCTTGAAGGCAGATTTGTCAAGTATTTAATATTCTTATCAACATGGGAGTGGACAAATATGCTGTTTTATGCAAATGTACATATATATGAATTATTGGAAATCAATTAACAACACAAAACAAGGACAAATATCAGCCAGAAACCCTCCCAGGTTCTGACTTTAGCATAAAACTATGCTCCAATCAGAACATGGCAAACTGCAGCCCAACAGGCAACAACAGCTGTCAGTGTGTCAGAGTGCTGACTTGACTATGACTTGATCCAGACTGACTGGGACTATCATAAAGTGGTCATGTCTGTAAAGGGGAGACTGGTGGGTACCCAGAGAACCCATTTAATTAACGGATCTGGAGGTCAGAGGTCAAGGACATGACAGTTTTTCTTCGCCAAAATATATCGCAAATTTGCAGCGTTATTTAACCTCCGAGTATGACGTGGTTGGTGTCGGTGGATTTATTAGTTTTTCTAGTTTGATATGATACCTTTCTTTCTTTCTTCTTTCTTTCTTTCTACCAGTATCTTCACTCTGCATCTCCCCTTTCCTCACCTTCAGCTTGCCGCCGCTCAGCTCTTCGCTCATTTTCAGCCGAGCGTCCACGGTCCTCTTGAGGTCCCTCTGCAGGCGTCTGCCAAAGTCCCTGAACATGGTGGAGCCTCCGGAGAGCACGATGTTCTGCAACACAAAGAGGAGGCAGACGCTGATAAAGAGCAGAGCAGACTATCAGTTCCAGCAGCTGTAGAGGCGAGCTTTACTGCACCTTGTACAGCGGACGTCTGACGTCGATGGGGCAGTTCTGGATGACTTCGTCCACCACCTCTGAGATCGGCTGGGTGAAGTCTGGGTTGGCAAACTGGACGGGAAAAAATAAAAAGCAAGAAAGATTCATAAGCTGCTGCTAAACTTTGCTTTAAAATTGCTCAATTTAAGAGACAAGTTAGAAAATTGATTTTCAAGACAAGGAATTGTGCTTGGTAAAAATCACATTTTTCACTCTGACAAGCTGACATTTGAGGCTGTATCATCTATCAGCAGGAGCAGTAATACAGCATAAATACTTTCTTATACCTCAGGGTGAAAGAAGATCTCAGGCCCCAGGAAGCGCTCGTAGCCGACATCGATGGTGAACTCCTTCTTGGAGATGGCGTTGATGCCTGTGTACTGTTTGATCCATTTGGAGCCGTCGGTGTCGTACTTGTTAAACTCCTTCACAAGGTCGGGGCAGACGTAGCTAAACCGCTCCTAAAAACACAAAACAATGCAGTTCAACTTTTAGAGGAGACAACAAACTAATATAAAACTCTTAAATGCTTGTTTGAGGTGTGTTTAGTTATCTCTAGTTGCACTGACCTCTAGCGGCTAAGAGGAGAAATGCATGAACACTGACACTGAAACAACCATCTGTTGAAGGTATCGCTTCCTGTCTTTTTTTGCAGGTTTCAATAAAGAAATTGACAAAAAAAAAAAAAAAAAAAAAAATGCAAGAACATGGCGTAACCATTTGAACTGGTCCACAATTGTCTATATTGATAATTTTGCTTATTGTGATGTCATTTCTTGGAGTATCTCCAAACTCTTCATTTCCCTAAAATCTGTACAACCTAAGCTCAAAGGTCATGTCAGTCAATAAACTATAATTATTGACAAAGTATGTTATAAATTAAAAAAAAAAAAATCCAAAAATCAGACATGTTTCTTTTCCCCACACAAAAACATCCACAATATTTCTAAATGTAGAAACATGAACAAAATAACACTCAGATTTGCTATTTTTTAAGAGCTGATTGAGCGCAAAAGTAACATAATGAAATAATCATCTCGAGCGTACATCGTGATGCTGCAAAAGACAGAAGCTTTAGCTTTCTGCTGGAAAAAGAATGAATTTTTGTTTAATATTTTTGTTTAGACTGATTTAAACAGGACCATGTAAACAACAATCTCCCGTGGTCATTACTGGGCAATACTCTGGAACCACCGACATTTCATCACCGTTTTATCATATGTACCACACGTAAAGTTACGTAATTATGTCATCACAAGAGTACAGCCTGATGACAAGAAAGCCTTAGGTTTCTGCTGCAAAAAGAATGAACGCTCGAGTTATTATGATTTGTATTTTCAGTAGATTCAAACACGATCATGCAAACAGCACCCTCCTGTAGCGATTACAGGGCAATACTCTGATGCCACTGCACATTTCACCATGTTTGTGATGCAATGGCCTCGTAATGAGCGTACGCTCCAGCTATTATGGTTTTTAGATTGATTTAAACTGGACCATACAAACGGTTAAACTGACTACAATAGAGCCTTGATGAGCACAAATGTCACCACTGACCTTGACAGCTTTAGCCGTCTCCAGCGACTGCTCCGGTGGGATCCCCACCTCTCGCTCCCTCAGCAGCTGTTGGGTGAAGTATGTGATGTCTCGACCGGCGATGGGGATGTGCTTAATGCAGCTCCCGATGACGTAGCCTTCAGCCTGGAAGACGAACAAGTTCAGGGTCGAGAACGAGGGGGGAGCGAAAAGACAAGCCAGATAAAGCGACACTCACCACAGGGATGACGTGTGTGACTCCATCACCGCTGTCGATCACCGTCCCCGTCAGTGTCCTCTCTCCCACCTGTCTGGATGTCCAGGAGGCAGCCAGCGCCAGGACAGCCTGATGCAGAAAATTCAAATATTAATAAAATACATAGCAATAATTCTATGACGACATATGACTGTCATTGTAGGTTAAAAAAAAAATAAACTCGTAAATTTACAAGAAAAAAACTTGGATATTTTCTGAGATAAAATTGGAAAGTTTACAAATAATAACAAATAATACCACCAACCCCCAGCTTGCATTATTACACTGTCATAATAAAGCTATCCCACAGAGCAAGGTGATGCAAGCAAGCTAGTTAAGCTCAAAATGACTAAAAATCTTAGTGGGTATTAGAAATACTGAATGACGACACTGCAGGATGGAAACCAAGAAGAAGATTTAAAAACAGACTGTGAAACTTAAAAAGAAGAAGAGAAATTTGGCATTTCCAAATCTAAATCTAATTTTATCTACAGCCCACAAGTCTGGTTCAAATGTGCCAAAAAGTCTTGTCTAGCTGCATATGTCTGGTAGACCTCAGAGGAGGAGGTGGCAGACGGTATGTGTTAATTCCAGGTGCTGGAATGTTTTGGAAACTTACCTGAACAGCAATGTAGAGGCCTGGGACATTGAAGGACTCAAACATGATCTCTGCTGTGTACTCTCTGTTTTCTGGTGTGTTGAGAGGAGGCTCTGTCTGGAGAGAGGCACACAGAAAACAAATATTCATGCCACTATTCTACACTTTGTTTTCTAGAAAAGGCAACGCATCTAGCTCTGGTCTTACCAAAAGAAAGTAATGGTCTTCAGGTTCTGCCCGCAGATACTTGAAGATGATCTGCTCCATAAATCTCTCCATCAGGTCCCAGTCCTCAACTATCCCGTGACGGATGGGCCACTAGAAGAAGAAGGAAAACGTCAGTCTCTAAATCAGATCGAGCATTATCACATTATCTGGCTCATTTTTGGTTCCCATCTACCTTTGTTGCATATGATGGTTTGTCGATGGCTTCGTCCCCAATGAAGAAGTCCAGGTCGTCAACACCCTTCATCATCCGGCGCTGGGCCTGGTCTCCCACCTTGGCCGATTCTTTGATTGCGATACCTGGAGATGATCATACAAATGGAAACAGATACTAACTAGATGTAGACTCAAATGCCGAAACTTTGTTGCATGGTTAAAGAGACATGGAATAGTAAATATACATATACAATATGACAAAGACCACTGACATTAGCATCCAGGGCTACGGCTTAGTGAGGATATTAACAGATTCTACATTTGTTCCTCTCTCAGTGCTTTCGGACTTCCCTTCCTTTTATGTGACACTCAAACTGATGCACATTAGTTCCTATTGGCTGACGTAAACCTTTAAGAGCAGGTCACAAATGTCTGGGCTCTTTAAGGTTTTTAAAGCGCCGTAATTTCCTAAATCAGCTGGGCACTGTAGTCCTTAGCAGGAATAAATAGTGCATTAGAGACTATTTTCAGCTGTGGATTAACATACAGTATAAGTGAGTAATTACAGTCAGTACCACAATACACAACTCTGAAATTAAGGATATTTTTATGCAACAACTTCATCTCCAATGTCATGCAATTCATTTAAACTTGTTTTTCAATAGCTAATGGCAATGTCTCTGAACGTAACTGTGCACATTTGACTTTTGATTCAATTTTGCTCCAAGTTGGTGTCTACATCATTGGAGTGTGTGATATAAGGAAGTCCTGAAACAGTCATCTTATTGCAAATCATAAAGGAAGGATTCCTCATTTAATAATTACTTTGTTAAATACATTTAGAAATAAAAAATATGGTTAACTGTATCCAAAAAAGACCTGTTTATAGGATTTACTTATTAAACTGCGTGAAAACCTTTGAATAATTTGTATTACATATTCATATACTCCACTAATGACATAATCCAGTTAAAACAACCACAATTTGATGAAATTAAATTCCTGTTTTGGGCGTTTTTCCATCTACTTACATGAAGGTATGATGAACTGTGGTTCTGTATTTCCTGCATAACCAAGCTTTGTGTACCTAAAAAGGGAACAAAGAAGGATAAAGGCTGAGATACAGTTGCTTCCTTGCGGTGAAAGTGTTAGAGACAGGTTCAACAAGGTAACACCCAAAATAATCCGGATAATTTGCTTTCTGCTAGGAGGAAAATCCAGGAAGTAAGATTAGCTTCGGTAGCTAGCAGCAGCTAACTGCAACGTTAAAGCAGTATTGAGAATAAAAGCATACAAAATAAAGCAGCTGGCTGCTTTGTACTGCTAATTTGCAGCGTTAACCTCGACTTTAAAGACAAAATGAGAATAAACACGCAAGCAGATGTGGCTACGTAACGTTAGCAGGCTAATCAGCCAAGACGGGGCGTTAGCTGGAAGTTTGACAGCCGCTTATGTGGTCAATGAGAGCTAGGCTAACGCTAGCTAGCATCCTATTGTTGTCACTCACCCTGTGCCACAGTCAACAACACAAGCCGGTAGCCGACCCGCCATGCTTGCTCTCCGTTAATCTATCTACAAGCGAGTATATCAGGCGCCCAGTATGAGGGGGTATCTCTACACTAACGGGATTAAACGGCAGCAGCCTGAATGAATAGCAGTCACGGCCGATTCAGGAATGCTTCCGGGTTTGGTACTATTTCTTCTAGTGCAGCGTCAGCAGCTTCAGCGGCGCCACAGTGACCCCTAGTGGACGGGGACTGTTACTGCAGCAATATGTGCATTTAAACAGAAAATACTTAGATTAGAAGAAGAAGAAGAAGAAGATCAACCTTTATTAGTCCCGCGAGGGGAAATTCAACTTTTACACTCTGTTTATTATATGTTAAAAATAAGATAAATAAAATATATAATTGTTTATTAATACAGTATGAAATTTCTTGAGGGATGGCGTGCTTTTATGGCTGTGTTAAACTATTGTGCAGCACATGACAATAAGAAGGATGACAGCAAAAATAAGAAATACAAAGGATAAAAGAAGCAGATAAAATATCAAAATGCTAAAGATGCATATTATATATAATTTGATTTGTATGACACTGAAATTAACATAAATAACTAAAAATATCATTAAAGTAGGATTAAATTTAAAAGTAATGTATTTTACACACAAGAAGACTTGATTTAAAGTTTTATTTATTATATCCAGTCAAACGCAGGATGGTACTATACTATATACTATTCAGGCTGTTTTTTTTTTTTTTTTTTTACTGTGCTTTTCCACTGGAAAAAAAAAGAAATAGTAGTCAACCCCATCTCAGCCTGCTGACTCCACCAGATGATATCAGTGATTTAGGCACGAGACAAAATGGTCCTCACCCTCCATGACTGCATGCAGGGCCACTGATAAAGACAATATATGAGCGGGGAGGAGCTCCAGGGCTTGATTCTGGCTTCAGAGCACCCTACCACATTAAGACCAATCCCAGGGCCAGAGAACATTGGCCCTTTGTCCTCAGGCAGACTCATCACTCACACAAGAGTCTCTTCACCATGCCGACTCTCCTAGAGAGGCCCTCGGCTCTGCGGCTCCTGATCGAAACAGTCCTCGGCCTCTTGATGGAAACTCTCCATCAGGAACTATACAAGAAACAATTTGTTTCAGCGTCATCAGTGCTGCAGCAAAATATCCGCCAGGAGCTTGCTATCACGAAAGGACTTTCCTTTTACATCACTGAGACAACTGAACAAAACAGTGGGGTCTTCTGTCCTCTTGTTTCAGCTGAACTGAGCAATAACATCATCGTATAATGACTATAAAACACTAGCAGTCGACTAATCATCACTACAAGAATGAACTTGATTTATTATATTTTTCCAACATCTGTTTCTTGCTTTCAATGCGTGTACATCACAGTAGTGAACTTGTTTACATTGGTTTCAGTTGCAGTTAGTTATTCAAGCTGTGGGGTAAGAAGAGAACCAAAGAACATTGTGGGTGTTAGAAATAATCAGGAGCTATAATGCAGCATGGTGGGTACAACTGGGACATAGAAAAAAACCCTAAATATTAAAGATAAAAAAAAAAAAACTTCATCAAAAAAATCATTGCGAGCTTACAGATTGCTTCACTAGGAAGAATAAAAACATGTAAAACATGAAATCAAAGGATAAGAACACAGAAAATAATAGATAAACCACAATAATAAAAACACAGGCATAATAAATAAATTAATTAATAAATTTAATAGAAATAAATAAATAAATGCTATCATAACACACGCGCACTTATCATTGTGAGTTTACAAATTGCTTCACTGGGAGGAATAAAAACATCATCAAAATATGAAATCAAGGGGTAAAAAGGTGGAAAAAATCACAAATAAAAAACAATAACCAAATGCATTAATTATAAATAAATAAATAAATAAATTTAATAGCAAAAACGAAATACCAAATAAAATTAATAATAAAAAATAATGAATAAATAAAATTGCTAGACATAATAGACACAAGTAAAATATGAAACTGAGAGATAAAACAACAGAAATCTTGGATTTTTTAAAGTTTAGAGGCAGTAAAATTGCATTTCCAGCCTCGTCCTCTGTCATTACACAGAGCTTTACATCCCTGTGTGTCGCTGCTCTGAATACTAGAGGGCACTAGTGCTCTTATTTTTAATAACTACTGAGCCAGTCACTTAAACTACAATAACACACAAAAACTTTTTCAAGCCGCGTAACCACCTCCGCAAATATCCCTCCTGGAACAGAGTAATCAAAGTAACGGGGGATTTTAACAACCATCGTTCTGTTTTTACTTCACTTGTTCTTGCAGAGGTGCAACGTATTTAACACTAGTTAACTTTCCCAAAGCTGCAGATTAATTTCCCCTTTGCACCACTGCAACTTTGGGGGGTATTTAATTGTGTTTACTTCTCTTTATTGGCCCTACTTACTGAAATGAAGATTTGTGTTAGTGCACTAAAGTGGATTGGAGGGAAAGTAAAGTCTGGTGAAGTATAGCTTCTTGTATCAGGATGCTAAGTCATCAGATTTACCGTAATTGTTGAACGCTTTCCTCAGGCTTATTCACATCCAATGTAATATGTTTAATGAGGCATAATTTAATAGAATTTCATTTTAATTTAGCCTAATCAATAGCAAAAATAGGCTCGCTTAATACATGGAAGTAAATGAGATTAGATGCAATTAAATGGAGTAGCTCTCTATGTAATGTACAGTATCTATACAGCTGAACTGAGGGTAATTGACTCTCTGGAGGTTTTTTGATCTGTAACTGAAAAAAATCCCCACCCACACCAGAATAGATCATTTCCCCCTCATTTCCAATACACTTGGCCTACACAGTAAACAAAGTAGATGAGTTGAGGTCCCTCATCAACTGAAGTATTTCCACTGCCAAAGCCCTAATGCGACTGTGGTTGCACGCACACGTCATTAGAGCGAGGCAGAGGTGGGCCTTATTATTTTTAATAATCTCTTGTTTTTTGCTGCTTCTTAATCCTGGGAGATCTGCAGTCTGCACTTCCCCCTTTGTGATCGTCAGTCCTGACTCCTTCCGCCTCCTCCTCCGCCTCCTCGGTGTCCAGGCTTAATGATGCTCTGTCATACAGTATTGCCCTCACCCTGCAGGATGCTTGACTGCTAACAGACCTTAAAGTTAAAGTTCGCACGTTTGAAAAAGTCGTCTGATATCACTGTGTGGTCATTTGAGCTGTTTGAAACATCTCTGCAAAGTAAATTTTACTGCAGGATTCACCCACGTGGTAGCTGCTCTATTGTGTCTCTAACAATGCAGCAGTGCATTGTTAGGGAAATAATGGTTACTTGGAAACACCATTATGGCACTTACAATTCGATCATCGCTGACACTCATCACAGCCGCAACTGGACTGTCAAGTTCTGGCTCACTCTTCAAAATTGTGAGGAATAATTCCAGTTTCATTACAAAGGAGCTGATCACATGCTGGGAACGCAAATACCACAATACACGGCGTCTCATATCTCATCTCTGCTGAATTACCTGAGTTTTACTGGAATCCGCCACAAGACAAAAGCAGCCATTGTGAGACGAGTGTAATACAGAGTGGATTATGTCTGATCTGTATTCACTGCTCAGTCTGACTAAACCTTAATCTTCTTTTTCACATAAGGCTTTTATCAGTTTCAGTGCAGAATGGCGATGGCGGCATTTCAGTAATTGAAAATGCAAACAGGTAGACTCAAGCATGCACAGTAAGAAAATGTGGACTTTCTACTCAATAATGCATAAATCATAGCAAGACAGTTGGTGCAAATGCTCATTTGGAAACCACGGAGGTTGCACAATGCACAAAATCAATGGATGAGTAATTGAGTGATGCATACTGAAATGTAGCGAATTTAATAAAACGCCGTGGCGTCCTTTAGCCCAGCTGTGTGAAGGTTAAAGACACAGAGAGCACATTTAGACCTAAATTATCTCCCACGGACCACCAGCAGAGCTGAATTTCATTTCCCAGGGACTCCGATAAAGTTGTCCCCTCCCTCCAAACCTCACAAAATGTTTGTATTATTTCTGAGTTGAATTCTAATGTTGAGCTGGAGGGTTGAAAAGGCAGCACATGGAGGTTTTGGCAGTGAAATTTCACCCAAATTGACTGTTATCAGGCCATTAAATAGGCATTATCAGACTCTGTTATCACAATAGGTGTGGGTCAGTAGGGGCCTACTACACCTTCTGTTGTAAAAGTGTTTGTTTTGGCACAAAAAGATTTAAGTTTTGGCAATAAAACTACAACTTCTTCAGGTTTAGGCAATAAAACTATGACTTCTTTAGGTTTAGGCAACAAAATACAACTTCTTTAGGTTAAAGGTTTAGGCAACTACAATGTCTTTAGGTTAAGGCGATAAAAATTACAACTTATTTAAGTTTAGGCAATAAAAATATGATTTCATTAGTTTTTACTTCTTTAGGATAAACAATAAAACTACAACTTTAGATTTTAGGCAACAAAACTAAAACTTTAGATTTTAAGCAACAAAACTACAACTTCTTTTGGTTTAGGCAACAAAACTGCAACTTCTTTAGATTTAGTCAGCAAAACTTCAACTTCTTTACACGTTGTTGGTTTCACCGGGGTGAAAGTATTGTGTTATTATGTTTTGTGTCCTACCCATCATCTGTTTCATGCCGTCTATCCATTTTTGCTCCTGTAATAATGACTATGGCCACTAGAGGTCACTGTTGTCTTCTTTTATTCCTTCTTTCGGTGATTTACCATGTCAATAGATGATAAAACCTACTAATGGGTGTGGTAGGCTCCTACTGACCCACATTTTGTGGCTGACAGCGTCTGATAACACCTATTTAATAGCCTGACAACAGTGTAATCAGAAAATAATACAACTTCTGCCTGTTGTAAATCAAATCATGCATTGCTTTTTTGTGGTTTATCGTGAAGAAAAAGGTCTTAACAATGCAGTTTACCACCTTATTGACAGACTTAACAGCTCCTGTAGTCCCCTATAATTTCCTAAAAAGGAATTACAATGTAGATTGTTTCCTTGAAAGGACCTGATTAGCTTCTAATTAGTGTTTCGGGGAAAATGGAGAAAGTTAATTGGGATAAATCTGATTAATTACCTTCAGTCACTTGTTAGCAGTACCTGGAAAGTCATGAACATGTTGCAAAAATGTGATTTGTCTGCAGGAAGCATTTGTGTACATATGTATAAGCATATTTGGAAAGCTCCCAATTGTAATTCTTGCAATTGTAAATAATGTAATTTTAGTTGAAATGGGCATTTCCCCTGGAAACCATCAACTCAACAACATCACATTATTCTTTCCTGGAACCACTTAGACAATTATTATTAAATTACGGTGAAACGGATGATGTAAGAGCTCTTGCTGCTGACTGAAAACATGCCATATAACCACTTGACAGATCCATTTTTCTGCAACATTTATTTACATCACATATCAGCAGAATACAGTGTTACTCTTCACAGAAGACCAGTCAAAAGCTGCCATGAACATTTATCGCATCTCTGTCCAAAACCTTTTTTGTCTCCAGAACAGAAGCTCTTAAATATAATATTTATCAATATATAACATCCTTGCTTGGCTTTTGCTTGACTCTAGACCATTAATACCATCATTAAAATACAGTTATAAAATGCCCACTTTGTTGTCCTTTACAGCACATTCACTACATATAAATATAATACTGTACAGACTGAACAAAACAATAAAATGATAGCTGTCAAATAAAACTTTATAAGGCAAATACATTTGGACAAAATGCCCATCTGGACATGGAAATAAGATCATACATTAAGCCAAATGTATTCTCAAAACACAGTATTTGGTCTGCAGCATTGGCTGCATGCAATACTAGCTATGATTTGGGCATTATGTTTAATTTTTTCAAAGGAATATTAACTTAAATATGGCAGATATCACCCTGAAGCATCTCTCTAGTGAGAATGTGCTTGTTCTTGTACTGAACTATGTCTATGTAATATAAATTATTGTACCAGGTTGAATATTATTAATATGTCTTTATCAGTGTCTCATTCAGAATTGATAATTTAGAGTGAGGATTAATGAGCAATAACACAAATAGTCTTTTCCAGTCTATTACAGCGTTTTTCATATTCCAAGTAAATGTCAATCAATACTATACAGCAGTGGAAAATATGCATACATATATGATAATTAATATGCTGCAAGAGGCATCAGAACCCTTCATCATAACATACAGTATATTTTGGGGTCATAATGTCAGATCTGTGCAACAACAGTATTAATGAGAGAGAAAACCAACAGCGCTGTTTCAAACCATGACTCAACAAAAGCCCACAAACTAAAAGCTTAGAGATATCATTTTCCACAAAAACTTCTACCAGCACCTTTTACAGCATGTAATAACCAGAAAGTAATCGGTTCCTCACAAAACACTCCACTCCACAAAAAAGCAAAGACACTGAGAGATACCTTGACTGCGCACTGGATGGTCCTTCATGGAAACCGTAGCAGGAAATGATTCAGAAAGCCTCATATACTTCCACTTCTCCAGCTTTCCAGAGTCACTCTCAGTGGTTACGGCATTGATCAGATTAACACTTTATCTCCACGCTGAGTGGACATAAAACCAAGGTGGTGTCCAGATCTGCCCCTTCGTGTATCACAGCACTGATCGCAGCTCCAGGACAAATCTCTGACAACGAAAGTACGTGTAAATTCAGTGACTGTATGCTGTAGATTTCCCTTAAAGCCTTAAAGGAGTGGTTTAACATTGATGGGAAGTATTCTTATTCTACGTCCCTTAAATATAAGGCTGCAGCGAGCAGCCGGTTAGCTTAGCTTATTAGCACAAAGATGGAAACAGTCTGCTTCGGTCAGAGGATAACAACACATTACATATGTCATTGGTTGGAATACATGTTAAAAAATGATAATTTGCTGCCAGTTATTGTGATTAAAATATACATAAAACATTTTTTGGGTAGGACCAGAAACTTCCTGGAGTAGTTTTTAGTTTTTTTTTTTTACCTGTACCTTCCTGGAGTCCTCACTGGTTGCTAGGCAACTGCATCCAGCTAAGAAACAGCCTGGTACCAAATCAGATTAAACAACAATATAACGTGTAAATTAATAATTTTGTTGCCTTCAGACGGAGCCAGGCTAGCTGTTTCCCCGTTTTCAGTCTTTGTGCTAAGCTAAGCTAATCTATCTAAAAAACAAGGAATCTTTTCCATCTTTCCGTCTGTCCTTCGCATATCTCAAGCACTGCTCATTGATGGGTGCATCCCTGAGGACTCCATGGAGTGCTCTGTTTGTTCAGCATTAAGAAACTTTAAATAAACGCCTCTCTGATCAGCAGGGTTCAGGGCTTCAGGACTCTGCAGACTACCCAGCATGCTGTCCGCAGCCGGCAGGATATACTAATGCTGGATATACTAACGTTACAACTCTTCTTCACTTCAGCGAGTGACGAGACATTCTCCCCACGCTGCAACGTTGCTTTGAATGGTCACGCGCTCTGACCGGTGTTACCAACCCTTCAGTAAGGAAAGTAGCTACTGGCTGTTCTAAAAGTCGCTAGAAGTCACTAAATGATATCATCACTTAATTTGCATAATTGCCCATATGCTTGAAATTGTAATGGATGCTGTAGGAGAGATGAGTAACGTTGTGGGAGAGACAAAAAGTAAGTTAAAAAAAAACCTAAATATGTTTATAACTACAAATGAACTTTCTTCTGTCGATTCTTAAACTTAAAGTTTAGACTGAGACACGCTGAGGTAGCCAGCTAGATGTCTGCTTATGTCACAGAGGTGAGAAAGTGACTGAGGCTGTGTGAGTCAAGTTCAGTGATTTATTTAAGACAATTTGACATTTACTTCCCCTGACTATAAGCCAGGTTCGGGATCAGCCAGCAGCGGCTTCATGCACGCGCGATTCATTTGCAGTCTGGGCGCTCTGACTCCAATAACACCAGAAAAAGTTGCGAGATTTGTTGCTTTTTTGAAAAAGTGTCGCTAGAGGAGTCTGAAAACTCGTTAAATATAGTGACAAAGTCTCTGAACGGGCACGAGCCCTCGACAGTGCTGGAAGCAGCAATACCAGGAGCCAAGCAATCGGCCTGTTGACGAGTATATATCAGACAGACATAATAATAGGCTTAACGTCATCAAACTCTCTACCACAAAGTGATTAAGCGTATTTCCCAAAATGTCAAATCTCTCCTTTAATGGTGTTTAAAAAAAAGTTTATATGCAGCTATTTTTTCAGGCAGGGTCACCATACAGTAAAAAGTACAAACAAGTTTATCCTGTTTAGCTGAAGTTGCCAGGACAACCTGGTTTGATTTGACTCCCTCTAAACTTGCAGAATGACATGCCATGATTACATGCCCGAATAATTTAGTTAGAAACTAAACGAACCAAAAACAAGAGCAACAAAGTGAGGTTTCTCTTCTTTTCTGTGGTTTTGAACTAAAGAAAAGAAGAAACAACAACAGACATGGCATCCTCAGTCTACGTCACAGGAAGGAGCGTCAGCAGCGGCAGGAAGACGGTCAAGGGGAGGAGAAGCAGCCGGTTGGACGTCGCTGCCGAAGGGACGGGACGCTTCCTGCGGGGCCCGTTGCACAGCGGCGTGTTGCAGCAGGAGATGCAGACCGAGTTCAGCCTGCCGGTGCAGAACTGCTGGTAGCCGGAGGAGGCGATGAGGCAAGCCCCGGAGGAGGCGCAGGACTTACGATAATGGACTCCTGCAACAAACAGAGACGTTTTAAGTATCCAGACAGAGAAAGCACAGTTGATGCAGAGCAAAATACAACAGACTGAAAGTGATTAATTTCCCTCTGCTGTAATTAGATTGCTTAGACTGTAACATACAAGAGCTTGTGTTTTGCAGTGCTGCAGCATTTTATTGCACTATAGGGCTATGGAGCTATTGACTTCCTGTCTGCTCTTATTAACTGATGTTTGTCAGTGTGGTATATGTTACAACAATCTTAATGCTTGTATGAAGAAGAAAAACTCATATTCGGTAACTTTTTATTGCACTCCAGAGCCACTGACTCCCTTATCAAGAGCCGTTTCTCCATCTGGCACATTGGCCTTATTTGTTATGTGTTTCTCTGGCATGTTATAGCAGTCAGATAGTTTATCAATGGTGTGGCGTTCTTATTGTGTTATTTATCTTGTGCAAATTAAATTTACCTCAACCGGACAAGAAAAAGTTTTGATTAAATCAAATTCAGGAGCAATCAGTCAGGCAGAATTATCCATTATCTGGGAATGATTTTCAAAGACGGAGGAGGAAAAATGTGTCGGCTGAAACTGAGCATTGTTCCTGTTTGTCATTTGCATGTTTCTCCAGACAGCATCAGCTACTGTGTCTCACAAGATAAAGTATAAAATCAACATCTGTAGCGTTGCGGGTTCAGTGCCTCACTCAGCGACATCACACAAAGCTACTGTTGCAGCCATCCAACCTGCAAATTTCCAATTACAAGATAGTGTGTCTAACCGTGAACGCCACCTGTCTGATATCCTTCACATCACATATGTGAAGCAATCACCGTACCAAACAGGATGGCTGACATGACCTCAAGCTATTTTTCTTTTAACTATGAGCAAAAGGCGACTTGAGGAGAGATGCCATGATTGTCCATGATCAAAGGTCAAGGGACCCCATTGAAAATGGTCATGAAAGTTTGGAGCAGTATTTAACCTCCTTCATGACAAGCTAGTATGACATGGTTGATAGCAATGGATTCTTTGGGTTTTCTAGTTTCACATGATACCAGTATAATTACTAATGCGTTAACTTTGCCAGCCTTATTTGGATTAATGGCCCCGGCAATGGCTCTGAAATATCAGTAGCCTAAGGCTGCATTCACGCCAAATCAGGCGCTGCGGTCAGACCTCCCATTCATTTGAATGTGGGTCGTGCATTTGGGCTGTGATGATCGGGGGCCGCAGGTGATGAAACCCCTGCAGTGGCCAGCAGTAAGAAGTTGTACGACAGAGTATTTGACAGGGAGAGTTTGAGAATAAAGTCAATATTACAAGAAAAAAGTGTAATTTAATGATATTAAAGTCATAACTTTAGGAGAAAAAAAGGCATTTTCTCCACTAAAGAGTCAGTTTCCTCCAGTTTCCTTCAGGTCCGTGTGGTTGTTTGTTCTGAATAAACTCAGTTTCTTGATCTTCTCCAGGTCCTGATACTGATGAAAATGTGCTGCTGATGAGCCAAAAGATGAAGGATTTGGTAATTAGTGAAACATAAACTAAAGTTGAACTTTACAAGATGCTCCACGCTCCTCATTTTCACATGAACGGTACGCTGCTCTATTCCCCCTCTAAACGTCACCTCACGTCAGATTACTACTTTATAATATTACAACTTTATTCTCATAATAATACAAATTTTATCTCTTAAACTTCTGACTTTATTGTCATAGTATTACAGCATTTTTTTTCTCTTAAACTTGTAACTCTACTCTCATAATATTATGACTTTTCTCATAAACTTCGGACTTTATTAAAATAATCTTATGACTTGTTTATTCTCATAATTTTACAACTTTTTTCTTGGACTTTAACTCTATTACTGCTATAGGTAGTAGGCCAGTTAGCCAAACCTGCTAATGATGGCAGCTTATGTTAAACGCAGTGTTTAAACCAATATTTTTTTCTCTTGTCATTCTGGTTTTTGGAAAGACTAAAAAAAGGACACCATCCTCCCAATTCTCCAAACAGTCTGCGCCCTACAGGCTGAACCATTTTATTTTCTATAACACAGTACAAAACTAATCTAATGTTGTGTCGGTGGCAGCTGAAGGAAAGTCTCTCCTCTGACGAATGAGCTGAATAAAGTGGTCCGGTGAGATAGTGTTTGCCGGGGGTTTTAGAGCGACACAACAACACAGAGATATCTCAGATAAAAGTGAAAATAAAAACAATACATATCTTTGTGTAGGTGTATAATGCGTCATGGCACAACTGATGCGTTACACTGTCTGCAACACTGTGCTTTCTACAACACATCAATCAGTGCAACTCTTCATCTTTGAAGCTGAGCAAAGGAACAAAATAACAGATAACAATATCTATTATGCTGAAAACCACAGGAGATTTGCTGTGACCTACTCAGCCTCTACTTATGTCAGAAATATGAGGATTTAAAGGTGTTTGGAGGGAGGAAAAGGGATGGTTTGCTCACTGGTGAGGAGTATTTTCTGTTAAAATGCCAACAGGTGCAGCAGCTGTTTAGAAGCTGTGCTTGCATGACTTGAAATAAATGTCAAATTACAGCAAAAAATCTCTTTAAAAGTGATATTTTTTTGACCTGCTGGATTCCAGACAACCTTGTTTACGACTCAGCGGAGACATCAGAATTTATGTTTGTCTGCCCCGCTGCACATCAACAAAATTGCGAATGCTTAGCGACTTAATAATGTTGCCTAGCCTCATCTGAATGGCAAAGAAAATGTAATCCTCAGGGGTCGCATAGCTTCTGAGTGCTGCTTTCAGCTTCGTCTCCGGTTTCCAGACGGTCACCTTTCTTCTGCAGATAAATAGCAACTCTTTCTTTCGTTTTGGCTAATTCTGGCTGACCCAGCCTGCACACTTACACCCTCAACTATCAATCTTAGACGACTCTGTCCTGGATATACCCAAACCTCTATCAGTACCAAGCATACAGATTTAAACTGTCTCTTACCATCAGGTTTGACTAGCACCTCCTTCTGGCACATGTCCTGTACGTTGACGGTGCAGTTGACGATGTACTCCGGCGTGGAGCAGTCATTGTGCTTCATCTCCTCACACTGGTAGCACTGGATCTGAAGGGCATCTCCTGCACCATGCAGCAGGAACAAGAGGGCCAAATAGTCAAGCATTAGTACTAACACAGACATAATTGAGCCCAGAAGAGTGATTTTTCTATGCACGAACATGTAGATTAATAATCTACCCCTCCTTAATGACATAAGAATTTGGTTTAAGTTACATCATTGTCAAATGCAAAATACAGTTTTACAGAATTTTGAAAAATTGCACAAGTATTTGTTGATAAGCAAAGCTTACAGCTGACAGGTCTATGCATGTAAATCTTAGGTACGTATCCTTAACCATTCAAGGCCAATACCTAACCTTAACTATTCTCTGTCAATGCCTAACCTTAACTTTTCTCTGTCAATGCCTATCCTTGACCATTCAAGGTCAAAGCCTAACCTTGACTATTCAAGGTCAATACCTAACCTTAACTATTCTCTGTCAATGCCTAACCTTGACTATTCAAGGTCAATGCCTAACCTTAACTATTCCCCCTCAATGCCTAACCTTGACTATTCAAGGTCAATGCCTAACCTTTCTAGCCACTCCCCACTTTTCCCAGTATCTGCAGTAACGTTTTGGATTTTTGGCTGGATGTTCACCATGTCCCAGGACTGGGCTAAGCGATGGAGGGTTTTACTTATCTCTGTAAATGTTTTAATTCAACAACGTCACAGCCTTGCATCGCTGCTAGCTGTATCATTTGAGGCACGACTGTACGCAGAAAAAGAACCTACAGCTGCCATCATTCATGTAGGACACGGACATAACAGTTCCCTTCTGTGAGTAACACTAAAATAAAAATTCACAGTGATTAGTATTTAATGTTTTATTAGGCTATGCTGTAACCACTCTAAGTGGTTTTGGTCTAATTTTTGTGACAACAGGAAAGGCTTTGGGATTCGGGACAGAGCTACTCATCTAACTTTGGCAAAAAAGCAGGTATTTCCCAAAACGTCGAACTATTCCTCTGTGATCAGGGTGAAGTCTCGACTGTTGTTAGTACATATAAAATAATTATCTTCAAAGATATACTATTTGTAGTGGAGAACTTGGGACTTGAACTGAATATAAACTCATCCATTACTCCAGCTTTTACATATCTCTGCACTAGTTCAATGTCACCATTATTTTTGAGTGAATTATTAACATCAGTCTCATTCCACACATTTTGTGAATCCATATAAGGGACATTCCTTCTTCTTTACGTTTTTTTAGAGGCTTTTATAGATTTTGTTTTGATGGCGTTACACCTCCAAACAAGACTAATGGCACTCCACCAGAGTGCAATGTCATCCTCTCTATCTTCAGCACAGCGCTGTGACGCTACGCCCGCTAGCAGAAGGGCAGCGCCAAGGTTTAGTGACTTTACAAAGCACAGGAGCTAATCTTTGGTGCTTTTAGTGGCCGTCTCAGTGTCAACAGAGATTCACACATTGAAGTGAGAAAAGTCTGTAAAGAGGAACATCAGCAAAGCACAGAGTGGTTCTTTTAACTTCCCCTTTAACCCGTGGGTTTTTATAGGTGATAAAGCTGCTTTTAATACAAACTGGCAATATAGACAGACTGATGCTGCCAGTGTAGAGATTGCCATTCCCTAAGGTAGTAAAAATGTGTGTGTGTGACTGCTGCCGCCTCTTCTTGTAAAGATAATATACAGTGTTTCTTGCAGCTTTTTGCAAATTTCATTCCAGGCTTTAAAAGCTGCCTGATGGGCCTGAAACATCTGCAGAAATCAAGTCTTATTAAAGCGTAGACAATATGTGTAATACCCCTCTGCACTATACAGGGCATATTTTCACATTACATCATAGGCAATGGTGAAGTCTGTCCATTTTATTGAACCAAGCTGGTAATGAAAAGCTCTTTATTGCAAGTAATTACATCAGTCAGTGTTAATTGGTTGGATTGTTGCCTGCCAGGTTCAATTAGTATTTCTGAAAGATATCAGCATCATATGGAGACATTCAATCAAGAAGTCCAGTAAACACTCTTGCCCTTTCTCTCCTAAATATCCCACACAATCCATCCGTCCCCGCTGACATATATTAGTAGTGTAATTATTGAAATGGCACCCAACATTAATCTCAACTGCGACAGCGCCTTCTGATAAAGGTCCACATATAACATCACAACGCCAGCCTAATTACTTTAAACCAAGCAAAAGCCTGAAAGCTCCATCCATCACCTGGGAGGAGATTATGTGAAAACAAGGAACTTATTTTTTGGGGGGATATCTGTCATACTGGAGGGCAGGATCCAGCATCTGAGCACAGCTTATCAGTCTGATCAGAAAATTGCTCTAAATCTGTTCACAGAAGAAAACAGAGGACAATATAAAAGAAAGCAAATCATTCAATAGTTTCTCATCACAATCCTATTAACTATCACCACTGTAGGCATAACAAAATAATACAATAAAATCATATAGAGATGTAGGAACAGCTCTGAAAACTGCAGCTCTTATTCCTCAGGTCTCTCTCATGGAAGAGTTTTTTTTTATTATTTCAATAGAACTGCCTGGTAAAATACTAAAAAATATGAAAGAAAACTACTCCAAAACGAGCAAAATGGCACAAAAAGGCAGCATCTTCACATCTGCTGCCAACAAAGCAAAGCAAGCATCACCAGGGAAATAGAAACAAACAGCACAGCAATCACAAGTTTAAGGGTGTCAGTGGATTGAATCTGTTTCCATCTTTTCCATTCTGTGCCAAAACAGCACAGAGGAGTCCAGCTCAGAGCTGCTCACTCTGCCGGCATCAAAAACGCAGTATTATTGCTAATTACTTCCCATTATTTATGTTCCTTAAGTTTCCCCAGAAGTATACAAAGTCAGACAGTAAATATTTGCACTGTATGCAGATCGGGAAGTCCGATTTTACGCACAGACTACGCAGAAGAAATGAGTTACCAAAGGGCAGTAGTTCTGATTTCTAAATGTAATGGCGTCAAGATAAAAGCATTTAGGAGCAGTTCGACGGGAGAGTAAATGGGTTAAAATATCATGTATGGATGCATACGTGTAAATATTGGCGTTTATCTTCGGTTGCGCACGGATTTGGACAGGAAGGAAGAAGCACATATCACAATATGCACTTGTTTTGTTGCATACAAGCTGAACACGTGCGCTCCAGACCGAAAGACAGCCGCCTCTCTCCAGCTCGCACCTACCTGCGTCGAGAAGGACTCCACATAAAGTCGCAAAAACGAGAAGACGCATTCTCTCCCAAAAGACGCTCGGAAGGGAAACATCAGACCAAATGAACTTGTTCAGTCAGGCGGAGGCGCGGAGGAGGACGAACCGCCGCGGAAGAAGAAGCCCAGACGCGGATCCGCTCATCATCCTCTCGGCTGGCTGAGGTGAGACTCTCAGCTAAAAAGAAGAAAAAAGAAGCTCCGCAAAGTGTTGGAGAGTCTCCTCTCCTCCAGCGCAACTGGACTGGAGACAAACTCAGAGCGCAGAAATCATAAAGCGCACCACGTGACGGCAGCTCGCAGGAGGATTTTTTTAAATATCAGGTTGTATTCATACAATGATGGCAGAGACATGGGTAGGTTTTACGCATTTTTGGATATATTTTTCATCTTATAGTTTTGTGATATTGTAAATTATATTTATGTGATGAAAACTCCAGTCAGTTCATGTTAACACGAAAATATTTAAATATCCTACTAGATTAATCTTATAAAATGTACGCATATTACAATTCAGTGTATCTGTGCGTAATAGTGATCCTAATTTTACAAAAACGTTTGGTTTTAAGCTACTTTATCACTAATGATTCACTGTAACACTTTAAGTACTCATTTGATGGCAGTAAACAATATATGTTACATTTTATCAACAGATTTTATGTATAGCAAGAATATTTCAGAAATGTTTTGGATTTAAAGCAAATAATTACATTTCTAATCTTCTATTAATGTATTTATTTGGATTTTCCGTCTCATGTCTCCTATATTGTTGCAATGCTGACTTTAGTGACCTTTTCATGACATTTTATTAACTCATCTGTAGCCTGCACCTTTTCTATAATAGATGAGTGCACATCGTTATTGTTATATAATCTGATTCTATTGCTGTTTACTTTGCATTTTGTGACCAATACAACATATTAAGCCTATTACTGTATGGAGAGGGAGACAGAAAGAGAAATCACCCGAGCATGCGTAAACTAATAGCGTTTATTTATACGCACATAATGAGCCATCAAGGGACTAATGGTTATAAATCCCTCCGCAGTCTCGGAGCAGAACCGGCGCCCCGACTCAGAGCCCCGACTCCGGCTGACAGATTGCAAGTAGGAGGCGGTGATTACACGCGGTGCCCCTCTGGGTGAAACATTCCGGGTTTCCTTTAAACCTTTTATATCCACATTGAATGAATCACCTGGTGACGCACGTGTAGAGATACACACACACATTGCAGCTCAAATAGGAAATCTCATATTTATTTAGGAAATAGTTACATAAAATATAGCATTAAAGTCTGGTGTAACAGACAAAAATTGCACACAGTAATAATAATAATAACAATAACATTAATAATAATAATTACCAAAGTAACACTGCTGGTAACCATTTCTCTTTACAAAGGAACATTTAAGGAGAGAGGTGAAGCATGACAATCACACTACAGTCTGACAGTACAAAATGTGGGTATAAATACTGGACATCTAAAAAAATACACAAGTCCTCTTTAGACTCTCTTCATACAATATTATTAACAGTTTCATAGAAAACACAGTCGGCTCTGTTGATTAGCACCAGCTGGTCAAATTCCAGATAATAAAAATTTGGCATAACTTCACCTAAAAGTTCAAATATGTCTTTAAAATAAAGTGATACAATAGTTTAGTATTAGCTCTTCTTGATCAAAATAAAGATTTACCCCTAAAGATACATGCCATTTTCAAACTGAAAACCTTGGTTGAATGATTGGCAAACAATTTACATCTTTTTTCCTCATTTGCATATATCAATCAGCAATGCCCATTCTGATATTAACTTATAGCATTTTCTTTTTATATATATATAATATATATATGTACAACATAATATACTATGAAAGGAAAACTGAGGTTTGGAGAGTTCAGGTGCTGCACTACATGTTTGGATTCGGAGAAACTCAAAAAAAGCAGAGTGTTATTTGTGTTAGTTAACATTTTCCTGATGGTTGCAGTTTAGTTCTTACAATCTACATTAGTCCAGTATGTTCCCTGAGCTACAAACAATGACACTGGGTGCGTTCAAGCCAAGAAAGTTTGTCGTTTGCTTTAGTACATCAGTCAGACGCTGAGAAATCACTGTATCAGTTGATGTCACATGTGGAAACATCATATGCTTTAAGTCAGCTGCAACCCTGTCTCACAGGAAGGCGTATAAAAACCACATTTCAAGGATATTCAGAGCGAAGCCTTTTCCTGTGTCATTTGTACGCCACGCAAATGTCTGCAGTTACGTTTAGGCAAAAAAACAGCTTGGGTAAGGGAAAACTTGGTGGTTTGGCTTAAAGTAAGTACATAAACTAAGTAAAATACGTACATAAGCAGTGTAACACAACTATGGAAAACACATCAATAGAACACGTGACTAATGTCTGTAACATAACTTACAAGACAAAATGCTGGTTTTGAACGCCGGTCTGCCGTTTAAAAGTCCTGTGTTTGTAGGACCCATCCATAAGCAGCCTTTCTCTCTTTTTATACTACGTCACTAACTCTTACCATAGCCTTTATATACATTTACATAACAGTCGGTGCAGACTACAGGGCGTATAAATGACATGCAGAAATCAAGAAAGGCGTAGTTATTGCATGCTAAACGGCTCGCACATTACCGCAGCATTTATACATCTCTTCGTGCCAATGGGTTGTTCAGCTGACATCATTAAATAAGTGAGTACTGTTAGCAGAGTGAAGAACATTTTCAGCAATTTTCTGTTTTGTTTGCAGCTTACATGACTGCTCAAAAAAACGCACAAAGACAAGATTGGCAACACCTGACTGAAAATGAACCTGTATTTTTTGATTTGTGAAAAATATTGCTTCAAAAAAAGAAGTAAACAAAGATGAACCAGGTGTGATTGGGCAACTCCAATGGGCAACGTACTTAGCAGCAAAACATAAAACGACACCTTAGGTTGAAATCTATTGTCCTAGCAAACAGGAATGCAATCAACGCCAATGTTGCCCGTCAGTGTTGCCCCAGCAGACGCCCCGCTGCTCGAATAATCGTTCACTTTACACTCCTTACAAACTTTGTACAGTATTTCAGCCCAGCTGCAAAGTAGTTTGTGAAATAGTTGCAAAATTTAATGTATTGATTCGTGTACATTGGCATGAATTTCCCTTTTTTTTTGTCTTGATGGTCTGTGCAAAATCAGTTTGTATGTAATTCATGCTGCATAAGGAACATTGAGGCAGATGGGGGAAAAGAAACAGATTTGAAGTTATTTTAACCAAAAGCACAATCTTTTCCTAAACCCAATAAAGTACTTTGTTGCCAAAGCCTAACCAAGTCAATCTTTTCTTGGATTTAACTAAGCAGAAGCGCGTGTCATGTGTTGCTGGACGTTTGTAGAAAAACATGCAAAAATGTTGAAAGTCGTGCTGAGCATCACAAAAAAAGGGAAATTCATGTCTATGTACTCGAAGCAGATTAAATTTTGCGTCTTTCACAAATTGTCATGAGACTGTTGAGTATTTGTTACAGTGCAATGATAAGAAGTTCCCCAGCATGGGGAGGAATAAATTGCTATGAGCCAACATCGTGTATTGCTTTCCATTTCACCACACCCAGAGTCAAACTATTAAAAGTCCTGGTTTGGTGTTTTGGGTTGAGGCTTTGTCCTCGTGTCTCCAGCTCTGCTAAGTGCTTTGTGTTGTATGTAGAGAGGACAGGGCTGTAGTCAAGACCGCGTCAGAGTCATTTCCAAGATTAGAGGAAGGGCGAGGTTGAATAAAGACCGGATCCAAGAGGGTCGAGACCGCAGCCAGAACAAGTCCAATTGAAGCATTTTGTACTTGTAAATGCAAATACTAATGCTTAGGGTTCAACAGGGATGAAAATAAACCTGAAAATCCACTCAGAAGATGGGAATTCAAAAAGAAAAATGTTGCCAAGACACGTCCACGATGTCAACCGGACTCTAGCGCTACAGCCCTGCCTTCTCCCTCGTCGTCCCTACACCTCGTTGGAGCCCTGACTGGTGCAGGAGGAGAAGCTGTCGTACAGCGAGTCGCTGAGGGAGCCCACGGGATCCGCCCCAGGCTTGCTGGAGAAGCTGGAGGAGGAGGGCTCGTCCACCTTGCAGCAGTCCTCCCTGCCGCCCTTCCCCACGTCAGTGTGGCGGCTACCTAAGCTCGCGTCTGGATACAGGCTGCCGCTGCTGGAGCTGCTGTGATTCAGCTTGTTCAGGGACTCCAAGGAGAAGTCGAGAGAGCCTGGCTGGGCACTGACGGGCGTCTTCTCCATGGGTATCTCCTTCTGCAGAGAAAACAGAGAGCATACATTATGTCCAAAAGAAGTTGCTGCATCTTGAACTGGTGAAACTGTAAATAGTTCCCAGTCTAATTCATGCACGTGTAACGCCAGTCACATTTCACTCATCTCGTTTGCAGTATTGTGCTGCAAAGCAATAAGACTGATGCTGCGTGAGAGCTTGACAGCGGTCTACAGTAGAGATTTTTATCATGCTCTGGGGCCAAATGTATGTTTTTGGTGTTGGCACACATGCATCTCTGAGCAGCAGCGCTCACCCACAACTCTCCCTGTTACATTAACTACATTATATGATGTATTACTTCTTGTACAGCTGCTGTATACTGTAGATCAGCTTGGAATATGATACTCAGGGGAAATGTTGCTATCTGTTAACTTCTGCTTCAATTAGCAGGAGCAGTTTCATCCTGAATATGCTCATGATGAGGTATTAGAGTTGAAGAATGTGATTATTGCAGGTCTTATCACCAGACTGGATCGTTTTCTTGTCAGCCTGTCAAGGACACATGCATTTAGGCAATTCAACAGTGATTAGACTTGACGAAACCATGTGCTCAGTTGGCACTTAGATAATTTGTCACATGACTCTACGCCACATCATGGAGTCTACAGATGAAAACAAAAAACAAACATGAAACTAAAAATAGTCTGTTTTTGTTTATGATGTGCCGACTATTTGAATCTTCTCCTGTATGTCTCAAAAAGGCACTTTAGGGAACCAGTTACTGCAGCAATGAGCATCAACATCCCTCCCCAGAGGCTGTAAAGAAATTCCTCCAGGTAGCTGTGTTTTGCTTTTCCAGCCTGGGAGACCAGTTATCTACATAGGTATTTTTGCGGAATAGCTGGAGGGTCCAGGAAACCTCTAGGGACACACAAACCTGGACCATTTAGAATTGAGCTGCGAGGTACAGCTCCCATCAGACCTAACCCCAGAAGTACTGCACACATAAACACACGGCTGCATTAGTAACACAGTCTAGAGTCCTGTGAAAGAGGCAAAAACATCTGCATTTTGGGACTAAAATCTGCAAGTGAGCAAGTGAACAGTGAACTCACGGCTGAAAAGAACAAATGTGATATTTAAAGGAAGGTTCTGCACATTTGGGTCCATGCAAGCCTTACTACGTTGTCAGGACAAATACTATGTTCAGTTTTTCTTTTAATCTGTAGATGTTGCAGTGCAATAATTCATCATCTGCATAACAACACACTGCAAGGATCACACACATTCATTTCTAATCACTTGCACCTGCCTTCTAAAGGAAACACTTTGCCATCATTGGTACATTTTTTCTGTGTTAAACAAACTACCTCCTGATCTGCGTTCTCCGCTGACACCAAAAATAAGTATCTGCAACCTCACGTAAACAAATTAGGTCCGTTGTTCCTAGAACCAGCACCGTTTTCGGTGAAATCACCTTTAAAGTTTTTGGACCCCTATCTTGGTCTGAGATGCATTTTAAACAAGATTATTTTATAAGCATGCATGATTTTAAAAACAGGATTTAGGATTATTTGAGCACTGAATGCACTTGTTCTGGGATTGAATAAATTTATTTTGGTCAATGCAACTTGTAGGTTTTAAGCCTGTCATCTCTTTTATTTGAACTGTTCTATGTTGTTTTTAACTCACTGCTGTTTTGTTTTTGAATTTGGTTTTTGTGTTTTTATGAAAGTTTTCTGGTCTCCTGGATAAATAAAGGTAAAAAAACCCATATAGTAAAAACTCTTGTAAGCTTCAGGCTACATTGACACAATGTCTACGGCTCAAATTAAATGCATTAAAATTGAGTGTATTTGTGTTAAAGCAATTATTTATACGGAGCCCAGGAGTCGCCGAGGCCACAATTTACTAATTTGTGCACATGAGATATAATTTGTTACCTCAATTTAATTAAAACGTTCCCACATTTTGGTTCATTCGTGTGTACGAGATAAGTGGATATACAGCGAGCCAGCACCCTGCTTCTTCAAAATTATGCTTCCATACAACTAAACTCCGTTCTCAATTATGTTTCTAAGGAAACAGATTTTCTTCAGGATTACAGGAGAAGGTTTTAACACATGGTTAATGTTGTAAACTGAAAAACAAAACAAAAAACAACAAAACTACTTGGTTAGGTTTTGAAAAAGCATCATGGTTTGGCTTAAACAAACATACAATACTGAAGCTATGAAGATGCAAATTAAAATAGCGATGACTATTCGCAGTCTCCTGGGTTAAAGTACTTCCCCGACCTCCTCCCTACGAAGATTATGATTAGAAATTTGTGAGACACCAAAATCAAATGTTATGCTCCCTCAAAAGCTGATCCTGATTTGTCATTTTTAGGAGCACCACCCATGTGCTTTTGTGCACATCAAGCGTGTTGTACAAATTAATTATTCTATTCTTCTGCGCTTGAACAGGCATGCAGGTGAAAAACTGTCCAGTCCTGCCGGTCTTTCAACCATGCAAATGTCTGGAGCTCCACATTTTTAATTCTAATGACCTGGAGGTAGATGTGTGACTGTGATGAGCAACATGATATGGTAGAGATTCTTCACATTCAAAGCTAAAGTTTACTAATAAATAATACTACTGACAGTAACGAATCACTTCTTGTGCACACAAATTAATCAAAACATGGGAATGATTTCACTTCTCAGCTGGGTTAATGAATTATAACTGTGGTTAGTAAACCACAGTTTACTAATTAGTAAACTGTGGTCTTTAAATAAACTTTTATTCTCTCTATGGCCTCTCAGCGCTGTCAGAAATTATATGTGACTCTGAACTATATGAGATGTCTTCTTCCAGGGCTGACAGTGTTATTGGACACCACAGATAAGCTGCAGCCACCTTCCCATGATCATGAAATAATAGTATCTATAAAATAAATAAAAAATCCACCCTTTGATACCCTGTTTTGTCAGTGGTTTGTTCCAGACATTGTGCTGTAATCAACTTTTCCCTACCCTGCTACCTTCCTGCATTTCTCCATGATGTTTTCTGACACATTTTACAAAGGCAGCGTGAAGTTTTTGCATTTGGCTGTATGTTAGGTGGCATGTGTAGGTGGAGAGAGCAAAAACAGCTCTCACTGTTCTCAGTGCTGTTCCTCAAGGGTATGAAGCCTTGTTGGTTTCCTCTCCTACCAGCTAGTTAATTGCATTCACCTGCCAGCCCAGGTGTAAACTATTCTGTGATTGGGAGGCTGGAATGAAACCAGCAGGACTCGGAGCCCAGAGGGGCGAGTATGAGAACTACTGGTGCTGTACAATAAGAGCAAGAGGAAGGAAATTGTGTCTTAAAATGTCCAATAAGTGCACAGGATTCAGAAGTCAGCAGAAAAGAAAATAAAGATGTGGGAATCTTTGTTTGAAGTCTAAGCAAAGTACAAACTGAGGAGAGATTTATGTAAATTTGTGTAAAAGTAGAAAAGAAAACTGCTGGTTTGCATTATTCACATACTCCTCAGGTCAAAAATCACCTCAGACTGTCAGTTCGTATTTTGATGCAGAATCAGTCTTCAAAAAATTCCACCAAGGCCCACTAATGTGACCTTCCTCAGCAGGCACGATCACAATAAATTTGTAAAGATAGAATCAAAAGAAAAAGTTAAAGGAAAAAGTGCCCAAAGGTGACATGATATAAAATGTTGAGTAGGTTTTTGCAGGTGCGCAAGTCAATCCCCAATTAAGCACAGGCATTGAATGCAGATTTTTTTACTTCCACGCCCACACACTGCTGTTCATAATAACACTACTCTTATTGTCAGCCATGAGAATCGCCGTTTCGTGGCCTCGGGGAACGAAGCAGAGCGTTGTGATGAGGATCAGTGATTAGCAGAGTGGCGTGACAGTGAAGAACAGTCTTCAGGTCCCGACTCTCCCTCCTTTTATCTCGTTTTGGTGGGAAGCAAGAACAAAGAGAAGAAGCGTCTGTCTTATCGCTGATTGGATTGGATTTTGGAGGAACACAATTACCAGCAGATCGAACCTTGCCGGTGCAGGTCTCTGTACCACCTGCGGGTTCAGCCAAAATGATGGCTGCACACATAAGCGAGGCTGCAGGCAGACGTCTCAGCGAGAGATTCCCACTTGAAAACACAAGAGGCCAAATCAGCAATTGGTTCTGCATCACATGTCAGTAATGGGATGTCTAAACTGGGATTCAGTAGACCTGCTTGCTATAAAAGCTTACTAGAAGGGTCTTTTACTGTGACTTGAGCATATTTTCTCCTTTTTGCTTGCTGTTGTGTATTTTTTCTTTCGTTACCTTGATGTGTTTGTACAGATGATAACATGATTTAAGGTTATAATCCTCATTTTAAATGATCCCATTTTTGACTTGATTTATGGTCTGCATTTTCTCTGTCGTTCACTGTATTGACATCCAGTAATCGCCTCTCTACTTCTAAGTATTTATCAGTCATAGCGGAGTCTACAATTCCCATGCTGGATTCAGATTGCCTAGTTAAACACGGGAGATGAAGCAAGCACGTTATCCACCAGTTTATCTAATTGATATCACCCTCACTGGTTACGGCGGCTCCATTATTTTGGGGTTTTTACATCATTATGCAGCTTCCTAGTGGTGTTCATTATGTATTCAAAAGCAATCAAATTAAAAATAAATCGATCGATGCAGCGGCGGACCAGCAACACCTGCGTTCTGTGAGGTAGAATGACTGTTTTGTAAATGGAGTCTGGTGGCTTTGAAGATGTGTGTATCAGGATATAAGGAAAGGACTGTCTGATGGCGAGTAAAGCGGAGAAAATACTCTAAATTTATCAGAACTTAAACTGATTGGCTAAAACACTTTGCCTCGCCATCAGACACACTGTTGTATCATTAGACTACATTCACAAAAACTGTAATTTTACCTAGCAAAATGTGGGAGTCTACTGTGTATACAACCCGAGCAGAGTGGGTGTTTCTATTTCACAAAAAATGGAAAAGAGGGTGGACCCATCCTTTACGCTACTGCTAAACAGAGCATTTCCTGCTGCCGAAACTTCACATTAAAAGCCTCTAACTGGCAAATGGGGCAGCTTTTATTGAGAAGCATCAGCAGGAAATGCAATATATTAGAGATGATTTGCAAGACAGTAATGGAACGCACCCCACTGTGATGATATTAGGATGTTTTGCGTCAGCTGGAAGAGACGCATGTAAAGTTTGGTTTAGTTCGGAGGAAGGAAAACTCACATTGCTGCGACTGATTTTTGTTTCCAGATTTGTGACATAAAGTTATAGAATCTGAATCTGAGCATTGTGTCCATGAAATTGAAATGACTAATAAATATGTTTTTGTTTATTGTCTCAGAATAGGTGTCATGTTCGCCGCCATGATTGTGCAAATAATTTGACAGCAGGTATTCTATATCTGGGGCTATATGCCGCCGAAGTCCTGTACAGGCTGGCTGCTGTTTTATATTTATTTGTACGCCGACACAGTTATGGTTATCCAGTTCAAATTGCATGTCAACTGAAATGTTCCCGTTGCCTCACCATGTAATCATTGCTCAAGGTAACAAGCTGTTCCGCGCTATGCTATGCGATGCTATGCATGCTGATTTGTTGGTTTTGGACCTGGGTCACATAAACCCCAGGACTCTCTCTAACTTTGAGTTCTGATGGTTCTTTCCTGCAGCAGTTTCTTTCTCCTTCATGCAGACAAAGGACTGAAAGAGGAAAAAGAGCAGAGTGAGTATGCAGGAAAGGAAGGAGAAAGGTTATTCAAGGGAGGGAATTCAAGGAAAATGTTTAGAACAAAAGCAGGAGGTCAGCGGAGAAGAAGAGAGTTGTACAAGGGAGACAGAAATAGAGAGAGGCAAAAGTGAAAGGGAGACGAGGGAGAAAGAGAGACTCGGAGGAAGGAGAGGATAGGAGGAGAAGGGGGCGGGGGCTGCCGTTAGCAGGGCTGTCAGGTGCTGTCAGGATGATGAATGGGAGGCCAGTGCAGGCTGTGAGGGCTCTGATGGGAGCCGCTGAGCTTTACATCACTCTCCTGAGTGTTTGTGAAAGGTTATTAAAGGCGCTTAAATCACCGGGCTCTGACACGGGCCCGCTACCAGTCACCAAACTTCCCCAAACTGACGCCAATGACAACATCTCCCGGTTCTGCCGAGTGCGACAAAAGGAGAGCGGGCGTGCGGGTACGGACGTGCGCTGAGGAGGGGTGAGGAGGTGATGGCACGCGGACGGATTGTCTTTTTCAAAAGAATAATGTAGGGTAAATGGGTTCAACAGCAGTCATCTATCATTATGGCTGCTGCACAGCACAGGAATAAGGTACCTGTCGAAATGAATGTCAACTTATTGAGTCTTCAAAGTCTGGTTTGTTACAAATGGTGACAAAGGGAAGTTTTCCTAAAGTCATTTTGTCTTCTAAAGCAGTAACCTCACATGTTTTTCTTCCTTTAAGACATAGATGTATCTCATGTTTTTGCATTAATTGATGTACACACACTATTAGACAGTATGCAAAAAAGCTACAGAAAGTCCAGTTCAGGGGTTCATCATTTTTATGGTAGAGGTGTTTCGTTTGCATGTGGTAAGGGTGCGTCCACATGGTCGTATGTTGCATATGCATAAAACTAGAATCACCACCTCATGGTTGTATACCTCCACCGACCAGTCAAGTCACAGCTTACATCCATGTCTGTCATTTCATCCTGTTAGACATTTGTGTGATATAATTGGCGTATGAACTGAACGAATATTCTTGAGTATGGCCAAAGATTGCAGTGACACGAGAGGGTGGAGCGAAGTACATTTTTAGGCAGCCAAAATGGTACTTATAACTTTCATGAGCTGCAAACTGTGAAAAGTTTAAAGTTCTATGACAAAATCACAGACAACTCAAAGATCGGACAACGCTGATAGCGACCCGTCAATGACAAGGTAGAGATTTGACTCTAAATGGACTTTAATTTACTAAATGAACATCATGCTGTAGTGAAGACTCGAAACTAGTGATTGAGACCATGAACTCATGTTTTCAATGTTTACTGAGGTAATAAATCAAGTGAGAAGTAGGCTCATTTTCTTATAGACTTCTATACAATCAGACTTATTTTGCAGCCAGAGGAGTCGCCCCCTGCTGGATATTAGAGAGAATGCAAGTTTAAAACACTTAAGCATTAGCTTCACTAAACAGACCCTCTTTTTGCTGCCTTGTTATGGCCAAAAACATGCTTTGTTAAGATACAGTGACCTTTGGCCACCAAAATCAGTTGAGTCCAGGTGGACGTTTGTGCCAAATATGAAGAAATTCCCTCCAGGTGTTCCTGAGATATCACGTTCATGAGAAAGGGACGGACCGACAGATGACCCGAAAACATAATACCTCTGACCACAGGTGTCTGTTACTGATGTATAACCATATAAGCAACATTTCAGTCATTCTAGTCAAGTTACTTTCAACCAGCAGAGTGCTGAAGTCTAAATACCTACAAACTGCTCTTCAGTAAAGTGCTTGAGGAAACATACTTTCCACAACTGCTTGTTGTTTTGACAGGACATGATGCCAGGTTGTTTTGGGAGTTGAACTCTTGACCTTTCAGCTTTGCTTCAGTCCCCGTGAACACTACAGGCTACCCTGCTATCCTCAGAAATGTAGCCTAGCGCGTCCAATTAAAAGGGAGACAGGTTTGAGCTGGTTGTGCGTTGTCTCTTGCATGTCAGCTTGCAGCCCGGTCGCACAAAACCGCATCAGACGTCCTGTTCGATCCGCTGCCTCTCTGCTGGGACTGGGATGGGAATCGGAAATCTCTCTTCCGCGCAAGTCTCGCTTCCAGTTTAAGTGCAAGCGCTCAACTTTGAGACTCTGCCTCATTCAAAAATAAAACACTTGATTCAAATTCTCTTTTTGCTCGGAGAAGTCAGACGGTAGAGCCAAGGACACTTTAACAATGTTGTGTACTACTCGCTACACCGCCCTGCTGCCAAACATCAAGACAAATTTGTCATTTTCTTGCAGATAATGAAAAATAATGATGAAATTTGAGCATTATTAGACATGCAGTGTGGCTCAGAAGGACACTGCCCTCACTACACTCCTATAAAACAATATTTCATTATATAAGCTGAAGCATATTCCACCTCTGCATAATTATTCTAATTTATGGGTGTAAATGCTTTACCGGCACATATCTGATCCTGACGTTGCGCTCCAGAAGGTCAAGAATAAAAAGCACGTAGAGTATTTTATTTCTCCTCTGTCATACACATTTGGTTTTGAACTTGTATTAAGTCCTTTTCAGAATATGGATTTTTGTGTCAGAGTGGGTGTTGGAGTTGTAAGAAAAGGAGAGTTTAGCTGTCCCACAGAGGCGGGCCACTCAGGCTGGAGGCCATTTCACGGTCTCTGATCCTCATTTGTCATTCAGCAGCATTAAATACTAATAGGCAAATACCCGCTGACACGAGAGGGCGAGGCGATCGAAAGCAATTAGGCGGCTTTTTCTATGAAAATCTGCAAACAAGTCCCACGGTATAGCAAAGAAAACCAAATGCGTTCATGCCTCGAGAAGTATTTCAATGGTAAAGTTGACATTGCAGCTCGACGAGACTCGCTCTGACCATCTGAAAACTCTCCCTGCCGAAGCCTGTGACATACAGGAATGGTGAAAATTCATTTTATTCATCTTCATGCTTCTGCCGTGGGGAAAAGAAAAATTATTCAAACCCTCTGTGACAGTGTGTGTCCCTGCATCCTGGGAAGACTTTCACTGAGGGCAGCTGTTATTTTTCTGACTCTGTCAATGCCCCACACATGCTCTTCAGACTGTATAAAGTTGCATACATCTCCACCTGGGAGCCGTGTGGCTTTTTATCACTTTAAACTGCCTCCAGTGGGCTTTGTGAGATGAGGACGTTTTATTCTAGAACAACAGCGCATTATCTCCTTCTAATGGAGTCCGTTTAGGAGGACAAAAAGTTGAATATATTGCAGAAAAATGTCCTTCTTACTTACAGTAAACAAGAACCTGAGCAGCAGTATCTGAAAGTCTTAGAATATCACAGCCTGCGCAGCTTCTTGATATCACAAGATGCTATAATGACCAATAAAATGCTTGATAGGAATCAGCAGCATGCCTGTAAAGCATCTTTTATGAGTAAAAACCAATTAGCCGTGAACAATGAGCTGTTTTAGTACTCACGCTGAGCCTGTCTCCTGCTTTGCCACCTAGGGATGACTCCTTGTGCAACAAGTTGTACTGAGAAATCCTCCGGCTGTCCTTCTCCAGATGAGAGTACATGTCGTGTTGGTAGTAGTCCATGATTGACAGGGATTTCTCCATGCTGCCTCTCTTCAGGGTCTCCTCATTCTGGTCCACTGTGGATGGACGGATTTGTTTTAATAGAAAATAAAGGAGAGGGTCTCAATAATCTCTATAGACTGAAATTTTCAACCAGACCTGAGTCACTCTTCTTGGATCTGTTGATCAGGGTCCTTTGTGGTGAGCTTCCCGTTCTCTCGGGTTCAGTCTCAGTGTCGCTGCTGCTCTCTGAGTACGTGCACACTTGCAGGGCTCTTTCCTGTTCATAGTCAAACGGAAAAGTCACTTTAAAATATAGTCGTGAGGCATTTTCAAAGAGCACTATTGTTGTATGTATCAGTGTTGGAGAGAATAAAGAATGTAAACTGAACAACAAAAATCCTTAAATACAGTTTTGTGCATTTTTTCAACCAATTCTTGGCAAATAACTGTTCTGAAGAGTGTTTTCTCTTGTTTTTTTAAAATGTTTTAAGACCATAGACTATAAAAAGATGACATCACTATGATGTCACCCATTGGTTTGTGGACCATGGTTTTGAAGCCTTGAGCTGAGTATTTTCTTTTTTTGCCATCGCCATTTTGTTTTCTTGCTATCGCCATCTTGTTTTGTTGCAACCAGACGTGATACAACCATGGATCTACAATAACACCTGGATAAGGTGCAGCCGCTCAGCCTTGCTTACATTTTTTTTTTCCTGTGGCCACTTGCTGTATTGCAATGAAAACTCCCAGAGGCCCAAAAAGCATTTTCCCCATAGACCACCATTGTAAAAGAGACGTTTTGGGACACCTTAAATCAAATCACAATGTAAAGTCTGTGGGCCATGGGTCTTGGGGTTTGGTATCCAGTTCTTATTATACAGCACAGCTACAGATATGGAGATATGGTGGAGCTAAGTACAACCAAAAACGCGACCAAAATGTTAAAATTAACTTCCATGAACTGAAAACACACTGTGAAAGGGTTAATTAAGGTAGGCTCATTTTCTCATAGACGTCTATACAATCATACTTGTTTTAGCAACCAGAGGAGTCGCCCCCTGCTGGATATTAGGGAGAATGCCAGTTTAAGTCACTTCAGCATTGGCTTCACTTTTCAGATCCCAGAGGTTTTCACCAGAGTTTGAGCATATTGTAATATAAATAACATACACCGGGCATGTCGTGGTCCTGGGCTTTCTTCTTCCTCTCTGCTTCCTTGTTTTTATCCTCTGTGGAGATGCTGCTGCGCGGAGCACAAAGACTCAACCTCTTTGTCCTGATTGCATCTTTAAGTCAAAAGAGACAAAAGTGAAATGAGTCACAGTAAGTAACAGAAATGTAATGTATACAGACAGTTGTGGAGAAAAACATCTGAATTCTTCCAAAGTGACAATATTTCCTTCAGCAGCCCGGCTGATGAAGCAAACTGCCTCCATCCATTTTTCTGCACATATGGAGCCGCACAACATCCAAGCCATCAAACATTAATGGTGTCCACCCCGCGATTGTTCCCCGCCATGACTCCTGGCAGCCCAGATATAACAGCTTTCAGCTGTCGGCCCTGAAACGACGAAGCGCTACCTTGTTATCACCCTGCCTACTGCTGTCTCGGACAGACGCCAATTTAATTGTCTCTTTTAACATTCAGCTGCATTACAATAACAAGCCGATGCTTCATCTACATCTGAAAAATCTGCATCAGGATCATACATGTCCTTTCAACTTCTTCCCCTCGCCTATTAAGAAGCTTATTAATGTGATGACGCTCCTTCTTTGTGATTAGAATGAAAGGAAAGAGGGCTAAAACATATGATGAAGATGCACAGAATACTTTCAATCAACTTGTGCCAATGCTCAACAGGAGCCGCTCTCTGTTTGACTCAAATTGCCACCGAGGCACTGAGGTGAAATAGAAAATAGATGCAGGCTAATGTCTTGTAAGCATAAAACTCTGGGCGTGATCGCTCACCCCTGTGTTATTGTAGCTTTAATCATCCTTCTGATTGCATCCTACCCACCACCTTTCTGCTGTGCACCACGCCGAAACAGAGGCAGACGAGGCTTTATGATCTATGGCTGTGTTGACATGCTTATCTGATCACATCTGCCGCTTTTCCTCAGGGCAGAGGGGTTCTTATAAGGACACAGAGTCATCTCAGCTGAGCATCAGACAGCGTTGATGCATTAGCTTTAAAATTAGCTGAACAAACAAGGTTCTTCTTTTATTAAGCATCTTAATAAGGTGAACGTTGGCGCCCTTGAGCAATCTGGAGGAGAAAAGTGTTCACATAAAGTTCAGTGACATTTAATACTTCACTTTTGAAATGTAAAACAAACTGTCTGAGGCTTTCAAGGATGGGCACTTTACCATAAAGTGTGTTGCTTTTACAATTTATGTTCTTCTTTGGCATTGATTGAAAAAAAAAAGCAAATATTCTTCTTTGTCATGCGTCACTACAACCATTTGATCGTGATTATCTCGGGGTAAAATAACCCTGAGTATAGAGACTTACCTGAAGTTGCAAATTTTGGCAGGCGGCTCTGGGTGTCTTTGCTGCTGCAGGTCACACTGGGGTCGGACAGGGAGTGACCCATGCTGGAAGGGGCATGCGGGCGGGTTTTGGGGAGGGAAGGCACTTTTACATCAGGTTGTGAGGGGTCTGGGTGAGAAGAGGGAGGCTCCCGATCGAGGTCAGAGGAGCCGGCGGTCACCCCATCGGGGCTGGATTCAGATTTGGGGATGTGGCGACCGTTGGCCCGGGTGACGGAATCGGGGAGAGGGAAGGTGCCGATCCCGCTGTCCAGGGTTCTCATCTGACAGCCGGAGCCTAAAGCGACAGGGAGAGGAGTGTGACAACTGGGGAGAAGCACGGGAACAACGGCGGAGGAGAAGAAAGGAGGGCTTCACATGCAGCGGAAAGGGGTGTGAGTAAAGAGGGCGTCTGGAGCGGGTTCAGTAACGTGGTCGGCAGGAGAAAGGAGAAAAGACAGCATTTTTATTTGTAATTGTAATTTAAATTAGGATTCCAGTGAATAGCTAATAGGGTCGCTCTGTTACAGAAAAAATAATAATCACGATTATTTTGGTCAATACTGAGATGCTGAATTTTTAACACGATAACTTGTTGACTTTGGAAGATCATGCATTTAAGAATATTTTGTAAATGCATCAATCTGGTGGCTAGATCAATGAGGGACTTTGTGCTCTTGTAAACATTTTAATCATAAAGACACTGGTTGAATCGCAATTAATCGAATGATTGTCCACAGGTAATGGTGATTACTGCAAATTCATCACACATTTTTCATCTGTTTAAAATGTACCTTAAACGGGAGATTTGTCAAGTGTCTAACACTTTTATCAACATGGGAGTGGAAAAATATGCTGCTTTATGCAAATGTATATTTATTATTGTAAATCAGTGGAAATTCATTCACATATCTGGAGGTCAGAGGTCAAGGTACAGCTTTGAAAAAGGCCACGACAGCTTGTAATCGCCAAACGTTTAGCTTAACTTTGGAGCATTATTTAGCCCCCTTTACGACAAGCTAGTATGACATGGTTGGTACCAATGATTCCTTACGTTTTCTCGTTTCATTTGATACCAGTATCTTCACTCTTGCTTTAATTTTACAGCAAAAAAAAAAAGTCACACCCAGACAGCATGGTAAATGAGACGGATTCCATGTTTCAAGACAGGTCAGTCAGTCCGTCCCGGCTGACATGGCGAGGTCCAGGTGAGGAGTGCTCTGAAGTGCCACCTTCCACCTTTCCAAATCAACCTAGAGCTAGCTGCATCGTTCCCACCAGGGAATCCTCCAACACTGACCCCCTGAGTGGGGTGAAAGCGCACCGCTGTAAATTAAATGGATGCACTGAATTTATTCCACAAGACAAAATGCAATAATCGTTTTATGTTGATTACCTTGTTTTCATAATTGCTGGAAGCCAAAATTGAAACTGAAATTCAATTAAGTGCCCAGCCTTAACAGCTAATGTTCCTATCAGACACTTTTTTCAGAGGCATTTGCCGCCATCGCAGCAACAATTCTAATACGATATGACACAAGAAAAGCACCTGCTGCCAGCAATTCTGCACAAAACACACAGTTGAGCTGCAGCCAAAGGACATGCTCCTCGGATTCATCAGAGCGCCCGCTGTGTGGTAAATCAGGAGAAATGACAGCAAGCAGCAACAGATGGATGTCGTTTGGAAGCCACAGTTTGCAGAGCCTTGACTCAGACTGGAGCAGATGGACGGCCTTGTAGCTTTGAACGCTAATGGCCAATGGCTAATTATTTGTGTTTTGTTTTTTTTTTTTACTGAGACAGAACTTGTAAAAGTGAATCGTTGCTCAGATTGTGCATTATATCTTTCACCGTTGGCCTTGGAGATGATGAATCCTCTGCAGCCATCGGCTCTGTCTCTCAAAATGTTGGTGAGTGAAAACTCTGAGAGCAGACCGGAGTCGAGGTGGATCGATTTTAACAGGCTCGGCTTCGCAGCTGTGTAGCCTCGATGGGACGCTGGAGCAAAAACACAGTCTACTCATGAGCATTTCCTTCTCTGAATGAACGCTCCCTCTGAATACTGTGGGGCTTTACAGTTGAGTTTGCAAGGGCAGATCACATTTACATTTGGGTCTCAAGCCTAAGCTATTGATCTCTTATGTCTCTGGGTGCTATTAGTAATGCACTACCGTAACGACTGCATTCTTCTCTGCATGCCAAAGCAATACATTCACAGATGAGGGAATTTAAAGAAGGTATATATTAAAAAAAACTTGTTTACGTGCACTTTTAGTTTCTTTCTGACTTGTTTCTGACATTCAACACCCCACTGTGCACGGAGAACCTGTGAAAATGACTCAGCGCTGTTCGGATATACACATGCACTGTTTACAGTGGACAGATGGCCTGTTACTTGTATCTGCTGTGAGTCACTTGATGTAGTTGACACAAGCAAAGGATACACATGTGCGAAAGAGAAAGGTACAGAGAGCCATAGATTACACAGCTGTATAATTGAATGCCAAGCCTGGCAGTTCAAAATGCCCCCTATAACCAAACCATAACAAGGTCCACAGTAATTCTACCCAGAGGCAACAACAGCTGGACATAATGTAGTTTTTCATGAGCTCCCTATCACTTCTGTTTACAACCTGCAGGGTTTGAGGGAAGAAAGCTGGTTTGTTGATACCACCACAATGTGAAATGGCCTTTATGCAATGAGGAGGTGTCAAAGGGGCCATAACTAGCGACCATAATTTAATCTAAGAAATATTACTGTGTCAGCAATCACATGAAAATGCAATGATAATTGACAGTAATTTTAAAATCATGTTTCTGCAATCATTAGAGTAAAGATCCAGAAGCAAGATCTGCTGTAAACTGCTGCAATGATGCTTTTTTAAAACTTTGTGATCTATTTATTTGAATTTTCTCATACACAACATAACATGGGGCAGTGACTTACGACACAATATCAATACATATGCACCCTCGCAAAATATAGGAATGTCAACAAGTCATAGCACAAAGCCCCAAAAATAAAAAGTAATTAAATCAATTAAATAAGAATAATATTTGTAAAAATCTATAAATTAGTAAAAAAATTAGTAAATAAATGTATATATACATAAATAATATATAAATATAAAAACTAAAAAAATCATCCAAAAGCAAAAAATAAAAAATATCTAAAAATTTATATACTAATAATATAGAAAAAAATAATGTAAAAATAATATAAAATAAAATAAATGACTAAAACTATAAATACAAAAAAGGAATAAAGGAAAATTGAAATAAAAATAATATTTAAAAATGATTAACTACTTGTAAAAACCAAAACCAAATTAAGAAAACAAGACTAAAAAAATGAATAAATAAATACATGAATAGATGAATTAATGAATGAATGAATAAATAAATAAATAAATAAATACATTTATTTTTGGCTAAAGAATGACACTTTGAACCATCTTGTGGTTGCTGGCTTGTAGCCCTGAGTGTTTTCACTACAGAGTAAAAGCTAGAAAGCCGGAAGCATCAGCAGCACCCAAACAAACACTTGCTGAATCATTGATATTGATGAACAACGCCATCAAACCTCTGCAGATATATTAGGATCATTTGCGCTACGGGCCAGTCAAAATGTTATTTATTGCCCCTCTACAAGAAGAAATACTGCCTCAAGCTAATATACAATAACTGACCTCTGTAGACTGAACTTTAAAGTCCACATTCATAATGTGGATTTTTGCTCAAGCTGCTTGCATCATAAACTGTCTGGATGTAAACTATTTGTGAGACTGATGTGACTGTGTGGTGTTGGAGTACGTGGCATTAAGCCACAGCTGAAACCTTCATGACGTACGTTATTTAGCTCACACTGCCTGGAAGTCTTTAACTGGCAGAATATAAAAAAGGCAGTTTGTTAATCAGAACAGAGACAATTAAGCATTTTATTTTTGGCGCCGTCACTGTGACCCATCGTTTTCACACTCCAGTTGCTCGAGCCCAGACTATTTCTTGACATGTTTTAATGAGTTACTTCCCTGCTAAATCTTCAGACTTTCTGGTTCCATGGAGATTATTTCCACCAACACTCAGCCCTACCAAAATACAGTTAATTATATATAATAGCTGGCTGCCATCTAATGTTTTCACACAGTATATTCTGGATATAAACAGTGCCAACTATGAAGCACACCCACAGTGCAATAACTTACAGTAATAAGTAATATATAAACATTGATTACAGCAGCTTTAAATAAAAGAGAATAGTTTCTAACCTTCATTCAGTTTGAAAACAATTGTCATGTTCTTAAAACTTGGACAATGTAAGTACAATAATGAAAACTTTGCTTCAGGATTTCTCACTTAAAAGACAAACGATAAAAAAATTGTACTTTTTTGTGAGTGTGTGACCTCATGTTATTAAAAAAAGGACCTGTTCTGGCTAATCTCAATTCCTCTGTCTATGGTGCTATATTGCAAGAGATAAGTCATTACGACCTTTGAGATGGATCACTGAGACAATTTCTCAAATATCCCACTGAGTGACAACTGAATGACACACTCGCGGTTACACCCTCTCTCTCCACGCCGAATGACATACTACAATGCAAGTTTGTCCCACCGCAATAATAACAATCATCATCCCATCTCACAAATTGTTTGACGCATCTATTTTTTCACTTCCTTAGTTGCTCAGGCATTGTAAAATATCACCCGGTTGCACATCAATCACCTGACTAGATTGTCAACATGTTCTTTTTATTTTTTTTGCAGCTGCTGCTGCTTTTTCCCCACAGTAATGGCAAGTCTGGCAGTGAGGGGAATTAGTTGGCGAAGGAATTGAGTTGTCAATCACATCAGGAAATCGCAACTGTAAAATGTGTGAATGCTCCGTTGCACTGGTTGATTCGTGATGGTTAGTGACAGCTTTTCGTAAGCTAATTGAAAAAACTCTACTTGGTGAGGTAAACACTTGCAAATGTGAAACTCAGTGGCTTAAAACAGACAACATGAACATTTGACAGAGTGAAAGTAAGTAAAAGTAAGTTGGTGAAAAGGAATATTTGACACAAGATAGGCAGTCGCCAGGAAAAAGTGCTCGTGTCGTACATTTGTGCAAACCAGATATGCTGAATGTCAGCGGTTTTTGCATTGGGTCAAAGCTCGAGTGACTGTTATTGAAAGTGCCGTAGTATAATAATGAGTATAACAAGCAAGAAAGACCACAGAGGGTGGGTGAGAAGGGTGAGGGTGAGAAAACAAACACCGGATCTTCACCAGGAGACCGCTGTTCGTGTCCCGCATGAAAACAAAAGTCAACGCTGAGTTTATGCTTGTTATGTGACGTTGATATGAGTGTTACATAACATTATGTAAGAAAGTCTGCTAAGGGTGGTTGTTATGCTAGTTACGTTACGCTGTACTTTACATTGTTATCTTACACTGTTATGTTACATTGCTATGTTACATTGTTAGGCTGTCATGCTATGTAGTTACGTTACATCATTACCTTACATTGTTACGTTACGTTGTTACGTTACGTTGTTACGTTACGTTGTTACATTACGTTGTTACATTAAATTGCTCTGTTACATTGTTACCTTGAAAGTAATACATTACATTGTTATGTTACTTTGTTGTGTTACACTGTTGTGTTACATTGTTACCTTAAAAGTAATACATTACATTGTTATGTTACATTGATGTGTTACACTGCTACGTTATTATGTGACATTGTTATGTTTTTACATTACCTTGTCACATTACATTGTTACATTATGTTGTTATGTTAGGTTGTTATGTTATGTTGTTATGTTACATTGCATTATTATGTTACATTGTTATGTTATGTTGTTATGTTACTTTGTCTCATTGTCTCGTTACCTTATGCTGTTATGTAGCATTGTTACGTTACATTGTTACTTTACATTGTTACATTACTTTGTTACGTTATATTGTTACTTTACATTGTTACATTACTTTGTTATGTTACATTGTTAGATTATGTCATTATGTCATGTTGTTACATTATTATTTTAACACAAACCATTTGTAATCAAAACTAAATAGTTGTTGCCTAAACCAAAACCTGTGGTTTCACAATGTTAACCACGTGACATTGTGCACGTGATACAAGATACATATTTTGGTTCAGAAATGTCGACATTCAACATATCCCATGGTTTGCAGAAATCCACAATGACAATATTTTTTTCTGGTGACTGTGTTGAGACAGAATGTGAACACTAATGTGGCTGGTTTCTGTATGAAATAGAATAAGCATTATTACCTTCAACAACATCCAGTAACCGCAACAAGGTCATGTTGCTTTTTTGGCTTGTTTTTGGCACATAATCACTCATTTTACACGCAGTCAACCACTCATACTTAAGCTTACCTATCATGTGGTCTTGACAAGCTGTGTCTGGGATGCGTCCATCATCATTTTCAGTCCTCAGGTTGATCTTCTGACTCATTATGAGGGTCTAGAATATTAACAGAGCATTTTGGTGATACAAACATTTCAAAAAGCAGCTAAAATATACCATAAAATATAATATCTGATGGAGATGATGTTAAATTATCTGACATCCATCCATTTATCAAGCTTCCTTCAATTTGCAGAAGAAACGTGAGAGTCTATATCTGCAGGTTCGTATGTTTTATGACTTGAGCTTCTGGCACTGGGGAATATGTTTAAAGTTTTGCTCAAGAAGAAGAAAGACAACTGCCTTACTTTAATTGGGTTATTTATTTTTTAAAGTGGTTTTGGGTTGGTGCAAGAGAAGGAGCTTGTAGGTCATAAAGTGTCCCTCTTTTGTTGCATTTCTGTGGAGAGCAGATAGAGAGAAAGCTTGGAGGACGGTATTAAATGGCCCCTTTGTCAAATTGAGTGCCTGCGATAAGGGGCTCCTCCATGTTATCAAAATTCCACATCATCTGGATTAAATGTCCTACATTATGCAGTGAGACTCTCTTTGTGTCACTCTCTTCCTCCATTCAGCTCACTTTTCCAAGCACTCTCAAGCACTCAGCCTCTCCGTCATTTTTTTGACTGACGGATAATAAAGAATAAATCCACAAGGTCATCATTTTGGTCTGTGCGCTGCTATAATTTAAAGAATCAAGCTGCTGGAAGAAGTCTAATTTAAGTTTGTATTACATGCATGGCCTGTAGTTTTAAAAGCTTCAGCCTTGTGGAAACAACAACAACAATACCAAAAAAAAGTAGGCGATGAATTGTCAAAGCACAATTTGAATCAATAGCGAGCCTGTAGGGGGTCTAATGCTGAAGAGGCGGTGCTGCTGTAGCTGTGCACTGTTACTGTGTGCAAACCTGTGGGAATTTGCATGCATGTCTGAGCTCGACACAGAAACAAATACAGTATGTAATAAAGTCAGTTCTATTGGGGTTTGTCACTTACGGCAGTATCTGGACAGATCTCCATATCGCCCCTCATTTCACCGTGTTTTTTGGGCGTGGAGATCCCAGGCGGCGATGCGGTCACACAGTTGCCCTTCACAGAAGTCCTGTGAGAAAACAAGATTTGATCTGTTTTTTATGTCGTGTGCCAAAGCTCCTCCTTTATCAACTCACCAGGTAGAATGTGAGCCTTCTGATAACACAGAAATGCCATCAAAATGTTTAACAACCTCAATGAAGTACTCCCTTTCAAGTGATTGCAGTTACACTGGATAAAAATCTGTCAGCTGTGATTTGAAGTGGCAAATCAATGAAAGTGAGGAGTATGAAATGTGGAGCTTTTTCTGGCTTAAAGATGCTTAACCTTGAGTGTGCTGACTGTGTGTCTGAATGCTGGTCCGAGAACTGCTTATGCTCACATAGTCATAACTCAAACAGACAGCTGCTGTTTGTGCTGTTTATTTACCAGTTTCACTGGCTCATGTTTAATTTAATAGAACAACCAATTTGTTTTAAAGTGTCGATTTACTTGACAACTCTGAGACACGAAGTAATCAGCGCATAGCATCCGATCAATTAAGGGTAATTCATTCTTGATTTTCTTGATGACAAAGATGTTGTTTCACCCACCTGCCAAGAAGTTCTTTCACAAACTGGTCTTTGCCGATAAAGGCTGTCGTACACTGGATCTGACTGGCGATCTGACCCATCTGGTTGTTGCAGTGGTCCATGATGGAGCTCAGCTTGTTGTTCATCTCCGACAGATTCTGCACCTCCTGACTGTCTCTCTGCTGGTTATCATTTTTCTTCTTATCCTTCTTCTTGTCAGACTTCATCTGTTTGCCTCCAAGCACTGATCCGATCTTGGACTCTTTCTTCTCCTCTTTTCCCTTGGGGGAGTCTGCTTTCTTGCCACTCAGAGCTGGGAGTTTGCTCTTACGGAGGCCGAACCAGTTTGCCAGAGAAGGGCCCATTTTCTGTTTGGTCTCGCTGGCAGCGACCTTCTCCTGTTCTTGACTTTTCTGCAAATTCTTCTCAATTCCCATCATGACTTTCTCTTCAATAGTACAAGTTGTTGGGCTGATTTTTTTCTCCTCCATATCTGGAGAGTCTGTCTGGGTTTTCGTTTCCCTGCTAAAGTCTGACTCTTGAGTGGTGGTTGCCATGCCTCCTGCCTCTCGCACTGGGTTTTCTGAGCTATAAGACGAGGAAGAATGAAACTCTGGATGAGAGGTGATTTTTGCTGGCTTACGAATGTTGTTCAAACCAATCCTATCACTGATTGGCAAGCTACGCGCCTCTTTTTGAGACGGCGAGGTGATTGCCTCCCCCTTCGCTGTGCCCTGTGACCCGTCACCTTTGGAACCCGATTTAGTTCTCTCTGGGAGGATGCTGTGGCTATTTGACCCTGTCATGCCTCCATAGTGGCTAAGCCTCGTCCTGGGGGAATGGACAGGGCTCTCCACCAACCCAACACTTGGTACCTCCAAGGAACTCTGCCTTGACAAAGAGTTTCCACCTGAGTTGGTGATGATCTGAGTTCGGATTTTTCCCGGTCCTTCGAGAACATTGATGTTGGGTTTCTCAATGTAGTTGGTGCTGAAACTCTGGCTACGGGCTTTGGCGCCATTCATCCCCAAGACTGGCTTTAGGTGAGGCTTGGTAGTAACAGATATGGATCGAGAGAAAAGTTGACTACTCCTTTTCCCTTCATCACAAACCTCCCCCTCCTCTGGCAACACAGCAGCATCTTCTTCCAGTAACCTACACTGGACCTCACCTTTCCCCTCTGTAACAGACATCTTGGGCGGTGAATCAATACTGTATCCTGTCTGCAAGCTGTCACACTGGGTGGATGCATTTGAAGTCACAGTCTCCTTGGAGACTGAGTTGATATGATCTTTCTCTTGCTTGTCTGGTATAGAGGGACTATTTTTATGGCTTGGGGGAGATTTTAGAAATGCTTTAAACCCCATTGGGATGCGAGTCTTTGAGGATTTTTCTGCAGTGTTGGGGGAAATCATTACTGAGCTGGGTGGGCTGACAACAGCTTTACTGTTTTCTGTTTTACCTTGAGGGGTGTCCTGAAGTGGTATAGGTAAACTAACAGACGTCTTCTGCGCTGTCTGATGGACATTTTCATGGGTTGATCCTCTTTTACTTGCAAATGAGCTCTGAAGCGAGGACCCTTTGAGGGCACTGTAGGGAGGAGGGACATTCTTTGAGCTTTTAGGTGCATTTTCAGTTTCTGGAGCACACCCTGAGTTTGCAGAAGGGAGGTAGTCTTTTGTGGTCATCCTCTTGGAAGTGCCTTTAGTAGGTGTCTGAGTCATGGCAGGGGACTTTTGAAGGTGCTGACTGGTTTTCTCAATCAGTTTCTGAGGTGCAAGTGCAGTCCCGTAGCCTGCATCCAAGTCTAAACAGTCTTTATCCTTGATGGGTAGGGTACTTTGCATATTTGGTAAAAGTGAGGTGTGGTAACTTGGGGGAGGGCCCCTCACAGTGGTTGGTGTGGATGTTTGAGCCACCCATGTTTTATGTGCTTGAGGCGACCCTTCATAATTTGGTCTGATCAGTAGGGAGGTGGTGCGGCCCGGGGGAGGGGGAGGAGACGGGGACCTGAGTTTATTTTTGCTCGTTTCACAGTGTTTGTCTCTGGTTGGCTGTTCACCATTGTCAGTATACTCCAGGTGCCTTCTTGAGAGGTGTGGAGAGCTGGAAGAGGAGCCCTTGCTCCATTCCGCCCTGCTGGGGAGCTTGGAGTTCACTGCCTTTGGGCTCTGTGAGCAGGCTCCTGGTGTCTTGATGAACCTGGACGTTTTAACTGCAAGAGAGGAGGGGGATTTCTCCTGAGCAGAGGGTCCTGAGTTCCCACTGTTTGTTGGTTCAGTGGAAGAGCCCTTGGACAATCTCAAAGGGGATCCTAAAGGTTTGTTACGACCGGGTATCTTTGAACCACTGGACTTGGGAGCAACAGAATCACTCATGGGAGGGATGGAAAGGCCTTTATTGGGTCGGCTGCTTGGTGGTTTGATTAGTTTCCTTTGTGGAGTCAGCTGCATTGACAGCCTCTCTGCACTGCCCTCCCTGCTATTGCTTGTTTTGCTAGACCTAATTTGATATTCAGATGGCTTCTCTGGAGATTCAAGAACAGTGTAGTTTCTTGCTGATTTCTGCCTTGTTGGCCTCTCTCTGGGTACTAGTTCTGTGTAATCAGCAACCACCTTGGTACTTTGAACATCATTTCGAGCACCTGCTGTGAGCTTCTGCGCACAAAGTTCAATCGGCTCTCCTTCTGCATCAAATATTGCCAATATGCTCTCCTCAGACTGAGTATATTTGACCCCTTTTGGCTCCTTAATTAGGCTGAAAGGCCTGGGACGCCCATCTGCAGATTGGGTTCGTCCCTGCTCTCTTCGCAAGCACTGTTGTGCAAGCAGTTTGGCGGCATCTCTTGACACCCTCTTGGAGTCCCTCTCTGCTTGTTCCAGTGGCTGGCTGAAGGACATTCGGATGTCACTTGACTCAGTGTTGAGTTCCTCTGGATCATCCATGTCAGACAGGTGATTAGGACCATCAGAGGGGTTGAAGTGCAGCAAGGATGGTTTAGTAAAAGCTGATGTCCGCCCTCCCTCAGGGAGAAAACTGTTAATGAAACTCATGAGTTTCTCAGGACGCTCTTTTGAGTCACAGTCGGATGGGTGTTTTGTAGCCATGGGACCTGAGCTACCGTCACCTCCATCTCCACTGTCCTGTATCCCCTCCCAGCTACACAAACTGTCCGAAATGCTGCGAGAGAGCCTTTTACAGTAAAACCAGCTGTCCTTGGTGGGGATGTTATCTCCTCGACTGGAATGTACCAATTCATCGTCAGCATCATCAGAATCGTACGAGAACTTCTTGCCCCCAGCAGCTGAAGGTCTACCCACATGGGTAGGTTTGGACACCCCTTTACTGCCGCTCTTGATACCCAGGGAGTAGATGCCCTCGTTGGAGTTCATGCAGTCTTTGTCGCCTGACTTGGAGACCTTGGATGAAGCAGAGGAGCTCCTGTGTTTCCTCCTCTGGAGCTTCCTCAGTCCCTCGAGTATGTTACTCTCCTTGCGCCGTGTGGGCTGCTCCTCCTCCAGGGGTGCGCAGATGTTACTCGGAGCTGACGAACCCAAACTCAGCCTCTTCTCCCAGGTCAGAGATGACTGCAGGGCAAAAAGAAAGACTGTATGATAATGATAAATATCAAATAAATAAACATCATATAAAAATGATTTTAACTAATAAATATCACCATGAAACTTCCCTAGTCGATTACTTACATTAAGTCAATTATTTTTGTGTATTGCAAGTTTTCTGAAAATGTATGTTTAAATATACAAATGAGGCCTTATCTTAGCAAATTTAACTTTCATAGATTTCCTGAACAGAAATACATTTCCACTAATCTGAAAGAAGTCATTTAATGGGAGTGAAATAGCTCAAAATGTCAAAATTGGCCAGTGCATGAAAAATGTTTTTACCTGTTGTGTCTCGCCTTAATTACCTTTACCTCTATTTGGAGTCATAATCAGTTCCCTTAGATGACGGATAATAACAAAAAAAGACACTACAGCTACTGTGTTTATTATAGAGTGAGTTACCATTTTCCCACAGGAGCGCCCATCATTCCAGGTGTAAGATCCGCTGGAGAATTCGCTGCATGCACTTGACAGGGACAACTCACTGCTGCTGCAGCTGCTGCGTGGGTATACAGGCGCTGGCACCGTCAGACTCAGCTGGCTCAGACACTTGGCCACGGGGAGACCTGCCTTTCCATTCAACTGAACCTCCTGTGAGAGGAGTGAGAGAAGAGAACATGATGTTATTGTGTGAATAACTTGCTTAGCATCAGCTATACTGTTAGCACTTTGACTGTGAGAGGATTTGACGTGCAACTCGTCGGGTAGTGTTGCGTATCTACAGTAATTGCTATCTCGCTGTTGATTTTGTGATGAAAGACTCGACAGACCACTCAATTGCTCTGACAAAGTTTCCTAGAAATGTTAAAGCAATATAGTTCTCAAACTTAATTTAAAAATATCAATCACATATTCATGTGCAGTCATCACAACACAGCAGATGTTTCCCCAATTATCATGTCGCTACTAATAGATTAGTTTATTCTTGTATGCAAGATAAGAAAGAAAGAAAGTGTACCTTTCCAGACCAAGTCATTGTCATGCAGGTCTCCTCTAAGTCTCAAGTCTATAATCAAGTCCCAAATCAACACCAACAAGTCCAAAGTCAAGTTCCAAGTCAAGACTAATAAGTCCCAAGCCAAAACTCCAAGTCCAAGTCCTAAACTTTGACATCATAATGTGCTCTTCCCCAAATGTGATGCTATTTTAACACTCCATGTCATCAAAAGATGCAAGTCTTTTTTTATTTTTAAGTCTAAAGTCATCAAATTTCTTTCTTTCAAGTCCCCGCCTCTGCTTGTGAGTATCAACTAATGCCACCTGTTTAAAGAGATGTGATACTTTTGCACATTTAGATAACTTGATTTATTATAATTCACATCATCTTTTCATTTTCTTCCTCCTCTTCCGTTCTCAAAGCACACATTAGAGTTTATCAGGTGGCCTTCTCAGAGGAGTTAAAAAATGGAAGCTAACTCATTTTCAGGCCTTAATGCATAATACATAAGATGACTAATGTACCACAGTGTCCTATGGAGTCATTTTTACTGACGGTGGGTCTCAATCGATGGTTTTCTGGTAATATGACAAGGATTTATTCCTCTTAGAGCCAAGTGATACTACCGGCTTTTCATGCCGAGAGCAGAGGAGGGGTCACGGCTTCAGATAGCTGGGTCTGTATTTTAATATCTTGTAATGATTTCTTTGGGGGGGTGTTGCGGTTATGCTACCTGGACGATTCATATGGCTGACAAAAAAATACATTCTGCATGTTTCCCATTAAGCTTACACTTGAGGGGGAGTCTGTATTCCTGGAAAGCAAGAAGGCTTTGCTTCGTTCGGGCTCCAGAAGCAAGTCTGCTGCAGATAGATCCATGATCCGAGAGTGGAGTTTCTAAAAGGCAAAAGGAAAGGTCACACCACAGTGAGTTCTGACTGCAAGGATTTCAAGAAATTAAACAGCAGAATGGTAGGTTGGTTTCATTAGACGTCTTCTTTTAGCTATACTGTTCATTCAAAACGTTGCAGCACTCAGTGATCCCTTACAGTAAATCTCTCAAGTTCTAAATGAAATAAAATTTGTTTTTCAACATCTTTAAAAGCCGTACAGTATGTCAAGACCAAGCAACATTTTGCCGGCCCATCAGATTCCCTCCACTGGCGCCACGCAGAGCCCTGATTCATACTCCTCGCTCAAAGTTATTAATGTCATCGGCCGGAAAAAAAAATTAATGTGAATAGGAAATAATTGCATCAGGGAGTAAGGGATTCCTTTGATTTTTTTTTTTATTCTTACGCTCGTCTGCAGTCTCTTCTGTTATTTAACTCTTGTGCTTAAGAGGGAAGGATACAAACCCAAATACATTTCCACGTATTAATCTCCTAACTTAATTACACTGCGTTCCCTGCACTCAAATTAACTTAAACTGGAAATATGCCGGAACAAAACACTTGATCTTACGCTGCATTTCCTGCCAAGGGTAAAACTAATGCTCACTCAGGGACTATATGTACTGTATATACAGTAGGCGATTTGTTAATTTCTAACAGGGGGGTGGACCCGGTCTTAAATGAAATTCCTCATGCTGTGCACCTGCAGCAGAAACAATATCAAGAAAACTGTGAGTAATGAAATTAAAAGTCACCTCCAGCAAATGGAGCTTTGGAAACCGGCTCACACCTTCTATCATAAGCATTTTAAAATGCAACCAGGTAGATTCATCTTCAGTTTTATTGCTTACCATAAAACTTTTTGCCGACAGTTTGTATTGACTTTTTCTATGTTGTGAGAGATGTCCTCTGAACATTTTGGTGGCGGGGGAAAGAAAGAAAACAGCTCTTAATGATACCAAAGCTTAACTGTTTCTTTTGTCTCTAAAGACCAAACAACCTGCATCATTTCGCCTGTGGCCAAAACACAACCATCCTACGTTTTTCTCTTTGAATTTCAGCAAAACTCCAAAGAAAAAAGCTTCTTTTTGTATCAGAGCGAGCATGTGAATGAGACTTTTCACCTTCTGTGACTAGGTGGAAACAGATCGATGCCCACTTTCAGCAGCACAGAGGTAAGTATTCATACTATTCTTATGATTCATAAAGCATCAAGCTCTGCGTACTAAAACCTAATTTGATTTGGTTCAAATTTGCTTCCAAAATCAGGCTGTTACAACAATGTGACACTGAATAATGAGTCTTGGATTCCAGCTTCTTAAATGTGAAGATTCTCCTCTATAACTCCTCTATGACAGTAAACTGAATATCTTTGGACAAAATGAGACATTTGAGGACATTGTCTTTGGCTTTGACAAATACTAATCCACATTTTTCACCATTTTCTGATGTTTTATAGATCAAACAACTAATCAATTAATCTGTTTGAGTCACTTTTTTTGAGATAAAATAGTCCAAATTCTCTAATTGCAGCTTCTTAAATGTGATTATTTTCTGGTTTCTTTACTCCTCTATGACAAAGACAAAAGACATTTGTGGAGGTCATCTTTGGGAAACACTAATCTACTGATTTGAGTAATTTTTAAAGAAAAATAAGTCTGAATGCTTCTTAAACGTGAATATTTTCTGGTTTCTTTCCTCTGTGAGAGTAAACTGAATATCTTTGGATAAAAGAAGACATTTGAGGATGCCATCTTGGACATCTTAGAGACCAAACAACTAATACAGAAAATAATGAGCAGTGAAGATAATCTTTAGTTGCAGCCGTACATTAAGCTGTATCAGTGCCAATTTAGTTTCACTAGTTTGGACTCAAAGCGCCAGATGGCTTCTCATGCCAGTTTTAAACTCATGAAATTGAAATTTGTGCAGCTCTCATGCCGCATCGCTGGGCCTCCCTGCTGTCCACCCGGGGATGATGGGAGTGGCCGAGGTGTCACGGAGGGCTCTGATCTTATCGTACGGTGCTGGATTTCACCTCCTCAGCATCCTCATCAAGCATTCAGTCAATAATGCCACAGGGTCACGGGGAAGGGGGGATAGTCGAAGGAAACGACAGATGACAAGTGAACTTTTTCAGGTTCAAGACCAAGATCAAAGTCATAAATAAATGCATGCACGACTGTAATATATCATGCAAATGTGGCCTTTTAGTAACTATTAGTTAATAGTCTGGAAGCCAGTGGAGAAGCTTCATGTGTCAAATTGAAGAAGAAGCTTCCTGCATTTGTTCGTTGTTGTTTTTTGGCTCGACAGTGGTCATAATTCAAGATAATGAACAGCAGACCAGAAGAGCAGCAATAGGCAGCTTCATCATTATTGTCACCTGCCGTCAAAAACTGATGGGTTGAACGGCAACGCACCCACTCGTACACACACAAGAGCGAGCAGCCAGAGAGAAAAGACGGACTCCCACACATGATGCTTACCTGCATGACACGATCTATATGTCTGACTCATCACAAAGGCTTTTCCTAAAGCTCCAGCTACTCACAGCCGGTTAAACTACACCAGGATATGAGACAAAGCTCAGCTGTAATATGACAAGTTATATGAAGTTCTGTTGAAAAACATCTCAAAAACTCCACTCTCCACTCCCAACCTGGACCCCAAAGAGGGGATTTGTCTCCTCTGAGGTTGTGTAAATAACTAAAATCCTAAATACGCACTGAAGGGATAATTTATACAAAAATTTGTATATAAAACAATTTGAAAAGATTTCTGCTACTTAAAAGGCCACAATAAAGTCTATCAAGTAAATTCTACTATCTATAGAATTATAACTCAGTCCAAAAGTCAACATTTATTAAAAAAATATTTGTAATAATTTCTAAAATTAAAAACGTTTGTATTTAACATAATATTCCACTTCAATCCATTTCTGATGGCGTTTAGCCTTAAAAACACTGAAAACATCTCTGTCCTCACAGAAAGGGAGGCCCGCACCATAAATTATATTTATCTAACACCTTTATGTCATTAAAGAAAGTTGGTTTAATAAAAAAAGACTCATTTAATACACTGAATCACTTTATTTAAACTGATAGAAAATAGGTTGGGAACCACTGGCCTGTATGATAAAATGAGTTTAATGTGTGTATGATGTTTATTGTTTGGTTTCATTAGATATATTGCATTCAGTAGAGTACACCTGGAGTAAAGGGTAAATACAGTTTACATTTATTTTGAGAATTAAAAATATTACAGCATTAATTAAACATACTTAAAAAACATTGAGAAAATGTGGCACATTTATTTTGTTAAATAATAGCCTTGTTACCTAACGTTTCAATTATATCTACTCATTATTTTAGTAGTTTTGACTGAGGATTACAGTTGCATTGACTTGGGATTTAAACTGTATCTGCACAATTTAATATGTCATGTAGTTATTCTGATTTATTTGAATTTTTTACTTACATTTACTCAATTCATAAGGTCAAATTTAAATGATTTTGTAGCTTTGAAATTTACTACTTTACAAAAAAAGAACATCATAGTATTAGTGTTAAAATAAATTTTCCAATATTCTTGAAAAGTTGAAAAAAAAACAGCAATTTCAAACTTTTGTTGCACAGAAACTTGTAGCATAAGGCCATCGCACAACTGCAAAAATTGCAGAAGCAGTAATGAGGTCATGGTGTTCATGTTATGTCCTCGGGGCCCTGATGCACCTCAGGAAACTGAGTATTTGTCCCTGTAACGGGCCACTCAGCTGCCACTTGTCACATTTGATAGGCAGCATAAGTGGATAGTTATTTCCCCTCAGCTCACAAATAGTGCACGGTTTGAGAAAAACAGCCGTTTTTGTTATTTTGAAACTGAATTTACTGAAATGAATACGTGGCATTTTTTGGAATCAAACCAAATCAGCTGAGGGCGGCGGAGGTGCACAACTGGTGGCGTAGCTGCTCCCATTAAAAGCATTATGGTTCGTTATCAGAGAAACTCAAGATTCCCTCGGGGGAAGTGGAGAACGTTTAATTACTGATAAGCAAAAGGTCCAGAGCTAGATGGGAAACAGTACACTCGCCTGGGCGATTAAGGCTCCCTCTGCTTCAGGCTCCGGGAGAGAGAAGAGATGAAAACCCACCCTTGCTGTTTTCATATTTTTATGAGAAATTTTGTTAGGATGATTTAGTAAGTGGGGTGTGAAATGTAATTACGCAAGTGTGTAGGTTTGGTTTCAGAAGTGCCATAATAATCCTGCTCAACCTCCACCATTAAGGGAGGATCCACTAATTCCCTCTTACTAATAGATTTACACAGAGAAGTTAAAGGTGCAGGGTGCAGGATGTGGTGCCATCTAGTGGTGAGGGTGCAGATCGCAAACAATGGAAACTACAAAAAATCGTTAAAACGTGAGTGCTTGGTTTGTCCGGTCTGTGCCACTGTACAGTAGAAATGTAACAATCTAAGGCAACGAAAATACAACAATACTTATTTTCACATGACTGTACACATAAATCATACTCATTGATATTAAATTCCATTTCTGCCAATATGTTTCTAAAATGCTCAACATCTCCTCTTACGACGGTTCATTTGATATCTCACAAAAGGCTATTCCTCATTTTTTTGCAAATGTCCAGCAACACATGTCAATTCTTGCTTGTTACATGCATACAGTCAAAAATAAACTTCCGTCTTCACAGGAAACAACTTGGTTAGGCTTAGGCAACAAAACCATTTAGATAGGTTTAGGAAAAGCTTGTGGTTTGGATTCAAATAACTACGCTCAAAGTCCTTGGTTAGGTTTAGTGAAAGTTCAGATTTAGGTTAAAATAACTACAAAACTTGGTGTTACATAAATATGGAAGTTAGCTTACAAATAAGTCAACATTTGTGTTTAGATAAATAGGGAAGTAACGTAACTAAAGTATAGAAGTTATGGTTTCACACAGCATAGCCAACAGTCAGTTAGCATAGCTTAGCATAAAGCCTGGAAACTGAGGGAAACAGCTTGCCTGACTTTGTCAAGCGGCATTTAAAGCTTACGAATAAACACATATCATAACAACATAATTGTTTTTAGATGTGATACACAGACTGTGTGAGCCAAGCTAGCAATTACCTCCTGTTTCCTGTCTTTATGCTAAGCTAAGTTAGCCTCCTGGCAGTAACTTAATATTTAGCAAATATACATTATTAGTTTAAAAGTATTTTCTTTTATATATATATTTGGTGGTTTTATGATGTGTTACTGGTTTACAGATACATAATACAAGGGATATTTCTGAATTCCGTGCTGTTGGATAAATATAGCTGTTTTTAACAGCTCTCCCACATATGATTGGTGAGCTCATAACAGACGCACAGAGCATCCAGAGCGGCGTGATCACGTTATGATTAATTCTTACACTGAATCACCAGTTGGTGGTGTAAATGTCATCATCAAATAATGAGCAAGACGGGAAATGACTCTCCAGCGGGGGAAACCTGCACATTTAAAGGCTGCAGTGCCACAAATGTGGATGCAGAAGCCTCAAAGTGGACGCCAACTGATATATCATCTCTGCTGTGAGCTTCTATTCAGCAAAAAACACATTAGACAGCAGTCTCGGCCTTAATTGTCGTCTCCAGCTAGATTGCACCTCTCGGACCCCACAGCGATATCATCAATATCCCTCCTCAAGTCTTTTATATTGCAGTTTCACTTGACAATGTTCCTGCCTGTCTAATAACGATGCTTGAAGTAGCTTTCAACACACCCAAAGCCATATTATTTCTCTTTCCTCTTGCCTTTTCTCATTTTTGCCCCTTCTTATTTTTCCCTTAGTTTTTCACTTCTACCTCCTTATCGTCTCGTCTCTCTGCTATCTCATCTTCCTCCTGTCCTTCCCTTCTTATCTACCCTTGCTCACTCTCTTTTCATCCTCCTTTTTCCTCTCCTGTCTTTTGGCAGCTTTCATATTGACAGCGGGGAGACACAATTTGCACAATTATGTGAGACCCTACTTTCCAAACTGACCTTATTGGCATTGCAATGTTCCTGTACATCACTGCTGGCAATAGATGAGGACACATACCGTGGCAGGTTGGTCTGTCTCATAATTACACCTTGAAAATGTAGCTGGAATGCACACACAGACATTTTTCACTGAATTGGTCTTTTCCAAAGGACCGAAAAGATGAACTCAGTCAATTTTCAGCCACTCCAAATAAGACAATGTGGGGTTTGTGGAGAGTATAAATAAAGTTTACAGAAGAAAGATGGTTGCTCTGTGAAGTTGTCCCTTCATGCAGCCGATTATACTTCTAATGCGGCAAACATTTCTCAGAGTGCTTTGGAGGCATAAAACTGCATATTTTATCCAGATTTGGAGGATGGTATTGTTTTTTTGGGGCACCAGGGAGCATGTTGACTCTTTGGGGAGGAAATTTTAGGCTTGTCTTTATAGAAACTCTCGTAAATAGTTTTAGGAAGCTTAAATGTATGTCTCGGTGTACCACAGAGTCCATAAAAATACATTAAAACTGCACATGTACATCCTCTGATTGAACCCCCATGCATGATAAACAAACCAAAACTACTACTACTAAGGGAACTGTGCTTTTAGGCCTTTATCTTTGCTTCAAAACAGACCAGCTTCTGATGAGAGCTTGATGAAGATTGATGTAAAAGAGGAAGTTTTGTATTGTACAGTCTTCTTTGCAGCCTCTGTCTCCAGCTGAGACCCGAGAGTAGTTTAATAGCAGCCCAAGTGAAAAACAACTTCAAATGCATGTGAATAAATAAGGACTCTGGCTTGTTTACTGGAGGGTATGCTGCTTCCTTAGGAGTACAGATATGCTAATTCAACCATAAACAGTAGTGTTATGAACTGGGACAGTATGTTGGGTTCTGAGTGGGCAGCGTACCTGGAGGAGCAGGTCCGAGGCGGGCTTGATCCGCTGCTGGAACAGAATACCCAGCGCCCGATTCTGCTGCTCAAGGTCAAAGACTCGAGTTCGCAGCTTCAGACACTCCTCTCTCAGATCCTGAGTGGAGAAGCAACACGGGGAACGTCAAAGAAAGTGCTCGCCTTCTGCATGTAACATTCAGATTTTGCATTTGTATGAGAGGTCTATTCAATAAACGTAATGAGAAACAAACCTTCTGGGTGAGAAGCGCCTGCACAACTTGATTGGCAACCTGAAACAAACAAAAAAAAGAAAGAAAAACAAGGCATTATTGATCTGGTATGACCCTTGCAGGGCTGTGCAGACCTTCTTTCCACTGCTAGCGCTGTGCTTCCTCAGCCAGTTCACACAAAAGATGAATTATTATGAGCTTACGTAGACACAATATATTACAGACCTAGTCAATGGCATAAATACGGACGTGCAACCAGTGCAGCTGCACAGGGGCCCAGAAGCTCTCAGGGCTCCTAACAAACGAGCATCTAACTGACTATCAAACATCGGATGTTCTCCGACGTAAGCACTTATTCTACGGTTATACTTTTTAACACACATTTCATATTGTGATATTTACTGGAAACGACATACTGAGTACAATACAGCCAACAGTGAAAAGGAAACTTTCAGCTCCCCGATGCTTTCAAAGCAAGCGACAGAATAAATAGAAACAGGGTGCTGAAAAAATAAGCAGCCAGTTAGGGCATTGTTTAGAAAAGGACCCGCTTCTTGAGCAGTGCTGTTGGTGACTTTGCTGAGCTTAAGGCCCGTAGGATGAACTTCTAATGGGTGACTACAGGTTTCTCTTCATTATTACGGAGCAGGATCAGGGATTTAAATCTGTAGCGATGAAATTACTGCAGCCTGTGTCTGTTATAACATCCAGCTGCTGAGTATATGTGGCGCTCTGGCTGCTGTCGGTGGTGCTGATCAAGATCTGGTTTGCAGGATGGGAGCTGCATGGTAAGCCTCTCCATGGTGGCCAAAGAATGCATATTGCTAAGAAGTGGCAATACAGTGTAAATTACAGTTACAAGTGCAATTATTATCTATTCTGTTGTCATAATTTTAATGTCTCTAACGAAATGTCCTGAGTTAAACAGTAAAAATAGCATAAACATGCATACTATTATAACTAGTAACTTATTTATTTACCTTGTTTGCAAGTGAGTGATGGACATAAATGGACTATTTTGAGAGCAATCTCACACTTTTTCATGTCAGGGACCTCAAAATGGAGTCAAATAGAGCCCAGACCATAGATGTAGAAGAGGCTGTGTCCTGTTCTGTGTTAGTAAATAGCGTACAACTATATTAATACTATAGCACTACTAGCTACTGGCCGATAGCCGGTTGTTTGGGAACAGAGATGTTAATACGTCCACCATGAAAAAGTGAAAACAATTGAGCCAGTTTGTCCATTATTACAGCTAGCAGGAAGCTGGCAGAGCCGGATATGTCGTGAGTGTGCAGGACGGTGAGGGCACATAGGTCTGATGCATTTTCATTATACTAAGGCAAATATTCATTTTACAACTTTTAGGACATAATGATTTAAAAGAGGACTATGTATGTGTTCTTACATTTAAACAAAGTCTCTTTATACATCCATGGCCACAGCCTCATTGCCGTTTTCATTCCAAAATGGCGGTAGTGCTACCACAGTGATATCTAGTGGGATTTGTTAAAAAAGCACTATTTTCGCCTCTGCTTCTATACTCTTTGGTTACGCTGTTGGACATAGTGTCTGCTGTGTGTGCATATCAATATCTTTTACACACACGTCTCTTACAGTGTTTAACCCTCACTTCCTAACGGTGGTTTCAACAGCACCAGGCTGATGTAGAAGCAGAGGCGTCTGGGCCTTTGGTCTCACACCAGCTCACTCTCAGACCACAACGCCGATGGAGAAGCAGCTCCGATTACTGCCCATTGATTGCTCATTAATACCGTGTGAAGCCACAACGGCTCTTCTGAGTGCACTCGCTCTTGTTTATTGAATGAAGTGAGATGGGAGTAAATATGGTGAAATGAGCCCTGCTCCTGGAACCGCAACTTACAGATCTGCTTTGAGCGATCAAACAAAACCCGGCTTAAAGGATTTGATCTCTGATTGCAGACATTGTCATGACTTTGACACAAGTAATTAAACTACAAATGAGTTTGCACACACACTGAAATATAGACAAGCAGCTGGTCTGACATAAAAAAATAATCATCCCTTCTGTTGCAGAGCAAACACTGGGCTCTCCACTGTTGTTCTGTGCAGTCGTTAGAGAGGCGCACACAGCCTCCATCATCAAAATAGCATCATTACCAAGCCCTCCTTCCACAAAAGTCAACCTCACAGTTGACAAGTAAACACAACAAAGCTGAGTTGAGCCATCTTAATGAGGGCAGGGGAGCAGAAAGGAGACGAGGACTGAAATCAGCCCAAATACAATCCATGGAAACTCTAATCATGACAAAATTCCTTCCCTCCGTTTCTTTTTTGTCACTCAATCTCCTTCCTCACCCTTTCCTCCCTCCACCCTCCAGGCAGATCGGCTCAGTCTGCTGAGCCGGTTGGTTCCAGGACAAATTGGGCGGCTTGTCCCTGCTGGACATACTTCCCTGTAGCAGCGCTCCCCGGCCGCCCTCCTGGAGAGATGCAGCAGGCAGGCACAGCCCAGAGCTGGCCTGCTTCATTCCCCTCATGTGGCTCCCTAAACAGCACTTATCAAGCCCTCACAAATAACCAGAGGGCACACAAGAGCCATTGTTACGTAAGGTGTTGCTTCAGCAACACCACACATCAGCTTAAGATTATTAAACAGCTAGACCACAAATAATAACAACAATAAGCTGTTTGACCATTGAATACAGGTATGATGGTGGTGCATTTATATACAGTTAATATTGTCAGCAATATAGTACAGAAAACATCCTCTCTGGCATTTCTGCTATCATCACACGAGCATCAACAACAGGCCTTCAAACATTAAAAAGCAGGAAAAGTAACAGTAATTCTTTATGATAATCATCATTAATAAATGGGAAATTGATAGTTAATTGAACTTCGTTAATAGTTATGTTACTGTTAACAAACTATGAAGTGCTAATTAATAATGTTTAGTAATTATTAGTAGGGCTGTTAGTCTATTAAAATATTTAATGGAGATTAATCGCAATTTAATTGCACATTTTTTATCTGTTCAAAATGTACCTTAAAGGGAGATTTAAGTATTTAATCCTCTTATCAACATGAGAGTGGACAAATATGTTGTTTTATGCAAATGTAGGTATATATTTATTATTGGAAATCAATTAACAACACAAAATAACGACAATTATTGACCAGAAACCCTCACAGGTTCTACATTTACTGTAGCATAAAAAATATGCTCAGATCATAACACGACAGTTGAAACCCAACAGTGTGTCAGAGTGCTGACTTGACTATGCAACTGCAAACTGCATGGGATTATCATAAAGTGTTCATGTCTGTAAAGGGCAGACTGGTGGGGACCCAGAGAACCCATTTACATTCACATATCTGGAGGTCAGAGGTCAAGGGACCCTTTTGAATATGGACATCCTCGCCAAAATTTAGCGTAAATTTGGAGCATTATTCAACCTCTTTCATGACAAGCTAGTATGACGCAGTTAGTACCAATAGATTCATTCAGTTTTCTAGTTTCATATGACACCAGCATCTTCACAAGAAACATGCTATCCTCTCTATTAAAGTGAGACATAAAAGATGTAAGAGCCTGAAAAATGGGACAGTGTTTTCTAAATGAATCGTTAATATCACCAGTTCACCTCTGCCTCCCTCGGGCTGTGTTTCCAGTAAATTGCCAACCTGTGGGAAACACAGTGCGCATCGCAGGACCTCATTAAAACCTTAATCCAAAGCTCAACACTACCGCTCACTCAGACTAACTCAACAAACATTTGTGCTGTCTTTCCAAGGTAAGTGAAACATCTGGCGAGTCATGCATCGTCCTTGAATGCGTCTTGATAAACAGCACTCACCTCATCGAGACAGCGCTCATACTGTTCCCTCTGGCTCTCGTTCTCCAAGGCCAAGGCTGAGTTCTTCTCCTGCAAAGAGCACACACATTCAAGGTCGACGCAGCTCAAACCTCGCTGGGACTTTGGTTACATGTGATGCAGCAAAACAACAGCGATGGAGACGGAAATAGCAATCAAGCACAGCTGCAGCTAACAGGAGAGTTGCTTCGTAAAAGGTCATATGTCAACGCCAGACCAGGATGGCCAATAAAACATTTATAAAGTACCACAGAGAGAAAGGTCAGGGGATGGAAGTTATGATGGTGAACTTTGGGCCAGCAGCTAGCCATTTGGAGTTTGGACCTAATAAGAATATCTCCTCCACTTGCCAAGCAATGAGGCGGCACCCTATTGATCTCTGGGAGTTTCCAATTTGTCAGTGGCAGGCAGCATATTAGGAGCTGTCAGCCAGCCTCGCTTCTCTCGCCCTCTGCCCTTTAGTAGGAGCTATCAATGCCTTGATGAAAACATGAAAATAATAATTACAACCCAACACATTGTCATGACGTCATCGAGGACGAAACACTGACTAATTAAAGCCTAAAGATATTGTGTGTCTTCTGTCTGTGAATTCCTATTTTTAGATGAGTTTAGAAAATCCTCATTATCTCATTCATCATAGAAAGTAGTAGAAAGTGGAAATACTAAAGTAATGTAGAAGCACCTCAAAGTTTTACTTAAGAACAGTACTTTTAAATGTACTTAGTTACTTTCCACCACTCTATTTTTTAATGCATTTCTGCTTCATTATGAGGGGGCTGTTATTCAACATGTGTCTTAGTCTCTAGTACTTCTATGTTCCCACTCTGAGCGAGCTCGACCTTGGGAGGTCACATCACTTTCTAATATATGCTGTCGGTCAGCAGTACACCTACGCAAGAGCTCCTGTTTTCTAACAGAAGTATGACGTCCTCTGACTCTCCAGGCCGTAGTTACAGGATGCAACATAAGTGGTATTACGTTACTTGAGCCCTGACATTAATGTTATTGCTGCATTCAATGACACAAAAGCCTTTAAAAGGTTGAAATGAGAATCCCAATGTCATCTGGATTTATTACTGGGTTTATTATTGTTCACCACAATGCATGTCGTAACATTTCCCTCTGTCATTGTCCTCTCAAAAACCTTGATGTAAACTGCTCTGCCTGTTAGCAAACAGCACACAGAATGACGCTTAAGTTAGTGAGGTGACATGGTTGTGAGGGATTATAGCTCTTTCTGCCGCTGTCAGGAGGCGGCACAATGCAACGCACGCTGATATGTGAGCAGTCAGCTCAGCAGCGAGCAAACAGATAAATGCAAAGAAATAAATATGTTTACTGTGATGGATTATGTCGCTGTGGTGGTTTTCAAGCTTGTGGAACTTGTTAGTACACTAAGCAAGAGTAAAGGGGACGGGAAGAAAGCCCTGATGTCTCCAACGCAGTTACAGGGATAGTTTGGGTGTTTTAGAGTCATATGTGTTAATTCTCCATATTCAGTGTATTACCTACAGTAGATGGTGTTTGGAGAAACAGGAGTACCAGCGCAGGAGCAAAAAAAAAAAAAATCAATATCCGGGGAACTGAAACCGTAATTCATACTCTCGTCCAACCACCGCGTGAGGATTGTACAGCGACTGCGTTACCTCACAGCTGCATGATTCACACATCTGTTGTTCAAACCGGCTGCATGTCTGCAGCGTTTCTGCTGCTGCTGCTGTTCTTTCTACAGTTTAACTTTCAAGTTGGCCATTTCATTTCATTATAAAGGTCATTTATATTCATTTTAGTCAGAGAAAGGTCAAGAAACATGTGGTAATAATCCACAATTAAAATCCTGTACTATACTCAATCATGGAGTCGTGCAAGTCACTGCATGTTCTACAACACTGTCCTGCACATATTTCAGAATAAAAGCCTTGTGTTTAAATAGGAAGTCCATGTCCGTGACATTTTCTACAGATGTCTAGACTTTGAAACTGTAGTAATGGTGCTGATATGATGTTATGATACAGTCAAACAATCACTTCCACTGTCGTTGCCGCTGTGAAACGCACGGCTTGAGTCAAAAATAGCCGAGACCTTGAATCTCTAGAAGAGACCCAGATGACATACAGCCCAGCGTCTCATGCAGGCGGTGTGGCTGCTCTAACCTGTTAACATGGCAAAAACAACAGGTACAACAGGTCTGGTCTGGCTCCGGCTTAACACAAACAGACTAACCGATCAACGCAGCGATAGACCAGCAACTCCTGTGTTCTGCTATGTGAACTTAATGTTTGTCAATGGAGTGGCAGCTTTGAAGAGAGTGTCCTACCACTTAGTATAGTACGTTTTCCTGCTCCTCGCCATCAGAAAGCCTTTTCTGAGTATACATAGAACCCCACTTCAAAAAAATCTAACCCAAACTAACCCTTTCAGTTATTTCTTAACTTAGGACAGACTAAGCAGGACAAGCTAGGACAAGATTGAGCAGTGAAAATACTCTAAATGTGTGTTGCCCCCGTCTACAGCAGTACATTGCTTTGCTCCCATGCAGGTACTATATATACTGACCACAATCTACTGTAGGTAATACACTGACTATGGATACGCACCTCATACAAACCCACACACCTAAGAAGAAGGAATCCATTAAAGTACTGAGACCAGGAAATAAACCTAGAAGCGTGTTAATAAATGATCCACTGTGGCCACATGGGTAATTTTAGCACTTATGTTCTCATCACTTAACAAGTGAGATGACCAACGGGCATTTCTCCCAAAGTCTGGGTGTTTCCATTTAAGCTCCAGTTATAGACCACAGTGCATGCCTGCCAACTTAATGAACAGCGTGGAGAAATACGAGCCGGGCAGTGCTTACTTAGTGTCGCTGGAGTTTATGCACAACGTGCGGCAGTGATGTATTGCCTCTGCTTCGTTCTCGCTGCTTTGAGCCGGGCGGTGCATCCATCACACCGCGCCGGCAGAACGGAATAAAAACGGGAAGATAACTTTTGATAAAGCTGGTTAAAATGTAATGTTTAGGTAATCCAATAGATCACCAGGACAGGTTGGCCATACTTCCTGCCAGCATCGGAAGATCTACAGCTGAGGAGCAACAGGCAATTACCTGCCACTTTGCTGTAATTAGGGTCTATTTACAATCAGGGAGGCTTTATTGTAATGTTGGATGCAAAAATTGTTGTTTTTACTATGTGTGTGCACTGAAAGAAGATATTTCAGGTAAAGGCTTTATGTCACACGGCGTCAGGAGCATCAAGAGGAGCCACTTAGGAAAGAGAAGGTAAGACTGGTGTCCTAATTTAATTAAGTCTGAGTCCTTTAATTGCTGAAGCAATCTGAGAGGATGTGTCCGGTGGCTTTGGTGGAGGAAAAAAAAAACAATCAATTGTGGATCACTGTTGCTCGGGGCTGGCGGCGGAGTGCAGCTCAAATCCCCAAGCGCAGAGGAAAACAAACCGGAGCTGGAGAAGAGCCCGAGGCCCCCGCGGCGACTCTCACAGGATGACTTTGCTCTCCAAACGAAGGAGAATTTGATGAGCTGTCATGCTTTCAGACACAACCGAGCAAGGACTCTGACAACTGGCAGACAGGCCGGACCACAAAGGATAGCCAGGGGTGGCTGGAAGCGGGGATGAAGAAGAGGAAGAAGAACAAAGAAGGTAGGTAGAGAGAAAGAAAAAGGAAGAAGGTGGTGGAGTAGTTACCTCCAGGGCCTTGAGCCGATCCAGCAGGGGTTTGGTTTTGTCTTTGTCCTCCTCTGCTTGGCTGGCGTCAGGACTGGCGCTCGGCGGCAGCTCCGTTTGAGTCGACGGCGGAGAGCCGTTCTCTTCGAGGCCATCGTACTGTTTCCGCACTTCCTCCGAGAGTTTGTCCTGACGCGCAGAAAACGACACGAGGTTAGAGGGAGAGAAGAGAGGGAAATCTGGCAAGTGGAAACCTGAGCAGATGGGAAGAAAGCATTCAGACGTGAGGTATGACAAATATTTCAGGGCAGGATGCAAAAACGGGTAAGGAGCCGTGAAAGGCACAAAATCAGAGGGAAGGAGAGAAGAAAGGGGAGAGGATCAGATGGGCAGACGGGACAACAGGGAGGCAGCTCCGACAACAGAGCTCCAAAACATCCCCTGATCCCTAATCATGTTTCACTGGTTTTCCAAAGAGTGGCAGTGACCTTGAGGGCTCTCGTCTCGTCTGTATGACGGGGATCCGTCTCTCTCAGTCTCTCTGCCAGCTATCTTTTCCTCGTGTTTTTTTTTTGTTTTGTTTTGTTTTCTTTCTGGCATCTGCAATAATTAACTATTCGTAATAATTAGCCACTAATTAGGCGCTAGATCTGGCTAGCACCAAACTGCAAAAACACAGAGATTATTCAGATATTTTCAAGGAATCTTTGGAGCAAGTATGAACACTAAATATTTATTTGCCATTCCCATATGTAGTAAAAATAATAATTTGGTCATTGCAATAGCATCTTCTGGTTTTCTTTTTTAATATACTTTATTGTGTCAGTACATGTTATTGATATATTTCCTTTCTTTACATCTTGACACCTTGAATTTGTATCATTATTTCATCTTTCACTTGAACAAACTGCAATGTTTCAGTCCATTTCTATTACAGTTTCATGTATATTATTTCAAACATCTTCCAGTGTTTAATTAGGGCTGTCAGAGTTAATAATGACGATTATTCATTTTAACGGCACTAATTTCTTTAACGTATTAACACAACTTGTGATTTTTAGGTGGTAGCAGCTCAGTTTTAAAGCTAGAGTGAAGATACTGGTATCATATGAAACTAGTAAACCTAAAGAATCTGTTGGTACCAACCAGGTCATACTAGCTTGTTATGAAGGAGGGTAAATAATGCTCCATACTTGCACTAAATTTTGGTGAGGTACCTGGCAATTTTGGTGTGTACCAAATGTGCATTCGTCTTAGTCTTAAGATGAAAATGCTTATTAGTTGTCACATTTTAGCCATTTTCATCCTTCTCTCCATCAAAAACGTTGAAAATCATTTTAGTCAAAATCAGGGCTGCCAAAGTAAATTTTGGTGAGGAAAAAATCCAAGTCCATTTTCAAAGGGGTCTCTGACCTTCTGATGTGTGAATGTAAATGGGTTCTGTGGGTACCCACCAGTCTCCCCTTTACAGACATGCCCACTTTATGATAAAAGAGGAATAATTTTGATTTTGTTTTAGATTTTATATGTTTAGCTATGTTTTAGGGATGTTTACCGAGAGCATTTTTTTCTAAATCTCTCAGTAATGAAGAAGAAAAAGCTTAAAAAGATGAGAGAAAACTCTGAAGGACAGGATCTAAATTAAACAACTTTAACATGTCCTGTGAATGAAGTATGGTATCTTTTCTTGAAATGAGTTTTTCAGCTGATAGGGTGTGATATATCACCGTACACACACGCTCCCTGCCTCATTCCTAGTTGACAGATGATTGTCAAACCTGAAGATGGTTAATGTGCCGGACAGAGCTGAGGTTAGCAGCACTAATGGATGGCAGCAGCTCCTCTGTTGCTATAAGATACTTCTCTCTCCTAATACAAAGTGGAAATCATGTCCTTCACAGCTCTTTGTTTCCAGCTTGATCCAATCTCCTCTAAACATATATTAGGTTTTCAATCTTGCTTGATTCCATCAGACAATCTAGTTCAGGGCAATTCTTTAAGTTTGCTTTTGTTTGCTTGTGAAGTGCGCATAGCTTTGAGAGGCTGCTCATCAGGCGGCCTTAAAGGGCTCGGTAATAATCTCCGCAGAGAGAGCGTGGAGAGGGAGAGGGGAGGAAACCCTGTCCCTCATGCTGCCCTTTCAAGTTATTGAGTTTGTCTGCTGAACACACAGAATACAGCAGCAGTCGGAGCATACGGCTGCTGGGAATACCATCATAATAACCCTCCACGTTTGCTCTCATCGACTGCTCAACATGACAGCAAAGTATGTCTACATGTAGTAAATGCTTCACACCGCTGACTGTGTTGACATGCACACTAATATTCATATTCATGTAAACATCATATTTGGATATAATGAATTAAGCCTTATTCTGACGTATCATATGCTGATATTATTCACATTTTAGGAGCATTCATTGGACATGTATACATGCATCACATCTGGGATTTTTACATCAGTTTACCACACACGGCCTCTTGCCTGTTTGCAGCTGTACACAACAACTAGCTGGCAGTTTGTAGAGATGCATGCCCAAAAGAAAAGAAGGAGAAACACACCTACTTTTAAACATTATGAAAGACGTGGCTATCAGCAGGTTTTTGGATATGTGCAAATATCACAACGCTGACCTTTTCAAGAAGGTGGCTGAAGGAATGAAAGAGGGAGGCTGTGTTCACCGCCGGTTACGTTAATCAGAGTATGCACAGCTACATTTAAACGGGAATATTAGTGGAATATTAAAGGAATATTGTCTTTTTCAGACTTTGAGCAAAAACTGGAATATTTCGTGCATGTAAACATTGTCAGTGTGTAAAATAATCTCTTTAAATAACTATATCTGAGAAAAAATAGCTTCTTTACCTTCTTTGTGGACTTGTAAAAAATCGACACTAGAAGACACTGAAGCACTGAACATTAAGTTCAGATGATGCTGATGGTAATATCTTTGCTTCTGGAGGAATATGGTCATAAAGCAACATCTGACATTACTATCCATACAGAGCCATGCAGCTTGCAGTTAATATTATAGCAACAGTTAACTATTAAAGGGCACTTTCAGAACTAAACTTACATTTTGAGCAGCTCACAGATTGTAAAGCACCCTGAGGTATTGATTTGTGATACTGGGCTATAAAAATAAGACTGACTTTACTTGACATGACAATCGGGATAACATTAAAAAATCTATTTCCAATTATATTCTTATTCCATTTCATTAGATTATTATAGATTAAGATTTAGATAGATGAATCAGGAATAGCTCCTCAACCATGAGGTTTAGATGCATATATTTGGTCTCATTTGAATGGCAAGAAGCTAAAGAATATGAATAAATTAAAAGTAAAATTTCTAAAAGCATAGTTTAGTATTATTATGAGGAAATTTTCGCAGATGTTTTGATCACAACTTTATTTTGTATTTACAAATTTTATTTCCGTCTGACTTAAATGTTAACATACGTTGTGATAAGACATAATGTGGACAACATTTAGTTGGTTTGCAGATTCTGAAAGCTAGAGGTTTTCAAAACGGTATGACATTCATTTGACCTATAAATAGACCGTCTTTCATCGCAACTTTTCTCCAACAGGATATAACCTGTTTCAGCCCAGTACCAGGTCTGTCAAGGTTACCAAGAAAATAGTTACAGTGAGGATTCAGACATGGGTAAATACAAAAGCACTGCAGAAAACTTTCTTATGTTTACTATAATGCTGAATTTGTTGGGGTTGAACCCAGAGTTGAAAATATTTACTGTACGCCTCCACACACCTCTTCATATTCCACTTCCTATCACCTTCGTCATTCTGCTGCCCCTCAACATAATCTGTTTGTGGTGGCGAAGGATTACTCTGTGTGCACATTATTTGCATACTGACACACTGGATTCATGTCACATAATATTTCCAACTATGCATATTTTCATTACAGAGCTTTTGTACCTCAGGACAATTTACAGCACATCAGCCTTTTATCACGGCTGTTAATCCCATGTTTCACCAGCCTGACATTTCATCTTTTATTTTATTCTGCTTTTTTTATTTGTACTCATCATTCAAAGATTCTCTGGATCTATTCTCATCTTTTATTCACAGTGATGAACGCATGTCGTCATTTATAAAGACACTCTTTTAATTGCATGCTTGCTGAGCTCGTGATGCCCTTTACTCCTGTTCCCTGGAGGCATGTTATTGCTGGATGTTAAAGACAATAATGTGGCCGCTGCTTTTATGGACACTATCATCTGCTTCATGTGTCATAAAAGAAAGATTTATGTGGTGCTGGATAAATACTTAAAGAGGTGTCTATAAATGAATGCATCACACATAGCTGGAAGAGTGAGTGAATAACACAAAGATGATAAACAGACTAAGGCAAAAGCATTTCAGCGCTGCAACACCGTCAAGCTCCAAATTGTGAAGTGTGACCCCAAAGGTGACCCTGTGCTTCAGAAATTTGTGGTATTCTTTCTGCCTCTCTGCTCAGTCCCAGCGGCTGTTTCTCTTATGTAACGAGGTCGGCGATGAGCGCCCTCACCTTGGCTCAGTTGAGTTTTATTCAACACTGTCTGAGCTGACGAGTACGAAGAGTGAGATACAAACAAAGACACCTACTAAATGATAACTGGTATATCAGTGAGTAAACAGAGAATGTGACCATATACCATCAGTGAATCCTGATACCTGAACTTGCATATTGGCAACAGGCCGGTCTCATGCACCTACATAAAGCAATACACTAATCTGTTTATGTCAAATCAAATCAATTTGTGTGTAATCTATGTAACCATGAACCAGGAAGTATAAAGAGCGGCAAACGCTGCATATGGAGGAGGTCGGGGTGTATGAGTGGGTCCAAAAACACCCGATTTTCACCCAGGAGACCGCTATTTGTGTCCCATCTAAAACCACAAGTCAATGTTGATTTATTTTTCACTAATACAATCTTTTCAAAGTAGTTTTGTTGGCTAAACCTAACCAAGTCATTTCCTGTGAAGACAGAAGTTTATTCTGAAAAAACTGCATGAATATAATTAGCAGAAATTGACATGTGTTGCTGGACATTAGTAGGAAAACTCACAAAAAGTGAGGAACAACTTTTCAAAAGATATCATACGAACTGTTTCCTGATGACATGTTGTATATTATATTTTAACGGCTGTATATTGTGTGGCCTGGCTGAGGTTTAACTCTTTGTAAAACATGAACGAATACATCCAGAGAATGAATGATGTAGAACTTTCTTTAATTATCTAGTTTGACCTATTTTCCAGTATAAAATATGCAAGCTCTGGCTAATGTTACACTCTCCACTAGCACCTGCCAGATCGGTATTGTGCATGTGCAAGAGAAAGAAGCGAGATGGCTCAGGCTCATGTCCAGAAGGCAGAGTAACTTGAAAAACTATGAAAACTCTTGCAAGACTCATTGCCTGATGACCTTTATTAACCTTACCTATTCAAGGTCAACGCCTAATCTTGACCATCTTCCAAGAGTTTTGCAATTTACCTTCTAGACACAACCATGGCTCACTTGTTAGTTACTTCCGTCATCAGTTTTGGACGCAGCAGTCATTTTTTTATGGAGCTGATGGTGCAAGTAGCTAATGAGCGAGCCGTCTTGCTTTTTTTCTGTGTGTAACATGTTGTTGTTGCTGTGTAGCGTAAATGAGCTGATAAATCAGTGCATACTTGCTCGCTGTATCGGCGACATTTACGATACTAGTCTTAATCTTGGAACAACTCTACTCTTAGTTAATGTAGTTTACCTTGTAGGCCTTCATGATGTCCACTGTGTCCACAGCAGTCTGCTCCACAACACCCTGATTCTGCAGCAGCGACCGCACCGTCTCTTCCATCCTGCACACAACACACACAGCATTGCATTAAGTTAAAGAGAAACAATCTAATAATTTGAACGACTTGTTGGTTTCATACAAGACTTCAGATAATAAAACAAAAGCTGTGGATTTATCCCAACTAAGGGGGACATTGTTTCATGTTGTTGAGGAAGCCAAAGCTCCTCAGGCACATTGCTCTGAGGTGTCAGAGTGATACCAAGGTCAAATGTGCCTTGTTTTTAATCTCAACTGCAGAACAGCCTGCCCGAGCTTCTCAGGGTTATATTGGGTTAAAACGTCTGAAATGATCACCAGCTGCAGTGAAGTGAAGGCTTCACTATAAACATCTAAAACAGCATCTATTTTCAAGCTGTTTTACAATTTTATGAGATGTTTGTTGTTTGAAATGGATCATTGCATTCTCCAATTATGATTTTTTTTGCATAAGTATGCACACAGAAACACACAAGGCGATAATGAAACGAGAATGGGACTGAATCAGTGCCAGAGACACAAGATGGATGATGGTATTTTTTTTTTTTTTTTCTGGACTGAATCCCAACTTCTGCTCAGCGCACTATGCTGAAGAACACATTGTCCAAATGACTATATTGAGAACAAAATGTGCAAACACAGTACTTACTGAATTATTGTGTGTGAATTTCTAGGTGTGTGTGTGTGTGTGTGTGTGTGTGTGTGTGTGTGTGATCTGCTGATGGCTTGAATCAAGTGCAATCACAACAGCAGCAAACACCTAGCGAGTGACCTTGACCTTCAAGTCCTGCTCTGCTCAAAAACAATCTGAGCTTCTATTTTGTGGCGCCAACACTGCGAGCTGCATGCAAAACAGGTGGCAAACATTGCGTGTGAAAACTGCCTATTTCCATCTGAATAAGAGCCACATGCCATCTTTATCCCAGGAGCTGTAGGGTGAACTTTAACCCCACGTGTTCATTTTCTGCTTCTGTAAGACGACCACAGCAGCAGACAAGCTACAGGAGATGATCTTGGACCCTGCTGGGACCATGTAAATATAAATGATCAGATAAAAGTGACATTCAGGAGCACCGGTGGACGGGAGTGACAGCCAGGCATTGTTAGACAGGAGTATCTTCACAAAAGAACGGTGTTCACGGACGTAATCAGGTGGGAATCATCTGAATTTCATGCCTCTGTCTTCTTTTACTGGTTTGAGTCACAGTGAAGTTAAACAAAATAAAGGAAAGGCTTAGGTATGTCACAATGGGCAATCACGGTTGAAAAATGCTAATTGTTAGAGATGGGATTCACCCAGTTTGTCACATATCATTCGCATTAGCAAGAACAATTGCTCTCCAGTCCCCAAACCCATGACTTTAGTGCTCAGCAGTGTGACAGGAGGCCTTATGCTACTTATAAAACCATGCAAAAGAGAGTTCAACCCACTTCTGCAAGTTCTCTACACATTTAAACATTTGCATTTGTCCAAAAAAAGAAGAATGAAATTCATAAACTCCACGCGTGGACTACAGGGACAGGGGTTTACGTTAACAGGGTGTGCTACTCCAGGTCTGAATAGTGAAGCTAATGCGGAAGTGACTTAAACCTGCCTTCTCTCTAACAGCCGGCAAGGGGAGACTCCTCTGGTTGCAAGAAGTCAGATTGTATAGAAGTCTGATTTATTACCTCAGTAAACATTGTAAACATGAGTTTATGGTCTCAATTTCACTAGTTGTTATAGTTTTGTTTCAAGTCTTCCTCAATACAGCATGATGTTCATTTAGTAAATTATGGTTCCAATTAGAGGATGCTTTAGGGCGGAGCTACATTGTGATTGACAGGTCATTACCATGTCACTTCACTTCTCACAAGATGGCGATGGCCAAAAACCAAGATTTTGTGCTGAGAGTTAGATGACAAAATCGATACCTCTTTTCGTGTCTGCCCGTTAACTATGTTGTGCCTCCAGTATGTAGCCATTAGCTGATTAACTTATCTTAGCATAAAGCTAGAAACAGGTAGTATGGCTCTGTCCAACGGTAACAAAATCGACCTACCAACACATCTAAAGCTCACTAATTAACACATTATGTCATGTCTTTTGTTCTTACTTTCGTATTTATATTTAGTATATTACTTAAATTTCCATGATGCATGAAGAGGGAAGCAGATGGGAATTTTATTAATATTATACCATGAATACTACAAGTATTGCTGGGATGTTGAGCTTTAAGCTTCAACCTTTTTCTAAGCTTTAACACCTTTTTTAGTGTCTGAATGAAATCATTTGATGATAGTATGCATATGTTTTATATACTGTGTGTTTATATAGTAATTTCCTCGTAGCTTCGCAGTGATCAGCCCTGGTTGATGTGTGACAGCGAGTGAGAACGAACACAGGCGAGCAGGGCAGGGGAGGATGGCGCTAGCCACACCATCTGTCCAGGCTGAGCCATAAAGCCGGCTGTAATCAGGCTGCTAGCTGCTGACTGAACAGTCGAGGAGGCAGGCAGGCAGAGCTGGTGGCAGATTGCTCCAGTTCCTGCTTTAAATGCCGCCCTTAATCAGCACAACCTATAGAGCAAAGAGGACGTGACACGGACGGCTTTAAAGTCCGGAGACGCTGACACCGGGTCAAGGACTAGCCTGCAGGCATGATCAGCATGGCAAGCAGAGGTAGCTCTAGGACTGAGGGAATCGGGCAGGTGACCACCTACAGATATAGTCACAGTTTGAGCCTCCGGTGTATTATGATAACATTCAGGTCACAGAGGTGAGCATCTGTTTTTCTGAAAGATAAATCCCTAGCCACCTTTCAGAAACTCAGAAGGTTGTTTCCTCTGGTTTGAAGGTATTTCCAGAGACATCTCTGTCTAAATATTTGCACTTTCTGCACAATAAAACAATAAAAAGAAAATTTTTAACCCATTTCCCAAATTCCTCATCTATCTGTGTTCTTTAGTGATGTAGGTTACCACAGTAAGCTAATCAATAAGGTTATGCATACTAATGCGAGCACTAGCCGAGTCAATGTTAGCTGTGTAAAGTTTGGAAGAAACTGAAAAGGTCAGATTGGATTTTATGAAGTGGGTTGGATGTACATGCCAGTGTAAAATTACTGTTTTGTGAATGGAGTCTGGTGGCTTTGAAGACAGCGATATAACAGCGTCAGTTTCCCGTCAGAAATGGCTGTCTGACGGCGAGGAACAACAGCTGGATGGGAGCAGCAGAAAACGTATTTAGCCACCTAAAAAAATGCCATATATGCCACTGCTTTACCTCGCCGTCAGACAGCCCTTTCTGATGGTGAACTGAAGCCGCAATATCCTTCTCTTCAAAACCACCAGACTCCATTCACAAAAACAGTAATTTTACCTCGCTGGTCTACCATGGCCTCAGTCGGTTAGATTGTTGTGACTTTCAGTACTCCTGACTGCTTCTCCAAACTGGCAGCATGCCGACTGTGATCTAAGTTACACTGACAATAAGGACGTATACGCATATACATCATGCAGAGTCATCATGCAGAAACCTTCGTCAGGTCACGTAGGAAAACATTTTTAGCAGGGCTTTGGAAAATAGCATTTTGACACTAAAACAAACATATTTCATCCAAAATATGAATGGATTTAAATACATACAGAACACCACTGGGAAGCTACAGAATGTCCTCCTGTTAACTGTTTAGTTGATTTGGTCCACTAAAAATTAGCAACAAGCTGCCAGTTGAATAAATGTCAAATACATGCATGGTAAATAGGTAAATGTGAAAATTAAATCTGAAATGAGAAATAGCAGAAATATCATTAGGCGAGCCAACAGATGGAGTTGAAATTATTCTAATGCGGTACGAATAAAAATGTGCCAAATAAGCAAGGGAGGCAAATGTAAAATTAAATGAATGATATCAGCACACGCACAACTATACCTGCATAACTTCTCAGCATGACCTGAGTGACTTTTAAACTACAGAGTGGCGTACTTTGATGCCTCGGCCTGCCTGCTTCCTCATGGAAGAAGAAAGGTCTGGATGTGGTGCTTCTGTGACGTTGTGGCACACCTGAAAGAGACCCTTTGTGGTTGAAGACAGACCCACGGAGCTGCCACGCTCTCCGTACCGCTTCCATTTCAAAGTCACTTAAAGCACAGATGTGTGGCGTCTCGCTGGACAGACTTTGCAGCTTTTGACAGCAGGGAGCGACTTTGAAGTTTAGCGGTGGCGCTGAGAGACTGGAAATACTTAATGTGCACAGAAAGACTGGGGAGATTTATTCTATTCTGGGCAAAAAAACAAAGAAAGAACTGTCTATTTTCATACCTATAGCTAAATATAATGTTTGTTGCTCTGCAGTGAAGCTTGAGCTAGTCATCATCTCATTTTCTCTGGCAACTCATGCAGTGCAGCAACACAATTACCTCCCAGTAATCATGTTGCACTGATTACTAACACCAACAAACCGTTCATAACACCATTATTCACCTCTTTTCAATCATAGAGACAGATAATTATGAAGTGGCTCCAAAAGCATCAAAAAGCACATTTAAATAATGAAATCTGAGCAGTAAATTTAGCTAAGAACAGAAGTGTCCAGCAAAATATCCCATAAAATAAACAGTGTAATTTGTCATTACTGTAAATTCAGCCTCTTAAAATCCATTTATATGTAGACTATATGAGACTGCTAAATGTTTGTGATGGATGGACTATAACTCTTAGATGACAGAGCATCACTTTACATAAAAAACTTGCTCGCTGTGATGGCGTGATTAATCTTAAAGTGCTCGCCAATGACCTATTGAAAGCATCATTCACATGAAGGAGAGTGGGAAGGAAGGACGAATGTTTTTAAGGGACGCATGTGAAGGCGAAAGCAAATTCTGACTTCTGTGACCCTCATGTTGCACACGCTGAATTTCAAACATTCGTCAGCAGTCCAGGAAACACAATTAAGGTTCCAATCAATTTTCAGCCTGCAGGCCTGATGATCTTCAGGCCAACGCACCCCTCCTGCACACACACATTACGTCTACAGCTTCAATGTGACAGCGAACAAAGTGATGCATCATCAGGACACAGCGGGACAATTAGAGGTGAAATGGTGTGTGTCTACTGGTTGACAAACCTGCAGTTGAGATACGAAAAACTTCCTCTTTACCGTTTAGCTGTCAAAAGCCACAATGACATCAAGACTTCAAACGATGCAGCGTTTTATTCAAAACTATTTCAGTGGCTTTACACAGCTCCGACGACAACGACAAATTCCCTCACAGACCTGAAAATGATCAAAGGACTCCAAACCTCTCTCAAAAGCTGACAACCTTTGCTCAAAACTTACCCCATCTTGAGTTTCTCCCCATTTTTAGCTCCACCGTTTCTCCGGAAAAAAGTCAGAAACACAGCGCAGACGTCCCTGAGCTCCATATGCAGAGGCATCTGAATGCACAACCAGCACTCTGCTCTATAAAGCGACCCAGACACTATTGCTGAAATGTGGGTCTCGAGGCTAAAATAGGCCATGCAGTCATCATATAAGCCTGAGTGCTTTTCGCTCAATCGACAGACAGCGTGGTGTGTCCCGTGGCCGGGTTATACCGAGTCAGCCTGACAGCAGATCTCCTGTTCTCATTTTCTACTTGCCGTGTCTCCAGTGTGTCATTATCCGACACTGGCACTGTGCAAAGACAGTGATCTGGCAGGCAAAGACTTTCCCATATGTCCCACGCTAAGCCCTCTCCAAAGGAGAAGGGCCCCTGCTGGGAGGCAAGCAGGCCGGTAGTCTTGGATCAGACAGGAATCAGGGATGGATGAAGTACGACTAAGGGCAGGGATCCCCCTGTTTTGTCAGCCAGTGCATGCACGTGTGGTTCTTCATTGGCAATTAAGAAGCTTTGGCTTCACTAAAATCAACACTTTCCATGCAAGAACATGAAGACTCCATGCCAGGACACACGGAGATCTCTGTGAGCGCCGTTCTCAGCGATCTTCTCTCCAAACTTGCCACTTTTCATTAACGTTTTTAGATGCTCACTTGTTTATTTTAGTCGCTGCTCTCCTGCCAATGACTGCCTGCGTCTTTGCATGTTTCACAGATCTGACCAAGCTGGAGTTGCTGATCTCCCCCCTGCTATGGTTGGATATCTGTGCTGCCAGCATTCCTTGGCAGCAGCATATTAGCTCTCTATTCTGAATTCATTGCACTCTCTGTTTTTTCCTTTATCACAGAAAACTCAAGATAAAGATAACATCATAAAATCCACATGCTTCAGCCACAGAAAAGTACAATGCAAGTTTTAACATGGAAGCAAAACCTCTTAACATTTCACCTTAACAAGAGAGAAGCTGCCGAATGCTGCAAAAGAAGCAGAGATCAGTGGAGATGCTTCTCCGTCCAGCTCTGGTCACACTCTCACTTTATCAGCGCTGTCAGCTGCTCGGGTTGGCCGAGACCCTCTAATCAGATTTGACCAGTGAACAATTGGAAAATCCTTAAGCTGCTGAGATGATAGGGAGAACAATCACCTGGTTGTGCAGCTGAATCAAGGCCACCGGGGGCCCTCGCGTGACTGCTGCATCGACGTGCTACAATCGCCTTATCTGACCTACGAAACTGTCCGTTTTGGCACAAGAATATCCCATTCTTCTTCTCAGACTCCTTTCCAGCAAATCACTTATGTACGCCCACCGGATGATTGCCTGGCTTAACCCAATGCTAAGCCACTCTTATCCTCTTAGAGCTGTTTTGCAGAAAACATGCAAGGAGACCCTTTCTTCTTCTACGGTACGTGACCTAAATGAAGAGAAAGACGCTTTTGGTGAAGGGTTTGGTCCAGTTTGGAGCCTCGAGGACAGTTCAGAGCTGTGAAAGTCATGCACATCAGTCATGCATGTCACAGTGGGGTAACATTACAAAGGTCCGCGCCCTCATGACCGCTGACTCTCACCAGAGACCTTTCACCTTATCAACAAGGCACACATGCCACAGAAAAAGAGATCAAGAGGCCAAAGTGTTTAGTATTCCCTGACAGTCATATTTCACTCCAATACTTCATGACCAACTGCTGTGAGAAAGAGATTTTCTGGGGTTGTTTTTCTTGCAAAGGATGCTCATTTAACATAATAATGTATCAGCAAAATACACTTATAATTACGGCTGTCTTCAACCAAAGAAACTCTTTGTCAACTAATTGATTAGCTGATTTAATCAAAAGATTTTCTCCACAAAGAATAACACAGAAGCACCACTTTAAATCTTGTGTTTATCAGAGATAAATACAGGTTTATTTACCTTTTTTATCCAAAAAAGTTTCTAATTGCAAATTTAAAAATGCACTGAAACAGGAAAGTCTTAAAATGTGCAGTGGCGCCTGGGTGCCATTGAGGACTAGTGTGTAGAGAGTAAATTAAAAGAGACATATGGAGATTTAGGTTCTTCCTCTTTCATCCCTCCAGCAGTCCCACTACATTTGGAAGGATTTAGAGTGCAAATTCATGATGGCCATGCCACATGTTCACCTCTCGCCAGAGGAAGCAGTTAGCAATGAGGAAGCCATTGGTCCTCGAGAGCATCTCGCTTGTCTCCCCGATGGGTTACTTCCAGGCATGTGTGATCCACATGTGAGATGGAGACGGAGACCGAGGAAGACATCCCATTGGGAAGCCTTAGTCACTGTGACAGCATGGAGTCCATTACTAACACAGGAAGCTGAGGATGGAGCACAGGCGGCTGATAGATAAAACCTCATGTCAAGCTGTATGTAGAGCTGAAATGATTAGTTTATTAAGGGCACTTTCACAAGCTATAGTCTGAATCAGAGAGAAACTGATGCTGTTGCTTCATTTTCTATTTTGCCTGGTTCAGTTTCACAGTGCACAAATTAAAGCAGACCAAATAAAAAAGATAAATTGACTGAGGGGCGAGTATGAAGGAGCAAATTTATCTTTTATGTCTCCAGAGCTGCCACTACTATGCAGGGAATCACAGACTTTTAAATAAATCATGAATCTATCTCTAACGACCTCATAAACGTCATTATTTTTGTGTATTTATCATATTCTGTGTGTTCTCTTCAGCCCAGATGTGAAGCAAACATCAGGTCAGTCCTCTCCCGCTCATGTTTACCTGCGTCCACCTCAATAAATGCCCGAACAGGGGATCTGTGTTTTGGTTCCCCTGGAAACAGTCTGAGAAGACCTCTTACGAGCGGTTTTGAACTGGTTATTGTGGTCCAAACGAGAGTGTGAGTACTGCGTTCACATCTGCCGAACAAACTGCACCACAGTTCAATTAAAATGGACTAAACTGATTAATCGGTAAAGCAATTTTTAAGAAAAATGTGGCAAGAAATCACAAAGGTACAGTAGGGGGGTGAACTAACTGACCCTTCAAAGAAGTATGGAGCAGGTGGTTTCAGTTAAAATGTCCTTTTTGTTGTTTGTATGTAGAGCTAATATGATAATTTATCGTCTTTTGGTGGAATCGCATCATGATGAAATCATATATCAAGATGTCGTAAAACACATTAAAGTCTAAATTCATCATAGCAAGCACATATTAACTCACATTTCTCAGAAAATCAGATCATAGTCATTTGGTCTTAGTTGACATATTATTTCAGTTGATTTTTTATTCTTTCTTTCATGCTGAATGACTTATTTCCAACAAACTTATGAGTATATCTGATAAACACCAGATTTAAAGTGGTGCCTTTGTGTGATTCTTTGGAGGAGAAACTCAGTTTTGCAGATCTGCTGATTAAATCGACTGATCGACAAGTCGACAAAATCATATGAATGTTAGTCGACTAAGAGTTTCTTTAGTCGAGGACAGTCTTAGTTTTTGGTTAGATGCCTGTACTAAGGTCTGTAGTGAGCTCAGAGATGTTAACGTTTCCACGCAGGAATTTTGAAGCTTATGTGTCTTGAAAAAGATGGTTGCTAACAAGTGGCTAAATGAGACGACTACACATCATGATGCCGACTCGTCGTCCTTTACAGCCTTGTGTTTATACAAGCGTTCGTGCTGCTGTGGTGTAGTTCGTTTATAGCCCAACATTAGCTTTCTACTTCTGACGATTCATGCTTCAAAAATCTTAAAAGTGGAGCTCATTTGTGGAGATTATCTTGATGAACAAAACATTTGAATATGATAAATGTACATTTGTCACAGAGCTTATTTTCTGCAATAATCCAAAACCCAATGGAACACTCCCATTGGCTTTTTGTGACAACCAAATCTATACTGCAACCATGAGGTCATTTTGAATTACATGCTGTTTGGCTACAATCTGCGAGCACCAGCTTCACAGAGAACAGGCGAGCTATCATGATGTGAGGACGGATGCCCTACTTCCGCAATAGCTTGTAATCTGACCTCTTTCAGCGGGCGTATAAACATCATAACCAGCACGTTTAATCCAAGGCGGAAGTTAGTGTGTGTGTATACAAGTGTTTGTGATTGTCTGACATAGTTACAAGCGAGTAATGGGTCGCACTTTGACCCACAAACCCAGCACGGTGCTTAGTAAGTGAGCAGACTTTGTTCTCTTGTGGATAATTTAGCACAAGTGATAGAGTAGAACAACCTAAATTAAGTTCAATCAGATCTTGGAGTTTAAGAGAAGCTGAAATGGACCAATAAATCCTTTAAATATGAGGTGCTCCCAAAATAGTCCAGACACCTATTATCTATTTAACAGTCCCCATTGGGCAGGAGAAAGGAAGTAACTTCAAACGCCTGACCCCCCTCCTTCCCGTTAATGACCCCAGATGTGTTGTCTTAAACAGGGACCCGATTCATCCGGCTAAGCCGGCAAAAGCATGCAGGGGGGGCCATTTCACCAAATTAAAAGACTTGGTCCATTTTGGCGTGGCTGGATGATTAGAAGAGAGAGCATTGATCTGCAAATCAGAGCGCAATCACTCAGCTCGCCCTCCGGTCCAGCTGTGCAGCCGAGTCGCACGGTGGTAATGAGAGTAGCACATGAATGCATGCAGAAACTTTACTCTGCGGAGTGTGGAGGGATCTCAACTTGACCGTGACTGTCCAAACAACGAGTCCAGACTTGAAAAAAAAAAAAAAAAAAAAAACGCTGCCATTCTTGCCTGTTTACATCATCGGACGTACACACACATTCTCACACACACAGTACAAGCTGTAAATCTGCAGGCACCAGTCATCGTGTCATCTGTTGTTGTTAGTCTAGCCATAAGTCTCCAATATCCTGCCTCCTTCAAGACGGCGATGATTCAGAGTCAAGTGGACCGGGTCGGCTGCGAACCCCCTGGTTTTGCTGATGAGCGCATGTGTGTTCTGGGTGACAACGACTGCTGAGCACAATGGAGTCGAGGGGAATTTATTTCCATGGTTTACCATGAATGTCTTACAGAGAACAAAACAAGATAAATCCAAGCAGCACAAACGTCAAGATATCGAGCTTCTGTGTGAGCGGCAGCCAACAAAAGGCCTCCACTTTTTCCTTTCTACAAGTGTCTAATCTCCATAGGAGGCAGAGGAGAGACTACAATAAAGTCTTTAAGAGGATAAGTAAGCAAAACAGTGTTGTGAAGCCAAACAACTTGCCTTAAAAAGTTCTGTTCAGTACCTGGAAAATGCCTCCCTCATCTTCAGGGCATGTAGGGCCCCCAGCGGCCCCCATGTTCCTGTCTGCTCACCAGTCATCCTGTCTGAGTAGTAACACAGGAAGACAGACATCCAAATGCACTGGATGGATTATATTTCTACATAGACGTCATTTGTTGAAGGACAAGAAGACTCCCAGTCCCCATCTTCTTGCTCATATGGAGTCGTGGGACGTCCAGGGTGGGCTCCTGGCTTGTGGGCTGTTTGTGGGCTAATCCGCTGGGGGTTTAATGACGGCAGGTCCTGCTAGTGGTGGTGGTGAAGCCCTGGGGGGTTGACCCAAGTCAGGAGGGGCTGGGCATGTGACCACACCAGGCTAAAAGAGCTGGTTGGGGGGAGGGTGTGTGGCTCCGAGAAGCATGTGTGTGTTCACCTATATGTCTGGAGCTAAGTGGCCAGTCACTTCTTGAGGAATGCAGACTTTCTGATCTGAAAACAGCTTTTTAGGGGATGAAAGCAGAAAAAGAAAAGTTCCCATTTGGCCTCATGTTAAGGCCAAATTCCAATCCAATCCTACACTAATAGTCCTCGTGTAGTAGTAGAAAGTAGTAGTATAACAGCAGTGCTAATAGTCATGCTGAAAAATAGGATCTGTCATTAAGAAGTGACTATCTGATCTTTTCCTTTTTCTTGTACATATACCTGTTTGTTCACGTGTGATACCACAACTTTAACAAGCAAACAAACAGACAAACAAAAAAACAACAGAAAAGAACAGAAATAAATAAGTTTGGGGAAATAAATAAGGAGTGAAATGCAAGGGAAAAATGCATAATTACATTAATTACTATAAATAATAAAATAAAATAAATAAAATAAAAAGAAATATAAAATAAATAAATAAAATAAAATAAATGTAAAAATAAATAAATAAACAAGAAAAAAATGCAAAAATAAATCAGTTTAAAAAAAGTGAATACATAAAGAAATAAAAAATAAACAGAGGAGTAAATAAATACGGGAATTAATACAAAGATAACAAATAAAGAAGCATCAATTTATGTCGACTAATTTATGGCTACAGTTATTTTTAATATTGTTTTTGCTATATTTATTAATTTATCAAGTAATTTATCTATTTATTCATTTCACTTTCTGATGTGCGAACACACAGAGCTTTTTAGTGGATGAAAGCAGAAAAAGAAAAGGCAGTTGTTCTTTCTTTACATTCAACTCCTGCCAAAAAAAGTGTAACACACAGAAAAGGCTGTAAGAAGCTGAGATTCCCTGGAGTGACTGTGTGATCTTTTCCCTTTTGTTCATGTGTGTGATACCACAACTCCAACAAGCAGCTCATTACCTTTTGTCTCATATCATCACAGAACACCTCCGTCTCCTGGTGTAAGCTAAAAACCAGACCCTATTTTTGGCAAAAAAAATCGCTTTAATGCACTCATTTGCATAGCGTTTGATATCTTTGCTACAACATTTTGGCTGGCTTTCATCATTCAAACCGTCTGATTCTCATGATTCAAAGCACAACCTCAATTAATTAGCAATACGCAAATCAATTGTTGCCTGAGGTCAAACAGATTGCAGTCTATTTGAAAGATTGGACGTCTACTTAACATGATTTGCGGGCGTTATCTCGAAAGACACTCTTGATTAACTGGGGTTTCTATTTCCCTAATGCGCAACAAATACGTGCCTGAATCAATCAGGAGATGTGGATGAAGGTCTCGCTGAGCACGAGCAGCACAACCACTGGTGGTTGGCAATAAGAGTGCACATGTGTGATGAATATACATAAGCCAATAACGAAAACAGCAGAGCAAGCAATGGGGCAAAGGTTCATGGGAAGCCTAGTGACCGAGTTGTTTTTTCCTGGCCAGTAAGTGGCTAATTAAAGTGACCTCACTGGTATCCCATCTGCCACCACCACAGAGCCACCGATTATTGGCTGCCATGAAAGCATGTTAATCCAGTGAAGACCCAGGTAACCGTGCTTGGCTCATTCACATTCAGATAAGCACTCAGCAACGCTTAAACAAAGATTAAGACTTTGACAGTGAGACTGAAATCCTGTTAGCGTGTTTGTGTACAGGTGGAGGGGAGATATCTTTGTGGAAAGTGAAGGACCTTTGCGCCCCCACAGGCGCCACAAACGACGACGCGGAGTGCAGGAAATTACAGCAATCCAGCATGATGACAATGAGCAAACGCGACTGGAATGTCGGCGGCGGTGGCGAGGTTGGGTGAACGTCCCTCTCGTCGGTAAACGCTTTTTGAGGACATAATGGAATCTTTGTCTATAATGCAGAGCCGCAGACTCGCCAGAAGCCGCCTGGCGTCCAATGAGAACAATCCATCTAGGTGACCCCTGCCATGGCGACAAATTTATCTGTCTCCATGGGGACCTGTGCAGGACCCACTCAGGGATAAGCTTTATATATTTCCCGCCTAATAGAACTGCAGTGCATTCTCTTGGACTCTCCTATGTGCTGCTCCTCTATCTACTCATGCACACATCCACCCGCTTTTAAGAGTCGTACCTGAGGAGGGAATGTCCTCCATAAATATCATCACTTTTTGCTGGCGAGGTGTGCAGCAAACACAAGAAGTCCACACATAGGCCAGACTTGTGTCGAACCACCAATCTTGTGCAGTACAAGGATGGAGATGTGGACAGGTGTAACCAGCTACATACAAAAATCATTTATGTTCAGCTTCCTAACATTTTATAAAGGCAGCTCCTTGCATTGCATTCATGCAGTACAAATATAACAGTTTACCACAGGGGTCAAGGGTCCTTTAGACCCAGTTTATTTGGGCATTGCACCCAATTTCTCTACATTTGGTGTGTCAGTTGCAGTTTATACATGATCTGACCTTTGAAATGATGGTTTACATGTTCAGCTGATGATTTCCTGTTCAGTCGGAGGTATATTATGGAGGACAGAACCTGCCAAAATCAAAAATAAATGAATAAATAAATAAATGACTCAATAAATGAATAAAAACATCATTAATTAAATGATTAAATGTGACATAAATTTACATTTCTGATGATAATTACGATGAGAGAACGGCTTGGTGGCATGTCCAATAGGATGCCAACACAAGTTGAGTGACAGCCCCCTCATTTGAATAATGAGGCAGAAATGCATAAAGAAATGTATTAAGAAAAGAATACAGAAATAAATACGTTTAAAATAAAAATAAATGATAAATAATAAATGCAAAAGTACATAAATAAACGACTGAACAGGAAGTCATGATATACCAACTCAAAATTACCTGTAAACCATGATTTCAAAGGTCTGATCTAGTGTGGACTGCTACTGACAAGAGAAAACGGATGAAAAATACCCAAACCAACTGAGACTAAAGAGTTGCTTTTATAAAGAGGATGTTAGGAAGCTGAATATGAGTGAGAAGCTGAATTCAGAGGCATCAGTGGGATATTTTAAATATGTGATAAATCTTTGGAATGGCTCTTAAATATTTCATTCCTCCCCTGGCGGTTACTCTGCCCTCATCTGCACTATAGCACTGGGACCATTAAAATATACAGGATTTTCTCCACAAACTTAATGAGAAGATAAGCAGTTAATGTGAAATCCTCTGGACTTTTGCGTAAGTAAAGCACTGAATGCCTATCGCCTAATTAAGGCATCAAGTCTGTGCCGACTCCTGATTTGCCATCCCTCTCCGTCACACCTCGGCGGCTGCGAGATGGAGGAGTAGCTCATGAATTAGAGGTTACTGAAGTTATGACAAGAGCATTGTTCTCCCATTCAAAGCAAAGGCAATGCATCAACCCAACGTTTGCTGACGACAAGGTCGAGTGACTGAGAGAAATATTGCTGGAGTACTCAGACAAAATGGCAAGAACAAAGAAATAAAGAAGGACGAGAGCACCATATCGATTCTTAGGGTTATAAAGACAAAGTGCTGATTGCAGGAAATTGCTGCCAGAAGTCAGTGACTTTATTGAAAAGAGATAGGAGATGAGTCCCAGAAACTTTTGTTTTTGATTTGCCTGTTTATTTGAGCTGTACTTTTTGTGTTATTTGGGCATTTTTATGTTTTTATTTGATGTCTGAATGTAAAGAGATACAGGAAATGAGGGATGAGAGATGACGCAGCATTACTTCTAGCTTATAATGCTCTTGTTAAATACTTAAAAGTATAGTACTTGAGTAAATACACCTATATACCTGTACAGAAAACCTGTTCCAACTCAAATACCACAGCTTGGTTAGTGGCCGGGCTTTCAGCTAACTCCAGTATAAACCCAGAGCGGTTAACATAGTATTAAGAGCGAGAAAGTCCGCGTACGAGGTCGGACAAGTAAAAAACAAACATGAACTTTCAGCCAGGAGACTCCTGTTCGTGTCGTGTGTGAAACCAAATCAATGTTGACTTATTTTACTATAGTTTTGTCAATGCACGCTCGTGATCTACAAACGCCCTCAAGCTTATTTGCCTTGTTGGAAAATATCACATCCATAAAGATAGACTGCTTCAGATCACACCTAATATCTGCATAATGTCTGTTCTGTGTTCAACGACAATATCGCTTTGACTCTGTTTACAGATGACTTGGCTAAGACAGCAATGAACACAAATCTAATGAAACCTCTCAGATAATTTAAATTAAAATTAAATAATTATTAAATTATTTATTATTATAAATTATTTTATTTGTTTAAATCAAATTAAATAATTTAATTTAATTTAAACAAATGAGGTGGATAATATTTGTTTAGGTATATATCTCCCTCGTACCCTTGTTATGGCCCGAGCACCGACAACGCCTATTGAAACTGCAGAAATTCTTATTATTATTATTATTTTTTTTTTTTTGAGGGTCTTAAACATGCTCAAAAACTGATGAAACTTTGTACACTTATCAGACCTGGTGAAAAATTTGATATTTTAACGGTTTTGGGTTTGGGTCTTCAAAAATGGCTTGTTTTTATTGCTTTTCCTTTCCTTTTTTTAAGATAAGATAAGATGAACCTTTATCAATCCCCGTAGGGAAATTCAGTTTTTACACTCTGTTGTTAATTTCACACAGTACACATACATGCATTAATGGAGAGATGTCAGAGTGAGGGGGCTGCTCCTGACTAGCGCCCCAAGCAGTTGGGGGTTTGGTGCCTTGCTCAGGGGCACCTCGGCAGTGCCCAAGAGGTAAACTGGCACCTCTCCAGCAACCAGTTGGTCTTGGTCCATGTTGAGACTTGAACCGGTGACCCTCCGATTCCTAAACCAAGTCCCTACAGACTGAGCTACTGCCGCCTACTGTGTTTGTTATTGTTGTCTCATGTATTAATACAAGGTGTTAAAATTATCACTTTTCAGTGTGATCCAGTGAAGTATATTTCTCTGTACAATGTATTGTAACATTTGCAATATGATCAATACAAAAAGCCTTGGTTATAATAACCTAAACCATGATCTTTTCCTAAACCTAACCAAGTAGTTTGGTACATAAGCACACCTAAAAACTAAGTAAACCCACGTTGGGAGTTTATTTTGAAACAAAACTGTATGCATATAAAGCTATGCATATAAAGCTATGCTATGCAGCGAGAGAAGAGAACATCACGACCATCACAAAGTGGCAAGCAAACATCACGCCTATCACGCAAACCCTAACCCTAACCCTAACCCTAACCCGCATATAAAGCAAACATCACACCCATAACGCATCGACAGCGAACGTCATGGCCATCACACAGCTACAAGTGTTGGTCTGCAGTTTGTAGCTTCACGTCACTGGCTTCCATTGAAAATGTCTTGTAGCCTGTTGCTGTGGCGTTTGTAATGCGAACCCAGAGTAACGAGCAGAAGCCGTACGTTTCCTGTGAACACGGATTAATATTTTTAAAGGACACATTGCATGTAACAAGTGGACACGCTGTCACGTCCAAAACTGACGCTAAAGGGGTACCTAGAGACTGGATCCTACACCAGCATATATGGGATGAGATCACCCTCTATATCGTATTGAAAGCAACTTGCTACTTCCATTGATTTTGGTCAGGACTTATCTGTTTAAACCAGGATTTAACTGCAGTCCTTCAGGCTCTCTTACCTGGAGAACTGCTGCTGCAGTGAAACCATCTGCGCCCGTCCCAGCTCGGACTCCTCCGTCACTTCCCGGAGACGCTTCTCGCTCTCCAGTCGCAGGCGTCGCTCTTCCTCTAGCTCGTGGATCAGCTTTTCTCGCTGTGGACGCAAAAATAAGTATCTGTCAGTGAGTGGTGTGTGGCCTAAAGGCTCAAAAGATCATCCCAAAGTCACCATATTATGGTTCTTGGGTGTAAGCCGCTGCAATCTCCGGGCTGTTTGCTGCTGTGGCCCTCTTTGGAAAAGGGCAAGTGAAAACACAATGTGTTAACATCATGATCATCAAAAAAACATCCTTCTTTGGTCTAATATCCAACACAGGTCATCCTGTTTTTCCACATACTTTGAAATAAAATAAGAGAATAAGAGCATGATGACATTTAAGCCGGCATTACTTCAACAGTTTGTTGTTACTTTGAAATGTTCTTAATGAACTGTTGCTATGACAGAAAGTTCACACTAAATGTCAGACAAGCAAACCTCAATCTTTCTCTGCACTCTTACTTCTCGTTTCATTTCAGCACCACATTAGAGGGACTGTATGTACGTTTTTACATGTTTTATTATTGCCAATGAGTGAACAGGTTGTAACCCAACCTAAAAAAATTAAGCCTCCTGCAACTTGTGAAGAATGAGGGTTGTTTTAATTTTCAGAAAAATCCAAAGGATGTACTTAGAATTTTATGTTTATTTGTCAGTATAAGCCAGGTGTATTAGTATAAAGTATATTTCTGACAAGTACATAAAAAGTAAACTAAAAGAATACTCTCATATCTTAAGGCCAAAAGAAGTATACTAATAGAACACCTGAATGAAGTTCATTTTGGTGAGGGAAGACTTACAGATGAGCTCTTGCATCAGAAATAACATATTAAATCTGTATTGTATACAGAGAAGGCATCACAGACTTTTTCTACTCTGTATGGTAGTCACTGAACTCCTGTCACGTTGATGATATATAATCTTTCACAAAGGACTGTCAGGATAATCCTCTCCTAAATTTACAGCCAGAGAATGACAACATAATGAAAAATGTCTGGTCTTAGTTAGGCCAAATAAATACAATGAAGTGCACTTTAAATTCAAATCTCTTACTCAGCAATAACTGCATCTTTGTTTGCAACTTTTTCCATTTTTACTCTTTGCCTCGAACCAATTTCCAGCTATTTTACAATATTTTCAGCTGATACACCTGACAAGCTACTTACGGGTGGCTGATCACTTAAACCTTAAGCCAAGAATATGCAGCCAGTTGCTTTGTCATAAATTGTTGTGTAGAGACTGTGAGACTAAGACGGTGTCAGCTAAAATCCTCAGCCTCGCTGCTAGCGGTTGCCCAAAGCTCCTACGCAACTCTTTCTCACTCGCAATGCCAAATTTTTCCTCTCCTGAAGGAGGGAGTGTGCCAGCACAGGACCACGCTCTTTTGAAGCTGGGTTGGAGGCGAGGAAGTTCCTCTCTTCGGGGAGCAGGTGGCCGTCAGACGGAGAAGAATCCAATTAAAAACTGAGAAAAAAGAGCTTTCATTTTGAGTTTGTCTCTGGTGAAAAAGGGCAGATAAAATGGTGAACTGTGAAGACCTTGCACACCAAAAAGAAAGATCCTCATGAGGACGGCGGGGTTAAATCACACCAAAGCATGCTCCGGAGAAAATGGCCATGACACTGAAAGAGCAGTATTTAGAAAGGAGTGAAAGGCGACATGGTGTTTTAAGTTACTGAGCTTTAATTTAGTCATAAAGGAACCTCTCCACTTCTTCTACAGTACCTGTCTCTCCCCAAGATGTTCTAGCTTGTGATTTCAAAATCTTTCAAAAATGAAGTCAAGTAAGGTCATATATACTCTTCACACTTTATTTTGCAAAGTTACCAAGCAACAACATTGTAAAAGTAAAGAGAGCATGAAAGAATAGAGCACAGTTGGTGTGTGGGGGAAGATAAGAGCTGTCATCTTAAGCCAGCCTCACCAAAAAGAAGCTCATTCAAGTGTGTTATTAGTGTACTTCTTTTAATCTTAAGAGAGTGTACTTTCAGTTTACTTTTTATGTACTAATAAAAACTAACTTATGTAAATATACTTGACAAAAGTTTACATAATTATACTTGGCTTGTACTGACAAATACACTTAAAAGTCTAATCGTAGAGAAGTGTGAGTACAACATATCTTATTAATGTTTTCAATCTCACAAATCATCATATCTAATAGCAAAAGGAGCAAGTCTCTTTATGTAATATATAAGTAATTGGCTATAATTTAAAATACACAGAGTATACTTTTACTCACAAGTCATTTATTGCAAGTTTCAAGTCTTTCCTCTCCGTCTTAAGCACCAATCATGGTGTCATTATTCAGTGTGAGGCCTCAGCCATGCTGTTTCACACACAAGCATTATGAGGACATCTAGTGGTGTGAAAGAATAAGTGAGACAAAACATGATCTTTTGGCTGACATGTAGCTATGATTTAAAGCTGCACCATAAAATTAAACTGCAAAGAAAAACATCAAAACAACTGGAGAGCCTGTAAATCACAGAGCATTTTAGAAACTGCGACCATACTGCTTTGAATGCAATCATATTTCATTACAGTTTGTTCCTTGGCAAGAACTGGGCAGAAAAAGCAGATTGTAACTGGTTGAATGGAGAATATTAAACGCCAGTCCCCATTAAAGCCAGTTCTGGTCCTCGCTGTGGCTATAAATTCAGGCTACTATGTGCAGCGGCTCCTTACACAACAGGGAGGCGCTCCCTGTCAGGAGTAATGGTCGCTGTAAATCCAGCCGCACAGAGGCATAAAGTAGTTCATCCCCCCTTGCCAAGAGCTGGACCTATATATCTGGACCAAAACCAATGACTTTCTGGTTCTTCTTCACCTTCTCTCTTTATGGAAAAAAAAAAAAAAAAAAATGGGTCGAGAGATGATTTATAGGAGGTCATCCCTGCAGCAGTTTGCACGATTACTAATATTTACTTACATGGCAACAATTTTTCCCTTAAGGATGAATTTTAACAATACAAACATGGCATAAAAAGCTGCTAATTACAAGAGCAACAAAGGGCTTTTCTTTACAGCACCTAATGTGGACAGTATTGTTCAGCAACTTGGCCTGGATTCTCACAAAAGCACAGTAGCTTTAGCCCTGATTTAGCCCTAACTATAACGCCCCCCGGCATAGACCACCGACCACTATGTGTCTGCTGACACAGCCTTGCCAACAAGCTCAATAACAACACAGGATTTATGGTCCATGTTGTAGTAAAAAAAAAAGCCCTCTACTGCGTTTGTTCAATATATAAATTCAGCGATTTAACAAGGCCTGAAACCATTAAATCAAACATTACCATATCTTTATGTGGCCAGAAATCCTGAGCAGTTCTTCTTGGTTGAAATGTTTATTGTCTGTACCAACTTCATGGCTATTTTTTTATTTTTTTTATTTTTTTTATTTTTTTGCTAATTGAAAGCATATTCTTCTATAGTAAAAAGGCAACATGCCCTGGGAAGATATCTCAACACAGATAAGATGTGCAGCTTCCTGGGAGAACATTTACTTCAGTTAATCCGGTGCCTGAGGAGATAATACCCTCACTTCACTTGACTGAAAGGCGCTACCCTGTTTCTCCTGTGGAGGGCAACATTTCCTTGGAATAAAACTCTAACAAAGCCAGCTCTAACAAACAATACAGTGGTTGGAGAGAAAAAAGCAATATCAAATGGAATAGGCCAAGTAATCTATAAAATGGCCCAGGCAGGATTTTATACCGGAGCCATATATCGGAAACAAGCCCAGATTGGGTGTTTCAGGATTAAATTTGACCTCTGTGCACAGTCGCTTTCATTTCCTGGTTGATCTAGATATGACTGAATTTATCACCATCATGTAGAGCTTGAGATTGAATGGATGTTATTGATTTCAATAGACTGCATGTACTGAAATAAATGAAAAATCAGGGATAAAAGAGACACCTAACTTATGCCCTTCCTCCCTATGCTACTTCTATATCGACATACTGTATGTCTAAAATTGTATTAACTACAGTGGAGCCCTGTAATTGGGCAGCATTAGATGGTAATGGTATTCATCCGAGCTGAATTACTAGAAGACTCAAAACCCCCCCGATACCCTCTGAGATGCGCAGAGGATGCAAAATTAATTAGAGACCTCTGCCTCTCCTTTTTGTACTGCCTCCCATAACAGAAAAGCTGCAGGTTAAGTGCATGTGTGGCTCTGATTCTGGATGCTGCAACTGCAACTGCACATATATGTGTTCATGCAGGGTTTGGGGTACAGTTCGGGGGGGCTCAATAATCTCTTCATTACACAGAAACCACCCCCCATTCAGTTGGAGCTCTTTGCCTAATCAAAGGGCCGGGAGCGGATCTCTGGCTCGCTGCTAAAGCAAACATCAGGGACACAATACACCGTGCAGGTTCTTCATTCATAAATAAAACATGCCACTTTGTGTGTGCATGTGTGTGTGCGCTCGTCAGCAATTCAAATGAAAGTGTAACATGAGGAGGATTTGGCCACATGGCACACATATGTGATGCCAGGTCACAAACACCAACAGTGTGCAAATATGTTTAAGAGTGTCTTTAAATGAAAAGTATTTCCATGATTTGATATTAATTATAGTCTACTTGAACATGTGTTTACTGAGATGACTCGTTATGGAAATAAAAAAGTGTTTTATTCACTAAAAATCTGCATCCCCCAGGGCTCCATCAATTCAATTATCATGGAGAGCCACTACATTAGAGTGTGCCACTTCTCTCCGAGACAGCCGCAGGCACTATACCAAATAATACACACACCCCAGGAATATGCTAAATCATACTAGAGGCCCATTTATCATTGCCAAGGGAGCTCGTCCCCCACCCAACCCACGCACCGGTCCGAGTCATTCAGTCACACACAAACACACTCTGGAGAGCGGGTGAAAAGGGACGGTGTGGAGATGCGATTTGGGCCCCGGCTGTCAGCGCTCGTCACGTGGTGAATGTGCCGAGCGCTGGGGGGTACCCCATCTCGGCCGTCGCCGCTGTCCGTGGCTGATAAGGCCAATCTGCAGAGACAGCACCTGAGTCCCCCCATGGTCCCCAGACCTCCACACTGTCACACACCCTCCAAACAGCTGTCAGAAACACTCTATGAAGGGCCCTCTGCGCTGGGTCTCCGTGAAGTCTTTTAAAGCCCCTTGAAACCCTTCTTTATCTGCTGTTGCACACCACAAAAGGTGCTTTTTATGGTACTTTAAACATTCATAAATCAATGTCAAATAAACCATGATACAGTCTAATTACCACAAACTAATTAAACCATGCGGACGCCCTAACTAATACAGTATACCAAATTAACAATGCCAATCAATTGCTGTCCCTGTGTGGCTTCTTTGCCTGTCCAACTAAAGCTTTGGCTCAGGAAAAACATCTGTTGTCTTTGAAATCTAGACAATTTCTTGTAATCATTTAACCCAGTTGAGGAAAAGATCCAGTGTTGTTTACTTTAAAGGAATACTTCACCCACAAAATTACCATTTGTGTATCAACCACCTACCCTGTGTCTCCTTAAATTCATGAAGAAAACATTATTTTTCTTGCATTCCTCCATGGTGAACCAAAAAAAAGAAGAATAGTAAACACAGCCTCCATTTTCTCTGTTTTTGGATTGGATGTTCACCATGAAGGCATGTGAGAAAAACAACATTTTCCTCAAGAATTCAAGGTAACAGGGTGAGTAATTGATATAGAAATGGCCATTTTGTGGGTGAAATATGCCTTTAAACAATGTGACTAGTGAAGAAGGGCACTCAAAGGTACAGTGTGTACGATTTGGCACCATCTAGTGGTGATGTTGCAGATTGCAGCCAGCTGAAACTTCTCCTGTGCACCAAGCGTGTAGAACAACTACAGTGATGCACCTATTCGGTAGGCATGTGCTGATTGGCTGGCTACGTTTATGCAAATGTCAGTGGGCAAATTTGTGCGTGTGATTGGAGGAGAGTCCCACCCACAGAGTCGAGCAGAGGGCTCATTTGGCTCATCCTATGGTAACGAAAGCACAGTGATTATCATTTTCAGGTGATTATACACTTAAGAAAACATACTTATTAATATTATATTCTTTTTCTACCAATAGATCCTCTAAATGTTACACACTGTTTCTTTAAATGCATATATTTTCCTTCATGCAGTGTTACAAACTATGGCATATGAATCTTGTGGACTGCAGCACATGAGAAATCTGTATTTAGCTGATTCCTATCTTGGCTCCGGGGCCTATTTCACCATACTGTGCTACCCGCTCCCACTTTATATTCACAAATTCAGCAGCCTCATCCTTATCTTGCAACACTCTGGAGAAATCAGATTTTTGAATAAGTGAGTTACACAATTAAGCAAAAAACATTTCCCTTCATCGTTCATATGTATGCTTCACTCAGCCATGAACCAATCTTACTCCCTGTGTGAGACTCGTATCTGTTTAAGCTCAGATATCAGAGACCGTCCGCAAAACTCAAAGAAAAATAAAGTCTCCCAAAGCAAGATGTTGTTTAGACAGCCGTTTCCAGTGGTCATAATCTTACCTAACAGTTTTAAATGCCTTTTTAAATGCAGCGCCCAGCCCCCTCAGCGGTACAGCCAGGCACTGCTGCCTTTACGAGCCCACTTCTCTTTTCTCCCCGACAGGAAACTCGGCATCCTGCTCCTGACGGACTTAGATTACTTCAGAGTGGCATCAAAAGCAGGCGGGAGACGGAGAGCGGCCCTGCCCTGCACCACGCCTCTGGGCAGGGGTGTGAGGAATTCCAGAGAAAACCTACAGCAGCGACGAGGTCGTGAATGAGCGGTTTCACTACAGACAGACAGGCCAGGCCAGATGTTGGAAAAGGCCCTCACAGAATAAACCATGACCTGTGCTCTATCAAACACCTGACAGGAAATTCACTGTTTATCTTGTGAGAGTTTTAAAGATTGCACGCCAAAAGCACCATGTCCGAGCCCTAATAAAAAGTTTGAAGACAGATCTGGTGGCTGTTAGACCGTATCGCTCCAAATGCATCTTGTGTGGCCATGAAATGCTCTGCAGATTCATACCCTGAGCCTAAACACTGATAGCCCAGCAAATTATTAATGCGATTCTCCCAAATGATCCATAACAAAAGAGCGCTGTACTTTTGCACTGCCAGTAGCCGTCGTGTTTCACAACAGGACACCCAATTAAAAACACAAGCTCCTCAGTAAACTGCATTGTTAATGCTGTTTCATTTACACTTAGGGCTGTGTAACTGTGCAAGCAAGACCTTGAGGCTTATAGCTCCTTGCGCAATCATTAAGATGCATTCTTTTCCAACACAAAGCGCCAGTAATGGTGCGGCATAACACGTCCCCCGCGGAAGCAACCGGCATAGGACTGCAATGGGTGGCACCGCTGCCTTTGCGTCTCTGATCGTGTTACACAGAGGACACTAATGGATGTAGAGAGAGGAAAACCAAGGCAGGGAACAGAGAGGCATCAAATACGGAGGAGGGGTAGAGCCACTTCAAAAGTCTGTGGCTGTTTTAATCTGCCTCTCTAGGTTAGCCCCTTGGCAGGCGAAGATGGGGGGTTGGGGAGTGGGCATAGAGTGGGCGTCAGGGGCAAAGCAGGCTGTGGCTGGTGAGCAGTTCCCACTACACACCGCCAGCGCTTTGACAATTATCTCCTTGATGCAGCAGTCTCTTTTTCATTTCCACTGAAGAACCGTGCCCGAGCTCCGAAGCCTCCCAGGAATGCCAGAGAGAGAGTGCAAGGGGACTCCAATGGGGATAATCCCAATTTCAAATGGAGCTTAGTGATATCCCCCTCCTCCCTTTCTTCCTCCATCCACCCACCCCTCACCCTCCTCCTGTCTGGCACAGATAACTCATCCCCTCTCTCTCTCTCTCTCTCTCCCTCAGCCCTGTGCATGCGCAGACAGCAATTCACACAAGTAATAATTAGCATGTCATCCATACTCGCATAAGTCTGAGAGCTGGGCCCAGTGTGGCAAATGATATATAATTCTTGGGCTATGTTTATGTCGGGGGATGCAAGGTTAGTGTTACAGGAGGAGGCGCTGACACACTGAGGAGCTGAATTATATTATGTACACACAGGTACCACAGAACAGGAAAAAGTGAAACCATGGAAACACAAGTTATTATAACCAAGGTTAGGTTATAACCTTCAATCACCTGTGCAGACCTATATAGGTAGTCTAAGCCTTTTCTCTCTCATTTGTCTCAGTTATCAGGACTCTCCTCTCCAAACCCTGTTATTCTCCTCTGAGTGGGACTGTCACCTTACACCAAGACAGTCCAATGTCAATTAGGAGTCACGAGGGGGGGCAGCCACACCACGACCCTGTTCGGCCACGTCATCAACCTCTTGTCATCCCTCCCGTCAACCCCCAATATCCCACTGAACTTGATCCATTTCATCCCTCTCCCCAGCCCCATCATCCCACCACACTAGACCATTGCAAACAACCTTTGTCTCCCGTTCATCCTCTGGTAACCACCCTCTTTTCATCCCTCTCTTCGACTTCTCTTCATCCCTCACCCCAACCTCCATCTTCCCACCGAAACTCGACCCTCACCAAATCTTTCCTGCATTCCCAATAAGACAACTTTTGAACTGTACAAATGGTGTTTGTTAGTGAAATGCTTCAAGCTGAAGGTGAAGAGAGCTTTAAAATGGACGTTTTGGACTTGTGTTCTATCACCTTTTTCTTTTGTCAAAACCAAGTGAACCATACAGGTGTGAAGGTGACCATAACTGATCAGTTCAGCCTTGTTTATTCCTACAGTGACGCTAGCTGCCCTCATGACTCTGATGGTCACACGGTGATATGTAGGATTCATCGGAGGATGCACGCATTCCAGTCATCAACAGTATATCTGTGGAAATCAATACTGAACCTTCTGGTTCCACATACACATGCATTACTAAGATGACAGTATTGAAAGAGTCACAAAGAGGTCAGAGGGACAGGGAGGTGGGGAAAGAGTGGTCATCTCTGTCTCTGCATTTAACTACTTTTACTCTGAATTAGACACTGTTGTAGTCAATGCTCACATTTACAAACTGATGCAAAACTAATGTCAATTTTCCGCAAGAAGAACCATTCACATGGTCTGTCTAAAATAAGTTGTTCATGCCCTTGAGTAATCCACTGAGCCCAGCTCCAGGGGCACCAGTCTACATCTGACCCCGATATCTGACCTCTGTGACCGTGGGGAGATGCGTGAAGAAAAAGCAAGCGCTCCTCCTTCAGGGATCAATAGAAAATTGCACAAACACTGTGCAAGAATCTCATAGTGTATCAGCTCTTGTGTGCCGTTGCTTTAGGCCTGCTGCCATAAAGAGAATGAGAGGCGTCACTGGGGTGCAGTCAAACAGCTGGGCCTGTGGTTAAAGCCTCTGCTCGGAGGCTGCAATCAGCTGAGCTCCATCACGTGGTTCACTTTCTGACCTCCCTTAGAGACACTGTACAGTATGCACACGTTCAGACACAAAAGATATGCACTTATGTGCACATACATCTCCACCTACTGAACTCTTTCCTCTGCTTACAAAAGATCTCTTGAAAAAGAAGTGAAAGCACAACATCAGCAATTTGCAGTCAAGTCGAGCACAATGCAGTGTTGACAGATTAAGCTTTAGCTACAGCTTTATAATGTTACACAACCTGACCAGGCATCAGAGTACCTGTTGTTCCTGCAGACTGGCTGGAGTTTATCCAACCTGCTGCTACCTCAGCACGTCAAATCTACAAATATTTCTCCACAGAAGGGATGATAGAAAACCGACAAATGCAGACAAATGCTTGAATTATTTGTCTTTTTAACTTTGTTTTTTAACTTTTTTTAGCAGATATTTCCTACTTTTAAGCATTAATTTTGATTATTTGAGAGTGAATTGGATTTTAGCAAACTTCTGTACAGTTTCACGTGAAGTCACAAGATCAGAAAGGATCACATCTCACACGAAAATCCATCTTTTCAGGTTTCAAGTGATGCATTTGTGGCCAGTAAGCCAGAGCACGGCCCAATCAGCTTCCCATGAGGAGTTACTGGCAGTTACAAGCCTGATTTAGGTGAATGTGAGGTGACTATTCATGCTAAACAATAATGGCAGCTCTTGAAGAGGTTACCGTAGCAATAGCATCATTTATTTTTTTGAAAGTGCCTGCCCTTTAACAACCAGTTCCCAATGACAGCTTCTCAGATGTGCAAACAAACTAATTGGCGTGTCAGGTTAGCAGTTTAGTTTCGTACTGAATGTCTGTAAAATTCCTGCTCATGCCTTCATTTCTCAAGAATCGTCTTGTTGAAGATCTAAGCACCGACTTTGGCGGCTTGGCACAGCTTGACAGTGTGTGTGTGTGGGTGTGTGAAGTGAGCACACTGTGGCTTTTTGGCTTTGTGCAGATTATAGTGATCAAGCAGTTCCACTATATTTTACCATTGTTCCTTCGCTCTTGCTCCGTGCGACTTCCCTCTGCAGGCGAGCCACGGCCAGCTTTTCCCTAAAGCAAGAGAGAAAATAAGTGAGTCAATGTGTGATTATTGTTTAGCAGGTGACACAAGCAGCCCTGAAGTTGACACCAATATGCTTGCTTTTCAGTAGCACCAAATCAGTGTTTTTCCCTCTTGTTGAGGTGAAAAAGCATCATCTTTGTCTCACAGGCCTGCCAGCAAAAACACAAACATCCGTTAAGCGAATGGTCCGCTAACCACGCAAAACAGAGAGCTTGCGGTTCTGTCCAGACAAAAATAGTGCAGAGGAAACAAAAAAAAGCAGGTCATCCTCGCACCAGACCTTACACACTCATAACACACACTCACAAATACACACACGTGAACCAGGCGAAACAAAGAAACTGACTGTGCGCGTCCAATCCGTTCCCCATGTGAGGCCATTCCTGACTTTAATGGGGTAAATCTTGGCACACTAGCACGGATAATAAAGAACCCCATTTCTTTCATGGCCTCTCCTGAGGTATCACAACAACTGAAACACTGCTCCAGGACTACCCCGACTGCATCTGACAGTCGTTTGTTGAAATCTTGGTATTCTGCAAGTGTTTGGAAGTACAAAAAAAATGTGTTGTGGAGGAAAACACCTCCTCTGGCAGTGTAACATATGTTGGAATCGTCACAATCTGCTGGTTCAAGACCAAAAATCATTAATACAAATGTCAAATACTGTATTAGCATTCATGTAAATATGGTGCTCTAAATGTCAACACTGAGGCACATTGTGTCCGCCAATTATCATCCATACATATATAGCATTATGTCTGCTAATGAAGTCACTAATTAAAATAACTGATGCATTAATTAGGAAATATGCAAGATAACATCCTGTTGTCCAAAAAGGACTCAGGAGTAGCTCACATACTGCTTCCTAAAAACAAGACAATGGGGTACAAATCTTACAAAAAAAATCCAAAAAACAAAAGCTGGAGTGAAGATACTGGCATCATATGAAACTAGAAAACCCAATGAATCCATTTGGAATCCATTACCGCCACTAAGTTCTTTAACTCATTAATGCAATTGATCTTTTGGGGGTTGTAGTGGACTCAGTTTTAAAGCGAGAGTGTCGTATTAATTAAATAGAAGCTTGAAATCCTAATGAATCCATAGATACCAAACATCTCATATTAGCGTGTTACAAAGGAGGCTGAATAACGCTCCAAACCTAGGCAACATTTGGTGAGGAAAAACATTTTCAAAGGGGTCCGTTGACCTCTGACCTCCAGATGTGTGGATGTAAATGGGTTCTCTGGGTCCCCACCAGTCTCCCCTTTACAGACATGCCCACTTTATGATAGTCCCAGTCAGTCTGGATCAAGTCATAGTAAAGTCAGCACTCTGACACACTGACAGCTGTTGTTGTCTGTTGGGCTGCAGTTTTCCATGTTATGATTTGAGCATATTTTTTATGTTAAATGCAGTACCTGTGAGGGTTTCTGGACAATAGTTGTCATTGTTTTGTGTTAATTGATTTTCAACAATAAATATATACATAAATTTGCATAAAGCAACATATTTGTCCACTCCCATGTTGAAAAGAGTATTAAATACTTGACAAATCTCCCTTTAAGGTACATTTTGAACAGATAAAAAATGTACAAATAATTTGCAACCATGGACAAGCCTGTAATTAATCATGATTAAATATTTCAGTCGACTGACAGCCAAAAAAAATACACAAAACACAGTAAAAACCACAAATAAATGATTAAACAGAAGCATGCTCCAGAACAAACCAGGACATCTATTGTGTATAAGAGTAAAGTTTTCATCAAAGTATAGCCCCAGACTTCATCACACAAAGTCACTTCAGAAGGGACCATGAGACCTAATAAAGAAGTCTATACAGCAGACAAGCACAAGTAATCACAGTCACCTGCACATTTTTCACATTTCTTCAGTGGAGCAGACACCCAAACTCCCTCGCCAGCCTCCCCCAACCCCTAAAAGAACTCATGACTAACATCTTCTCATCGCCTTTGACAAGACATCATTGTTTCTGAGCGGCTTACCTGTCAGGAAAAAAAAACCCAGGTGATTAAGAAGCAGCTGGGGACGAACGGCTGACGGATGAATCGACCGTCTGCCGAGCTACCGAGCCGGTGGAAGCCATTGCCACCGCCGCCACTCTAATGGGACCAGACTGAATTGGGCAAAGTCAAAGTTGGCACGCCGATTGTGAAACAACTGGTGACAAATCTGTGAGGAAGTTAGGCAAGGCTGCGAGACAAGGGGTGTGTGTTTGGATTTATGTGCATTCATAAATGTGGGTGTGGGAACACGCATTCAGTAGGTGTTGTTTATGTATGTGCGACCACTCATACAGAGTGTGAAAGCGTATGACGGCATGCTCCACACCTGACTGACTGATCATGTTCCAGTTACACAATGTGTCTCTTCCTATTACAACATACTCTATGTTTCAAACCATTACACTATCTGGAGGAAAAAATGAGGAGGGGGCATGTCTCTGGAACTTCTCACTGCAGATATTGTTTTGTTAAACAGGGCCGGCCTGGCATTCCTCCAGTCTGTGTTATGGCTGAGCGTCGGCCCTGTAAGGGGTTAAGTTTCAGGCCACTTATATGCACAGGCATGTTCCAGGAGCAGCGGAGCATGAGCCAACTGCGCCCGGAGAAAATCATCGCCAAATATAGAGCAATTTGACATTCTGTGTTAAACATAATTATAGTAACTGGCACAAGCAGTAGTCAAAACAGTATCCTTGTTCAAAATGCTCACTGGTGACATTTGCATCCAATTGGCGCTGACATGGAATTATGTTATATTTGAACAGTCATCTGTAATCTGCTATATTCTCTATTAGATGTTTGTTGATGGGAAAAAAGAGACATCATAATTAAAGGGATAGTTTGGGTGTTTTGAAGTGGGGTTGTATGAGGTACTTATCCGCAGTCAGTGTATTACCTACAGTAAATGACAGCTGCCATGCAACAAGCCTGGAGAAACAGGGTATACGGGGGACGGAGGCAGCAGTAAAAATAATTTTAGACACCTAAAAGAAAGGCTCACCTCAAAAAGTCTATATCAGCTTTCGTGTACACTATATTTTGAATATTTTCAGACGTTTACCTTGCCATGAGATGGCTATAGAGTCTATGTTTCTGACGAGGAACTGAAGCCGTTGTCTAAGCTTATGCCAGACTCCATTGAAAAATAAAGTAATTTTACCTTGCAGAACACAGAAGTCGCTGGTCTACAGACTCCTGTGTTCTGCGAGGTAAAAATACCATTTTTTTTCAATGGAGACTGGTGGCTTTTGGGGAGAGCTTCAATTTCCTGCAAAGAGAGATAACTGGTTGCGCTGTGTTATCAACCAAAAATGCAAAAAAAAAAACGTGTCAGGTGCTGTTGAAAAATGGGGGAAAATCAGGATAGACAGGAAGTCATTCAAGGCAAGCCAAAATATTAAAACAAGTGGCAAACGAGGAAGTAAATATATTAAAAAGCCTTTATTATTGTGGCTAAATCATTAAAAAAAGTTCCCCTTTGGAAAGGACTGTCTCATCAGAGGGCAAACTGGTGAAAATATGCTAAATACACTGTGCCACTGAAACTGATTTTTTTTTTAGGTTTTTAAAATATATTTGGCTGCTGCCTCCATCTGCCTCCATCCACAGCAGTTCATTGCTTTGCTTCCTGTTTTTCCAAGTTGGAGGCGTGTCGACCGTCATCTACTGTAGGTAACATAGACTATGGATAAGCACCTCCTGAAACACCTGAACTATCCCTTTATTGTGTCACCAAAAGGGTCAGGACACAGGAGAATGCCATTTTTTTCCATCACAAATATCTCCTGTACAATATCTAACCACTGTCTCCTGTATGTGTGGGTGGCCTTCCTGCCAGCTGGGAGTCAGATTTTGACAAAGTACTTATCTTCATACTGTTGTTTCTAATGGTAAAGTAATTAGTGAAATCTGGCAACACAACATCACTATAATAAAGTCTTACTGGGCAAGAAACATCGCCAACAGTTTTTCCACATTACATAAACTTCATTTGGACGTTTGGAGTATGAAACCACTGCAAAGAAAAGTGGAAGCTCGAGCAATATGCTGTGTATATTTCACACTTGGCTGTGACTAAATGGGAATTATTTCAGGCCACAGTCCATGCCTTTATCCTGTACATCCGAGCATGTGATGAAAGCACAAACTGACAGTTGACCGTGTATACATTCCTCCTCCTCCTCTGCTGTTTTTCTTCCAACATAAAGCTCGGCTGAGTGAGTTCCTGCAGCCAATGATGAGCAGTGTCGACTTGGACCTCCAGCAGTTCCCAGTGACCTGGAATCACCTGATAGCACCGGAGGCCGTACCCCCGCCGAGCCTCAGTGGAGCGGGCCAAACCAGCTGACAAGCCCTTTCACTTCCACGCACACATTTACTCTAGTGTTACTGCCTCTATGCATCAAAAGTTAATGCAGCAAGAGGCATAAGGACCTTATTTATATGGGGTTATACCTGGAATTTAAGGTAAAAACCTCTTGATTGGACCTTTAAAACAATTACGTCCTTCAAAATGTAAACTTGGGATGTAACTTATAGGGGATCTATTATGCTTTTGTGCTTTTTCCCTTTCCTTTAGTGTGTTTTATAGATTTGTTGTGAATGTAGAAGGTCTGCAAAGTTGCACAAAGTCCACGCCAAAGGGAGAAACACTGCTCCTGAACTACCTGGAACGCTGTGATTGAAGTCCAGCCTTTTCTTCTGTAACGTGGTGACTTCACCAAGTAATACATTTGCATAACGGCTAGATTAGCACGTCATCAAACAAAGCTAGTTAGAGTGGAGTCTGATGAGTTTAGTTTGGTTGACCAATCACAGTGGTTAGAAAATTAAAGCATTGAACATGTAAATATGTTGAAGTAGAAACCAGAAATACAAGTATGCACCTGAAATTGAGCATGATAGGTACTCTTTAAGGTTAAGCAGCAACGTTATGCATGAACATACATTAAGTTTGCAGCCTTGCTTGCATACAAATGCAAGTTTTCTTCTCATATTTTTAGTTGACACCATCTGCTGTCCGCCCACGCACACCTCAAAAATCATTTCCCCTCTTTTCAAATGCAAATCCAGCAGCATCAAAAGCTCTACATCCCCTCCTTTGAGATAAGACAGCACATCATGACAGCAGCCTTGTTGCATTCGCAGCAGCTCAACCCTGTTTCCTCCACACTCAGACACGCTTTTTTTTTACCTCTGGCTCACGTTGAGACAACGCGCCGGCTGTTTGCTCCGGAGCGTCATGGCGGCGTGCAAAGACACGATCTGTCAGGGCTGAGGGAGGATCAATCGGCAACCTGAGCTGACACGTTGGACTCGTGCTTTGAACTGCATTGTGGGAGGCAGACGTTTAGCTGCGTTTTCATCACTGTTATCACAGCTCCTGCATACAGGTGGTTTAATCCACATTGTTTGCTGTTAAGAACATAATGAAAGAGAATAAAAAGTGCTGTCTCTTGGTTTCCTCTTTCCCTCCAGTATTGTACATCTTATTATTATCATGCGTGGTTAATCTGTCCTCTGTGTAGAAAGATGTTAACAGATTAAACACCACATAATGCTCCAGCCTGCTCCAGCCTGCTCCTTGCTGCGGTTACTCATACTGACGTATAAAAGATGCAAACCATCTTTTCCAGTATTGTCATTGAGGCTTACAGGGGAGCTAAACATTTCAATCGTTCTGAGCCACAAATGTACACAGAGTGGTCAGGAGGGACGCATAAATGTTTGGATGAGAGCAGCACTGCCATGCATTTATGTATTAGCGTCTGCTCTCCTGCTGGGTTAAGAGCCCTGATACGCACGCAATCCCCGTGGCCCACATAGAGCATCCTGTTCAGAGGGGCTCTGGCTACGTTCTGTCTCCGTCTCCGGACCGGTCATTCCCATCCTTAATCCTCCTGCGGCTGTGTTATGTAACCTTCTGCACCCATCCAGAATTTCACCCCGGTGTGGGACAATGAGCTTAGCGAGGCGTTTGATAAGTTATAACATCCAACCCAGCCTGACAGGAAAACAGAGTTACAACTGCCAAGGAGGTTGAGATGGCATAAAAAATGGCTCTGTCAACTAGAGGCTCTAAAAATGTCTGAGTTCATATTTTTAGATCAAACATAGAGCATTTTTACACTTTGCACAACTCCAGTTTCTCCAGCTTGGGGCCACATGGATTCATCAGTCTTTTGAAAGAACCTGGAAGCTGTGCAGAAATAATTTTTTACCCACCTCACCATCTTGTGTTAATTCCTGTATTAATAACACGCATCACAGTTACTGTATGTAACATTAATACACTCACTATAAAGTTGTATACTGCATATACTGTATGCAGAATGTCATAATGCAGAAACCTACGTCAGGTCACATGAGAAAACATTTTCGAAGGGCTTGGAAAAACAGTATTTTGCCACTAAAACATACATACTTTGAATTTGCTACAGAATTAATGAGCCTTTTCTGCAGTCAGACACCAAGATGGCATCAGCCCTCAGTGTAAACACTGCTCCAAGCATCTGAGGGGTGAGGTTCGCACATCTGTGACCGCTCAATCGGTCCCAGCGCATTAAGGCAGGTCCAATCAATCACCGAGGAGATGCCAAACGGCAGCCTGACCGTTTCCCCCCGCCTCACCCACAGCTGGTTCCTGACCTTCCATCTCCCGTCATGGACCCCGTCTGCACCGGAGGGCAGCGGGAAAAACAGGAGCCACATGTCAGCACCCAACCCACCCACCCATCCACCCAGCCAGCCAGCCAGCCAGCCAGCCAGGCACAATGAGCTCTACCTCACCACGGCAGACCATCAATTATTGACGAGGTGAAATGTGATGAGGTTGTACGGTGAGCACACAAAGAGCACGCCTTTTCATGCTGCCATGTGGCTTGGAAATGTCTTCACTTTATGAAAAGGGACATTTTTATTCAACATGTTTTATTTTTCTGTGCTTTCTAGTATATCAGATCATATTTATATGCACATTATACTGAAAAATAGGATGCTGATGCTGTTTTCCTAGAGTGTGTGACAATGTGGGTCACCTAAACACCCTGACATAACTTCACCCTTATTCATACTTCCCTCTAAAATAAGGGCATTGTTTGCACACGTGTGCTCAGCATTGAGTAATGCAGTCAAACGAGTTGAGATGACCGTGATAAGCAATACTTATCCAAAGTCAACAACATGTTGAATGCTCTGAGTTGTTTATCCTCTGCCTCTGCGATAACATCAGGAGAGACTTAATTACACTGGAGCAACATTATCATAGTTTACATATTGTATGATCTCAGAGCGCAGGATTGATGGATGCAATCTGGGTGAAAATGATTTGTAAACAACTTATCTGCAGAATCAGAGCAAGGGTAATGAGTTAAATGCGTCACTTTGTAAGGCAAGATCGGTTTAAACACATGCACAAACTTCTGGAGCAGCAAAAATCAGACATGAGGAATCCTGCGAGACTCTTCCTGAGCTCTGAAGAATGCACTCGCCAAGCGTGGATTACCCCTGCCCTGACTGACTGTCTGTCGAAGTGTTTTCTCATCCTGCGAACACGGCCTGACCTCAATTGTTTTCCCGAGCCACAGACGCATTCCTGTCCAGACGAAACGAAACACTGCGGATGAGCAGATGTGCTTTAAAAATGGCCGCCCGCCTGTCTGAGGGTTTACTCACCAGCGAGGACGGAGCTAGACGCCAACACGCAAGGGGCACTCATAAACACACGCATGGACACACATGTACAAACACACCGGCAAAGATATGCAGACACACTCACACGATTTTGAATCTTTCATGTCCAAATCATAAAAGAGAGATGACTCTAAAACTGAAAGGATGTACTGTTGATACGGAGCAAGTTTCACACCCCATAAAGAAAAAACCTCCAGACACACCTTGTTTTGAAGTCATTCCCGGCCACACGCTCACATTCCTACAGGTAATAATCCTGTGCATGTCTAAGTTTTTCCAGTGATGGTTGTCTCGCCTGAATCACACACTCTTACACATAATTGGGTTTAAGTAAAAGCTCCCTTCATGCTGGACTACAATTACCTCATGATTTACCTGCATTTTGTGAGGTGCATTCAGACACAAAGACTGTCTTTCCTGATTCAGGAATTCTGCCAAGATGCATTTAGATGTCTGTTAACAGCAGGGTGTGTTTGAAACGAGTTTGAACGCCGTGTCGTCTGAGAGAGAAGGTCACATCCTGCTTGCTTTTACACCTCTGTAGACGTGGCCAGAGTTACTAAAAGTGTTGGACGTCGGACATTTCAGAATTAATCTCCATACATATTATCACGTCTGAAAACACATATCACATGACCATTCACGTACGCTGGGCATGCGCATGCTGACGTAAACAGGAAGTAGCGCTAAACACAGGAACTGATGCAAAGCGCTCGAATAATAGTGCACCTCCTGCGCATGTCGACAGCAGCAGAATTATAAAATGCAGAATGGAAGTGCACAACAGGTCAGCAACGCTTGTGTTTCATGTTGAAATTAAGCACTGGTGGTCGAGGCTGATGCTGTTTGTTTTCTTCAAGAAAAGTCTCAAGTGGCAACGTCATGACTGATAAGACCCACTGAGAAGCAAATGTCTCCATTTCTGGCCATCCCGACTAGAACACAACACCAGTTTTCACATTAAAACGGGATCAGCAGCGCTTTCAAATGTCTCCGTTTTCAAGGCTCCAACAGAGTAATGTGAACACTTGACATAAACAAAGCAAAGGTTATCCATTTTAAAATGAAAAAGTATTAGTGTGGATGTAGCGTAAGACAAGAAAACTGTACTTCACAGTCCTAACTTTGGGATGACCGATAAGCTGTCCTTTCATGTTTTCTTCACTTCCTCTGCTCTTTGGACATCAGAGCTGCCTTCCTCTTCATATCACTTGTCAGTGTATTTATTTTCCTTTTGATATCATCAGCGCTCCACTGCAATGTCTGCTATCTAAGCCCACTCTTTTTTTTTTATCTCCAGAGTTATTGGTGTATCTTTCCCAAAAAGAACATCTTTGGGTTACCAAAACCAAAATTTGGATTGAGTATTTAGGATTTCCTAACCTGAGATAAGATGGATGTATGATAAGGTAAGTTATTTTTGGAAAACTCCTATATTACGCCAAATTCACACCAGAGCAGCGGTGAAAAGCGGCCTGCGACAAGTAGCCACGCTTGTCTATTAAAAGCCGCAGCGGCTGTTTGATTCTGCAGCGAAGTGCGGCCAGAAGGGACGCACAGCCAATCAGGAAACAGATCCTGTGACATGTTGACCTACATTACAAAGACTTTTTCCCCACCTGTAACACATGAACACACCTCCTGGAAGCAGATTAATGCAATTATTGCAGTGAGCTACGCACCCAAACAAGCTGAGTGGTTGGCCCAGCTTCTTAGACTGCAACTGAACTGAACATGTTTACATTATACCCAAATTTGCTAAATATGGTCCTGTGAAGCTCAATGTATCATAAAATCAGTGGTAAAAAGGCACACACATACTTGAAGCAAGTCACACGTTTCCTCCATTGTTCTGTACTTCACACCCTGACTGGTCTGAAGTAATTGGGGATCAGGGACTCACATTTACTACTGTACAGTAATACTGGAAGGTTCTGCTGACTCATGGAGACTGTGCAGAGGCTGCATGGTGTTTTACGCTGGCTGTCAACACATCGTTTTCAGAGAGGCGGGCAAACAGTAGCCCTTTACATAGGCAGACAAACGGCCGCTTCACACACAATAGAAACAAAGGTACGGTAAAGAGAAGAACTCAAATCTGCCATCTCTACTGCTGCACAAGCCTGGGTGCACATGTACAAGTTGTACATTTTCCTTTTAGATAGAAAATTCTACTTGTTGATGGGTGCAAACTGAAGGATACACAAATAAATAGATAATGGGAAAATATAATTTACATCCTGGCACTCTGGCATGCTGCTAATAAAGTAATTAAAAGTGACTGCACTTGTTGTAATTCACTCTAAGCAAAGAGTTTCACCAAATGGCTAAAAGAACCAGCGAGGTGTTTGGACAGGAGTTTTACTGCAGGTGAGCTTCTCCAGCAGCCTCCATCCATTTCCTCTCCAGCTGCGCCAACACCTCCAGCCCCTGGACGCGGCCCTGCATGTTTCGCCCACTATTATCCCATGATTTACAGCCCAGATAGCGGGGTGCTGAAGTTTGTTGACATTCCCCGCCCTGCGCAACCTCAAATACGACGCTGTGGCCCCCCTCCCCTTCTCCAACCTCGTAAACGGCTCGCTCCGTTGAAAGCGTCGCCGTGACAAAGGAGGAAATATGAAAGTGGTTTTGACTGTTTTGATCTAAAAACTTGTGATGTGAAAGTGAATCAGCATGAAAGCAGCATTTAGCATACAAGGACAACACCACACTATCTTGTAAACTGCTGGCATGCAGCACTATGTCCTACAAAACTAATCCAATTTGGAGGATTTCTTTTTTTTTTTTCCAAGAACTGAAACACTTGTGGGCATGAATATGAAAGACATAAACACAAGTCTGCTATGATACAAAGAGAAATAAGCCCGTTCTTCGCACCTTGGTGAACTCACATGGGGCGACTTCATCCATTTAGAGACCACAAAAATGCTCCGTCTCTAATGACATCACTTAACAGTCAGCAAGGGTGTCTGGGCGAAGCTTTGTCTCCAGGCAAAACAGTCAGTGCATGCAATAAGCCATTGATAGCTCGCAAATAAAAGCCTTTTACTGGTTATAAATTATGTTGGACCATTAAACTTTATGTTTTCCTGAGTGACATTACTCCAAGTTGAGCCAACAGGAGACACAGAGAGAAAAGACATCTGATAGTCCCATTTTTCTGCATTTCTAGCTTGTTAACATTCAGCGAAACGCAAAGGATGAATGCAATGCGTTCTGGCTCTTTGAGTCGAAAAGCGCAGCCTGGCAAAATGTCACAATACATTATTGAGCTATTGGGTTTTTTCAGATTTGCAAAAACAGGTCCGCACTAGCCTACGAGAGCTCTGCAGGACTCTTTAAAGAGTTCCCACGTGCTGTTCGTGGGGGAAGAAAAATGTAGAGCAGGCTGAGGGGAGGAATGCATTCAAAGCACCCTTAATTGAGCTGGATGGCCTGCAGTCACAGAGCGTCTCAACGAGGCCAGATCCTGAGATGTGCCTCACACGTACACATCATTAAACCGGCGGCTTTGGCTCACGGCTCCACGGTACCAATGAACACTGCAGAGACAGTGGGAATTACATGGGAAAGTTGTCTGGAAAGCGTTCCCCCAGCCTGTCCTTCAAAATGAAAGTCCCCTGGCTGTCAATGAAGGGGAAGTGCTCCCATGCTGAGGCCCACTGGGCCGGCCATTGAACAGGGGAACATTCCTCAGTAATTCAGTTTGACCTGGACCCAATATGCTAGCTGAGGGTCACCGAATACAGAGCGCTACATACAGGGAGGAAAAATCGGATGTCGAGAAGTGAGAGGCAGGAGGGGTGGAGGAAAACACAAAAGCACACATATCAGCATTATCTGCTGGAGTGGTCTATATTTAGTTTGGGGTAATGATTATCACTTTAGTAATGCCAACTGGCATCCAAAATGTCCCAGTACACACTTTCAGGGTTCCATCTGATACTTCTTCCATTCCACTCAAATGTGTCTGTCTCGTGACTTTTAAATGCTTAAATGTAGTAACGGGACGAGTTGGTTGAGTGGCAACATGGCTGCAGGAGGGGAACAATAATAATGTGGAGAAATGGTTGCACTGCAGCGTGGTCGGGATGGAGAGAATTACAGTTTTAATTCTATAAAATCAAATCCCTCCACTTGGCAATCCTCTTACGCAGTAATCCCCAGGTAGGTTTCAGAGGGCAGGAGGCTCAAACTGCCCAGAGCAGCGACACATCTGCCCTGGTGGCGGCATGATATCACCAACTGCTGTTCTGCTCCCAATAAAGGCTTTAAATGGACAGTATGTGAACAGAAACAGCACCAAATGGTTAGCCTTTGGGTAATGATTGCTATTGTGCATGCAATGAAAATTGTAGATTCAGACATAAAATGCATGCAAATAGTGCATGATGGGATGCACACCATGGAGGAGATGCATTTCCCTCATGTCAGATTTTGCTGACCAAAATGCTCAAGGGATGATCGCTCACATGCTTGTTGTTGCATTGATGCGTAAGGTCAGGCAAGCTTAACAGGGATGTGGCTTTGTTCGGATCACTGTTAACCTTGTAATATGTCTGAGCGTCTCATCATTTGGGGCACTTACAACGGCGATAATGTGAGACTGACTTCCAGTAGCACCACTGTGAAGCATTTTGGGTTAAAGGTCAGTGTTATATTAACTGTCTCTAAAAGGCAATGATAGATTTGTAAAGTAGTACTAGGAAATAGTCCTTATTTGTAGGGATGTCAGAAAATATCAAAAATATTGAGCATCGTGATATCAAGTTTTGTGAAACTATCAATTTTTAATAAGTTTAGATTCAGTTCAATTTATTTTAGAATTAGTTAAAAACAGTCATCTCAAGGGGCGTTTCATATATGTGTCCTCTCACAGTAGTGTCATGATGTTGGACATTACAGGGACGGTGATAAATGCAAATACAGATCCAAATGACATAGATTTTATCCATATGATGGTGTGTTCTTTCAACTGTGACCCTTTTCTGAAAATTACATTTAAAAAACTGCAGTATGTTGAATCATAACCCCTGTATCGTGATACATATCGCCAGTCATTCTCATGCACTGTTCATAAGATAAGATAAGATAAGATAAGATATTCCTTTATTAGACCCACAGTAGTGAAATTTGCAATGTACAACAGCAAAATGGACAATGCAAAAACAGAAGTTAAGCAAAAGTAGTTAGACGTAATACATGGCAATTTAAATAAAACAGAATATAAAATATTGGGATATAAAGTAGGTGAAATATTACAAATGGGGACAATATACACACTAAACAGACCATTAACATAATTACCCAGTAGTTATATCGACGAAAAGTAATGTGCTGTAACTCGTATATATAAATAGCTCAAAGTCAATTTGTATGTAATCTATGAATTCCCGAATTTCCCTTCGGGGATTAATAAAGGTTCATCTTATCTATCTTATCTTATCTTAATTGTGAGCAGTAATTTCTAAAGAGAAACCTGGTCAGGGTGGATGTTTGTGTCCGTGTAAAACCAGAAATCAACATTGATTTATTTGTCAAATGACCTCAGTACTTAAGTTACATCATTTCTGTTACCCAATCCGCGACTTTTTCCTAAACCAAACTAAGTAGTTTTATAGCCTAAACTTAATCAAGTTGTTTCCTCTTAAGACAGATGTTGATTTTGAAAGGACAATTTGCATGTAATGAGCGGAAATTCATACGTGTTGTTGGACGAACGCATGAAAATTGAGAAATAACTTTTCGTAAGTGATCATATAAACTGTTGTATCATGATACGTATCGCAGTCTTGCCAATACACAGCCCTACTTATTCGTCTACTGTTGCCAACATCCATTGGCGTTTCCCGTTATAAAGCATCCACTACATAACTGAGGCTATTTTTTGCTCTCCTGTTGGGAAGCACCAGTTCCCAGGGCAAAAAAAAACCTCAGTCAAACTCTAAAAAGAGACAGGGAATGGCATTTCTCTCTGGCACTTTGTCAACACCAGCAAGAGAGTGATGATACCTCCCATATTCTCCCATGCTCTCATTTTCATGTTCCCTTGCAGTTCTGTTTTTAGAGATAACAAACCCAGCTAAAAATATCAGGCCAGTGAATCCTGAATCCTGCATTTGGCATCCTTGGTGTGCCAGTTGCCAGCATCCTAGCCTCTTTTTGTGTGCTGTAAATATGGCTGACTATGAGAAAAGACCCCTGACCTGCTGTGACTTTGACATATGGACGCTCGCACTGCAGCACTTCATGCCACATTAACAAGGAGCTGCAGAGAAGCTGATCATAACAGAGAGGTCCCATAATCCATATCCCTCACCACTTAGCTGCACCCACACCCAGTTCAACACCAGTCATTCCAGTGTGGGATTAGTGGGGAGAAAATCTTAATCTGCCTGAGAGAGAGTACAAGGAAAGAAAAGGATGCATTCCTGCGCATATAAATCCCCTGCAACGCCTGATTGTTTCACCTCTCCTTAAACGGTGGGTATCCATTTCCTTCTGTTATCAATCAGAATCAAAGTGCTTTACGCAACGCCCCGGCCCCATGCTGTTGCTACTAGCAACAGGACACGCGATTCCCCCTTCACGACTGGCTAATCGGGCTCAGTGCAAATCAGAGATCATCCCTGCACATGTGTACAATGCTGCTATATGAAATATGTTCCCTCCTCTGGGGATTATTAAGAAAATTGCAGCTCAGAAAGAGCAGTCGCGTGAATAAACATGCACTGAATAATGTGCATGTATTCTTCTGACAACAAAGTATGACACATGAATAGATAAGCCCTAAACAAGACAATGTTCATCACTAAACAAGATAAAAAAATCTTGCAGCTGTAGAAGGAATAATACAATTTTGGTGTGTTGTATATGCAGACGACTGTGCGCTTCCTACCCTGGTGGAGATGCAGCATCCTGGTGTATTCAGAGGACACACATGGTAATCCACCAGCACGCTCTCCTCCTGCTCCGCAGCTGCTACCCACTGATCCCGCAGATGATAAAGTTTACATCCACAATGCAGCACTGCCTGCTCTACGCCGCTTCCTGCCTCTCGACTTGACTGCCTCTCCTTCACTTCTCTCTCCTCTTCTCTACGTTCCCTCAAGCGCTCAAAATCCTTTCCTACTAGTCCTCGTTGCGTCTGTCCTCTACCCTCGCTGTCTCTCTCAATCTGGCAACATGCATTGACTCTCTTCTTTCACGCTGCATACACTCTCCCTCTGCGCCATGCTTCCTCTCACTAACACACACTCGCTCGGAGGCTGCTCTTCACACACAGCAAGAGTGTGTGTGTGCCTCCCCTCCACCGCCCACCCCGCCTCCTGGCTTTATCTCTCCTCTGAATATTCCTCTCCTCAGTCTGTCTCTGCTTCACTCTCTTTCTCTCTCATTCTGTCTCTTTCTGGCTGCGTCCCTCCTCCTCTTCCTCAGGCTTGCAGGACGTTTAACATGTGTTCAGGGAGACGGCCGCTCCGCTGCCTCTCTGAAGGTGGCTCTTTCCTCAGGGGAGGAGAAGCGAGGTTGGGGTGGGGGTTTGTACAGAGGAGGAGGAGTTTTTGGGGGGTGACAACAATGTTGAAGGGGGGTTTAACTCCAACAAGGGGACGTAAAGAGGCAGCTTGTGATGTCCTACTAACTGGGCTCTTTTAGTGAAGAAAAGGCAGAAAAGGTGACAAAAAGGACATAAGAGGAGCAAAAAACAAACAACAAAAAGAAAGGTATACTCGGTAAACTAGGTATGGAATTGGTATTTCTGCCCTCCAGCAAACAGAGGGGCGAGAAGCGAAAGTCTTCATAGCATTGCACTTGGCTGCCCAAAGTTCGGATCATGCACCTCCTGGTCAATCACTGCGTAAACAGTCTGCACATGCTGGATTGTCCATTTCAGAAGATGAACAAGAAATGGTCAGATTCAGCCCTTCGATTCTCATGTCAGAAATGCATATGATATGACAAACTCTTTGTGTGAAGAACACGTTCTCATCCCATCACATACTGACACACGTTTTGGTCACAGTAAACACAGGTTTATTGTTGTGGATTACACTAAAACTCCCTGTAGTCAGGTTTAGGAAAAAACAACATGGTTGGGCTTAAAACTACTATGTTTGTACAGTACAGGACACAAACAAACAGCTGATTGTAACATGAAACTGAAAGCACAGGACACAAACAGCGGTCTCCCGGATGAAAGCCCTGCGTTTGTTGGAACCATCCACCCAAAATGTGCCTTTTGCGGTACCCTTTCCATCGGGATCTAACGCCGACTGTCGTGACAAGTCTCAGTATTTCACGCCCTGGGAATGACAACAGGCTGGGAATACTGAGGCCCTAATTTAAAAAACAGATCTTTGTCACTCAGTTTTCGTCCTCTGTCTTCACAAAGCCGACATTTGAAATCTCCAGTGGATAAATCTGAAAGCACTGGCTGCACATTTTAGTCTGGACAAGGGGCACAGAGCTTTTGGAAAACAACGCAGGGAAAGAAAGAGAAGACGCTGACAAAAGACAGATAGGGACAACCGAGGAAGAGTTCAAGATCAAGAGGGTGAAGGACAGAATCTGAAAGCCAGAGAAAAGAAATAAAGAAGAAGAGAAGTGCTTGCCTGGACGGAGCGCTGGAGCCGGCTCCAGCCCATCTGCCGCAATCACAATCAGTCTCAGCTGAATGGCTGTGACAAACTGCAGCCTGGAACCCTCAACCAGGCAGGACGCCTGCGAGGGCCGAGGGAGATGAGAAGGGGGGATGAAGAGGCAGAATGGGAGGGGGGGATACTTTCTATTGTCTGCTCCCCAATAGGACCAGTGCGAGAGGGGGCGGGCACCGGAGGGGTGAAAGGGGGAATTAAAAGGGTCCCGGTGACAGGAGCGCTCAGTTAAAGAGGGGAAAGAAAGGGCAGGGCTGACTTAGAGACGGGGCCATCGCTGCCACTTTGCCCCACATTCACTGTCACTAATGTCCTAAATGAACAATGACACTAACCATGTGAGAAAATTAGTTTGCTGGAGAACAGAAGGAAGGGGGGGGGGGGGGGGGGGGGGGCTTCAAGTTGAGGGAAGGTGGTAAACATGCATGGATGAGTTGTCACTCGCAGGGTTGGATTATCATTTCACGCTGGGATATCTGGGATATCACCCAACGTAGATCAAAAAAAAATGACATGTCCTGTCACGTTATCTCATAAAGCTGGCTGCCACATTCCCCATTTGTCATCGTAAAACTCCACAAAGATTCATGACGCCTGATTATTGGGACTGAAATGTCATGCAGAGAGGTAATTGTGTTTATCATAAACGCAGCTGTCTCACATAGGAAATCTGAATATAGAGCGGAGAGCGTGATTCAATTCTAAGAGCAGGTGGTCACCAATTAGACACTATTGTGCCACTTGTGTAAAAAAGACAAATGGCAGGCTGAGTCAGCATTAACACATACATATGCGGCCTAATCAAGAAATATTGAGGGCAGTGTTTCGACCTAATTTGATCAAGAGTGAGCAGCAATTGCTGAGCGATGGCTTTGGTCTGCAGGGCGAAAAAAAGAGTTGGGTGTCAGAAATAGTCGTCTCTCCTCTAATCAGGAAACAGCCAGTGTTTGTTTGCTTTGCTGCTCCCATTTTAACTGCGTAATGAGTGTCTTAGTGTGTTTTTGTCAGTGTAGTGCCACGAGTGTATGCGTGGGTTTGTCCATGCACACAACACTATGTTTAAGAGAGTGTGCATTGCTGTGTGTCCACATATTACAGTCCATACATGCATGGGTGTATATGTAGGTTGGTCTGTATTTGTACTATCCATGCGCCTATGTGTGTGTGTGTGTGTGTGTGTGTGTGTGTGTGTCGGCTCAGTGTGCTGAGTGATCTGCTGAGCTCATTAAGGCGCTGCTTATTGCTCTGCCAGGGGTGTCAGTGACAGATTCCACTGTTTGGAAACACTCGGCCGCCCACACAGCCAGCCTGGCTCCACCACTGTCACACACACACACTTAGGCTAGGTTAGCATTCCTCAGGGAGGAGGTGGGGGGGCAGGACGGTGCTGGGACAGTGGCTGCAGGGACGGCGGGTCGATATGGATTTGTAATGGGGTGCAGGGTGGTCTGAGGGGAGGGCAAGCTCGTGGTTGTGGTTGCGAGCGCGTGATCGTGCACACGCGTGTGCACACTGGCGACGTGTGAGTGTAAGCACCTTTGAACTGCAGTGCGGAGCGGCCTCGGTTAAAGGGATGCTAGTGGTTGTGGTAGTGTGTGTGCAGCGGTGGAAGAAGTATTTAGATACTTTACTGAAGTGAAAGTAGCAATTCAACAATGTCAAATTACAAGTACAGATTCTGCTACTTAATTAAATTATATTTTTGGGTGCTTATGTGCGGCAGGTTTTAGCAAGTTTCCGCATTTTATTATTTTCAAGTCTTTTAAAGACTAATTGAAAGACTAAAGCCTCAATTACACTTCCAAGTGGATGTGTACATGGACAACTGCAGACACCACAGACATGTAGTAGTTCTGTTTATAATGTCCGCTTGGAGGACGCGTTCCACACATGCGCAGGACGCTAGTGGCACAACAAATTGGTGGTGAGCAAACATCCATAGAGAGCCTACATGTAAACCCCCTGAGGCCGAAATCAAACTCGCGCAGACCCTGGTGGACTCTGAACTTTCTGAACACCATGCGACAACATCCAGGAACAACAACAAACTTAGTGAGCAAATTACTCCATAATTACTCAAAAATGACCCTTTATGGTGCTTTATGGTGCTGTATTTGATGTCAGATAAGCCTTCAAACTCATGGATGTATTATTCAAACTGGACTTCATGGTTCATATTTCATCACAGCGGTTATTCTGGCCTCTTTCAGAGTGTTAAATTATTGATGCACTAACATGAAGGCAGCATGTTAATGCTGTTTCTTGTCCAGACGGAGCTAAATTCAACCAATTTATGCTGTTGGATAGTTTAATTTTTTTTTTTCAATTCATCATATTTTAAGAGCTTTATGTGTTTTATATGTCAGCTAAATCTAGTGGAGTGAAAGTACAAGTCCCTCAACTCTACGTAAGTAAATGTCCTTTGTTTCTCTGCGCATATGAATGAACAAACATCCTGTCCAGCCATCAGCCACACTTTCCCTCCGCGACATTAATCCTCTGCTTGATCACAGATGAGCGACCAAGAGCGACGTCACTTGAGCTCATTACTCGTCAGCTCGTAGTCTAGGTGTGTGTTCCTAGACAGACATTAATCACACAGGAGGAGAAGAAGGAAAACTTTGTTTCCTTCCCGTCTCTCCAGCACCCTAAAGACGATTATGCTGTGTTTAAGCTCAGACATGCTTCTGAGAACAGCTATTAAATGTCTGATACAACTGAGGAAAAGTGAGGGGTGCAAAATCATTTGGAAACATATCAGAGGTACTGTGTGTGGTTAGGATCCATTCAGCCATTCAGATATTTAGCCATCAACATGGCTAGGGGGTGTTTTCTGCATCAAGACGAGTAAAGGAAATACCAAGCTGTAGACAGGCAGAGTGTTTGTTTACTCAACACAAGCCCACTCAGGATCTACACAGCTCAGACAGATGCAAATCACATGATAGGTCACGCTGCTAGAAGAGCCCCTCCAGAGACTGTGTGTGTTGTCATTTAACTTCTGTGTGGCAAGATGGGGAGTGTAATACAATGAACGTGATAATGCACCTCCGTCATGTTTCATTAAGCAGGGGGATGGGGGCGGAACGATAGTCGGGATGGTGGTCTGGCGAGACATCATCAGCAGGCGAGATTTCCCTCTTCGTGGAAAAAGTCTGGAATGAGCAGGATTAACACTGCTGGAGTTAATCTTTAATTAATCTTGAGTAAAATACTTTAACATTCCTTGTGTGATTATGGTAACCAAATGGGGCTATTATACCATGACTAATTTCAGTGGTATCCTCGATCTCACACCCGTGCTACTGTTAGTTGTAGTCAAATTAGCACCATGTTTTTACAATCACAAAAGCATGTTGTTTCCTGTCACATTGAAGTACTTGCTTTATTATTTTTCCATTAATATTTACTCATTTCACTACTAAAAGAAGACATAGCTCCATCCTCCTATTGTGGGTAGTACACAATGGAAAATACAGTGTACCGACCAATAGATGCTCCCATTTTGTTGATAATATTTAGCTTAAACTAAATCGTATATTGATGAGTTTAAATGCAATACTTTTAAAATACTGTAAAACAGTGTACCGACCAACAGATGCTAACGTGTGTTTATAATAAATATATTGTCTACAGCTCCACAGTTAGTGGTAGTTATTGATATTATATTATATTATCAAGAAAGTCAGAGAATACGTGTTTTGTGCCATAAAGCAACCAAGCAAACACAGTGTGCCAACCAATAGATGCTGACATTTTGTTTGTAAAGACAGTCAGCGCTACTGGCAGTACACAATGTAAACCACAGTATACCAACCAACAGATGCTAACATGTATTTATAATAGTTATGTGGTCTAAAACTCAAAGTGGTAGATGTTAATTGATATTCAAAGCCATAAAGCAACCGGGCAGAGTTGGTAGTACACAGTGTATAACACATTGTACCAACCAACAGATGATGACATTTGTTTATATTAGTGATAGAAGAAGAAGAAGAAGATCAACCTTTATTAGTCCCACAATGGGGAAATTCAATTTACACTCTGTTGTTTTTTTTTTTTTTTTTAACTCATACATGGTACATGCAGACCTGAAACACACATACATGCATTAATGGAGAGATGTCAGAGTGAGGGGGCTGCTCCTGACAAGCGCCCCGAGCAGTTGGGGGTTTGGTGCCTTGCTCAGGGGCACCTCGGCAGTGCCCAAGAGGTAAACTGGCACCTCTCCAGCTACCAGTTCACACTCAGTTTTTTGGTCCATGTCGGGACTTGAACCGGTGACCCTCCGGTTCCCAAGCCAACTCCCTACAGACTGAGCTACTGCCGCCCCCAATACTGTGTAAGTCTTAATGTGGTAGAAGATTAGTGATGTTTAAATACAATACTTCTATCAAGACAGAGAATTTTTGGACCACAAAGCAAAGTCAGAGTTTGTAGTACACATAATGTGTAAAGTGTACTGCCAAATAGATGTGTGTACAATATTAATGTCTGAAAATGTGGAAATATTTTTATATATTTAAATTAGGGCTGTAAAAGTTAATGCAAAAGTAGCGCATTACTGCAAATTAACAGCGAGGAGCGATAATGTGTAATGCTTTGATGGATAACAGTGCTGAGTACCCCATAATTGAATTTGCCACAGTAGCTAATGATAAATGAGAAACATGAATAAACATAACATGAATAAAAATTGATGATTAACTTGTCCATATGTGAGTCACACCCGATACATTTTCAGCAGCAATTGTCATTGTCTAACAATGAAGACAACAATTCCCGTGATCCTCTGCTACTTAACTTCATCAAAGCCCATTTTTTGTTATTGATTTGATTGCAAGAACTCTAGCTGGGAAACGTACATACTGTGCATTTAAAGAAATATATATGTTTTATAAATCAAGCAAAATGTTATGAATTTCACAAATTTTCACTCCTGCCTGTCTCCTCGGAGAGATCAGAGGATGTTTTCCAGAGAGCCTGAGCTGGAGGTAAATAGCGTGGATGCAACCACTGTGACTTCCACCAGCCAAAACCACACAGGATCTATCAACAATCCAAACCACACAGGATTTATCAACAATCCAAACCACACAGGATCTATCGCTCTTCTTATCTTAATGCGAGGATGTTTTCCAAAACTCTCTGCAGCACACATTAGTCAAAATAACTGCACGCTTTCATGAGCACAAAATGAGTCATTGACACTCTCTGCACAATGGAGAGGGACTCAACGGAAGTTAATAGACCCGACTGTTGTGAATGTACATCAGATAAAAAAAATATAATATTCCAAAGCGACGCATAATGAAACTACTCTTCTCACAGCACAAGACAAATTAGTGCCTGAGAACTTACTTAACAATTATGCAAGACTGAAACAGGCTCAGCTCTTAAACACAGCTAATTGCTTCGAGGAATGCAGATAATACACCATTCAATCCAAATGCCAAGAATACATGTCACAAGTCCTATAAAACACAGTGTATCCATGTTGTGAAACCGCTAACAAAAACTGTTGATTACAACACGCTATGTCTGCAGGGAACGGTTAAACTCATTATGCAAAGTGTGGATTTTTTTTCTTCAAAATAAGAGCAGTAGACAGCTGCTTAGTTTTACACTTAACCTTGAATGCACCAGAAAAGAAACATGGTGGATGATATGAGGAGAAGGAGGCGTACTGTGTATGGGAATGCAGCTATGAAACGACCTTGAGGGAGCATCAGTAAAAAGCATCATTAACCCATTCGATTAACCTCGTCCTCTCATAAGCTCCATAAAACTGATGCATGTATTTTAGCCGGGCCCGGACTTATGCGCATGAATCAGGCGTGATGTTTACGGGACTCGGGAGACGAGTGTATCCAAAGCCAGACAGACTTACTGAGTCTTGGCCAGGATAAAGTACCCAGCGTTGACTTGTGTCTCAGGGCAGCGGTAGTGTCACCTCCTTAACTAATTGCTTCAGGAAGTGATGGAAAATCAACAAGATGCTACTCCTGGCTAACAACCGAGCTATGGTAGATTTTAAAAAAAAAAAAAGAAGAAAAAAATTCTTTAATAATCCCAAAAGGGGAAATTCAATTTTTTCACTCTGTTATTAAATTAAACAGGAAAAAGAAAACCTAAAAAAAAAAAAAAAAAAAAAGAAAAAAAGGAGAGATGTAGGGTGGAGGGGCTTCTCCTGAAAAGCCCCGGGGAGGTGGGGGTTTGGTGCTTCTGGGGGCTGGGGGGTAAAAGGAAAAAGGACTCCTCCCACAAATTCAAACTAATTTTTGGTCATGCGGGAGAATCGGCCCCCAAACCCAAACCAAAAAACACCAACACCACAAAAAAATAAAAAAAAAATAAAAAAAAAAAAAAAAAAAAAAAAAAAAAAAAAAAAAAAAAAAAAAAAAAAAAAAAAAAAAAAAATAAAAAAAAAAACCAAAGCATTTCTTGTTATAATTAATTCAACCTGTTTGCATGAAGAGGTGTATGAATGACACGAACATGTTGAACCATGATACGTAAGTGGTTTTGTTGCCTAAACTGTGGACGTTATTGTAGTTTTGTTGCGTGACATAAAAAATGACACGCAAAATTGCGTCCTCATGACCTGTAGAATATCCTTGTACTGTTGTGCTATTTATACGCCTTCACATGAGATTGGGTTGAAAAAAAACACAACCGCTTATCCCGTTAGTGGTCGGGGGGGGACTGGAGACCCCAGCTGACTGGGCGAAGGCAGCGTACACCTTGGACAGGTCGCCAGCCTGCATGTCTTTGGAGGACACCAGAGAACCTGGAGAGAAGAGCTGTGAGGCGACAGCACTAACCACTGCACCACCATGCAGCCCCACAAGGAAAATCTTAAAGAAAAATACAGATTTTCTCAAAAAGCCAAATTCCAGCAGTGCCTGAAGGTTTCCGATAAAGGTTTCACGGATTGATTTATTTACCCACTGATGGTTCCTTTGAGATATTCCAGTCTGGGCTCCTGGGCCGAAAAGTGACCTCTAATGGATGGATTAGGCTAAGTCATTCACTTCAGAGGGCACACAAACATACTTTGGGGTGTATTAGATCTCTTTGGAGCTTAGCATGATCAAATTATTGCATTAGAGCGGTCAACTTATCCAATTAAAGTTGTAAAATGCATGGCTCTCGCCCAAGCGAGACGGCGGATCCTTGGGGCGTTGCGGGGCTTGCGGGAGGCTATCCGCCTCCTCATCGACAGAACAGGCCTCGCCACGTACTCTGGCTGAGGATTACAGCCTTTCATCTGGCTCAGACCGCCGGCAGCACACAGGCGTCTCTGAGGCAAGATATGCCTTGTAGTAACATCAGCGAGGTCCAGATCTGTAAAGCTGTTTCCCAGCTTCTTGTGCTCCTGTGGTCTTTTTCTCTCCTGGGTACACACTCACACACATTTTGCAAGGGCATTTTCTTCCAGCACTGACAAATTTAAGAAACACTTAAAGTAACTCAAAGTGTTTTGGGACTTTTTGAAGTCTAAAATGTTGGAAATCCAAAGGGAGATATACAGACGAAGGGAAAATGTTTAAAACTACATGTTAAAAAAAAAAAAAAAAAAAAAATGACTCAATTTTTGATCATTGCTGTCAAATCCACAATCCAAAATCCAGCATTGTCCCAACAGGTAAGGGCCAACAGACAGAAATGTTGAGCAGTTACACAGTACATAGTCAAGTTCTGTACTTCAGTACAATTTTCAAGTACTTACACTTTACTTGAGCATCACCATTTTATGCTACTTTATACTTTTACTCCACTAAATTCATTAAGCTAAAACTATCAATGGATCCATGGATTAATCAACAGAAAAATAAAACTGATAACCAATTAATTATTTCAGTCATTTTTCAAGCAGAGATAATGAAACACACACTTGTAAACTAAATATTTTTTGGTATTTGAACTTTTGGTCGACGTCTGAAGACCTCACGTTTGGTTTCTTAGACTAAACAATTACCGATTAATTGAAAAAAATGATCAGCGGATTAATCAATTATGAAAATAATGGGTAGCTCTTCAAAATATGAATAAACTAATAAGATCTGAGATATTATTATAGGGTACGCTATCCATATAACACACTGTACACAAACCCCATGTTTACCAGCTGCAACATTATTGCATCAATAATTATAACCCAGTTGTACAAGAGATATTATTCTGCATAATGAGGACTTTTACTTTGGTACTTTAAGTATATTTTAATGCAAATACATTTGTACGTTTGCTTAAATAAAATTTTGAAGGCAAGACTGTAATATTTTAAGTATTTCTGCAGCGTAATATTACTGCTAGGGCTGATAAAGTTAACGTGATAACAGCGAGTTAATACAAATTTGTTTTAACGCCACTAATGTATTTAACGCATTAAGGCAACTTGTGATTTTTAGGTTGCAGCGGCTCAGTTTTAAAGTTAGAGTAATGATACTGGTATCACAGCTTGTCAGCAAGGAGATTAAATAAACGAGGAAAAACTGTCATGGCCTTTTTCAAAGGGGTCGCTTGACCTCTGACCTCCAGATGTGTGAATGTAAATGGGTTCTATGGGTCCCCACCAGTCTCCCCTTTACAGACACGATCCACTTTCTGATAGTCCCAGTAGTCTGGATCAAGTCATAGTCAAGTCAGCACTCTGACACACTGACAGCTGTTGTTGCCTGTTGGGCTGCAGTTTGCCATGTTCTAAAGTCAGAACCTGGGAGGGTTTCTGGACAATATCTGTCACTGTTTTGTGTTGTTTATTGACTTCCACTAATAAATATATACATATATCTACATAAAGCAGCATGCCCACTCCCATGTTGAAGAGGATTAAATACTTGACAATCTCCCTGATTTGACTGACAGCCTTAAATACTACTTTTATTCAAGTAACAGATCTGAGTATTTCTTCCACCTCTGCAGTTCCAGAACAACACTGGTCCATTTTTTCAATTCAGCCCACAAGCAAATTCACTTATACAAAGAAAGTCCTATTACCTATAATCCCTCAGCTAAGCGCTCATCTGATCTGACCTCCACTTTCTGCCATCTTCGTTGCTCTATGAACATGACAAATAGCTTATTGATCAGCAGATGCCGTCGCTAATATCCTTCAGCTCAGGCTGCAGCTGCAACCGCCTGCTCCGCACAACCTGCCCTGAGCCCCGTGGATCTCCAGCTGAGTCCCAATCCCAGTTGGTCTGAGCTGGGGCCCCCCTCCCTACCTCCTCGTCCCTCCTCGTCCCTCCCTGTCCTCCAAGGTGTGAAAGGGGTCACAGACAAACGCCATCTGCTCCGACAGGCAGAAAATGGCAGGTGAGGCCGGCTTCAGGCCATGTGACCTGATACTGGCCATGCTCGCCACACTAAGAATGAGGTCAGGAGAAGATTCAGGGGAAAATAAACACCAGCTCAGCACAAATCAAGAGTGGGAAAACGGGTGGAAACAGGAAAAAAAAATCTAATCTACATTGTTTTAATCCACAGGGAAGATTACACAGTCACGGTGCCTTGACACAGCAGCTTGTCAGAAAGAGGTCATGCAAACTCACTCCCCGCCTCTCATGCTTTTTAACATCCATATGTCCCTCCACACGTCTGTTACTCAGTAGAAGTCTTTAACAAACTCCTTTATCCATCAAACACACAACTGTGTGTCAGGGCCACCACTAATGAAAGCTTTAAAAAGACATTCAATCATATTTAGAAATACTGCAAACAAATGCTGAATAACTGGGGTCAGCGTCCTACTGTACGCCACATCTACCGTTGCCAACTTTGGATTTGCTCCATCTGATGTTGACACTGTGCCGCTGAGCTTTTGTTTCCGTCTGTCAAGGACGTGGTCTCATTGAACAGAGGGAGCAGGAAAGCCCGGCCAGCATCCCACTGGGGTTTTGTGCTGGGTCGAACAGCGGCGCTGCGACCGAGCGCGAGGGACTGTGTGTGCATGAGGGCTTTAGGATGCAGCAGATGCTTCTGACATACAATCTAAAACAAGCTGGAAACGGTCTTTCTGTTATTAAACGCTGGCAACCTGATGGCTTGAATGTGGCTCAATGGTTAGATATTCTGTGGAGCATTAAAGGGATAGTTTGGATGTTTTGAAGCGGGTTTGTATATATCCATCGTCTGTGCATTACCTACAATAGATGTCAGTCACCATGTATATGTTATGTTTTGAATATTTTCACTGCTTCAGCTTGCTGTCAGACAGCCTTTTCCAACAACCTCTGCGAACACAGGGGTTGCTGATCTACCGCTGCTTCCACCACTTAGTTTGTTTGCGTTATTGTGTGATTTTGGTGAATTGAATCCACGCAAAACCTTTAAAACACCAAAGTCATTAAATAACCAACTGAAACTATCTATTTTTATATATATTATATATTTTTTTTTTTTTTTACTGTGGGCACACTGTTAATTAATACAAAATTTTAGTTTTTTTTTAATTATGGTACAAAATCCAGGTAATGAGCTGCCAGTACTTGTTCTGTTAGTAAGTGCAGGTAATTCATTGACTGTGGATAAAAACCTCATACAACCCCACTACAGACCACCCGAACTATCCCTTTAAGAATCAGAAAAGGAAAAAAATACCCACCACAACAGAGAAGAATCATTTCACACAACGTGAGGGAAATTTAATATATCCTGACTAACTCATAAAAAGCAGTAAAAAGAAGCCATGATTGTCAAATGTGTGTACTTCAGCAGTGTGGAACTACCCCATAATACGCTACAATGAGAGGCATGAATGCAGCGGGTCGCTGGGTCGTGAAGTAGGGATGCAGGGAAGCAGAGGAATGTGAGGGCGTCTCTTTCTCCCGCTGACGGATTGATGGGCCCCATATTCTGAGGGCTGGAGGGACACATCTATAGCGCTGTGAGATGCTGCTTAATAAAGGGAAGGAGGCGTTGTTTTTTAGTTGTGCTCTATGTTTTAGCTGAACAAAAGCCTTTGTGAAGTCATTTATCAATGTCGACACTTTGAATCGACCAACGCTGGAGAAGAAATGAATACAAATGCAGCCTGGTGGTAAGTTGTTCCTGAAAACTGTGCACTTTAAAGTCTGAATATGTGTTTACGGTTCCATCTCAACTGTGCAGAAGTCGTAGACAGAAGGAGACGCTGTCTTCATATTTAGCCCTCAGCACTAAGCAGCATGTGACGGACTCTTATCTGATCCTCACTTTAAAAGGATGCACTTGGAAACTTCAAGTTTGGAGTAAGTTTACAGCTGACAGCATCTGTCTCTGGGTGGAAGTAAATCCAGCTTTATTGTGACAATACAACACCCTCAAGTCCATGAGGCAGAGGCGCATAAACCTACATCTAACATCGCACATTAATCTTTTGGAAAACAGGAAACAACACGCATTTTACCAAAAACATCAACTACCATACTTAGCAACCCTCACAATTTTCCTGGGAGACTCCTGTGTTTCCTCCCACAATCACAAGTAGCCTGTATTTCTCTCAATTTATTCCAAATTTTCACAGCTTCTTTTCCTTTTCAGTATCTCTATCTACTATCACTGTACCGCATGTATAAGCCCTACTGTTCAACCCGGGCGACAAAACAGCTACACCTTCCTGGTGGAAGAGATGCTCATGACACGGCGCTGTTTGAGCTGCACTCGCTGCACATCACAGTATGCGGCGCCCAAAGTTAGGCTTTGCTCGACGCAGCGAAAAGCCGTCGTGGCCATTACAAATAATTTTCCCAGGAGACACCCGTTTTTCATTGCCTTCCTTCCAGGATCACAATCATTCCACTGATTCATGGCAAATTTTCATTTCATTTTCTTTTCCGTTTCGTGTTTTTATGTAAGTATGTAATAATAATTTATAAATCACCAAATAGCCCATGAAATAAGGAATAATCTCATATTTATTATTGTTAGTTATTCTCAGATGGATATCATTGTTTGTTATGTGTGTACAGTATGTATGTTCTGAAGCTTTAAATACCTTTGAATATTAATATGTAATATAAATATTAATATAAAGCTTCGAAGCCCGAAAAATGGTATTGGGCACAGCCCTACTCACAGCGAAAAGCCATCGTGGCGTGGTACGAGCCATTAAAAATAGTGGATTGGAGTGCAGTGATGTCGCATTGTGTCAGCAGCAGGGGCAAAAAAATGAATAAAAACTGTCAGTTTATGCCAGAGATTCACAAATATTCATGCCTGAGGGGCAAATTATTCAGTTTCTTTTCCTGAGAATTAAAAGTAAAATTAAAAGTTGGCCTATTTAACATAAAAATGTTGCTGCAATGTACTTATTATTTAGCTATTTTCATTCTTTAAAAGTCATCAGAATGCAGGAAACAAAGTCTCTGAAACTGGAGGACTCCCAGACCCCCGCTTTGGTTTTGAAACCTAGTCTCAAGGTTGACAAGTACGTCAACTACAGTACGATATGATACGAAATACAATACACTTTATTGCCCCCTTGAGGAAATTAGTCTTGGACTCTGGTGCTGCACACCATCAGCTGGCTCCACAGTAGTATCAGTAAATAAAAAAACATTAATAACAAACAATAATCCACATGTAAACAGAGAAACAAATACTAACGTAAACCATCAACATACAGTATATTGCATATTAGGTGATCTGCATAAAATAGCATAAATAGGAGATAAAGATACCATGACAATATTGCACGACCCTATACAGCCTCAGGAAACATCATTTAAAGTTTTGATGGAGCTGATAGACAACCACTCCAATCAACTGGAGTCACTACAAGTTCATGGCTTTAAAACCTCTTGGTGCTATCGCCCAAATACAGACATTTTCTTTCTAAGTGGCCATTAGGTCACTCTGGGTGTCACCAAAGATGACCCCCTGTCTTACAGAGAGGGGTGAGGAGGGTCATTCCTTTACACATCACTTCCTTTATTAAGGCGCTGCCCTGGCCTAGTAAAGGGGATGATCAGTGGTCATCCATCCCCCCCAGCCACCCACCCTGAGACCCCGATACCCCTGTGTCCAACCCCCAGCACCTCTTCTGCTCACTCAGGGGGAAAATTACTTTGAGCCAGGGGAATACGGTTCCATTGAGATGGAGAAAGGTTCGTACAAAAGAGGGTGAAGTTTAAAAAATTGTCTCTTCACTGGAAGGGCGAGGACGATAGGAGCAGGGAGGGGACAAGGTCATTAGATTGGCATCTCCATAAGCTCTTCATTCCCATTGTCTGGGAGACCTCCATGAGAAATGCCCCAGTCAACCCCTCACTGGGACCTGAGTCTCCCCCTTTTGTCTGCCACTTTTTAGTGTGCTTCCAGCACAAAAAGCATTTCTCAAGAACAGCGTACAAAGCTTGTCTCCAGCTCAAAACCAAACAACATTGTTCTGCTGCCTGTGGTCGGGAATGGATTGCAGGCAGCTGCTGAAGCCCTCTGGCAATAAAACATCTGCCCTAAAAAAAATCTGAAGAAGCTCTTACCTTCGGACGTTGCGGCGCTCCTCGTCGAGCTGTTTGAGGAGCTCGTCAATGCATTTGTTGGCGTCCATGTATTCCTGCAGGAAGAGTCAACAATGGAGTCAGTGTGCCATGCAGGTTAATAGGAAACACAGGCAGATTCAGCATGGTCTTGATGCTGTAAAATCATGTCTGGACTGTGTATTTCCTCCACTTTGTTTTCATAGATGTGTGAACAGCGAGGCAGAACAGAAGTAGGTTTGAAAAGGTGCGATTAATCAGTTTCTCTCTGCGTGTAACTCCAGAAGCACCTCTTGGTAACTTCTAACGGCTGGCCCAGAAGCGAGCCCAGCTGTGTAATGTCAGCTGGGAATAGTACACACTCCCAAAACGTGCGCTACTGAGTTACAGCGGGGACGAAATGAGCTAAGGCGAAGAGCAGAATGGGGAAAACAGATGTCAGGATTTCTTGGCCACGGCCTAATGATTTGCCTCTTAGTGGTCCGACTACATAAAGCAGAAGGGGGAAGTGCAACTGTAAGAAATAGGCCACATAGGCACCATACTTCAACCCAGATGGGTTTGCATACATCTGAGGTCTACCTACAGTACATAACTCAGCCAGTTGTGACTTGACACTGTCAGATCAGTGCAGTCTAAGTTTCAGACTAATTAATGAGATGTTAGCGTGACGGCTCATGATGCATCTCCTGAGTAAACGCTTATCTCTGTGGGACAGATGCTCTCCATTGATTTCTAGACAGTCTGGTCATGTGCTCGCAGTGTAATTGAATAATGGGGATTCCCATGAAGAGGTCACTAGGCCAGAAATGTCAGTGCAGGAGGAAAAAACTAGTATCTGTGAGCTGTTTGTCTGTGCCCTCTATTAAAGTACCCTGAATGCCTGAGCATCTATTTTTCTTTGTTGCTGCTGTAATCTCATTTCTCTAATTAGTCGCCGCGAAAGATGAAACTCGTCTGCGAAACACAAACAGACTCTTGCAAAAAAGAGCTTTTGAAACGGCAGGAAATCGACAAAGAAGCACTGTGCCTGCTGCAAACTTTTCAGAGGACCCCTGTTGTTTTACCCTAACATGCATGAGCACAAATAACAGTTAGGCCTATATGGAAATGCAATGAGACACATCAAAACAAAACAATGCATATTTCTGGGGAGTTTTTGTGGATCGGGTGGATAAAAATAACAGGAGCATGTTTACATACAATACAAGGCAAAAAAGCCACAAAAAATGCAGCCTGGTTGCACATAAAGGCTACGAATGACACAATGGAAGGCAAAAGTGTGCAATACGAATGTTGTTCTTGCTTTTGGCATGCCATGGAAATGCATCCATGTGAATATGCAATGCTCGGCGCTTGTGACAAATAAAAAGTGAGAAAGACAGCTTGTAGTGGGAGGGATGGGAGGTGGATGGGTCCATTTGTGACATGTTTTTAGGGATGTTTGTGACGAGTTTTCGGTACTTATGTTACATTGCTTCCATGCGTATTTTACTTAATTTCCGTACTTATTTTAAGTCTGACTATGGCATTTTTTCCTACGTTCACACTACGCGTAACAAAAGCAACAAATGGGCCAGCGTGGCCAGCTTCATTGTCGGCACTCCTTTATGGATTCATCCATCTGCAACCGCTTATCCCATTAGGGGTCACGGGGGTGCTGGAGACGATCCCAGCTGGCATTGGTTGAAGGCGGGGTTCACCCTGGACTGTGGGAGGAAGCCTGAGAACCCGGAGAAAATCCACACTAACACGGGTAGAGCATGCAAACTCCACACAGAAGGGCCCCAAGATGGATTCAAACCTGCAACCCTCTTACTGTGAGGCAACAGTGCTAACCACTGCACCACCGTGCAGCCCGACTTGATGTATTATGTCATTAAATAGCACTGGGAACTAGTAGATGACATTGTTCGGATGAAACAGAACAGGGTAAAACAACAACATGTGATTGGCGAACACCTCAGTGCTGAAAAAAGTGTAAACCGGCTCAGCGACGTGTCGGGCATCAGTTTGCAGCTTCATGTCACCAGCTTCCATTGAAAATGACCACAGCTTTACCACGTAGTTTTGTTGCAAACCTAACTGCGGTTTTGTTGCATGGCGTACAAATGACACCAGAAAAGTGTCGTACAAATGACATGCACAAACAAAAACAAAAAACAAAACGCGTCCTCATGACACGCGTAATGTCCCTGTAATATTGTGTCATTTATACAACCTTCCTTGACTCTGTATGTAAGTCAACATCCATTCAAATATGATGTAGTTTTAAAGCTTTTAAAGTTTTAAAACTGCCAGGTTGCATTTTATTTTGGATGGACGGAAACAGAGACCTTTGAAATGATAATGTAGTCTCATCTGCCATGATGTGTCCTTCCCTGAAACCTCACACCCCATCACATGAACCTTTTCCAGAACAAAACAAACGACATCAGCCTCGACCACCAGCGGTTATTTCAACATGGATAACCAGTTACAAGTGTTGCTGACTTTGTTGTCTACGGTAGCAGCTGTTTTATAATGCTACTACTGCCTACATGCGCAGGAGGCACGGCATCATTTGAGCACTTTGCATCAATTCCTTCATCCAATGCTGCTTCCTGTTTGCGCCATCATGTGATATGTGTTTTCACGGAGATCATTTTAAAAACCCATTTTAGTGTGGATGTAGCTTTAAAAACCCCAGAAAAACTTGTAATAATTTGTTTTAAGCCAGATCTGACCTCCCTATGACCCACCTTCGGGGACAGACCAGACTTCAAGTACTCCTGCTTTCACTACATGAGCCTTTTTTTAACCTGTGGCCTTGAGACTAACTCTAACACACTAACATTAGTCCAGATGTTCAGGAGCTGCTGGTCTAAATACAGTAAGTGCCGTTGTTTTGTCTCCCCGCTCCTCCCAGGGTGCCGCTCTCCCACTGCTTCTTCTCAAGCATTTATCACACTTAATCCAACATCTGAGAGAACCACTCCAAGACACACATCACCACCAGCTCCACCCCTCGATGTCAGCAGAATATGGCAAAGGCCCAGGCGTCCCGCCGAGTTGCAGTCAAGGGCACTCTGGGTGACCATTAGGCAAATTGGGCCGACGCCAAAGCAACAGACAACACATCGATGCTTAACAGCGTGGTGCCACGTTTTCCAATTCCTGTCAAACTTTCCACTGTTTAAAACAAAACATCAACTCCTAATATTTTCATCATCTCTTCCATCATCATTAATTCATGTTTGGAAGGCAACCAATTGCAGTTTTAAACAACGGTGCCCCAAAGCCATCTGCTAGTCCCAGAGTGCCACAGCACGCAGCCAGAACGCCACTCACACCCGAGCTGGAAAGCCATTAACGCTCAGCGACGTTAAATTTATACTGTCGGCTCCAAAAGCAGTTAATCGATAGCAACAAAGCACTGAAAATCATGCTTGAGTGGGAGTGGGAGGATGAGATGATGCTGGTAGCTGTGAGTAAAATATCAGAGAATGCAACAACCAGACCTTGTGCATTATTAACTAAACAATCCAGTTGTTTCATTCTCACTCTGCCGTCTCATCAAGAAAAATGTGTCACCGTCTGGGGTAAAACGTCTGTCTCCGAAGGACCATTAGCAACACGATCCCATAATGACCAAGGCTGCAGCACAAAGGGGAACCTTCTTCATGAAAGCCCCATGTCAGGGGAAATATTTACAGGCCACATCAAACATGAAGTAAAGCTGCCTAAGTCTGTGTTGTCATCGCGCAGACCTCTTCTAATGACAGGGCACTGAAATAATCCCCAGCGCACATGAAGGAATGCTGGGAATGCAGCATGCTTGTTGTCATGTGCAATGGGGGGGGGGGGGGGGTATTTAAAACAGAGATTTAAAGCACATATGTAATGCCACGTGTTATATCTTCAGCCAGGCATTCCTGACGGTTTTATGGTGCGAGTGAAACCTGCAGCATTCCCACGAGGCCCAGGTGCTCACGTGTAGACTGAAAAAAAATTTACAGACTTTATCGGAGGTATATTTCTCAGGACCGGTGCTCTCTCGCAGCCCAACCATTCCTCACCGTGGTTAAAACGTCCAAGGAGCTGTAAGCTCTCAAGGAGTGTGTAATCACCTCCAAAGTTCACTAAATCATGACAAGGTTTCTAAAAAATCCTCATATAATTTTGCAGAAGCAGACACAGAAGTGTACTCCCAGTATCGACCTTCAGGAGTCTTTGTGGTGAATAAAGTAGAATTAGATGATCATCTGATCGACTCCTTCATGCAATTTATATATTACAGTGATTTTTCTTAACTTCACTGTCTTCAAATGTGCTTATTTTGATTTTGCCAAGCACAAGGGCCTGGTGGATTTCCAATAACTGATATTTTTCAGGTTGCAAAAGTCTATAAAATTGTTATACAAGTTCAAAACTCTACGCACAGCATTTCCAGACAACCATCTGAGAAGCCGTCACTGGAAGCTGCTTTGGAAAAACACTTGTGATTAGATGAACTATCTGTCAATCAAACTCTTACTGAAGCCAGCTGGGAGACGAACGAAAACAAAACGATTAAGCAATTAGTTGACAACTATTAAATTGGGCACAAGCTATTTCGATAATTGCTTCATCTGTTTGAGTAAAAAAGTAAAAATTCTCTGATTCCAACCTCTTAAATGTGAATATTTTCTGTTTTTTTTACTCCTCTATGACATTTTATAGACCAAAGAACTTACTGATTAATTGAGAATATAATCGACAGATCAACTGACAATGAAAATAATTGTTAGTTGCAGTCCTACATCTTTTCCAAGAAGAAAAACCTTCGGTGACTTCTTTGCTCTTCTTTCAGTTCATAACTGATGCTAATGCAGCGTCCAAGCTAACCTCTTCAGCCTCTCCGTGATGTAGCGCCACCAGCTCCTCACAGGGCTAATTGGTGCGACACAAACGCACAACTTGAAGCCTGACTAGATGGATTTCGGTCGTGTCTAGAAGGGAGCCACAAACTGTGAAATCTGATCTGAGATCGGCAAAGAGACTCACTGCCCGACGACCTATCCAAACCTTAACCACTGGAGGTCAATGCCTAACCTCAACAATGGAGAGTTTCCCCAGTTTACGGGCTCTCTCCTGGACAGGACTATTGATTTTCCCTCAAATCTTGTGTTACGTCGTGGCATCGCAATAATCCGGTCGCCGTACAAGATAGACACTCTACTGGCTCCCTAAATACACTTTTTGCCTCTGAAATGGCAATATCAAAAGCCATTTTTATGGCATGATATCTATTAAATTGCAAATGAAACTGGATATTTCACAACATTTCATTAAATCCAGTATTAATGACACAATATAGATTTTTGCTGTTATGGTGTCAGCTCAGGTTAACCTGACACGTAATGTGTTTGCTGATGTTGCTGATGTATGACTGCAGCTTCCCGCTGATGTTTATCCGGCCATGTTTACTCGTGTGTGTGAGAGCATTTTGATAAGGAGAGGGGAAAAGCCTTCCAGTCCCACATCCAGTCCACTGCAACTGCTCATGTGCCTTTATAAAATTTTAATACATGAGCGCCACCCCCCCATCGCTTTGGCATTGAGGAGCAGAGAGGAGGGAGAAACACACTTCTGTTAAAAACCACACAAACAGACAGACTGATGAACCAAATCTGTTTAAGATCAATGCTCCACATTTTTCACTCATAAAACATCAGATGCATTATTCATCCTCTTTTTGCTCTTTCACACATTCTTGATGATTAAGAGGACTCAAATCACATCCTAGACGTGTCTGGTTCTTATATAGACCCCTTTGGAGTTGGAAAAAAACAAATAAACCTTAAGCTAGATAAAGCTCTGACCTGTTGGTGTGGAGGTCACGGCGAGAGGACTTCCCTCCGCCACCTTGATGTGTCCACAGATCAGAGGCCGGCGTTACAGATAAGACACCTTGCAGAGCTCTGGGGATAGGACCCTGCCAAAGACAAGGTCACGACCTCTACCTGCTCTATCCCTAACCTATCTCTGCTCGCCACACATTTTCCACCTACTGATGACATGCCAGCGTGGAGTCTGGGACCGTAAAACCAAGTGAGCTGACAGAAAGCGGAGCTCCCATGAGGACTACCTCCAGTCAAAGGTTATGCCAATAGAATGTCAGATTTCTTTCGGGGTGTACTTTTATGACACACTTGAGCATGAATTATGACAGCGACTTTTCAAGGTGCTGGAGATATATCACATCTGATACGACTGTTAGTCTTGGCCTCTTGCCAAACATAGTACTGGGTTTGCAGCCAAATACTCCAAAGTTTATGTGCACATCGTTAGCGGAGATGTATACAGAGCAAATCAGCATCAATGAAAACGTATTCCCATATGCCAATATAATTCAAACTGACTGTGATGCTATCATAGCGAGGTAATGAACTAATCAGTTTGACTAATGCTTTCTAGAAACCTGCCTCTGCTTGATCTCAGCCTCGGTTAAATTCAATAGTCTTATCAGCATGTTTTGAGGCTCTGTGCTGATGATCCGTCACTCACAAAGACCTGATGTCACAGTATCAGCCCAGCCATCGAGCTCTCATATCCTCAGAGCCTGATAACTGCTTTTTATCAGTGCAGAGGGCAGCTACTGGGTTTTTCAACTGGGGAAAGGGATACTAAGATCTGTCAGTTTGATCTGTGCAGTATGACATGGTCATCCTGGACGGTTTTATCATGCTGCAGTTGTATAAAGAAGGACGACTAATGTTTCCTAAATCACAACTGATGGATTCATAAAGAAAATTGATTGATTAAAGTTTGTCGAACCGTAACTCCAAGTGTTTTGTAGTTTTTAACATTAAAGCATGCAAACATGTTTAAGTAGAAACCCAAAAGAGAAACATGAACCTTGAAATGAGCAAGCTATATCTCCTTTAAGAGAATGAAGCACAAAATGAGGCCGATATTCATGAGATAAAATGGTATGGCGAACTTAATAAACAATAACTATACAGGGAGGCTACTGTACAAAAATACAAAAATGCTGACCATAGACAGCTTCAAAAATGGAGTTTCATGAAAATCTTAAGGATTCTAACTTTAACCATTACATGTTAAAAGAGCTTTATGATAACCATAATTTATTTGCCATAAGCACCTTCTTTCTGTAGATATTGTGTTGGCTTTGAACGTAATCCAGGGTGTTGCAGAATCATCTGCATCATCTGTCGTCTCTCAATTAATCTTGAAGGCTAAATACAAGCTCGTACTACTTCACAGTTAATGAACTGTCACTCAATAAATGATGCTGAATCTGAGCTGAGCACCATACTGTTTAATTTTACCCCAAACCTCAGTGACTGTGAAGCTGTGGAGGCTCACACAGTGGCCTTATTGAGTTGAGGACATCCGTGTAACCAATGCCTCCAGTGAGCAGGATATTCTTCATCTGCCTACCTGCCCCGAACGGAGCAGAGTCTGGGAATATGGATTACTGGAGATACAAAAGGCAGCCTGTTCATCATCTAAGGGAGAGTTTCAACAGTTATCTGATGTTCTTCCTCCAGCAGCACCTACAGCCCGGCCCAGCCCAAACATCAACACCTCGCCACCGTCAGGAATCCAAATCCCTGCAGATTATCTTTCCAAACATTAAGATACGTCCAACGCTCAAATAACTCTCCGTGTGTTCGGGCTCCTCCTCCCCTCTTTGGGTTTGATAGAGTGAGCCATTCATGCCTGTTGGGAACAGTGGCGAAGCTGTTCGCCGCCAGGTCTCACAAGGGAGGGCTGAAAACCTAGCCGAGGAGTGAACCACATCGGACCTGACATCGCTATTCGATCACCTCCACAGAGCTACCTGTGTGGAGGAGCGAGGGAAGATACCACAAACCTACAGGACTGCACGCATGAGCTGTGAGTCTTCAAATCAAGACAAGTCGTGTAGTTCTCTTCTCATGCACACAAATATTCATTTTTCCATCTTCCTCGCTCTGTTTCCTGTGTCTCTACTATCTTTTTCCTTTCTCTTTAGCTCTCAGCTTCAGTTTTAAATCTGCGAAAACACACACGAGGGAGGAGCGGTCGAGGAATGCCGCTTTCAGGGATAAAAACAAACACACTGTGTCCATGCTGATGTTTCCAGACAGGATGGGAATCGAGGAAACAGGGAGCTTACGTGGTGGTGTTGGTGGGGGGGTGGTAGGAGTCTGCGGTGTGCCCGGCCCCTGCCTAGATTTTTACAAGCCTGGGGGTTGCTGGGTTTTATTATCATCTGGGGGCCAATATTCTGCCAGGTGTACTTGGAAAGGAAGGGAGAGTGGTGGTGACAGACCTGGCAACCCAGAGGAGCTCAGGGAAAATAGAGAGGCTGTTGTACGAGGGAGAGCAACAAAGAGGCGGGAAGACATCAATAATCCTCTAAGAGGCACAACAAAAAAACAGAGAGGACAGCCAAGGTAGGGTGTCAATGAACACAAGGTAGTGATTGATGACCAGTGACTCGCCATGTTTCTATTCATGTATCAAGCAAATTTTAAGCAAACTTTTGAAACGTCGTAAAAAAATTCAAATTATAGGTGTGTTTCCATTAACTGGTTTGGAGTGAATAAACTCAGTTTGAGTGTAGTTTGATCAGAAGTTGGAGCTACAGGCTACGCATGGCTGTAATCCGCCAGTAAAGAGACTAGAAGAAGAATCTTTGCATGTAAATTATTAATTAAAAACCAATACAGTGTTTTTGAGAATCAGCACAGTATCATAAAACATAATATCCCAATATTCCTGATATTTTCTTACACCCCTGATGAATATACATCCAAAAAGATGCCAATAGCGGAAATAGGTCTGCAAAGTGTGTTTCCATCTCACATTTTGCTCTTTTTCAAAGGCAAAAACCACCTCAAGGAGTGTGAAAATGTTTGAATGTTTTATCGAATTTTGTCATTTTCATGGAGCTCTTCTAACACGATGCTTCAAAATGTGCTCTTACTGTTTAACACAAGCCCTGCAGCATCCATCTCCCTTTAACTGATCGACAAAGTAGCCTGACTGTGCTCATATTTTAAGATGTGATTCAATGACGTCAATCAGTAATACCTGTAACACTTTCTCGATGATGTCCAGACATCAGTAAGCCCTGAACCAAAGGAAACGCTTTGAAAAGAGACAAAGGGCATGGGAGACTGAGAGTTTGGGAAGTGACGGGAAGGGGCAGATCAGAGCAGAGGCCTGATACTAAACAGATGTTGGTTGGTTCACCGAGGGGAAGCTGGACTTCTGTTTATGCAGGATTTGACAGACGGCGCCGCACCTAACCGAGCCACGCTGTAGCCGGCGCAGAGAGAGGGCTGATCAAGTAGCAGTGACTGTGTTCCTTCACGGGAAATTAGGCACATTATAGATTGAGTAAAAGGCCCTCAAGAGGATCCATTCAGCTTTATCTGCACTATACAGCTCGCCTCTCCAGCGTTTCTCGCCTCCTCTCATTACAGTTTGATGGTGTGCTTTGTGTCATCATGTTGGCCGTAGTAGTTTTGTTCCAGCTCACTGGTTCTTCAAGAATTACTCTTAGATACTGTAGAAATTTAAGCTCTTACCTACTCCGCTAATGTTCAGCCGTGAGAACAACAAAGTCTATTCAGCGACAATCTTGTGACCTCCAAGCGTGTGTTTTCGCTGAGATATTTCTTGCCTGAGACACTTTGTCAGATTCCCTGACATTTCACGTGCATTAGATCCAGGCTTCGACGTTATCGTGGCTTCTCCTGTGTGTAATCCAGAGCCTGATTTATTGACGGGGGCTCGGAGCGTGCACACCGACCGTGCCGAACCAGGTGCCGGGCAGATGTCGAAGCAAAGCATAAATGTCAGCTTCTGATTTTCTTTGCTCTCCGGCTTCCCGCCTCAGGATGGGGAGTGGAGATCGCGCCTGCAGGCATGCAAGCAAGCATAACTGGGGAAATGGTAATGTGACAAGAGGACGCTGTTTGTTTGCACACCTGTCATCCCCAAACCCACCTGTGCCACTCATGCTTATCAGATCCACATTTCCTATCTGACCTGACAGCGACGGAGATCTCGACACACTGAGGTGATTTCTTTTTTAAAAAATGGGGGAGGCAGAAGAATAATAATGAGACTGTGAAAAGAGATGGGTTGTGGTGACTTTTGACCTCTGCTGCAAGACTCGCTGCAATGAGTATTCCCGTGGTCATGAATTATTTCTGGGGTGATCGCCGTGTTGTTGCTCGGTGCATCTTCCCAGACAGAATGCGGGGGTGGCAATATAGCTTCAGGGTTAACACAACAGGCTGTGGCCAAAAGGTTGCCTGTTTGAATCGAAAAATGTGCGTGGCGGGAAGTGAATGCGCACACTTTCCTAAACAGATATGTGCCCCTGACCAACGGAGTTACCCAGTAGCCTACGTGACACACAACACTGCAGTAGCCCTGGCAAAGGTGGTGTAAATCTAGGTAGCCCACCCCCGAGCCATTGCTGTAAATAAGAATGACCTTAGTGAACTTACCTTGTTAAATAATACATGTTTGCCTTCTTTTGTGCATGTTTTGGTAGAAACAACACGGTGAATCACAGGTTCTGAATTTTCTACCCTTTCTCCATCATAATTAGCGCATATATACAGGTTTTTTAAACACAGGAAAACCTGCTAAACATAGACAATAGACTCTCTTCTATCAGTCACACACTTATCAATGCATGCAGCCTCTCAGTCATTGTTCTCATTTCATAGGTTAATGTGAAGAAAGACCTCTCAGTGAGGCGGCTCGCCACACTGCGTCATGTGATCTGAGAGACGACTGGGAGTCCAATAACTCAGCAGCATAAAATATTTAAATCGACCATCATCGACTTTTGAAAGGCATTATTGAAGTCTATTTTTACAGTCGGGGCTCATCCAGGTTGGGAAGGAATTTTAATATGAATTTGGGGCCAACCGCACACTGTATTTACACAGTTAATGGCACTAAATCCTTGTTATCATCTCAAGTGGAGTCTTATTTTTAGCAGCCATATTTGTTTTATTTCTTCCAGATGGGAGCTGGGGAGGAATTTGACATGAGTTTCTGTTTAAGCCTCTCAGACAGGGTGACATCAGTGGACTTGAATACTCTCTTGTCACGGGATTGAAACATATTGGATTTCTCTGTGTAAAGAACTGCTGAGGCCTCGCCAAAAATATGAGTGTCAAAGGTCTATCTGATAAATAAATTAAATTTCCCTCGTTACCATAACTGACCTGCCTAACAGGAGCCTCGTTTCACATATTTGTTTGCACTGTAATGTGGATTTCATATCCTGAGACGTTTGAGATATTTTAGGATCAGAAGTGATAATTCTGCTACTGTGGGAAAATGTCGCAGTGCAAGGACCTGAATTTCCTCTGCTTAGGCCAGCTATTTGCTCTTACAATAACAACACTGTTCTAACATTATTATTTGTTTACCCAGCTAACCCTCTTTATCTGGGGCAGGCCTCTTTTAGCCTACGCTCTGGCTTTCTCTGAACCCTCTAGAAGCCATTTCTCAACCAACGAGCTGACTGAAGTGAGTGGCGGCTTCATTCTGAGGGGTCACAATGGCTCACCCATCAGATGCCCCCGACCCCTGAAAGCATTAGCTTCAGCATGAGCTGTGTATTATACATGTGCTGTCTAATACCACAGCATTGTCCGGGGCACGCTAGAGCATTCTGCATTATTCTGCTTGTAGGCCAGAAGTTAGGCTCACTGCTCGTATTATTTATGAAGGTCAAAAACCACTTCATGGTAGGCTACAGTTTAGCTCACATTTTTCATTTTTGAAGTAAAAATGATAAACAGATTAACCCATAATTAAAATCATCAGTTGCAGCTGGAGATACACTAGAAAATTGCAGAAATGAGTCCTAAAACCTGGAAATTAGTTCAAAATTTTGCACTTTTGGTTCCCAAGTCTGGAAGTCAGTGGGTTTTTCCACTACGATTTGTTTAGTCAATTAGTCGTTTTTTTTGTTTTTTTCTTCCTGAATGACATTTCCAAGACACTTCTGAGCACATCTCCTGTAAACGCCAGATTTAAAATGGTGCTTTTGTGTGATTCTTTGTGGAGAAACGTAGTTTTACAGAAATGTCAATTAAATCAGCTTCGATGAGTCAGCAGTGACTGTTGTTTGACTTTCTTTAGTCGAGAAAAGCCTGCGGACAACTGGTTGTAATTTGAAGTGGAACGAAGCCAATCTACAACAGACAGCCCAAAATAGTAGTCAAATGCACCAAATCCATCAGCTGAGGATCATGGGTAATGTAGATTTCTGCTAACCAAAATTGACAAAAAAATAATAATAATTTCTCTGAGTCATGAGAGAAATAATTCAAACTGATGGCTTCAACATTAACCCATTGTATTATGGAGTTATCAATGACATGTTGTGAATGAATCAAACAACACAGCCTCTACGTGGGTTAGCAGCATCCTAAACAACCACAGTAATAACATAAAATGATGCATTTCAGCATTTTTCCACAAAGTAATCATCATAATAACTAACAAAATAATGATCATATACACTCAGTGAACCAAGATTATGACAATTAAATACACATTTCTCACTAAAAACATTATCAAAATGCATTTTAATGCTGAAACTTAAAATATACTTGCATTTTTTTACTGGTGATAACTTTGTTTTTTCACAGAACGACGCTTGGTCGTCACGTGGAATGGACATAGGCCAATAGAAAAAATAACGCAGGCACCTCACATTTTTAGAGTTGTTATTGTGAAACAAATATGTTTTGCGCAGTGGACCAACGTAAATATGAGACTGGGTTGGCCGAACACTAGTCTGCCTTCGGCTCAGTGGTGGTGACAGTTATGACACTGGCATTTTACTTCTGTCGATTGCATTTATGCTTCAAAAACCATAAAAATTGTGTTCATTTGTGAAGATTATCTTGCTGAATAAAATGTGAAAGTATCATAAACATTTGTTTTCTTCAATAATCCAACCAGTGCGGTTCTAACTTCCAGGTTGGCCTACAAAAATACGCTGCATCCCTCTATTATGGGAGTATTTAACCACCAATCATGTATCTTTCACCATGTTTTCATGAGGAAACAAATTGCTAGTTTCCGTATTGTTGTGCTGCACGTCAGAAGCTGATACCTGATCACACTGTTTGTGCTATGAGGCCTGAGAGGGACCCACTAAGTCCATCTGAATGGAAGCCTGATGAGAAAATGAAGAGCTTTCACCATCGCCTTGTACCTGCAGCACATAAGTGGTCCATTTACAGTGAAACATATCCTGAGACCCATTCGAATGCTTTCCCAGTGTACACAGAGCCCATGCTGGAGGAAGTGGGTCAGGGGAGAAAGGCTTAATAATGCACTAATTCAGCTGGTTCAATTTGAGTCTCCTCAGCGCTCTGACTCAGGCAGGAATGAGACACAGGAAGGGGAGGACAGAAAATCCAACTAGGAAATGTTTCCAAAATAAAGCTTGTTTGTGTATGGATGGATTGGAGGGGCAGGGCTGTACTGCAATACTTAACAAAGAGTAAATATAGAACGCTTTGTTGGGTCCATTTCCTGCAAAATGAGTTTAATCCCAAAGAAATGAACGTGATTAAATAATTATAGGGATCTTGTTTGCTGTGCATAATTTCCTGCGTGGAAACCTTCAGGTCCTCCAGCTGTTGTGCCAGATGGATGCCGGGCGGCGGTTCGATAGCCCGCTGGCTGCCACGAGCTCCCACAATAGCCCCTCGGTGACCGCCGTGACCACACACAAAGGCAATCGTTGACCACTGACACCGCAGACAATCAGCCCCGAGGGTCAAACGGCTCCCCATGCAAAGCATCTCTCATTCAATCCCGCTCACCTGAGGCTCAGCACGCCTCATAAAACCCCAATCACTCCTCTGATGTCTCGCCACAGAAAGAGAGAGAGAGAGGGTCTCAGAAAATCATTGAGCGCCACAAGCGCATCACCATAAAGTTGAGTTATGGACTCATGAAAGGCATGCAGATCATATTATCTCTTTAGAAAGTGACTGGGACTCAATAATGTGAGTGGCTCCAGCTAGCCGGATGACTCACACAGACAAATGTTACTACATGCAGATGATATTGATTCCTTTCAGGGATCTTTTGTACGTATAGCCTGTAGTTTAACCCTTTCAGAGGCTCTGGTGGATTCATTTTTAGACCTAGTATGAAGATACAGATATCATAAGGAATCTAAAATGGTGTGTTTGAATATTTCTTCATACTGGGATCCCTAAACAGTCTTCAATTACATAAATTGGGTATCACTGTAAAGTTCAGACTGTTGTGGATCCAATGAGCCCTACAGTATTCATGTGTGATGATGTTAGTCCCCATAGCAGCCATTTCATATATTGAGATCTCACTGTAGACCTGTGGTGATCTCTAGGATAATCACAGCCTGATGAAACCTTTACAACCAAACTTTTTTTTAGGTGAATTGACAAAAAGCAGGTCTCTGAGCAGTTTCCAGGACAGAAGCATCAAACCAAATCACAGCATGGCTTTTTCTGCAGTGTTCCTCAAGGTCCTGATGTCTTAATGTGCTATTTTAGAGGGATTATTAATCATTTTATTCATTCTCAAGTGGTAAAAAAATGGTTAAATTCAGCACCAAATCTGTCATAATGTGTCATTATGTTCTAAACCCTTATACACCCCTGTACCCACCAAAAAAGACAAAAAATGACCCTACTCTGGGTCTCAGAGAGCCAAAGAGTCAAGCATTCAAATGACTTAATCTCAACAAGCAGTGAATGATATTAAACGCTGGAAATGCACAGAAAAAGGTTGCAAAATATCTCTTGAATCCTGTTGGATGAGGTCGACACTAAAGGACCTTTTGCAGTGTATAATTGGATGTGCAGAAATGGCCAATCTTCCAGCCGCTGCCTCTAAATAATGGCGCAGCTCCTGCATGAATTTCCTTCTAATCATAGTAATAACTCTGCTCTGCACCTCATATTGATACTTGGCATTTGGGATAATGTGGCGACAGCCGCCGTGTTATGATGAGCACTCTAAAGCTCTGAGATAACACAATTGAATACCATGTGGAAGTGCAAATTGCTGGCTCGATTTCTAACCTGCAGCGAGATTAGGATGGCCTATACTGTGTTAGCAGGCGGCAAAGAGATCAACACAGTCTACCTATCGGCCCTGACAGCACCCGACTCCTCAAATAGTGGCATGAAGGTCACTGCCTCCTGACTGCGAGGCGGTAAGTGTAGCCGGCAGGCGGATGTGGTGAGCTGGACTCCACTCAGCTCCCTCTTGCCGACTTTTCGCCAAGCGGAGACAAGGCTAGCATCAGCCGCAAACGCTTCTGACAGAGCGCATTAGCCACGTCAGACGAAATCAGGTTCCCTGCAGACAACACCTTATTATAATGCAACACACTGCGGCGGTTTGAGGCGAGGCAGATCTCTCAGCTCTTGTTGCGTCCGCTCTGTTTCTGTTTGCATACGAGGGCGAGCTCCAGCGCAGGATATTGTGGAGAAACATTGCAGGGAATGGCTCATACTATGAAAATAACCACTGGCCGTTTTCTTTAAAACATGTCAGACACAATTAAAACCATTTTCTCACGACGAGCAACACAGACCATGCAGAAAGTACAGACTAAGCACCAACACAAAAGTGTGACACACAAGTTCAAACACTTCTACCACAACTAAGACTGCCCTCAGTGCATTCTGGGAGACAATAGGAGCCCAATATGTCACAGTATTAACAAACTTCCACATGAGGCTGCAGGCTTCCCCTCAGGGCTCCCATCATGTGATACATCACAGCCAGGCAGGTGATCTTTTGTTCGGGAGGTAGATGAGGATGACGCCCAGAGAAAAGCAGATAGCAAACAGTTTAAAACAAAAAAAAGCACAAACATGGAAGACAGCTGTGCAGCAGGATTTTCCCCAGACAATATACAGGAGCACTATTGTGTCTAGCTGTGCTGCAGGGAGCTGACAGGCCCTTTAAAGCTGCAGAGCTGTCTGTACTGAGAAGCTGTCATCAATAGAAAAGCACAGGGGAGCCGAGGACGGTGGGTCAGGGCGGGACACCGCAGGGACACGACCAGCTGGAGCACCTGGTGCTCACTGTTACACACAAAGACACACACACTAACACAGCGACACTCGCGAGGTGACTACATGGGCGCACACACTCGCCTGTTAAGCATATAGCTTTACTTACCCATGAACAAGCATTAGCGTATTGAATGAATGCACATGCTTGACATGCACACCGGGGTCAACGTACCCTCATGCAATGGCTCCCATGAAAAGTTATTCCTCATTTTTCATGTGTTTACATGCGTACAGTCTTTTCAGAATAAACTCTGTCTTCACAGGAAACAACTTGGTTAAATACTTAAATTTGGAAGTTACGTGACAAATAAGTCAGCGTTGACTTCTGGTTTGGACCCTCCCGTTCACCCTGAACTCCTCCCTATGTGGCTCTTGGGGTTAGACAAATAATACCTATTAGGGTGGGAATCACCAGAGGCCCCACAATACAATATTTTCACGATACTTCAGTCAAAATATGATCTTATTGCAATTTTAAATATTTAGCAACATGAGTATTGCAATAATTGTGATCTACTGCAATTTATACCTCCCTACTTTATACCTTAAATCTTAATAACATACCATGTTCATCTCAGAGTTTTCATTCATATATCTTGAGGTCAGAGGTCAAGGGACCCCTTGAAAAATGGCCATGCCAGTTTTTCCTGGCACATTATTTAACATAATTTCAGACAAGCTAGTATGATATGGTTGACTTGGGGTTCCTCTGTGTGCGCCTCCTCACGACTCCTAACGATAAGCGGTTGCAGATGGAGGAATTGACTGGTCAAGACTGAGTCCATTACAACCTCTCCAAGACAGAATAGTGCCCAGCCCCACCGGTGGGCCGTCAGATTGTTAAGAGGTTTACAGTTAATATAATAAAAGATTGATAATTGACATCCATATATCAATATGACATTGACACACTAATTATTGTGATACTGCTGCAATCAATTTTCCCCCACCCCTTGTAGACACAGTATTTGGTGAGATGTAAAACATATATGTAGCAAATACTGAAAACTCAAACTTTACAGCAACTTTTTAAGGCAAGTTTTGAGCACAACTTTAACCTTCAACGTCTGTGCAAAACAACAAATGAGTAGTTCTCACTTTCGATTTCACAGACTGACGCCCCCCAAACCGATCTGTTACAGGAATTGAGCAACTATGTTTTCCTGACAGCTTATTTTCTACAGAAGACCACATTATCAACCTGTCATATAAACATGTGTGTGTGATTTATTCATTGGAAAGTGATGAAGATTGAGCAATACATGAAACCAGATCATTCACCTGCACATCAACCTCGACAATTATAATTACAGCTAATAAATCTGTCAGCGGTATCTGGAGACAGTTTCCCGTAAAGAGAGGCTTCTTTCTCATTAGTGGAACACCTCGCTCTCTCTGCTGAGCAACCTGCCCAGAAACCCATGTTGCGCATTCTCCGTAGCATGAGTAACAACATGACCTCAATATTTCAGAAGTGTGTTTGTGTGTCTGTTTTGGGTGGTAGCTGTTGTGGTGGCGCTGGTAGCGGTGGTGGTGGTGGTGGTGGTGGAGGGGAGATAATCCATGCAAAGCTCTGAAGCAGAATTTCAGTTGTTGAAAGCCAATAAGGCGGTATCAAAATGAGGGCAGAGTTAATTAATCATTTCGGCTTCCTTTTCACGGCCCTCCCATGACTGTCCCGGGGGCTTGTGCGAGTGTGTTTTTTGGTGTGTGTGTGTGTGTGTGTGTGTGTGTGTGTGTGTGTGTGTGGAAGCAGGAGGGTGGTGCAGGTTGCAGCTGGGGGATATTAGCATAACGTAATGTGAGCCAGCAGACTGCAGAGCTCCTGTTGGCCTGCTGCAAACCTCTACGGAGAAAACAGGAAGCTGCTGACACCTGCTTTACTCAATGACCACTGAAAAGACAGCAGATTAGCTGCTGATGTTGCACTAATTCAAAATAATAACAAAGATTATCCTTTCTATAATGTGGTTGAGACAGTATGTTCAAGGAAGCTTTCACATGAAATGAAAAGATGTTGTTAGTGCAGACAGACATCAGTCAAGCTGTGACTTCAGATGTCACCACCAATTAAACTTCACAAAGACAAAGCTAAATGTTTGTCCAAAGGTTTTGTTTTCCTCGAGCCGTCTCGCCGCCATCTGTAATTAGCGCTAATGTTGTGCAGCTGTAAGTAGTTGATCTCTTTCTTTTCGTGCATCGCAACGTGGCAGCACAAACAAAAACTCATCCATTATTACGCATAACAGACACTTTTCAGACACTTATGAATCATCATTTAGCTTCATCGCTGCCAGGTGTGCTGTCGCAGCTACCAAATATGACGCATTTGGGCTCGTTGTAATTATTCCTCTCTTCCTAATATACTAATGTCTGCTTAGTACTTATTTTTGTTTCGCTGAGCTGCGATGGAGAGACTGCATGAAAACAAAAGAAGTCAGGTTCAAGTAGTTGATTAATGTATAGTTTTACAGGTTACAGCGATGCAGACTGTCTCATAACGGTTAAAGTGCTTGGTCTTGGTCTCAAGACTACTTTGCTCGGTCTTTTCTCTGTCTCAGACAAAGAGGACTCTGGATTTTATTTCAAGACCAGACAAGACCACAACTGCAAGGATGTTACTAAATTAAAAGCAATAAAAGAGATGAATGAATCTTCATTTGCTGTCTATGGGAATGTGGATCTTTCAGATCAATTTGAGGAGTTTACACATGTCATTATCATGGGTATGTCATCCAATGTTGGACTCACCCTGGTCTCGTCTTGGTCCTGACTTGGTCTCAATCCCTCAAGGTCTTGGTCTTGTCTCAATACACTCGCTTTTTATGCTTATTTATAATTCATTTAGGCTACATGGGCCCTGATCTAGAGATAGTGTCAACCAGTCGATTGGTTCTTGAAGAGTAGGTTGAATTTCAGTCGACCAAGACTTTCGTTTGTAAACTACAGCCCTACGAACAGGGACGTACATTAAAACTGAGTTAAGACAGGATTTCTTCAGGAAGAATGACTGAGTTGAATAATGAGCATTTTCACTGTTGATAATCTTCTTGATTAATCAATTCGTTGTTTGGTCGATAAAATGTCAAAAATGGTGAAAAATATCAATCAGTGTTTCCCGACGTCTAAAACAACTCAAAGATACCCACTTTACTGTCACAAAGGAGTAAAGAAACCTGAAAATATTCACATTTAAGAAGCTGCAATCAGAGATATTTGACTTCAAACTGATTAATCAATTATCAGAATAAGAGCCGGTTAATTGATTAGTCGTTGTAGTTTTGGATTGTAGCAACCAAAAACTATTTCAATGTACATATTGCTCTGATAAAAGCTAGAACAAGGATGGCTCTATCCTTTAATTTTGTCACTTTTTCAAAACAGTGTCTGATTGCAACTTCACTACCACAATGAGATAAAATCACTTGGAAAAATTGTGAAGCACAGCCTGTCTCCACCAAGTCTGCAGGTTGATATTAAAATAATTGGAAACCAGCGTGCTTTGGATTATGTACTTACTGTATTAGCTAATGGGCTAACGCATGCACAACACCCTCCGAAAAAGAGATTTGCTTTGCGATGACTAAAACAGGTGACTCAGTCATGGGGAGTGGTGCGTTCCCTCCTCTTTCGCCACAGGCAGGTTGATAAGGCTTTTATTTTGGCAGCACAGGGAGAGGATGATAAAGAAAAAGCACTCCTGGACTTTTAAGGTGGTTTGTGCGGCAAACAGACCTTGGTGTGCGTAACGCTTTCATTCAATTCACAGTAAAAGCAATGTTAACAGGGGGACAATCTCCTGTGGCCTCGACAAAGCTTTATTTAGTGCAACGCAGAAATATGATGGACGGTGCAGAACGGCAGCCATAATGCCAACATTCACGCTGCAATGCACTGCAGCCAGAAAGAAAGAAAGTATTTTTGTGGAAGTCTTTCAGGCTGGAAAAAGGCTCAGTGGGTCAGTGTGTGTTGGTGTGTGTAGGTTTGGGGTTGTTGGGGGGGATTTCTAAACGGAGCTCAGGGAGCGATCTGGGCACGAGCAGAAGCGAGAGAGTGAAATAAGATGGAAAAATGCAATCATGCATCCCGGGCCTCTCCAGCTCCTCGTCGTATCCCCCCTCCTCACTCTCTCCTCCACGAGCCATTAGTCACTATCCAGCTCCTGTTAATGTAATTAGATAAAGGATATATGGAGCCTCGGAGCTCGGCGGAGACATTTGTCTGCATAATTGCGTCCATGCAGTGGCAGAGTCTAAGAACCCCTGGATTTCCACAAAACACCTCTGGTTCAATATTTCAGAAGAGGAAAGAGAAGAAGGATGGAGACAGAGAAAGGAAAAAAGACAGATCTCCCTAAAAGATCTACCAATCCATTTTCTTTCTTTTTTATGTATTGCTGCACTTCCAGAAGAACACAAATCACTTTCTAGACAATCCAATAAGACGACTCACGAGGATTAAAGCGTAAGAAAATATATGAGTATCACAATATTACTGTATGTTGCTGGAGATACTACAGCGATTCTCCCAAACACTGTATTTAACTTTAATTAACATCTTAAAAATCCAACGGCCCGCCATCAGGCCCAGCTACTATTCAATCTGTCGGAGGTTGTAGCAGGCTGACTTTTAAGCTCGGGACACACCAACCCCACATCAAAGTCACATCACGTCGCCTTTGCTTTGGCCAAAAATTTGCACCTGAACACACCACAAAGACCACAGCCGACCAACTATCATGTGCGTTCTGCACCTGCGAGAGAAGAAATAAGTCGTCTGTATTCGTCTTTCAAAAAGCGAAACCAGAAGACCGAGGGCTGCAGATATACAAGCCGTTTTTACGATACGTACATGAAACAAAGCGGCGTCTGCACATCGCACTCACTCATCACTTAGCTTCCTCCAGATGGCCATGTCACTGTGAAAATATCCATGTATCAGACTGATCAGATGAGATGAAGATGTGCATTGATTCGTTGAACAGCCAGTCAAAGTGATTTCTCTCCACAAGCTCAATCGGACCCAAAAACCTAAAACAACCATCGGCTTTGTGTGAATGAATGAATATGAAACTAGAAAACATGAGGAATCTATCGGTACCAACCATGTCATACTAGCTTGTTGAGAAGGAGGCTAAATAATGCTCTAAATTTATGCAAAAGTTTGGCGAGGAAAAACTGGCAAAGCCATTTTCAAAGGGGTCCCTTGACCTCTGACCTCCAGATATGTGAATGTAAATGGGTTCTATGGGTCCCCACCAGTCTCCCCTTTACAGACATGCCCACTTTATGATAATCACATGTGGTTTGAGGGTAAAAAAATGCAGTATAAATGTGTTACTTTTTGCCCATTTTTCTTAAAAATCACAATATATTGTCTTGCTCTCAGTATTGTAACATATCACAGTATATTGAACCGTTAATCCTGTATCATGATGTATAATTGTATTGCCAGATTCTTGCCAAAACACAGCCCTACTAAGGATCACTTCTGCTGAAAACAAAACAGAAAAGAATCAAAGCACCGTCCTCAAACCTGGGTGATATTTTTAGATCTGGCTGTTGCTACACATTAAAATGCTGCCAGTATACACACACATATATCAGCCTCACTCATTAGCTAATAAACTGTAAAACGTCACAATCCATCCATGTGCAGATGGCAGGAAGGTTCCCTGATTCAAACCTTCTGGAGATCTACTGGAAAAACGTGAAACAAGCCCGACTCTCGCATGTAATTAGTGGTAAACGCAGCTTGTCAGCTCGTGACCTACATATGGAACATGGCGAGATCGCTGGATGCACCACACACAGTCAAGAAGTACATTGCACATACACTTCACAAGCACATAAAAAGCAAAGCCGGGGCTCAAAGTAATTATTACTTTTGCTATAATTTCACTGATTAATCATTTAGGATGTGAAATGCACCAGTTTTGTCCACAAATACAGTCAAAAACCCAGAGATACTCAAGAGGAAAAGCAGCAAATCGTCACATTTCAGGAGGTGGAAGCAGCAAATTTTTGTCTTCAACAATAGTTCAAAACTACTAATTTCAGCGTAATATACCCAAAAAAAGAAGAAGCATAAATAGTGCATGCACACACCGAATACAAATTTGCTTCCTGATGCATTTTAACTTCCCCTCCATGCCCTGCACCTCTCACCCTGGGCAGTTCCTGTCTCCTGTCTGGGCCACTAGCGATGTAGGTGGCAGTGGATGTGGGTGGACTGGAGGGCAGGATGTTAGCCTGATTATCACCCAGTCAGACCTACTTCTAGCTCCAGACAGCCTGCCTCCTGCCCCAGATACCTCCTAGACGGATGGAGTGCCGGAAGGGATGGAAGGGACCGGAGGGGAAGCGTATGGACCGAGACTCACCGCCAGCAGCTCTAGCAGGGGGACGTTTCGGATCCCCGACACGATGCTGTGGTCCACGAACTGGCTCATCCTGCATTGCTTCCTCTTCTTCTGCTTCGTTCCCCACTTCTGCCCCAACTGCTTTGCTGAGTCTCAGCTGCTGTGTATGTTGGCATTCGGCGGTGTGTGTGTGTGTGTGTGTGTGTGTGTGTGTGTGTGTGTGCGTGAATGATGATGCAGCAGGCAGTCTTGCAGCCTTGGCAGCGAAAAGCTTCATCTGAATCCTCCTCAGCAAGGCCACATCAGCTCTTGTCAATATTTAACCAGCGAGTCAGGTCGGATTAAATCACCTGGGCAAGACTTGCTGTGGTTTGCTGCCCAGGAGAGCGTGCAAGTGTATGCGTTCTGGTGTTTGTGCAAGACATAAAACATTAACACGTGTCAAGAGAAGGGTTTAATTCAGACTCCAGGTCGGCTGTTTCCATCCAAAACTCACACTCAGAGTCATGATGTGGCTTCTGAACAGTGAAAGTACTGCTGCCGCTGCCACTCGGGGAGATCAGACGATGTAAAGACGGACTTGGCAGTGAGAGAAAATGTGCGTGTTTTCATGCAGCTGACTGGCAGAGCGACAGGAGTATCAAACAGCCAATGAAAGGGCTCCTTGACGTTTGCCTCAGGAGCATTTCCCCCCCGTCTCACTGTGAGCGCAGTGCCTCCATTTGACATTGAATAAGCTTTATGACTCGTGAGCTCTGGCAGGAAAAGAGAGGGTCTTGATCCAGCTACTTTCTACTGGTCAACACACTTTTCACTGGGAAGACATGAGAGTCAATGGGGGATAAATGAACAGTGTTAATTAAGAAAACTATGATGACATCATCTTTTGTTCCCAAGACGAGACAATGATCGTTGACGAAAATTAGAAAAACTTTTTTTTATTAAAACTCTAAATCACAAATTAATCACATTTTTATCAGTTCAAAATGCACCTTAAAGGCATGTTTCTTAAGTATTTAATCTTCTTATCAATGTGGGAGTGGACAAATACGCTGCTTTATGCAAATGTATGTATATATTATTAATAGAAATTAATAAACAACACAAAACAATGAGAAATGTTGTCCGGAAACCTTCACAGGTTTAGCCTGTGACCACATTTTAGCTCATCGTAATGAACATTGGCTATGACATCAAATACGGTGACTTGGTTTATGATTTTGGGACTTAATATCCCTCCATCTTTCTCTGTTTATCATTGTATTGTTTAAAATTAAGATTTTTTTCTAGGGATATTTGTCAAGTACTTAATACTCTTATCAACAGTGAGCAAATATGTTGCTTCATACAAACTTACAAATAATACAATGACATGACAATAATACAAACAATGACAGATATTGTCCATAAACCCTCACAGGTTCTGCATTTAGCATAAAAAAATATGCTCAAATCATAACTTAACAGGGAACCCATAAAAAACATTTACATTCACATATCTGGAGGTCAGAGGTCAAAGGGCCCCTTCGAACATGGCTAAAATTTACTTAGACAGTCCTAATTTTGACTAAAATTTGATGACTTTTCGAAGACTAAAACTGGACTAAAATGTTTTAAGTTGCCGATGACTAAAACTGGACAAAAGGGTAAAAATGGCTAAAATGTGACTAAAACTAATAAGTAGACTAAACACTAAACAAGCGTCAAGCTGATTTGGGGCCAACAATCGTCTGGAAAGCCCTGATTTTGTGATGGTTCTACAGATTATCTTCCCAGAAATTCCTGTTGTGTGAGCTCGTGTGATGTTGAGAGTTTTTTACATCCACCAGTTGGCTCGGAAGTTCATCCTGGCCTCACCGATTTCAAATCAGGATGGGAAATGCTGTTGCGTGTAGGGCACTCAGAGGACAGCCGATGCTGCAGTCATGTAGGAAAGAACGACAGCCAATAGAGAACCAAGCTGACTGAAGAAGGAGGGACAACCTCCGCCATCATGGTGGCCACTAGTGCAAAACGTGAAGCATAAAGTGAAAGATGGAGTTCAGAAATGGAGGAGCCAGTGTTTATTAAATGTGTCTCCATGACCACATCCATCCTTTGTGAATTTTCAGTACAAAATAATGCAGAACATCATGACTTCTTCCTGCCTGTCATCTGCAATGTTTGTTTACACTAAAGTCATGTTTTATCGTGAGACATTTTGACAGATTTCTTTACTTCTTAGGAACAAAACTGTTAAATTCATCTTAACATGTCGTGATGTGTGGGCTCTCTTATATTTTCAACATCTGTTAAGATCTTTTATTGTGGCCCAGCATTAAGAGTAAATCTAAAAAAGCTGCCAAAATTAAACCTGGGATGAAAGTGGAGGAAAGGAAGCAAGTCGAGACTGTTTTGAGCCATTTGAGCCTCTTTATCTGCAGTCAAATGCTTCTAAACTCTTGCAGGGTTACAGTGCCGTCTCCAAGACCTTGACTATGACTGTCCTGCCCCCGCTGACCTACATAAGCCGTGTTTTCTCCCACAGAGCATTGAGCCCGTGACCTGTGGCTATCACTGTGATTGATGGCTGCTGAGTGACAGGTGGTGCTCTTGCTCAAACGCCGATTACTAAGCCATCAGTCAGCAGCAGGCGCCTGGGCGAGGAGGAATTTATGGCATCAGACGCAGCCGCTTCACACCAGAGCCGAGTCAGTGCAGGTGTAAAGTCAACGCCCTGCCCTGATCGCATTCCTGTACATGACTAATTGTTTTTCGTGGAAGCAGGTCTGCCTCGACCTTTATTAGATAGAAAATTACTGTTGTACTTTCACTGTTTGTTGGACTGAAGCTAATGCCACCAGTCAACTGTGCATAAAACAAGTGTAAACCATTATATAATGGCAGTCAACCAATCTAAGACATACTGAACATATCACTTAAATGATCAACCATGTCTAAAGGTTTTAATAATGCATCCTTTGGTGATTTATGAATGCTTCATTTGTCAAGGAGAAGACGCTAATACCCATATAATGATTTTGGTCTGGGGTGGCCAGAAAATTGAATTTAGGTTGGAATGACGGACTATTTTGGTAATGCATCTTTAGCGAGTGAGATGGCCCATTTGTCAAAGCCTCAATGAGATTAATGGTTAAATTATATAAATATAATATAACAAATTAAGTGCAATCATCGTGGTTTGGAATGTCCATAAGTCTACGGCTAAATAATTTCTATCATTTGTCAAACTATTTGCAAATTACAAGGAGCTGAAATTCCAAAGAAGTTGCATCGACGTATGTAAGAATGTGCTGTGCAAAAATAAAACCAACCCTTTAACCTTTGACCCTTTAAAAACAAAGAGGTCACCAGGTGCGAGGAAGCACCACTCCTCCATGTGAACACCTGGTAGGATCTCACCATACAGGCCCCACCGGTGCAGCCTCCGCTGGGTGTGACAGCTACCCTGAAGGCATCTATTTTGTCCCAGTTTAATGAGTCTCTCAGGCATGAACACATGTGGTAATAGAGCACTGCAGGAATGAGTCCTAAAACCTGGAAATGAATTCACATTTTAGCACTTCCTGTTCCTTCGTCTGGAAGTCAGTGAGTTTTTTGACTCAAATGCTTCAAAGATTCTTCCATTACCACAGTAATCCACCTCCAAATCGGTATTCAAATGTGAATGTAAACGGGTTTTCTGGGTCCCCACCAGTCTCCCCTTTACAGACGTGACCACTTTATGATAATCACATGCAGTTTGGTTCAAGTCACAGTCAAGTTGTGTTATGATTTGAACATATTTTTGGTGCTAAATGCAGTATCTGTGAGGGTATTAAATACGTGACAGATCTCCCTTTACGGTACATTTTGAAAAGATAAAAAATGTGCAATTAATTTGCAATTAACTATGGACGATCATTCAATTTACACCGATTAAATATTTTAATGGATGGACAGCCCTAGTTTTTGTTGTTTTGTTTTTTGTCTTGTATAGTTTCTAGTCTTATACTAGTTATATATTCCTCTAATTTTACTTTATTATTCTTATTTTGTTCTTCTTTGTGCTGCTATAACACCTGAATTTACCCATTGGAGAGGTAATAAACATCCATAACAATAACACACAACTACATGAAGAAGAAATACTATAATATCAGTCACTAATTTAAAAAAGCAAAATAACACAGATAAAATCCCCAAACTAATTTAGAAATAAGCTCTTCCTCTTACCCTTACTGTCTTTGTCCACTCCCATATTGATAAGAGTATTATGTGCTTGACAAATTTCCTTTTAAGGTACATTTTGAACAGATAAAAAGCAAAGTAAAAAGTGAAATAGCCCATGTAATAAGGAATGATTCCACAACATTATTCAACATTAATTATTATTAGTTATTCACTGACATATATTGCTGTAGTGCAGCAGCAGTGCTAAAGCTTCAAATACCTTTGAATATTTCTCACTGAAGCCCCAAATATGGTATTCGGGACAGCCCTCGTTTTTAGTTAGATGTCTGAAATAAGGTCTGTGGTTAAAGACAAGCTGAAGAGATTTTAAAGTTTTGGTCTATGATATAAAATATGTCGGTAAATATCTTTTTGTGGAGGGAACCTGTGTGATGCTAACTTCCTGCTTGGCCTACAAAAATCCCTCATCCCTGGACCACTCTATAACGCTGTCTTAAGACTCGTACACGTCAACACATACCACATCTGCATATTCACTCACACACGCAGCGTCGTCATCAATCAAAACAAACAAGCGAGGCCTTGAGCACTTAGGTCAAATGTTAGTTTTAAAGTGGTTTCTGTATGTATTTACTCAGTGGTCGGAGCTAATGCGGACACATGTAAATATTTCCTTGGACCGGGCAGGATCGTCGTGGCACTTCCCCAGACCACCAACCAGCACTGGGAAGAGGCTGAAACGCTACGTAGAACTGAAGGGTTTGTGGGTTCGTACAAGCGACCCCCCTTCCACATACAAGAAGTCATGTGATCCATGTGATCTACGACAAACCTGATCCCTGCACATTTCTAGCCGTGGTCTTAGAAACAGAGCGTGAAAGAGCTCTCTCAGATCCCAGCTGAGGGTTTGGCTCGGCGCCCGGTGAGGAGGATGTGATCACAGGGCGGCCACTATGCAAAGAGAATAGACAGGACGCTCCACTACGCTGCCTTCTGCCTCGACACCCACGCCTGATCTGGGCCCATCCCGCCCCCCCAGCTGCAAGGTGAGGAGGTGGGCTTCCCTGTGCTGCTGACAGATGCAGCCTCCTCTGTCCACACTGGGTCTTAATCTGCACGTCCAATCCTGTTAGCCGCCCTCTGCCAGTTTGTTCAAACTCAAACCTGCAGCGCCAGCGCTGGATCCGAACATGGTGCCTCATCTGTGCATGATAAACAAGCATCCCTTGAGATGGAGCTTCCCTGCCAGGTGGACGAGGTTAACACCCCAAGATAAGCTCTACTGACTCCTGGATCAAGTTTCTGTGCTGAGACAGGCCTCTATTTCAACACAGCAAACCCAAAAAATAACATTCAAGTGGGAGAGAGGTGTTTGGGGGGAGTAGCTCAGTCTGTGGGGGGGGGTTGGGAAGGGGGGTACGTTAAGTCCGAAGGACAAGAAGAGGGGGAAGGGGGGGGGAGGGCGTTACCTGGCGGGGCGGGAGGAAAAACCCGGGGGGGGGGCCCCCCCTCCTTTAGGGAGTTAAGGGAAAAAAAATTGAAAATCTTCTTTTTTTTTTTTTAACACACTTAGCAGCTTACATTTGTCAATCACCACATTTAAACTAACTACCTTTTACATTTGCCACCTGCTGGTTGGTACAAATTTCAGTGAAAATTCACTCTAAATTTAGATGGAAACTTGATGATCAAGGATATTTGAACAAAGATGCACTGATTGGTTGATTGACGGTCGACAACATAGATAAAAGGTAAATAAATACGGATATCATGTTAGCAAACAAGAGCAGGATAGTATGATTATGACTTTTTGCAGCCCTCCACGATGAATTGGCTGTTACATAGATCGCTCACAAGTTTGCATTAGCATATTAAGAGAAATCTGCACTTTATACTGCCGCTACATGCATTACAAGAATACTTACATAAAACAACATTTTTTTTTTGTCAAAAAAGAGTGAAAAATGTTCATCCTAGTTTGTCAAAGTCTAAATAAATATCTAGTTTTGTCAGTCCAAAACTCAAAGATATTCAGTTTAATGTGATATAAAACAGAGAAAAGGAAGTAATCTCCATAATTGAGAGGCTGAAAAACACATTTTCTGACATATTTGTATGAAAAATGTCTAATTGCAGCTCTATTGCTCTGTCTTCTCGTTGTATTGTTTATCACTCTGAGTCAGGACATCTGATCTGATCACATTTCTTAATGTCAAACTGGCATAATCAAAGCCTTGTATAGTCAAATATAGACACGTACCTCCTTCTAATAGAGCTGAACAGAAACACTTAACTGACTCTCTTGTCTTGATAAAAATAACCTGAGGACACACTGTGTTTGATCCTGTGTGGACACAGAGAGGACTGTCTTCGTCTTGTCCCTGCAGACTCCGGGCCTCTCAGAAGGCCTCTGTGTTCCCAGCGTTGGGCTGTTTTGAGGGAAACCACAGGGTGAATAGAGATTGGTGCAAAGCACTAATGTTTGGGGGACAACGCATGTGACTCTGAGCACACGCTGCACTTTGATCGCCATCATGATTGGAAGAAGAGTCCCTCAACTCAAGTGGCACAAAGGACCGTCTCATTGGACGTCCAATTATAAGAGCTGAGACAAAGCCCTGGACGAGAGGGGACACACACTGTCCTCTCTACAAAGTAAAAGCCTCCTCAATCGGTTTGGAGCAGATCCAAAAGCTTCCTCTTTTATTTTCTAACTGACTGTTAAAGTGTCTTTGATTGGGCAACTAAACCCTTAGTCACCACAGCAGCAGGCAAATGCAAGTTATGCATTATCATTACTGAGGCATGTAACGCATGCATGCAATTTGTGGCATGGGTCAGAGATTTCAGCGTACATTAGCACACATCAGTATGTCCTTGGCAGGCGGAGAAGGTGGTTCACATGCTACGCTGAGAATAAGCAGGTCAGCTGCGATGCTTCACTACCCACAGCACAACGTGGCAACTAGGGCTGTCAATGTTAAAGCGATAATAACCCACATGTGTTAAGTGTTATCACATTTTTCAGGTTGTAGCGGCTCAGTTTTGAAGCTAGAGTGAAGATACTAAATTTAAGCGAGAAAAGGGGTCCCTTGACCTCTGACCTCCAGATATGTGAATGAAAATGCGTTCTATAGGTACCCACGAGTCTCCCCTTTACAGACATGCCCACTTTATGATAATCACATACAGTTTAGGGCAAGTCATAGTCAAGTCAACACACTGAGCTGTTGGGCTACAGTTTGTTATGATTTGAGCATATTTTTTTATGCTAAATGCAGTTCCTGTGAGGGTTTTTGGACAATATATGTCATTGTTTTGTGTTGTTAATTGATTTCCAACACTAAATATATGGCTACATTTGCATAAAGAAAGCATATTTGCCCACTTCCATGTTGACAAACCTCCATTTAAGGCATTTTGAACATAAAAAATGTGTGATTAATCACGATTAACTATAGACAATCATGCAGTTTATCCTGATTAAATATTTTAATCGATTAGCAGCCCCTTTCTACTTTTCCACCACAGGCCACTGCATGTTTTTCCAGCACCTCCTGCGGCCCCCGGAGCCGCATGGGGCTGAATGAATGGGAAGCCTTGTTTTTGAGCCACACCGCCTGATCTGCCTTACACAACTATTTTTGGTAGTTTTAATGTGTAAGAACAAGTGTAAAACTGTCATTACCGTCTAGGAAAGATCCCGAAAGTGGGCACCACTAGTATCAGTATTAGGTTGAAGGATGGACCTTTCTGTGATGTTTATTTATGTTAAATAAATTTATGTTGGCTTTTTGATTAACGGTGAAGTGCAGCTCACCTCAATAACAGAATCATATTTTTGCAGCCGCATGTACATGTGCTCAGGTGGGAAGAAACTCTTTGTAACACAGGTCAACATGTCACAGGACTCACAGGCTGATAAGAATAAAATTTTGACAAATCTCCATTTAAGGTACATTTTGAACAGATGAAAAATGTGTGATTAAATATTTGAATTGATTGAGAGACCTAGAGGTAACCCTTTGCCGTACTCACCTGAATAAAATTTCAAAACTCCACTCAAATCCTTGAAAACGCCTAATTTTCTGACATCATGTTGTGCAAATGACTCTTCACCTTCTTTCGCCAAAGTGTTGTGAGCATTTAACTTCACGTGGTGCCGAGATCCATAAAATATTATATAATTGCCCCAATAAAAACACAGGCTAGGTATTAACAAGGGACTGCCAAATCTCATTACTTGGAGGTTGGAAAAACAGACGAGTGGCTCATATCAAAACAGCCTCGACAATTATTAAACCAATTTTACAAGCGAATGGAGGCCGCTTACATTTATCCACAGCGTGTGGTTGGATATGGGGGAAGCCGTTGGGAAAAGCCAAGCGCTGCACTCGCTCCTCATGAGAGAGGAGATGGCTCCCATGAGGTTAGAGGAGGAAAAAAAACACCTCTCGGAGTTTGCTGGGTTCCCACATCTCGCGGCCCCGTGGCGACCCACGCGGTGAGCCCAGGTATGTGTGGTATGTCACCTGCACACGGAGGGAGCTGTCAGAGACCCAGCACGCCCTGCTGAGAAACTTGATTTAAACGCTCAAGATGAAGCGTGAGAGAAATCTTTTTACGTAACCGGCTCCCACCCAAACTGTCCAATCAGCCTCAGAACCACACTTTACACCCGTTACTCAAGAATGGAGCCGACGCACTCGTCCCCTGAGCTCGGCGTCCTGTGACACACATGGCGTGAGAACGGGGCCCACGCTGAGGACGCCATTGTCGGTGGAGTTCTACTGTATAATTACACTCAATTAGTTTGAGCTGCTCAGTAATAATATCAAACCTCGCCATTTGTCTGCCTGACGATGTGGGAGCCAATCAGAGCAGGCTGAGCATTTTCTTCCCATCCAGTTACAGAGCTGCTCCCCTGCTAAGTTTTATGTCTCCATACCAGTTGTAATGGGCTGTGTGGGGGGAGACAACGGAGGAAATCCAGCCCTGCCAAGTGGACTCCATGCTGGCTTACCATCTAATTCATTTGCACTTAAATTTAGCATAAACCAAACTAATTTGTCTGTTGTGGAGCTTGTTTCTGGGACAGTTTTATTGTCAGTGGCGACTGCGCCAGTGAAACAAGTTGCTGTAACAGCATGGCAGCAAATCAACACGTAAAAGACTTTATACAAGGAGGAGGCTTGACAAAAGCCAGGGGGATTTAGCTAAACCCAAATACTTTGGAGATAAACAGGAAAGCACTACCACATGCTGTTTATTCAATACAACTCACAACTATGCAGCAAGCGTTTAATCAGTGATGTGGAGCACTTGATTATTAACCCTCCCCTGCAGAGTGTTTTCAATTTGGCCTTTTGTTATCAATTATCTCTGCAGCATGATTGCACTGCTGCACACGTTATACATGTTGGCAGGGACGGGGATGTGGAAGAGATGACACGGACACCAATTGAGGCTTCCTTGATTTGATGATGTGAGGAAATGCATTAGAAGCCACATCCTTGATAGAAGTGTGGCTCTTTTGTTAAATGAAAATGAGACATTTGCGACGGAAAGGCGAAGCTAAGAAGGGGAGGATAAGGATTTTTGGCAATGCTGAACATCCAGCATGGTCTGAGTACGTGACAGGAAGACACCCATTTCAACTGGGAATCACCATGCCTGCTGGTACGTGTCCTTATTTCCACGCTTCGAATTTGTTGTCTATGTAAACAACTGTGTAATTCAATTTTTTAGCGCAGCGTTGCGTTTGCAGAGATGAACCGCCATGTTCACTGCTCCTCATTTGCATAAAGGCTACTTTACAGAAATCAGGGGTATCCAACGTGACTTGCTGCCTCTGGAAACTCCCAAAAAACTTATCGATCTAAAATGAAAACAGATTTAGCAACTGCATGGCTCATTTCTCACTTCAAATGTTTTCAGAAACACATTTCTGATTGGTCTGTGGTTTTCTACTAGCAGTTTCAAACAGGAAACAACATGGCGGCCTGCTGGTAAACTTTCTGTTATTCCATCTAAACAATCAAAATCTTTTTGTGAAAACATTTTAGGCAATTTATAGCAGTCCTTTCTGATTCCCAGGGCTTTAAATACAGTGGTTTTGTCACGGATGTACAAAACGCAGTGGGCGTCCCATTAACTATAATTTAAGACCATCTGCGGCAGCAGTAAACACTCTGAGAAAGTGCGCCGGGAGTGACTGTGGCAGGGCGTGGTTTAAAGAGCAAAAAAGACACACTAACGGCAGACAGAAACACAAAACTTTCATCCAGGAGACAGCTGTTTGTGTCTCTTGTGTCACTTTACAATCAGCTGTTGGTTTGTGTCCTGTGTTTGCAACGTTCGGTGTCATTTTCACTGTTCAAATGTAGCCTAACCATCCTAAACCTAAATCTATAGTGGTTTTGTAACCTAATCCTAAAGTGGTGCCAGGGGGTCTGACAAAGCGGCGAGTTGAGATGTGTTGGAAATATAACACCACTGCTGAATCACCTAGTTTGACAGCTTGGTCCAAGTTTCATGAGCCAGACGTGTCACAATAAAGATGAGATTTTCTGCAAATACAGACGCTCTGCAACTCACCGCATAATTCCCACCATGCACTGGGCAACTGCTTCTCCTGCCTCCATAAGAAATGAATGGAAAGCATTGAGACGCTCTCTGTCACCGGATCTGAGGGTAATGCGCCATAATGGAAGCCCATAAAGCGTCCAGAAACGCCCCTGTGGACACTATGAATGTTGAAGGTGACACAATACTTGAGATGGGCCAGTTTAGAGGGGCCCTTCATCTCATTTTCAGTGGAACAACAGAAATATTTTGTACCACATGTGATACTGTGATCATTTTAGTTTCTCCGCTGAAAAACTACAATATTAGCTTTGAATTAAACCCCTGTGAAAGCCTCAACTCTGTAGCATAGACCCCTCACAAAGCCTCTGCATTGACCTAGTTAAATCTGGCTGGCAGCAGCTAGCAACAGCTCACAGACCGTCCGTGGCCGCCGGGCTCACCGTGCGCGTCGCTGCATGACGAAGAGAGTCTCATCCGCAGGCAGGCGTCAAATGATAAAAATAAATAGAGGCACAGAATCAACCCAGCAACACGGGCGGTTATGTAATGCAAATGGTGCCCCAGTTACTCTAGCAGCCAGTGCTGCTGTATCTGTTGGGCCATATAACCTGATCCAGATTACATGGTCTAACCCATCCTGCTGCTGCAGGAGCCGAGCGCTGTAATGAAACGCATCAATAGGATGCCGATAACGCTGACTAAGGGTCCACTTCACTTACAAATGTGTCCACAAACAAAGGCATTCAGTCAATTACTTATTTGAGCTTTGAGCATCTTTGGAGCAACCAGAAAAATCCCCTCAAACCTCGCCTGCATACATTGAGGAAACATATGTCGACTCAATGCATTATGCATGTGTGAGGCAGTGGTCCTGACTGACATTCAAGTCCTATACTCACCAAATTACCCACAGACGATTGATAGAAGCTTTGTATTAAGCTCGGCCATTTAATCCATCCAAAAAGGAGCAGACATAAATATTTTACCTGCTCCTCAGCTGACATATGGTATTTTGTCTCGAACTGTCTAGTGTGAAGTGAAAATCTATCAGGGGCAACCCCAGTGGAAAATCTCTCTCTCCCGCTCATGAAACATATGAAATAGCTTGTGAACACAATTAAATAAGTTTCTGCGTGAAACATGAGTGTAATCAGCATGAGCAGCACTCTGGATCACATCTGTCCAGGTCACACACCACCTAATGTAAAGTGCATTGTTAGCAGACGCTGCAGTTCACAGGTGACACCGAGGGAAAAGCTGAACATGCCTGTCGTGTGACGGAATATCAGAGGCGGCCTCGTGTGTTTTCTCAGATGTCTGAAAAAATAAATGTATCGCAGGCTCATATCCTTGCAGGAAAAGGACTGTTTACAAGACTTAGTAGGTTTATCTGTGCCAGAGCCAGCAGGGCCACGGGGGCCAGAAACATCAAGTCCCCCATCAGCACCGAGAGAATAAAGACACAAACTCAGTGGCCTCAAACCGAACAAAGGCTGATTTTACAGCATGGGCAATAACCAGTAAATGCACAATTTACATGACTTTAAACGGCTGTAACTTTAAAGCATCCACCATAAATAAATCACATCCAACAATGGATCTGTGTGTCACTGATTCAGCATAAATAAATGCTTCTTGTGATGCAATAAAATTATTTCAAATCAAGTGTTTTCTGTCTGTTATGATGCGCCAAATGGATCTCATGGGAAGGTGTATAAATTGCACAACATTTACGCGTGCCATTTTTGGCTTTTTGTGTGTCATTTAAATGGCACGTGGATACGTTGAAACGGTCACACGGTCGGCTGCAGTGAGAACCACTTATTTAGGGTCTGTCATGCCCAGGCGCTGGGGCGGATCCTTGATCGAAGATCCCCAACCACATCTGACTAATGAACAAACCACAAGCACCATCTGTGTTTTTGTTCGATAAAAAAAATACCTTGTTGATGGTGTGGTCGTTGCTATTAAAAGCATTTTCACAAAGATGCATCAATGCAGTCATGAGAGTGATACTTCCTGCCTTTACCAACAGCAAGAAAGACGTGTATGTATATATTAAAGATCCAGCTGAAACCAAGCGTGTTGGAGAGCTACGGTGGCCATTTGGAGCAGAGTGTGTGCGTATGTAGGAAGTGAGTGGTGAAGCAAGAGAGAGGGAGAGCAGTGTTATCGATGTTATAACAGGTTCAGCACAAGCAGGAAACGTTAACAGAGTTTGGTTTGTCTGTTCTAGGCTACTGTAGAAACATGGCGGACTCTGTGGAGAGGACCTGCTCCCTATGTAGATATGAACAGCTCATTTTAACTAAAACACAACAATTCTTAGTATCAGGGGAATATGCACTCAAGAAAACATACTGTACCTATTAATATTATATTCCACCTGCCTGGCCCAGGAGGTCTCAGACAAACCACACAATTTTACTAAAGACGCTAAATAAAATAAATAAAATAGCTTTTGTTCTGAAATGCTCATGTATTGTTAGCATTGATGTAATTGATGTGACTGACGTTTGAAGTAGCGTCACCTGCTGAGGCGGCACGTCTATAACAAGTCACGTATTTTTTGCGGAGGTTGGCGGTAAAGCTGTGTGCTTAGTTTGTAACAAACTAGAACCGTCACTTTGAGACAAAATATGCAGAAAAATACAGAAACCTGTCTGGAGATGAGAAGGAGAGGACAGCCGAGGGGCTGCTGGCTAAGATCATAAAGCAGCAAGGACTTTTTACAAAACTGCATGAACCAAAGAAGGAAATACAAGTGTTAATGTTGAGTTAAATGATAAAGGCAAGTGTTAATGTTAAGTTAAGTTTTGTTAATTGAAACATTACGAACCAAAAGAGTCCTGTATGGTTCGAAGACTCCTGCATATAACGTCATTTTCTTAATATTATGCTGTTTGGAGTGATTTTCAGTGTAATAAATGCTGAAAAACAAGTATGTTTTCTATAGTGATAAAGTAGAGGTTACGTCTGACAGGATTTGATAATCTGGGTTTCTCATGTGGCCCCCCAGGAAAAATAACTGCCCACCCCTGGTCGAAATGTTACACATTATTCCTTTAATTTAACTTGAATGAAACAAACTTCAATCAAAAGCATCTTGCTCGCTTCATGCCACAGAGTCAAATCTGCACACCGCCACCAGATCTATGCTGGACCGCTACCAAGACGCTCCGGGCCTCCTCCTGTCCCACTATTAAAAACTACCCAGCACCCTTCTGCTCCTGCTGCCCTGAGTGACAACAAGTCACTGGGGGAGGAAAGAGTGGGGACAGAAAGAGGGAGAAAATAAAGAAAGACAAAGAGACAGAGAGGAGAGAAAGTGAGTTACAAGAGGACAAACATGAGAACATCAAATGAGTGCATAACGCAAAGAGGTGGGGGGGTGCATGCATGGATAGTCGACTGGACAAATGTGAGCATGTTGAATCACAAACCCATATCACAAATATGACCTACTTTCACTTTCCTCACAGTAAATCAGGTCGCCGTGTATCCAATTAAAGCAATTAAAGCCGCAGTTAAATCTCATATCAACCCATAACTACTAATGATAGCGATAGTGCTCAGAAAGCCTTTATGAATCACACAGTCGGAGGATAAGAAACGGCACAAAACACCAAGTAATCATGCACTGTGTCACATTACGTTACTCATTCACAAAGCTAAACCACTGTGGATAAATTATAAAGTAGGCGGCGTCTCGTCTCACCAAGAGGATTCAAGCTCTAGATTCACTCTCATGTCGCGGTTTAAGTTGGAGGAAGTGATTGACAGGGGTTTGTGTCCCATAATCAAAGATGTCTTTTACTGGCAGATGAATATTTGATGATGTGTGGATTGTAGGCGTTATTTGGGGATGGGTATTTAGGGTTTAGTTTCTCGGTGTGTCTATGTTACGTCAGTGTAGTTTCCTACTCAGGGTTTTCCTTTAATCACTGAGGTTCTCTGCATGTCAGCAGTGGGTTAAGACAGGTCAGCAGGAAGTCATAAAGTCAGGTCAAGTCAATAAAGGATGTTGACATCTTTTGGATTCATTAAAGCCTCACAGTCAGTAACACATCGTATGAACAACCCCCATCCACAGCTTTTAACTTACATTACTTACTGGTTTTGTAGTGTTTAAGGGTGTATTTTTCCTTAAGATACAGTTGCACATCTGCAATGTGTCCTTGATAGCTTCAGCATCAACACTCTCATCCCAACTCATCATATATTGACCCCTCTGCGTCACTTTCCACTTGCAGTAAACACGTGCTAAATGTTGTGAAGTAAACAAAAACACTTAGATTTGGGTAACAAAACCACTTAGTTAAGTTTATGGAAAAAAACAACATGGTTGAGCTTAAAATGACAATGTTTATCCACTGAGAGTGTGATGTTGTGAACAGAGGACACTAACGATCAGCTGGTTATAGTGCATCTCTTCAGCTCTTTAAACTACGTCATCACAGCATTTTCCCTGTTTTCTGTTGCCCCGGATGGGTATACATCGCAATTAATGGAAAGCCGCAGCGCAAGGGTGGTATTGAACGCCGACGGCCGTGACAAAGTGTCTGTAATTGACGCCTGGGGTATGAGAACAAGCTGGTCTCTCCGGTATCAAAATGCCAACCCTGATCTCGTGTGTCATTTGTACGTCACGCAACAAAACTATTAACATCCCCAACAAAACCACTTTGTGGTGCATATATCAAAAGGTCCAGTGTGTCGGATCTGGTGGTAGCTGGCAGTGAGGTGAGGAGATCGCATCCAGCTGAAGTGTAACACTTTAGATGCCTTTACACTGCAGTCAGACTACACCGTATACAAATGACATGACATCAGCGTTCTTATTGCACGCCTCTGCTGTTGCCTTTCATTCATTGTGTCATTGCTACACTTTTTCACGTGACCAGGTCATATATACTTCGTGGTTTTATAGTGGTTAAGGGTGTACTTTTCCTTTAAAGAAAACCACCCTTCTACAGAGACACTGCACTCAAACAGCTGCCATTTAATCTGCAAAAAAAAATGTGTCCTTTCCTATATCAAAATGCTATTTTAAGACCTTTGATTCATTATTTCCTGTGCAGTGACTGCACTGTGTGCACTGAGGGGGAATTAAGCTGCTTCACCACGATGCAGACACAACACAGCAGCCGCTATACGTCCACACTTGACATTCCAAAGAGGCTGCTCGCGCAGATTCACCTTCAGTTAACCCTGAGCACAAACAAGTTTCCACTCCTGTGATTCGCAACAGCGGCCCGGCACATGAGATAAGCCTGTCAATCACCGGCGGCCACAGCGTGTTTCACATAAACAGTCACGGGAGGCTGTTTTTGCTCGTTTTGACACGTGTGCACTTTAATTTGACTCTTAATGCTTGAATCTCAGGGCGTCTTTGGCATTTCTATGAAGATGTATTTTCTTTAGGGCTGTCCATCAAGAACTATACAAGACAAAAAACAAACAAACAAAAAGAACTAAGACTGTCAATCAATTAAAATATTTAATCGTGATTAATCGAAGGATCATCCTTAATTTATTGCAAATTAATCATCTTTTGTATCTGTTCAAAATGTACCATAAAGGGAGATTTGTCCAATATTTAACACTCTTATCAACATACGAGTGGGCAAATATGCCGCCTATGCAAATGTACTGTATGTATATACCCGTATGTATTATTGGAAATCAATTAACAACACAAAACAATGACAAAGGTACTGCGCAGGTACTGCGTTTAGCATAAAAAATATTCACAGAACCCATTTTAAAATGGCCATGACAGTTTTTCCACGTCAAAATATAGTTTGGAGGGTTAGTTAGTCTCCTTTGCTAGTATGACCTGGTTGGTACCGATGGATTCTTTAGGTTTTCTAGTTTCATATGATGCCAGTATCTTCAGTCTAAATTTTAAACCTAAAAATCACAGGTTGTATGAAATAACACATTATTACCATGTTAACTGACAGGCCTAAATCTCTTGTCTTGTTGATATTAAATAGATGGAATATAAAAGTAATTAATCTGCACTCTGATCATAAGATGTTTTACTTATAAACACTCAACTTGAGTGGACGTTTCCTGGGAAACATTCGCCTGAACACAGGAAGTGAAGCATTTTTCATCCCCATCAGATGAGGATAAACAAACCCGAGTGGACAGTTATGAGCAATATGAAGAGACAAAAGAGCGCCGAGCAAGTGCTCAGCAGTCTAAACAAGCCACAGCAATGACAGCACGGTCCCAAACACAACATCATTACCCATAAAGCAAGTAAAACCTTTACAATTCTTCTCTAGTCAGTTTAACATTTCCTCCAGGGGCTGAACCCATCTGACTGATCTTACAGACGTTCGTGTGTTGAGGACTGACTTACCGGCAGGCTGCTGTCAAGAGACAGTCTCTTTAACTGCGCTCTCCTCTCCAGGTGTCTGATCATGGTCCCTCTGCCCGGCGGCGAGCCACACACCTGGGCGGCCCTGGAGGGAAGGAGGGAGGGGAAGGGGAGGAGTGGAGGACACAGGGAGAGGGAGAAAGTCAACAAGGAGCAACTCACGTCCGGTCGGTCACGTTTCCGCTGTTAGAAGGGCTTTCTTTAACAGGAGATCAGAGTCCAAGTCAAGTCTCACTGCAGAAACTTGCCCAGTCTCCCATTTCTTTCTTTCTTTCTCTTGAAATTAAAGCAAGTACAAGAGTCTGAAAAGTGAACGCAACCTCTGGTTGCAAAAAGACGTCTGACTGTATAGAAGTATATGAGAAAATGATCCTACTTCTCACTTGGTTTATTACCTCAGTAACCACAGTAAACACAAGTTTATGGCTTCAATCACTAGTTTAAAGTCTTGTTCAATATTCTTCATCCCATTTAGAGTCAAATAGTCTCTTGCTGCTACCACGGCATTGTCCAATCTGGGACTTGTCCATGTTTTTGTCTTACAACTTTAACCCTTTCACTGTGTTTCCACTTCATCAAAGTTAATGATAACATTTGATGGTCGCCTAGAAATGTCTTACTCAGCGTTTGACTTGCTCCACTCTCTCTTGTGTCACTTCAGGTTACAAATAACCAAGATGGCGACGGCCAAAATGCCGAACTCGAGGCTTCAAAACAGCAGTCCACAAACAAATGGGTGACGTCACATGACTTCTTATATACAATCTATGGTTCTTGGTCACTGCCCCTCGACGTCTGACACCGACACACTGACACACCAGGCTTTCAATTACTCCAATGTAAATCCTTCTATGTCATTATTAGACAGGGTAACTGACATGGTGTAAAAAGCAAGAAAGTCCACTAAAGGAGGGAGGGACTGAGGACGGACACAGGACTTTCACCCAGTAGACCGTTGTTTGTGTCCTCTGTGAAACCAAGTCAATGCTGATTTATTTTACCTTACTTTTGTTACATAAAACTTATGAACTTAATGCCTAACCACATACTTTTCTTGTGCAAGTAAACCTCAGTAAAACTACATTGGAAGCAGTGTTAATATTGTTAATGAATGTGATAATGTGACAGCACCGAGGTCGAACGGTGATGGCATCAAACACACAATACTGACTAGTACTTAGTTTAAAAAATAAAAGATGTCCTTATTTCCATCATCTTCCACCTTCTCAACAATGATAAGCTAAAATCTTAACGTGAAATAGGTTTGACTAAAATGACAAAATTATTGGTTTGGCTAGACTAGATTGACAGAAATGTTCACCATAATCTGATAAAGGACTACGTCTTGATAGTCCTTAGCACCCAGACATAACTGACTTTCTGGCAACAAAAACTGCATTAAAACGTTTAAAAGCTGTCGTCGACTACAACCAGACAAACTATGAGGGATAAAAAAGAGTAAATCTAAAATAGCTCCCAGAATTAACACTGGTTGGAAGTTTATTTTGAAAAGACAGACACTGTCATGGTGTCCCCGACACTATAAAGGTTCCTAGAGCGTCATAGCGGCACTGACTAAGTGACAAGTTAGAAGCGAGACTGTTTCTGGCCTGACAGGACTCTGGGATCACTAAGCTCTGGCTCCATCTTACTGCTTGCTCTCAGCGTCACCCAGGCCTCCCGCCCTCCAACCCAACCCCAAACCCAACGCTTCAGGCCCTTTTGTTTTTCTAGGCCTCTCCAAACAGTGCTGGGAACCAGTCTGACCTGGTCTGACTGAGGCCACAGCAGAAGATAAACACTTCACTTCACGCATACTACTCCTTTACAAAGCGCCCGGGCTTTAGAGTCACTGTGCTGGTGCACAGAGTAAGCACACCATTTCCTCATTGGCGAGAACAGGGTCAAAGGTCAGCTGATGGACGCCACAGGATCAGAGACCCTATCTGTGCAACACAACTTGTAAAACCATGTGCAGCTATGCTTGGCTTAATCCTGGATCTGTCCTATTGGGATTCCACCTACAGACTCATGTTAATATACACCATATAAACATGGTTTCATAGTCAAGATTCAAGAACTTTATTATCATTATGCATGCATAACAAATTGTGTTTGCCCTGGTGGTGCCTTCTCGTTAAAGACTCCACACACACACACACACACACACACACACACACACACACACACACACACACATATATATATAATATAAGGAATATATAAGGCATGAATGAGATAAAAGATTGGTAGCAAATATCAACAATAAAAAGTGTGGAATCATGAGCAAAATAGAGCAATATGAGTGTAATAAACTCATTTTTAAGTACAACTAGCAAGTGTATGTGGCAAAGAGACCTTTCTTCTGATGATAGCATCTTATGTACATGGTAATTAACAAGTTAATAAACTTGACAAAACAAACGGCAAAGTGTGTGTAAATGCATGTTAAAAATGGCTGCAAAAAGCTGTGATAGCGCTCATTGTTTTGAAAAATTGAAAGGTAAGATTATCATTTCAGATATACCATAAATTGTGTCAGGATCAGAAACCCATTGAGTCGTGTGTTTGCTGGGTATTTTATGTCTTCCTTTTCTCATGTATATGTTTAGGAGGATCAGGAATTAACTACTACTAGTACTAGGGCTGTCGCAATAATGACGTGTTTACGAAAATTTGTCTTAACGCCACTAAAATCTTTAGTGGCATGTCCATTTTCAAAGGGGTCCCTTGACCTCTGACCTCCAGATATATGAATGTAAATGGGTTTTCTGGGTACCCACCAGTCTCCCCTTTACAGACATGCCCACTTTATGATAATCACATGCAGTTTAGGATAGGATGTTATGATTTGAGCATATTTTCTATACTAAATGCAGTACCTGTGAGGTTTTCTGGAAAATATCTGTCATTGTTTAGTGTTGTTAATGTATTTCCAATAATACATATATTTGCATAAAGCAGCACATTTTTTCCAGTCCCATGTTGATACATTACATAGATTACAATTTTAAGGAGTTTAGTTTAATCCTCAGTACTGGTAGGTATCACACTGATATGCGTAATATGGTTTAAAAAGACTTTTTCCCACATATTTTGGCCAGGAACAAGAGTATCCTTGCAACCTTGCATTAAAAGACTACAGGATAGTGAACCTTTATTATTTTAAACCTCCCAAAACATCAGTATACAGTAGTATAATATAAATACAGTAAGTCCTGCTAGTATGATAACCACACGCCTGCAAAGTGCCACTATTGGCTAAAGGTTCAGAACGAGCCTGAAACGTAGTCATGCCATTTTTTTCAGGTCAGTTGAGTTTACTTGCCTTACAAACCTACTTATGCAACCACACTTCCCAAACGGCGTCCTTAAAGTGCCTTTTGCATCTGCTGCTGGCTATATCTGTTACACCCTGTCTGAAGCTTCAGCAGCGTGACTGCACTTGTCAAACGTCCCCACACATCAACATGACGTTTTCCATCCACCGCCAATCTGCTAAGTCCAAACGTATTGACGTGAAGCCACAAACGTGCAGGATCAGCCTCTACGTTTTCATCCAGAACTGATGTTATATTTCTCAAAGTGACACAGTCTCCTTCTGCCCCATTTCTGAATAATGCCCTCAGGTTCTGTAGTGCATAAGGAAGCTGCCTAATCAGCGAACAGTCACTCAATCTGTCTAATTGTGCAAGTGTATTGCATCAGATGAAATACTCTGGTCTATGTTTAGATTGTGTTTCAGTTTGGTCCCTTTCCGCTGGAGATTAGGAGAGGAAGTAAAGCCCATGGCTTCCCTTGGATGCAGAGATAGGGGGGAGTTATAGGAAATTGAGTAGATGATTAAAATGGATTATGCCTGATTGCGCAGACTCGATGTAGAAAACACAGACACCATTTTCCTCAGGGTATAGAAAGTGCGAGGGATGAGGTAGCAGACGGTTCGGAAGAGATAAGATTAAACAAACACATTAAAAGGCAGATATCAGGGGTATTCAGAAAAAAAAAAGCTCAGCAAACTCCTGCTTTTGATAGTTAAATAAACCAAATGATGATTAGTCTTTTTGCTGCCCTGCCCTGAGGTATTTATCCATAGCAGCGTATTATCTACAGTAGATGACAGTGAGCCCCCAGTTTGGAGAAACAGACATGAAACAAAGTAATGTACTGCTGTGGATGGGAGCAGTAGTAAGACATATTTTAGACATCTAAAATAATCAATATCAGTCTAAGTGTACGCTATATTTTGAATATATTTACTGCTTTACCTTGCTTTCTATAAGCCACCACACTCCATTGATAAAAACAGTGATTTCACCTCTCAGAACACAGCAGTTGCTGGTCTACCGCTGCTTCAATCGGCTAGTTTGTTTGATGTTTTAAAGGGTTAGCTTGGATTCACCAAAGTCACACAATAACACGAATAAACTAACTGATTGCAGCAGCGGTGGACCAGCGACCCCCGTGTCTTCTGAGAGGTAAAATTCATACTTTTGTGAATGATGTCTGGTGGCTCTGAAGTCCAAAGTATCCCTCAACAACCTCAAGCAAGATAACAAAATCAATTAAAATGCAATAACTTCTTGAAAAGATTCAGAAAAAATGAAGTTACTCAGTTTTTCCAGCCAATTAGTCTCTCATCAGTCACTGCATTCACCTGAGACGTTTAAAGAGCATTGCAGAAACGCCTTAAAATGTCACAGCTGGTATAAGACCATGGTCCACTTGTTGAGGCAGCAGTAGTTCTACTGCCACGCGAGACATTTATTCCTAGACTATCCAATATGTTTGACAGAACTGGTAATCAACATTTCATCCATTAAGACGACCAAGTGCTCATAGTAGCGTGGAAAGCAACACCATGGGCAATTTTCCTCAGCCGACAAACTTGTTGACTGTCGCCACATCGTGGTTTGGTGACTAAGTTGAGCAGCAGAAACTATTTATAGTGATCATGTCTGTCCAGGTCAAATTGATCATTATAACGATGATTATTATAACAATTTTTTTTTTTTTTTTCTTTTGAAGAATTCAGTTGAACAGCACCCCTTTGCCAGAGCTCCTCTTTAGCTCACATGGTAGCAGCATGGAGGGAGACAGGCACCGGTCTGCATGTGCCCCGCAGGAAGTTTCACTTTGGGGTGTCCAAGGCGATGGTAAGGTGTACCAGCTGTGTGTGGTTTATTCACAACAGCGTCAGACAGCAACATAGGGAGATCTGACCAGCAACACAGATGGAAACTGGCGCCTTTTATACTGTCACCAGTCTACCATATTAGATGTTTCCATTAACAAGTGTTCTCAATTTATTATCACGGCTGAACTACTATAGACTATATATACTATATGTTACACATAACATTCACAAAGGTCTAATTTCTGCTGTTTATTCCTCCCAAAAGCACACAAAACATAATTACAATACATATACCAGTACATCCAACTACCAAATACCCGTTCTCCTATCCTCCCACTTGGTCCCTCCCGGAACGTTTATGTAGGTGTTGTCCACCTGGGGACTCTTTTGGCCTAACACCCTTGCGCAGTCAAAGGGCAGGAGCCACTTAACAAAATCAAGCTAAACTAATGCACGAGCACATACTTTAAACTACGATATATAGCACATATACTGTATGTTAATCAACCTACACAAAACACCACTGAACTGTTGTTGGTCAATTACGTTGCACAAACAGTGTTGTCGGAGCCTAATACAACTCCACTCTCTTTCAGGCGGAGCTGAGTACGAGTACCCACCACAGCATCTGCCATCACAATTTACAAAGTTCAATAAATACGCCATAAATAGTCAATAAATAGTCCATACATATCTAATATGAAATGTGCAAATATGTAATGTGTAAACTGTGCGCAACTCTTGCTAATAAAGTGTAAATATCGCTACCAAAGTGCAAAGTGCCGTTATTAATGTGCATAGTTAAGTCATTTGTTAAAAGTGCAAATACAAAACCCAACTGTGCTGTATTTACAAGGCCAAATCCATCAGTCTCTGGTAACAAAGTGCCCTTCGTTACAGGAGGCATTACATGACCAAGCTTTATCAATCCACTTGACGAGGTGTGCACATTCGTCTTTCATTCTTTTTCCTGTGACAATATCAATGTTCACGCAGCTTCAGCCTGAAAAACCAGAAGTTTTAATGTTTTCGTATGTTGTCAAGCATGAAAAGACCCAAAATGGACACTACAAGCGGTAAACTTAATTACTATAAGCGAATTATTTAAACAGTGTTTGTATAGGAATGATTCTGAAAGTTTAAATGCTCCTTTATGGCTATCCGAGGGCCTTTCTGCAACCGCAACCCATTCAGGACGGTCCTCCACATTCCCAGTGATTTACACCAAAAGCAATTACCGATATGTTAAACCGGTTCGGTGTTGACCTACGTGGAGTGGCACGCGTCAACGCCTATAGTCCACACGGCCCCCAGTCGGCCATCCAGCCAGTCGGCAAGCCAGCCAGTGGGGTGGAAAGGATATAATCAAAGGAGGCCAGGAGGACGCTGACATCTGGGAGTCTTTGTGCTGTAGGCCTAATTAGATGCCAGGGTGAAGGGAGGAGGCGTGCTGGGATAGTGTGTGTGTGTGTGTGTGTGTGTGTGTGTGTGTGTGTGTGTGTACAACCAGAATGGGGAGGTTGTTTGAGGTGGGAGTTGGGGGGGGGACTCCTTTTTTAACATCTGCTCCAGGAACAAGAGAGGACCCAGCTGAGGTCACCCAGCACCCAGACAGCTCCACACTACAGCAGGGATAATGTGAGGGGATAACAGCTTAATGATAACACTTAAACCCATTGAGAGAGCGCCGTACAGAAAAACAGGCTGTGGATAAATGGTGATAATAAGCCCAGATTGTCCATGAATATGGATCGTCATGGTTCGGATTTGATACTGTTCCTTTGTAAGCGGAGAAGAATTAGGCAGCTGTGCGTTTATTGCAATCATCAGCCTTTTTCTGGCGCTCCACTAATCCTATACATACAGTAAAGAAACACTGTTGCTCCACCCTCTGGCTTTTGACTCGGCAGCGTTAAAGCGACCACACTCCGCCACAAGTGACAATACTGCCCTTTGTACCTAATACAGTCAGCCATTCACCCTCGCATACTCTCATTTCACACTGCGCAAAGAGTCGCCACAAGTAAGAAATCTTTGTCATGGTGAGTTCAAAACACAGATATCAAGTGGGTTGAACTTTGCCCCCGTTTTCTCATGAAACAAAACCTTTCATTGAAGAATAGCTGCGGTGGAAACTGCAATAAAAGAGAGTCCTACATTTGTTTTTGTTTTTTTTTACGTATATTGTGAAGTGATTTAGTCATGGGTTATACATTAAACAACGGAAATTTCTCTGGGCTTGCCTGAGCACAAAAGCTGTCAAACTAAGTGGCTGAAAAGTGAGTTTTCCTTATCATACTATAATCTAGACAATTGTTTTTGCAAAAACATTAGTCCCATGTGCCCAAATATTAGATATAGGCATCTATGTATGCATCTCTGTGCATGGCATCATTGCTATAATGGTGTTATCCACTGTCTAATCTAGAAAACATTTTAGGCGTGGAAAAAATGTAAATTTTTTTCAATTTAATCAGGTACAGAAACAGTCACAATGTTATTGACACTGGGGGTGAAACCTCTGAAGTCTTACCTATCCATAGAGACCAGATCATGCATATAGATCCGGTAGTTGTGGAGCATTTCTTGATTTATTTTGGGTATGGCGGTCTAGGCGAACAACACCTTCCAGCACCTTAGGGAGGTTAATAAACATAAAAAAGACTGTTTTTTTTAATAAAAGTATGATTTTTTTAATGTAATTTTAAAAGGTCAAAGCTGTACTGTTACATACTTGCTCAAAGTATGTCCAGACCAAATTTCAACACTTTTGACCACTCAGAACAAATGTGGCATTTTTTCCTCATGTTAAATATAGTCTTTGGGCACAAAAGGGTTAAACTATATGATAAATTTAAGCAAATATTTAAATGTCCATCTGGAGGAGAAGAATGAAGGAGGGAGAACCAAGGACTTGAGAGAAAGGGATTCCAGGCATGCTTTTTGCATGAGTTTCCAATTAGTGCTCACATCTATTATACACTGAAAGGTCTCCAAAAGAAAAGCTCGGACCTCTGTGATCAATATGACCCAAAATAGAGCGATGCCAGGAAGTGCCAGGGCCTGAAAATGGATGGTGGATGGGATCGGACATTGATTGGTGCAACCCCCTTTGCCCCAGGAACCAATTCATTTTGTCTCCATGCCCTGTGAATGAGGGGGAAACGGGGTCAGCGCAGAGGCATCCCCCCACCGGTACAGAGCCCAGAGTCCTTTTTTTATTTTTCTTCTGACTGATTCACCCAGATTGCCATGTCCGGGGAGAATGAAAGAAGATTATACGTGTGAGTCTCGCGTTTAATTCGCCTGCTACACGAGGGGGTAAGTGGGAGGGGACGTTGGGGGCTGCTATTACCATTCATTGAGGAGAAAATTGAAGCATGCAAGTGTCTGATGTGGGGTTTAATGTGCGGAGATCCATCTGTATTCAAGCAGCACAGATGGTGTGTGCTGATCGGATGTTTTGAGTCCCTCTGCTGGCCAGTCTGTCTGATCCTGCCTCCGCATGTGTCCAAGTACAGTTGGCACAACCAACTGTAGCCTGGCGAGACCTAACATGGAATTACTGTGTCTGGGAGCCTCAAACAATGAGCCATATTTTACACTGTTGTTTTTATACTGTCAGCAAACCAATCATTAAGCTCAATGTCTTTTTCTGAATTTTTCCACTGTGTGCTTTCTCATGTTCAGTTGCCAGAACAGAGCATGCTGGTAATCATAAAAACTGTTAAGTATTTATCACATGGGTGTGAAAATGAGAGGCATAGTATCAAGGCGAATAGGTCAATTTAACAGTCCCTTTAAAATTAATGATGATGTTGCAAGTAAAGGAGGATCACACTACTTAAGACCAGGCAGAACATGTGCACATCATACTGCATGAACATTGAAACCAGATTATTAGGGGGAGTATGGATTAAACATTATAGTTGTGGCACAAGTAGAAGCTTTGTCTGCACAGTCTTTGTGTCTGTTTTCATGGTAGCCTATACATTGCTGAACAAACAACCGATGTCCTTCGAACACAATGAGAATACAGCTGTGCAAAACACATATAAACAAACAGGGATGTGGCTGCTATTTTGCTATTTTACTGTATTTTTTTCCAAGTACTCGATTGGTCCTAATTTATATCCTGACAAAAATGGCTTATAAAAGGTCCATCACAAGTCCCTAGCACTCAAATTAACGTCTTCAAATAACTTGTTTTGTCCAGCCAAAGGTACTGAATATACCATTACTTATTGTCACCACAGGAAGGCGTATTTAAATAGCACAACATTACATGGATATTCCTGAGTATGCTTTTTAGCCTTTTCACATATCATTAACGCCATGCAACTAAATTATGGTAATGTCCGCAGTTAGGTTCAGGCCACAATCCACTTAATTAGGTTAAGGAAAAACATCATGGTTGGGCTTAAAATAAGTATGTAAACCATGTAAAATATTGACGGATATCAACGTAACACAACTAGGGAAAACACGTCATAAATATCACTAAAAAATATGTGTAAAATGTCACTTAAATAACTTCAAAATGCCAGTCCTGAATTTCCCTCCAGGGATTAATTAAGGTTCATCTTATCTTAACACAGTTCTCCTGGTTAAAAGTCTAGTGTTTGTTGAACAAAATCACTTAGTTAGATTTGGGAAAAACATCATGGTCAGTCTTAAAATAAGTATGTAAACTCAGGAAAATACACCTGTAAACAACGTAACACAACTCACAAACGTCACTAACGTAACTTACAAAACCACTTTGTTAGGTTTTGAAAAACATCATAGTAGGGGTTCAAATAAGTACATAAACTAAGAAAAAAACATACAGACATAATGTAACACAACCATGGAAAACACGCCATAGAAGTCAGTAAACACGTAACAGTCAAGACAACAAAACCACTTTGTTAGGTGTTGGAAAAACGTATGTTTGGGCTTAAAATAAGTACGTACACTAAGTAAAATACAAACAAAAACAACGTAACACAACTACGAAAAAAACTCCAAAAAACAGGTCAATCAATCGTCGCGTAACAAACGTAACTGTAACAAACTAAAGAAAACAGGGGTTTCCTGGTTAAATGTCTGCTGTTTGTTGGACCCATCCAGAAACATACCCATAAGTGGTCTTTCACACCTTTTTATACTATGTCACTAACTCGTACCATAGCATAATACGTAGATGTGTTTACATTGCAGTCAGTACAAGATATGTGGTGTACAAACGACCCGAGGAAATCAAGAAAGGCGTTCTTACTGCACGCTAATCGCCAGACTATTTAATCAGGAACAAATGGACCTCCTCATTATGTTTTGACCGTCACAAAGCTGTGAGACATGCAGGATAAACATGAGGCATTTATACATCAGCTGCTGCGTGTTCGCAATAAGAAGATAGTTATGTGACACCTCTGCATTTTTAATCGACTCAGCTGCTTTTATTCACACTCATCACCAGATGCTCCAGTTCTGTCTTCTTTGCATGGGGCCCTCTCAGCCGATCTGTCTGTTTGAAGGGTGTATTATCAATATTTGACTTGGCTTGTTCAAGAAAGCCTGTCAAACATGATGGCCGCTCCAACCAATCAGCACTGGTTCTCAGATGTTATACTACGCAAACACGTAAATTACCTCCGACCTAAAATCAAGTCAAACAAGATAAAGGGAAGTAATCTGCGAACAAGAAACTTTCTAATGATAAAGATGCCAGCCTGGACTTGTCTGAGCAGCTTCAAATCTTGTTTAGTCAGCGGTACTTAGCAGACAATTTAATGGGGGGCGGGGGTTTAAAGAGGCGGGAGGGGTTGGAGGTCTGGTGGGAAAAAAAAAGGAAAACAATGAATACAATGTCGTCATCCTGTTCATGAGGGGAGTCCCTGCAATTCCCAGCGCTTATCCCACCAGATGCGTAGGATGCTTTAATATACATCCTGGAAAAAAAAAGCGCTTCCTGTCGAGGGACCCTCCGCTGGGGTGATACAGCAAGCCAAGAGAGGGCAGAGGAATTTTCCAGCCGTTATCAAAATACACAACCCTCTCACTTTGGTATGCTGAGCATCATGCGATTGACAGCTCACTAAATAACTGAACTCAAGTATTTCACCAGCAGGCTGCTGACAGCTTGAGAACCAGCAGTCTGTTTGTGTACGTTTATCTATCTGCATGTTTTCCTGTGTGCAGAGAAGTTCTGCAAACAATTAAAATATTTCATCTGGATTAATCCGGAGTTAATTGCAGTTAATCACAAATTAATCTCACATTTTTAATCTGTTCAAAATGTACCTTAAAGTGAGATCTGTCAAGTATTTAATACTCTTTTCAACATGGGAGTGGACAAATATGCTTCTTTATGCAAATGTATGTATATATTTATTATTGGGAATCAATTAACAACACAAAACTATGATAAATATTGTCCAGAAACCCTCACAGGTTCTGACTGTAGCATAAAAAATATACTCAAATCATAACATGGCAAACTGCAGCTCAACAGGTACCGACCTGACTATGACTTGCCCCAAACTGCATGTGATTATCATGAAGTGGGCATGTCTGTGAAGGGGAGACTGGTGGGGACCCAGAGAACCCATTTACATTCATATATCTGGAAAAGGGCCATTTTCCTCATTAAAATTTAGCGTTTGACGTTAGCTGATAAACTAAGCTTCTAAATCTGTTTGGGTGTGAGGGGATAAGCTAGCCAGCTATTCATTTATCTAAATTCAAAATTGTGTCAAGTTGAAACATAAAAGTGGCTCCATTTTTTATATTGGGTCGTAAACAAATACAGTGGAAACCACTTATAGTGATGATGTCTATCTGGGTCAAATTAATCACTATAAGCAGATGATTTTTATAATAAAATTTTTGTTGTTGTGCATCATTTCTCATGCAGATTACCATCTAATTGACATTTGTATATTGACTACATGAATGAAAAGTAATGAAATGGACTGCTTTGCTATTTACTGTCTTGCTTTACCTCAACAAGGGCGAGGCGTTGCCGTTTTTGCCTGCAGATGAGCGCCAACCCTTTGCCGGGGCTCCTCGCTCTCTCAAACGGGCGCCGGTCCGCACGTGTACCTCAGAGCCAGTTGCGGATCGCCAAAGTTTCGTGACCAGGCATTTGATGCCTTCAAACAGGGTCGTGTTTGCAGTGTTTACGAGTTGGGCCCAGATGATCGCCCCCCTCTTGTCGAGTTCACGACTTGTGACGTGTTTGTTGATGTTGTGTTAAATGGTGGAGCCCATGAAAGTTCATTTATCGGTGCATGATATGTTTATATTGTACAGTATATTGTAATTTTAGTCGTATATTGTTTTTCTTGGTAATTTTATAACATGTCTGAGGAAAATGATGATATTCTCAATAAGCATTTCCAGCGTTATGTTACCTACTTGCTAGCTTGCTAAATTGTGAGCTTCTACGGCTTCTAGACTCACACAGTGACGTTAATATTGCCGTTGCTTAGTAGTGGTGTTCTTCACAACTTAACCACTTGAACGCAACGCATATTGTGCACACAACTTTTCATCTCCTGAACACAGTAAACACGAAGGCACAGATTATCAGTCCACTCGACGACGGTGCACAAGTGCTTTCCCCATGCAAATACGTTTTTTTATTCCCTTTTCTCGTAACGATATCAATGTGCATGCAGCACCAGCCTCGGGTGTCCAGCCAGAGCGCAACAGCAAAGTTTTAAAATGTTTTTCCATACGCAGCTGTGTATGAAAAGACCCAAATGAACACTGTAAGCTGACTACTTGATTACTATAAGTGAACTATTTAAACAGTGTTTGTACAGGAATGATTCTGTATATTCTGATTTTTTTTGAGCTTTATTGATTTACCTGCTTTTTGTAAGTTTGAAGTGAGCGTTGCTGCAGCTAATTAACACTGAGCTAACATCTCTTTGTAATGCTAGCTAACTTTATCTTTAACGCAGTCCAAATCTAAAGCTCACAGTTATTTTGCTTCTGTTTGAACAGCACAGTATATAACATTAACATAAAGCACTAAAGTCACTTGCTAAAATATATGAAGCCACACTTGTGTTACTCACCAGGGAAGCCAGCTGTATTTGTTGTTTTGCTTGATAAAAATGCTGTTTGTCAGTATGAACTCAAACACATTTCAACTGTTTTGCACAAGCTCTTCCTGCAGCATTGCAGTCAATTAGCATTAATTGCCAGCTATCCCATCATGCTCCGCACCCACTTTTGCACACACATTCTCGGTGAAGGTGCTCAGAAGACAAAACAAGCAGCAATCCAGACTTACTCTGCGCCGGCGGCCGGATCCTCTCCACTCAACAGGTTCGCAGCCAGCTCTGTACTTCCCAGACTCTCAGAGGTGTTTTGGTTCGGAAGACAACCTGTTGATGTGGAATTTCCTTTGATGGCAGCTGAAAACATGCTGTCGTAAAATCCCCCTGGAAGTGTTGCACGGGAGGGGGAAGCCACACACTCTTTAAACACACTATCTGTGCTGCTGGTGCTGGAAGTCTGCAGCAACACCCAGTAAGACTTGTAAATAGAAGGGAGGGTGGTGGTGGTGGTGGTGGTGGTGGAGGGAGTTAAGGAGGTGGGGTGGGGCGGGAGGATAAGGAGAGTGAGGAGAAGTTCCACATTACATCACCAGCAGCTGTTGACAGGCCTGTGTTTATTAACTAACTGACAGGGCTGCAGTCACACCACATGCCTCACGCTCACTACTACACAAACACTGACAAGACACGACAGCGATCACTTGGATGCAGCTACGTGCAGCAATTTGCAGACATGTGGATGCATGCTTTAAATAAAAACGCTTGCCTTTTCCTCCTCAGGATTCAATTTCTCAGTGTTTGGTGTGATAGCGTTACCTGTCATGTGTTTACACTGGCTGCAAGACTTGCTGACTAGACTATAAGGGCTGTTTTCCTGACTCAGACTGCAGTAAGTGTAATGGTATTACTGCGAAGCGAGGAGCTGCTGCTGATGCATTCCTCAAGTGTCTCGGCTTGGCAGAGTCCCCAGCCTCTTAGCTCAGTATTTCTCTTCCTCCCCTTCTCTCTTTCCTTTTCTTGCCTTCTCATTTAAATGGAGGCACATGACTCCCAGCTTTACTGCCAAGTAGACTTCTTTATGCCGGGCCGGGAGCCACCGGCGCTCTGCTTTTCACTGGGCACTCCTTAGCGCGCTACATTCCTTGCTGCCACCCATCCTGGCAGCCCACAAGACTGTCGAATCAACCTTATCCCAGTTTGTTTTTGCATATTTTTATTTTTTTTAATGCATGCATTTACTTCAAATAAACTTTCTAGCCTGCTTGCTGCTTGGGCGTCAGAGCCCTTCAGCTAGAGCATCAGCCGCCCACTGTTCGTCATCGCTAACCCGCTGTGAACAAATGCTCCATTTCAGCCCGTCTCTGGTGCATTCCTCGCGGCCTCAAATGCAATCATTTCTCCCGTATTTCCATTCTGTTGTCGCATTCTTCCCCAGTAAGATCACTGCATTACAACATTGTCCGCTCACAAAGATGGAGTGGGCTGACATTGAAAGACTTTGGGCAGATAAACTATATAATAAATCACACTGAAAAATGTTTTATTTACATTTTTAAATATTTTTAAGATTTTTTATTTTTATACAGTTATATCTAAATATTTACATATTTATATTTTATTTAATTTATATTTATTAGGACTCTCAGTCAATTAAAATATTTAATAGCATGGAAATTTGTCAAGTATTTAATACTGTTGTCAACATGGGTGTGGACAAACATGGAAAGGCTTATTTCTAAATTATTTTTTTTGTTCATTTATTTTTTTTCTTATTGTTATGGAGGTTTATTACCTGTATGTGAGCTGTTTCTAAGATAAACCTCTATTGATCTCCAAAGGGTCAATTCAGGGGTTACAGCAGCACAAAGACAGAAATAAGTACAAAAAAATAGAGAAGTAAAACTAAGAATAAATAAAATAAAACAAGAGGAATATATAACTAGTATAAGATTAGAAACTATAATGAACGAGAACAAAAAGTGAACAAAAAAAACAGGGCTATCAATCGATTCGACTCAAATGATCATCCATAGTTATTCGCAAATTAATTAATTAATGTCCATTGGCGTGTCCATACGGGAAGGTAAGCCAGCATGGTTTTTGTACTGGGTTGTGACCATCGGTATCAAAAATTTAATGTAATTAGGACTGTCAGTTGATTAAAGTGTTAAATCGCAATTAATCCCAAATTATTCACACATTTTTTTTATCTGTTCGAAATGTACCTTAAAGGGAGATTTTTCAAGTAGTTGATAGTCTTATCAACATGGGAGTGGATAAACATGCTGCTTTATCCAAATGTATGTATATGTTTATTATTGGAAATCAATTAATGACACGAAAGAATGACAGATATTGTCCAGAAACCCGCACAGGTTCTGCATTCAGCATAAAAAATATGCTCAAATCATAACATGGAAAACTGCAGCTCAACAGCTGTCAGTGTGTCAGAGTGCTGACTTGACTATGACTTGATCTAGACTGACTGTGATTATCATAAAGTGGGCATGTCTGTAAAGGGGAGACTGGTGGGGACCCAGAGAACCCATTTACATTCACATATCTGGAGGTCAGAGGTCAAGGGACCCCTGAAAATGGACAGCACAGTTTTTCCTCACCAAAATTTAGTGCAAGTTTGGAGCGTTATTTAATCTCCTTCACAACAAGCTAGTATAACATTTATACTAGTTTCTTGTGATATCAGTATCTTAGCTGTAAAACAGAGCCTGGTACAACCTCTGGAAGAACAACTGACTTAATGCGTTAAAGAAATTAATGGCGTTAAAACAAATTTGCATTAACGCGTTATTAACGCTGACAGCCCTAGTATTTCTATTTTATTTTTTTGCACTGAAAAACAACTTCTGAGCTGTTTTGAGGCTACGAAAACAGCCAGATGAACATAATCCCAAATGGTCCTTTTGTCATGGGTATTCAATTAAACCGAAATGCCAGACACTCATCAGATAAAAAGCAGAACTGTATTATGCTGATTAGCATCAGATGCTATGAAGGAGAAGGGTAATAACATGAGGGAAATGACCATGTCATTTCCAGTTAGCATTTCATGATGGAAATCTTTGATTTCTTAATTGGAGGATTGTGATGTTTTCTTTTAATGTAACAGAAAACTCCTGAACCAAAGGAATGCCAGATTAAAATATTTAAAAATGGCACAGTTTATCATGCAGAAACATTCAGTTTCCACAGGAAATAATGTAGATAAATGCTACATCTGTAATTCAACATCAAAGACAGTTACAGCTTTTATTTTTGGTCCCAACGGCACTATAAATGTGTTCACAGTAAGCGCTCTTAGTTTGAAATCTCTTACAGGTCTGTCATAAACCTGGTGAAGTTTGCCACCTGATGCGTCATTGTGTCTGTCTTGTGAGTGTTTAAAACGTGGTTTAAATCCCCGTCCTTCCTAAATCACTTCCTGTCTCCCACATCTTCCTTCTCCACTCGCTCTGATATGCTCTTATCTTGAAGCTCTTTTTATTTTCATTGTGAAGGAGCTTAACTCGTCATTTTGGCATCACAAGAAACCTGCGATGGCAAGTTTCGGAGCATAAATCTGGTACCTGTTTGCAGCTGCAGTTATTGGCCAAAACCTTCCACATACATTGATGCACACATGTGTTTGTGCAGCAGGGAGGTAATGGCTAATGATCCTCGACCATACGTCTTGACCTGCGGCACATCCGGATCCATTCCAGGCTAGAAGAGGTCCAGCTCTTTCATGTCACAGGTCAGAGCCCCGCAGGAGTGCTGAGGAAACGATTAGCGTGGAGAGACCGGAGAGAGGCCATATTCTGCAGCAGCTCAGAGAGGATGCAAGAAGACGGGTGAAAACTTTTAGTTTGCATGAAGCTTCAGTCCTTTACATCACTCAGTGGAAGAAACTGTCACTCCTTCACCTATAAAAATCTTTTTTTTTTTTTACATTGCGTTACATTACATTTTTCAACATTGTGCAGGTTGACGCCTATATTCTTCAAAACGTTCATTTTAACATCCAAAGATGAGGTCAAATATAACAAAATTTTCGTGAAAACACACAATGCAGAAATAGATAAACACCTATTTCAGTATCAGCCCATCTCCTTCCAGACTTGTTCGGCTGCTTTATCGCTCAACCACAATCTCTCCCTTCAGGATTGCTCGCTGCTGTTGCGGTTAAGACCGGAGCGATCATAAAGCAGTCAACTCCGCGGTGTGCTGCAATACTTACAGCTCCTTCAGTGTACCTGTTTTGTGGAAAGCATTGTCTCCTATAAATGAGACGAGACTACCACAAACACATGTAATGGAAACACCAGACGATCCCAAAGGTCTCAACGTGCTGCAACGCTGTCAAGACTTAGAAAACAGACATGAAACTTTTTAAACATGAAACTCTTTAAAGTGTACTGATACAGGTTCCAACTCTGTGGCCCAGGACTAATTTACATGTGCAAAATGCTGGAAAGCATGCTAAATCTGACCACAGAGGCGGCTGGTTCAGGTCTACCTCGTGAATATTTGCTGCTCGGAGCAGGAAGTGGATTTGTGCGTGGCCCACGTCGCACCGCCATGCTGGAATGCCACATCAACATTATTTGCAGCTGCACTGGGAACCCCGACGACGTCCCCTTCTACACAAGAAAGCATCTTTATGTGCATGTAAGCGTGGACTCCAGAGAGACGAGTACAGTACATACGGTAAAGACTTCATCTTCCACAAATCAGAGAGAATTGTGGCATTTGCGCTGATGTCAGCGACTTTGAGCTCGCGGGAGATCAAGCTAAGATGTAAAAACAGAGGAGACATGCAGCTTTGACTTTGTCAGCTGTTTTGTCAATTCACGTAAGGTCTGATAGTATTTTATATTTAATCAAAGTGCTTTTTCGCTGTTATTTTAAGCAGCAAACAAGGCTGGGCATCCCGCCAAGTCTTTTCATTGAATTATGGTGAATGATTTCTTGACGTGGACGGCTTTCCATTTGTCTCGCAGAATCGATGGCTGCCCCGGAGGAGGCGAGCGAGGACTGTATCTTATGGCTGTCTCGTGCAATTTTTTCCACTCTGCCTGAGGTAAGAGGATGGGAGAGTCAAACAAATAGGCCTTGTGTTTTCACCCTGTGTTTGTATGCTGTGCCATGGCCAGGCTTCCTGCCAAGTTCTCCTCCTCTGCCTCCGAAAGCAAAACCAGAGCAGCCACTGCCGGCGCTGCCTTCAACCCCCCCTACCATTTCTCTCTCATCAGAGCGCTGGCAAACACAAAAGGAGCCTGGGTTCGTGTCCCCCCCACGAACGTGCCCAGATTAGGCCGAGGCGATGATGAAGATGGCCGGGCAGAGGTGAAGGATGAAGGGGAGGATTTGAGGAGTGGTTGTTATTTCGCAGACAAGACTCTGCGCCCTCTGCCACGGAGCCAACGCCAGCTGGGACGAGGAGTGGTATCCTTTGCTTTCTCTCCATCTCTGTCAATAGGAGATTTGTACGAGCTGGAGGAAGGATATGAGGTCCCATTTGGCTGCAATTGACATGTAAAAACAGTGTGACAGCTGACGGGATCAGCGCCCTGTAATTATCTGAAGGACAGACTTCCTGCGCATCACACATCCATACATGCATCTACATATAAAGATATATGCACAGTACAGTATTAACACAGCACCAAACTTGCCTGTAGGAAATATTATCTATTAGCCTACGTGTGAGGTTTCACGCTGACCCAAAGCCTCGCTGGGTGCTATAAATCTAAAGGCGTGAACCATGTGGTCTGGCCCAGGGGTGGCCCACATATCTAAAACTCAGGGGAGAAGTTTGGATGCACAACTGAGACATTCATCCACGGGAGACACAGGTGTGATAAGCCGACTGTGAATAATATCTCCGTCTCATCACACCTCATAAATCACAGTGTGGTATGTACTAAAAGAGTATCTTAATATGTTTTTTGGGGGGTTGATATCATCCAGAAAACACAGTGCTGTAATAAAGATTAAATCCACGTTAGTACAGTTCACGCTTGTTCTTGTTAGTAGAACATTTTCGCATACGCGATGGCACATACAGCAGGAATCACTTAAAAATGTATTACCTTAGGCAACTGTAATAGTAAAAATTAACTTAAAGTTAAAGGGCAAGGTAGCTAATTTTGGTTTTATTAACCGATTCTTTGGCAACTTGAGGCAGCAGAAACAAGCTGCAAACACAATGCTGACATATCACAAAAACACTGATGCATCAAACTTGTTTACACATCCAGAAATTTTTAGCATTCATCTAGAGTCACATTTCTGTCCACTTAGTGAATGTAGGTCTGAAACTCCACCCTATTATGTTCCCATACAGCCAAACTACATTCTCAATTATCAGCTGATTACACTGTTATCAAATAGGCGCTATAAACCCCATAGATGTGAGTCAATAGGGGCCTACTACACCCACTAGTAGGTTTTATCGTATATTCAAATGGTAGAATCATCAAAAAACCCCTAGTAGTACTTATGACAGAAGCAGAAGCAGAAGTCCATAACTAAGTGTTTTTTACATTTTATTCAGTTTTACGTCTTTAAGTTTCACTTTCACTTTTTTAACATGTAAACTGAAACAACACAAAACAAAATCGCTATAAAACTACTTGGTTAGGTTTAGGCAACAAAAGGATTGGTTAGGATTCGTAAAATATGATGATTTGGCTTAATATAAATATGTTTATTATGTTATTTAAGTTACAGGAGTAAATTAAAATAAGTTGACTTTTGGTTCACACGAGACATGAACGACGAGGTGAAAGTTCCTACATAAACCTCTGCAAACTATGATCAGAAATGTATTTGCGATACGTCAAAAACAAACATAATTTGGGAGAAAATACTCTTCCCTTGAAACATAATCATTTTTGGTCTATGGGAGCACAATTCTTAGCAGACTAGGCTGGATATTCTCTCTCTCCTTCTAGCTCTGTTTTGGTCTCCACCACCTCCCGTGAGAAATATCTGGTTCTTTAGCTGCTACCTTTGTCATTTGGTTGCTGCAGGAGTGAACCAATTAAGTTAGGAGCTGCAAAAAAAAATAAATGAATAAAAATGAGCTGATAGACGCTAAAAACCCTCCATAGCTCTGAATGTAACTGCAGATTCGAGGGATATTTCTCTGTAGGTTTGTCATGACGTGCGTCCCCGTTTCAACCACTGCTAATAGAAAAATATGAATTACGGCAGCTTTAAAATATCTGCCTCCAGTTACTCTGGAAAACTTTACTGTCAACAGCTTTTGTGGTGACTATTTTTTCTGTAGAAAGCTTTGTAATTTAACTCCAACACAAAACTCTCCCTAAAACCACAAATTGTTGTTTTCACGTTTCTCTCTCCATACAAGTCAAACTGTAGAGATACGACGTGTTAATCAGCCAGCTTTAGAGGAGTTGAAAGGTGCATTTTTTCTTTCACAGAAGAGCCAGGCTTGCTTCGCGTCTTTGTGCTAAGAGACAGAGTCATATCAATCCTCTCTTGGAAAGAAAACAAATTAAGTGCAAGTATTTCCAAAAATGTTGAACTACTCCTTCAAGCGTGGATGGACCTGTCTCCAGTGCAGCTTTAGGGGTAATGAAGCAGATAGGTACATGTAAATCAAAAACAACACCGACTTCAACCCTAGCTGTTATGTGATTATACTCCGCTGTCCAAAGGGCCTCTTACTGGAGGACAGCATATATGTGCATGGGGTCAGGGTCGGGGGCCGCCAACATACAAGTTACCGTGGTGATTAAGCTCCTCTTTCAAACTTCATCGGAAAGTGGGCCCTCTCTTTGAAACAGAGGATCTGGGCTTGTGTCAAAGCACCACAAGGGTCTCAGCGCTCGCTTAAAACCCCACCGATGACAGTAGCTGTTGGGAGATGAGAAGAGGACGTGGACCTGAGACCCGGCTCTCCCATGGGAACCTGTGGAAGCTCCTCGTGGCCCCCCTAAAACTCTCCCATCTCCCTCCCTGAGCCCTCCAGCGAACCCTTTGATGTCCTGGGATCTGGGCAACCGAGGACATGGAGACCTGTCAGCCTGCAGCTTGTTAAGTTACCCAACACATGGACAAGACAGACTTAATGCCCATATCTATGTATAATATACTTTTAAATACTGTAGAGAGACGCAGAAATGGCGTAGAAACAGTGATGGAGACAGATAGACATTGAGATACTATCAAAGGGTTCACCAGTATGACCTGTAACACGGTTGAGACTGAGGGACAAGGACACTGTTTGTTCTTTAATCTGCTTTCTCATACCGAGTTACTGCAGCCCCCGTGGGAATCAGCTTCAGTCTGTCACAGCCAGACTGTGGGATCCAACACAACTCAATCAGAGAGCTGCGAACACAGGAGAGAAAATCAGTTTGTAGGCAGTGGCGGACTCAGGCAAAAACACTGAAAGAGCACCAGCATGCAGAAAGTCTTCTAGCATGCAGGTATGCCTCACACATTTTCTCCACTGGAAGGGCACCCTAGAGGGCACTCATCACGTTTCTCCATTGAAAGGGCACCCTAGAGGGCACTTAATCATAGGAAGAGGGCATTTTTGCTGTAGTCTGTTAGGACATGGAAGCACCACGGGGTGGGGGGGCAGTCAGTCCCTCCTTAGTTCACCAGTGCTTCTCTGTGTAAGTTCCCATTTCAGCGCACACTTTGGGACACACTGTGTATACTAAATGACCACACATCAGTCCTGTTTTGTCTCATTTATGGAGATGCACCATCTTCAGCCATCACTACCCGAAACACTCTGGTGTGAACTGTGTGCTCCCTTGTGACAAAGAATTGACTGTTGTCAGATTTCCAGTTTCTTATGAATTGATTTTATTGCAAACACAAAGTAATGAAATACAAAATGATGTGATTATTTTGGTAATAACTGCTTTAAAAGCTCTATATTTTAATGCCTGCTACTACCAGGCAAATTAGTATTTAAGAATATTTCACAAAAAACATATTTAAAGCTGAGAAAACCACAGATTCCATTATGAAATGTCAACATTAAAAGTGCACTTAGTTGTTGGGTCTGCTTTGCTGCATTGTGCGTTTCTATCTGATGAATCTCTCCCGCCCTCTAGTGGGAGTAAACTGCTATTGAAGGAGCAGCAGTGGACCTGAAGGCAGACACATCACATGTGCTCTGGGTGGTTCTGCAGACAGGTGATGAACTCTTTCACCTCTTTGCCCTCAAAGCAAATCAGGTAGACTGCAGAAAACAATGGAAACCTGTAGAGGAAAGCTCAGTATTATAGGATGTTTGTTCGAGGACACTGGTCACAGATCAAGGACAGAAAGGTTTTCATACGTGTTATTAAATAACTCCACAACCAAGCACCCACAGGTTTTTACTAGACTTCTGCTCAGGGTGGAGCTGAAGAGAGCCAGTGGAAACACCTGTGGGAGGTGAACAGTGTAACTGCACCGCCCGTATTATTATACAAGTATGCATTCAAGCTGTGTTTGAGTCGGTCCAGCTTGATTCCTGTGGGTTTGTTAGCACAATGAGTCTTTATATAACAACATTTGATAGCCAAACAGATTAAGTTAGAGTGTTAAACAGTTTTTATAGAAGTAAATGGACTCACTTGTCGACCATCTCCTTCTTTTGTAGGAGCTTGTAGACCTCGGCTGAGGTCTGTGGACCCTGCAGCTTTTGCCCATTGAGCATTTCTGCCTCCAGCTCAGCAATCGACTGAGAAAAAGACATACAGAAAGAGCTGTAACGGCATATTCTGTCACAAATGATTCATTTATTGTGTCCCCATGTCCCCAGGGTCCTCAATGTGAGATATTGGTCAGGGCTGTCTTCACAGTTCAAACTGCAAAATAATGAAGGGAAATGGACGATCAAGGAGTTTAACAGTCAGTGGGCTATAAGCTGTGGGTGGGTGATTTCTACATGTTAACCTGCACAGAAACATACACTGAACATTTGACCTAAAAGCAATGCTGAAAATCATATTGAGCTGAGGCACATGGGACTCTCGGGACCTAGATACACTCCCACTCCAGAGCTCTGGCTTTAGCTTGCGACATGTCATCTTTTAATGCATGGTCTCTACATTATATATTCAGAATATCTGACTAGTTAAGTTTATTTTGCAACTATTAAAAATACTCTGATATCAGGACTTAATACTGTGACCAACAATATAAGGAGAGACACTACAGGGCAAAAACTTTTTTCATACACTGGTCAATTTTGAGATTTTGGACTATTTTGCTTCCATAGCGTGTCTTCTTTCAGACTAGTGGAAAGAAAACAGCAAATACATATTACGGTGCTTATTTTACTACATTTTGTCTATTAGCATCTGTAGATTTCTCCTAAATTCACCAAAGGTTAGCATGAGATATTGCTGTTTTTGCTTAAACAAAAAATGGTGATGCCATTCACCTGTAGTGTCTTCCATGTCCATATCTTTAAAGGCCTTTTTCTAAAAATGAGTTTTTCTCAGACTCTGAGCCAGAAATCTCCACTTCAGTAGCACTCTCATCCAGCAACATTTAATTCCTATAACATAACAAAACACAGTATTTTCTGACTTATGGCATGATAAAAGAGATAATTTAGATTACATTATTATATAGAATATTTGACTCTAATGAGTCGACAATATGAAACAAAAACTTTGACCCTGACTTTATCCAGTGTTCAGATTTCAGTTTCATGGTGATATCTATGAGTTACTGGGATACATGAGGTAATGGGACCCACCTTTGACGATTTCGCAAAAGCCTCGGCGACTTTGCGGTTTCGCCCCCCGTAGCAGGTGGTGATGAGGTCGGCCACGCCGCAGCTTTCCAGGAAAGTGGTGGAGCTCACCTGGCCTTGGCAGAACAACTTGGCAAAGGCGACCATTTCCATCAGACCCAGCCTGATCACCGCCGCCTTGGTGTTGTCGCCAAAACCGAGGCCGTCGCAGAAACCAGCACCTACTGCCACAATGTTCTGGCATGCAACATTTCGCTTTTGATTAACGCAAAAGCAGACTCAACAGTTGGCGCCTCTTGTATTAATATTTGGGCTGTCAAAGTTAGCGCAAATTTGTTTTAATGCATTAATGCAACTTGCAGTTTTAGGTTGTAGTGGGCTCAGTTTTAAAGCTAGAGTGAAGATACTGGTATCATATGAAACGAGAAAACCTAATGAATCCACTGGTACCAACCATGACATACTGGTTTGACCACTGACCTCAAGATATGGGTTCTATGTGTACCCATGAGTCTTCATGTCATCATACTAGCTTGTCATGAAGGAGGCTAAATGAGGCTCCAAACTTGCATGGGCATTTTCAAAGGGTTCCCTTGACCTCTGACCTCCAGATATGTGGATGTAAATGGGTTCTCTGGGTCCCCACCAGTCTCTCCTTTACAGACATGCCCACTTGATGATAATCACATGCAGTTTGGGGCAAATCATAGTCAAGTCAGCTCTCTGACAGCTGTTGTTGCCTGTTGGGCTGCAGTTTGCCATGTTATGGTAGTTTTTTTATGCTAAATACAGTACCAACCTACAAGATTTGTCATTGTTATGTGTTGTTAATTGATTTCTAATAATTAATGTACACATATTTCCATAAAGCAGCATATTTGTCCACTCCCAACTCCCTCTAAGGTTCATTTTGAACACACAAAAAATGTGCAACTGATAAGATAATAATCATGTGATTAATAATCCATCCACTCAATATTCATATAATATGTGTCAGTCTTTACCTTTAGAGCTCCACACAGCTCCACTGTGTCGCTCTCCTGTACGACAGTGATGCGGAAGTTGGGAGTCTGAAGCAGCTCTTTGAAGATAAGGCCGTTTGCTTCATTTTTTGCCCCTGTATTGAAAGCAATTTATTAAAAACGAAACAAGCAAAAAGTCACTAATAGAACTGTAAAACAGGGAAATAAGTTTTTGGGACCACCACACAGCATCCTCTTTTAGATCTTGTCTAGTCTAAATGTGCAGCTGAATGCTGAATAACAACTAACCGATGGTGGTCTCACAGAACTTCTCTTCTGCCACCTCGCTGGCGATGTTGGCCCCCATCAGGACGCTGACTTCAATCTCTAGTTTCTCTCGGATGATGTCTGAGATGAGCTTTAGTCCATCTGGTCCCTCGTCGATACCCTGGATGACAATAAGAGACAGCTCCTGTACTATATTTAGTGGCATGACCTCTGGCCTGGAGAGCGAGGAGGCCCTGAGGTATTTCAGGTTTCACTGTCTGTGGTGCTCAACAACAACGTCCCGTGATGTCGTAGCCACAGAACATGAAGCATGACATTATTTCCCTGTTTTTTCTGTCTGTGAGGAAATGTGACAGAAGAAGAAGAAGAACAGGATCTTACTTTGATGAGCGATATCCCGATGGTTCCCTCTTTGATGTGAGGTTTCATCTGATCACAGAGTTTGCTGATGAACTGGTGTGGGATTACAAAGATGAGGATCTTTGCTCCTTTGACAGCTTCTGTGATGTCTGGAACAGCGACCTAGTGAGGAAAAGTCAGTCCTTAACTAGAGGCAGATCATAGAGGAACAATGTGTGGAGCAAACAGGGCTCAGTTTATATATGTGTTGGTGACATTTCACTGATTTCACACAGGATTTTTGTTAATTATTTTTTTTTTTAACTGTCACTTTGTTTTTTGTTTATTTGCATACTTTGTATATCCTATTATTATTATTATTATTATTATTATTATTACTACATTTTATTTCATTTATTCTTATTTTTACTTAGTTAAGCTAAACTAGAGAGAAACAAGCCTCTGGAACAAACTGCTTCTGTTTCGTCATTCAGCCAGGGCCCCACAAAATGACCTCCAGCAGGCTACTGGTGTGCATGTTTCTGACCAAACTGTCAGAGACTCCATGAGGGTGGCATGAGGAACTGACGTCCTCCAGTGAGACCTGTGCTCACAGCCCACCACCGTGCAGCTTGATTGGTATTCTGTGAATTTCTCCACTGTGGGACTAATAAAGGAATATCTTATCTTATCTTATCTTATTCACCAGAACACCAGAAATGGCAGGTCCACCATGTGGCACCAAACCGTTGAAGCTGGACGATGTTACAGGCAGCATAACGTTCACCACGGCGTCTTGACTTAACTTTGTGAAATAAAATGTAAAGTATGACAGACTTGATGTTTTTCTTATGTGACTGATTGATTGATAAATATTTGTATATGCATTTTTGTATATATTGTTGCGTACATGTTTGTCTTAATATATGCGTAACATTAACTGTGATAATATTATTATGTGACCAAAGCATTTATGTTTTAAGATGGTGTCTCTGCATATTTATGTTAGTCTCAAGGACATACACAGCAAAGGCAGATAAATTTTACATGCAAGACAGCAGTGGGTCAAATTTATCTCATCAGTGTAATGTCTCACTGTACAAGCATGCTTTCAGATTGCAGTATATTGCATCAACTCACCACATTCCTGGGCAGCTTGTGACCTGGTAGGTATTTGACATTTTGGTGCTCTGTATTTATGATCTCTGTGAGCTTCCTCCCGTCGATCATTTCTTCATAAACCCACATGTTCACCACTGGGTCGAACCGGTTGGATGCTTTGACATTGTGGCCGATTATTTTGGCGATGGAAGACCCCCTGAAGGGAGTAAAGGACAAACAATGAATGTAAACCAGAGAAGAAAAAAGACTCATTTAATCCAAACACCATGAGAAACTAAAACAGGTCTGAACAGGATGAAACATTTTTAATAAGGCGTTTCTTTAAGGCATTAACACAATTGATATTTAGGAGGATATGTTAAATAACGCTCCAAACCTTGACCGCTGACCTCCAGATATATGAATCTCCCCTTTACAGACATGCCCACTTTATAACAATAACATGCAGTTTGCCATGTTATGTGATTTGAGCATATTTTTTTTAAACTAAATATTATTGTTTTATGTTGTTAATTGATTTCCAATAATATATATATATACATATATTTGCATAAACAAGTATATTTACCCACTCCCATCGTGATCAGAGTGTAGAATGCTTGAAAAAGTCCGTTAAAGACAGGCCACATTTTGAACAGATTAAAAATGTGTCTGGTTTGTAGGAAAATGGGGAACAAAGTCATGCCCTCTTTAAAGAATGGCGCAATGTTGGTATATATGGTAAAACTGCCATTAAGCGTCCAAAGGTCAAAACTCCTCAGACACCAGAGTAGTCAGACTTCCAGTAGCTCTTACTGGACTATAAAAACATGTTGCTGCTTGCAGCCTTCACAGCAGCTGAATGTTTTACTTTTTTAATGTGACAATAAAGATATTGCATTGCATGGAGCACACTGTATGTGTCTAAAACTATTAAATCCGCGTTCAACTTAGCGACTGCATGCCACTTTGTACTAAAACAGCTGTTTGCGTTCAAGGGGCATGAGGAGTTACCAGTTTCCTGATCCGACGATGCAGACTTTTTTTGCAGGCATTTTAAAAGAGTTAAATCCTGCTGTTCGGCTGAAATGAAGAAGACCCCGTTGTTGCGTTTTCACCCGTCTAACATAACTTCCTCATACGCCCTATAAATTTCCACCACCGGCTCAGCCCTCCCTCTCTCGCCACGGGTACGCCTCTTTCCTTTTCCCAAATAATAACTCTCACGGCCATCTTTGATTTTTCCATTTTTACACATAATATGCGGTTTAAATTTCACTACTTCAGTTTATAAATGGACGCAGTGCAGAAAGGAAAAGCTGATGTGTAGTACATTAACGTCTTACCGTTCATTTATTATTAATATTGACGGTAAATATGGACACCGGCCCATCACATCGAAGCCATCCGGCGTCAAGCTAGACAAAGTAGTTAATGACACTTCCGGTTAAGATATTTTTCAAAATAACAGCGATATCGCCGTTCTGGTTTACTACACAAACAGTCTAAACAAACAAACAAACACATAAATACACAAAAACAATAATAATTATTTGCATACAACTTACGATAGGTTGTGTAAAAAATACGTTATAAGGAAAAGATATATTTTTAATTTAGTGTTTATCTGTTTGCTTATTTATTTCATTATTTAGCTTGAATATATGAAAGTGTGGGTAAAATTAAAAAAAAAATAAATAAATTTGTATTTGTTTATTTGTTTGTTTACCTGTTTATTAATCATCTAAAATGTCAAATAAAAATATTGCTCAACTTCCAGTTTTGTTATATTTCCTCTGTAAACTTTTATTATTGTATATGTATTAAGTGCTGTATATATATTTATCATCTATAAAATATGCAAATGTTTATCTGTCTGCTTATTTATTATACATATACATACACTGTTTATGAGTATATATTTGTTAACTAAAATACCAATAAAAAAAATAATTATCGCTCAGCTTCCGGTTCAGTTTTATCTCAATAGATAGATAGATAGATAGATAGATAGATAGATTTTAACTATACGCTTGTTAATATGTTTCCAAAATTATTTATTGATTATTCAGCTTGAATATGTAAAACGTTTGGCTAAATTTGTTAAATGTTTTAAATGTGTATTTGTTTGTTTGCCTGTTTATTTATTAACTTAAATACCTTATTGCTTAACTTCCGGTTTAGTGCAATTTCAAACTTTTATTTTTTCCCTCTGTAAATTAATTAATTTATTTATTTATTCATTCATGGGTAGGGGGTTTGAGGAGTACAGTTTTGTCAATTTATCTGCCTATTTTAATTTGTTTTCTATTTTTATTTTTTTATGAATCGACAGCGGAAGCCTTGCTCTTGAGCTAGTCACGTGACTAGTTTCCTGCCAAAGCAGTAAATATAACAGTTGAGCTATCAGCAGGCGCAGCAGACTAACTGGTTATTCCCTGTATTAGCGGAATATACAATGTTTTATCATTGATTATAGCCAGTTAACCGTCCGGCGTCTGTTGGGTGTGTAGTCTGATTCGATAAGCGATGATCCGACAGCTTCTCTGTGCGTTATAAGAGAGGCTCGTCCATTTAAATCTGTTCGCTTTAGCTAGCTTCACGGGTTAGCTTCGCGCTAGCAAGCTGAGTTAGCGTCTACAGGAGGCTTCGTTGCTAGTGACTATGCAAGGGGAGACCACGGCTATACGAATCACGGAAAACGAAGGAAAGCTGGATGTTTTACCCCAGAACAGGACCCCAAGCTCGGGGAGAGCAAGTGCCAAAAGCTGGCAGTATAGGTGGGTGGCTGTTTATCATGCTAACGCTCATACATCTAAGCAGATTTAAGGAGTATTTTGTTTACCTGTTTATCACTGAATATTTGTGGTTCCATGCATGTTTTTCCTGTTTATTAAAAGGTTTCCACGATGTGTTTGGACTGTCCAATTATCTTTTAAGTTTATGATTAAATTTGCTTTCTAATCAGACAGGTAACAGTGAAATCACATGAGCAAACCTGTCATTAGACAATGGGTGTGCACTCAGCACTCAAGTATTTTAACAATTGTTCGTTGTCTCCTTTTGCTTGATGACCTCACATGCCAGTGATCACATGGAGAATATTGATGGCTACTTGATGAAATACACCAACCTTGTAACAGGGTGGCAATACAGGTGAGTTTTACACTGTTTAATAAGATAAGATATTCCTTTATTAGTCCCACAGTGGGGAAATTCACATAATTAATATTATGCCAAAACTAAAATGTGTGGTGTGGGTTTGAACAAGGAATTCATCAGCAAAGTTCCTCATTATAATCAAGTCTAATCCGATCCAAGTAATGGTGGTTTGTGTGGGAGGCTGATGTTGTCATGGTGGCTGTTGTTTTCAGGTTCTTTGTCTTGAACAATGAGGCGGGCTTGCTGGAGTATTTTGTCAATGAGCAATCGCGGCCCCAGAAGCCCCGTGGCATGCTCCCCCTGGCAGGCGCCGTCATCTCCCCCAGTGACGAGGACTCACATACCTTCACTGTCAACGCCATCAGTGGGGAGCAGTACAAGCTCAGGGGTGGGTACCTAAAGGCATACACTGACTTATTGACATTTATGTACGTTAATGTAGGTTCTGGTAATCCCTCAGTTGTGTCAGCTCTTTACTGTTTGACTGTGAGCTTTCACTCCCAGGAGCCTGCCTCATCATTGCTGTTCAGCTCCCATTTTTACCTCCAGGCCCTATGTAATCACCATCCATCAGGTTCATACAATATTGATCAGGATGTTTTCCATTATCTGCTGCTGTTGAAGCAGAAGCACCAAAGAATTGATGCTGAGTACAGTCATCATAGCAGAGTCACATGGTTTTGCTTTCTTGTTTTTCTTCCAGCCACCGATGCCAAAGAGAGACAGCACTGGGTGAGCCGGCTGCAGATCTGCACACAGCACCACACAGAGGCCATGGGGAAGGTAAGATGATGTGCTTGGTATTAGACATATTGATTGAGCCTGCACACAGATATGCAAAGATCTTAAATACATAACTGGGGAAATTATGTACTGTATTTAGACTGTAATCGAAACTGCCGACCACATACTACTGACAAACACAGTATGTAGTATCCAGTGCATCTTTATAAGATACTGCAGGTTTAGCTCCACCACCCCTTAAACAATGTATTCTAACAGCTCATGGTGAAGTGAGACAAACAGGATCATCAACTGTGGTAAACATATAACATTACTTCACAAAGTTGCTTTTTCAGTTAGAGCAAGAAAACAGTGGATTGATATCCCTACAAATATTAATGTTAAAAAGGGTCAGGTTGTCTCAGCAGGTATCTGTCTGCCCATCAGAGGCAGCTCTTTACCTCGCCACGTCCTGCTGCTCTGTAGCCAGGCATCATTGGCCGGCCGGCGAGTGAGTTACACCAACAGGAGATTGTGGAGCTTTTCAACTCCAAAAAGACAGATAACCACAGGTTCCTTCAATTTATAATGGGCATTTGTGGTGTGATATTTAAACAAACTATCTGTCAACAAGGAAATTAAAGCCTCTTTTCTACAGACCAGTCTCCAGAGAGTTCCAGCCAGCTCAGAGTGGTCTGTGAGTGTGACCGCCTGGCTGGCGAGGTAGTGACCCCGGTAGGTGCTGCCTAGCTGTCACCACAGTTTGTGAAACTTCTAAACTCTGAAAACGTTGGATCAAATGTTCGATTCGCCATCTAATATAAAACTGCTAATATTCAAAGTCTACACAGTTGATTTCTCACCTCAAAAATTCCCAGAAGTGAATTTAGTGATGAAATAGCGACAAAAAATGTTTTTAAAAAAGTGCCATTTTTGACCATTGTTGTGACCATAGCCTGTATCGTTCCAGCACTTTGAATTATGGGATACAATAGGCGAAGTAGACTGGTCCGATGCATACTGGAGATTTTTTCCAAATCAGTGTATTTTTGGCATGCTGTAGATTATGGTCATGTTTGCATACTACATGCTACATTTTGTCCAAATCAGTACGTACTACTAGTATAGTATGCGGTTTCCAATACAGCCTCAATGTCAGTCAATGCAAACATTTTGGTGACCAGTCTATAAAATTCCTTTAAACGTCTGCTGCACTGCACTGCACTGTTTGTGTGATGAGTCTAAATCAACATTAGAAATGTGACTGAGAGCGGAGTTTTGCTGGACAGTCTTCAGTTTCCTGTTTTCCTTCCTCATGTGCCAAAGCAGCAATTGAGTAAAGCCAGCAGCAAAAATCTGGACAGCTGTGAAATACTAATGCTTATCTAAAACTATATCTGGTTTTACCCTGTTTGTAAGCACAGTAATAACTAGTATTGATCTGGATATTGATCCACAGACTACTATGCTGCCCACATTCTATTAATGGTCCTGAGATACACAAGAAAAAAAAAAAACACAGGCTCTCTTTTTAGCAGCGGTTGGAAACAGTCAGGAGTATTATGTAAAGAAAATGACAATATGAACATTTTGCACTCCGCAGAGTAATCCCCCTCCCAAGTCCCGGAGCTATTCAATGGCATCTCAAGGCAGTAGCAGCTCCCCGATGTCCCTGCGCCGGCCCAGCCAAAACCCTGCCTCCTTATTCGGGTGGTCGCAGGTCAACAAGGGTTCATCACTCTACTCCAGCAAGAGATCCCTGCTGCCAGACCACCTGATGGACGCGAGAGAGGTACTGCTGGCATGTTTTGTTGATGCACAGTTGGCAGGAAGGAACATGTTTTTTGCTCAGAATCTAATCCTGCAGTAACACTTATTAACATCATAGACATGTCAGGACCAGCAGTTAACCCATTAAATGTGTTAAACACACAGTTAGGGGGATCTGTTAGCAGTATATTTATGACTATGTTTTCATAATCACCTCAAACTAAGAATCATTGTGTTTCCGCACAAATGAACCCTTTATATACACATAGAGAGCGGGTCCTCGCCATGGAGTCTGCCATGTTGTTTTTCCTTGTCTCTCACAGTAGTCCTGAATGGACAAACCCAACAGTTGCTCTAGAGAGAGCCTTTTACGTTTTTACGTTACCTGAAGATATGGTTAAGATAAGATTTAGAAAAGACATGAAAGCAAGAACACAAGCAAAAATCCAATTAAGGACATTCTACCATTCTCATTTTTGGCAGTGAACTACAGAAAATATTTATCTCATCCAATCAAAATGCTCTTAGATTTGGGGAGGCATCTGTTATGCACCAAGCTGCAGCCAGAAACTTGATGGATGCTTAAAAATCTGACAGCTTAGATACCTACAAACATAGCGACAGAACATTTTTATAATTATATAACTGATAGATTATGTTTAATGTAAAAATATGTTTTATGTTTAATGTTTAGTAAAATATTTAACATGTAGTTTACACTAGGGATAAACAATTTTGAAAAAATATCTAATTGTGAGTATTTTGACTGATATATGATTTGCGATATTAGAGGAAATTTTCACCTAATTATTCTCATATTTGTTGAAAGACATATTAAATGGTGTGATTTTGCAGGACTCTCTACCAAACAATGATGTTTTCTAAAGTCTGTAGCTGATGTGTAGGCCAGGACGCCTCTGCAGCACCACAATATTTAATATAAAATAATATTTTGACACACATTTCACCTTTCAAAAATACTGTGCCTTTGTGATTTGAAAATTACAGCAGGTGATATGCCATTCAGCTCACTTTACACCAATACATTTTTCCTCATGCACTAATCAGAACATGGCACTTTGTTAAAGGGACCTGAGTGTAAATCTTTGAGCTGAACTTTGAGTAAAGACCCCTATAAGTTCCTCAAAACTTTTAAGTTTTTACTGAGAGTGAAAAGACATTTACATCTGTCTCAGAACACTGATGATGTACATAGATAGAGATGAAGGTCCTTACAAATAACCAAACAATCCTCATGATCCCCCCAGATGATGAGCCAGGCCCAGGGCCAACACAGAGACCTGATCCAGAGCATCGAGGGCCTGCCTTCAGCCCCCGGCTTCTCCCCCCTGGACCAGGACCTGCTGATGCTCAAGGCCACTTCCATGGCCACCATGAACTGCCTCAACGAGTGCCTGCACATCCTGCACCTGCAGCAGGTGGCCAGGCAGAGAGGCTCCCTGGGAGGTCAGTGTTTTTATTGTGTGTCTGAATATAGTGATCATTGTTTTCTAGGTTTATTTATATATTTGCAAGTTATTCTGACATTTTTGTATAGGAGAAAAAGTAAATGTAGGCCGACTAGGACTGTCAAAGTTAACACAATAATAACACATCATTTTAACGGTATTATTTCTTAAACACATTAACTCAATTTGCAATTTTTAGGATGTAGTGGTCTCTGTTTTAAAGACAGAAAAGAGTGAAGATATGGTATCATATGAAACTAAAAAACCTAAGGAATCATGTGATACTAGCATATTGGGAGGGAGGCTAAATAAAATAAATACCCAAGATTCTCCCCAACAGACATACCCACTTGATGATAATCACATGCAGTTTGGGGCAAGTCATAGTCAAGTCAACACACTGACAGCTGTTGTTGCCTGTTGGGCTGCAGTTTGCCATGTTCTGATTTAAGCATATTTTTTTATGCTAAATGCAGAACCTGTGAGGGTTTCTGGACAATATTCGACATTGTTTTGTTAGTATTTCTACCATCACACTCAGCAGATTAGGTGTCCGTCTTTTTAAATACGCCGCCTCTGATTGTCCGTGAACTGAGGCTACATGTGGTCCTGAAAACAAATCATAGTCTCGTACATGCAGGCCTGCAACCAATCTAACAGTTTGCACTGGCCGGACAGTGGAATTATTTTGCATTATTGATAGGGAACGGTACCTATTCTTACCACCTGTCTCAAAGGTAATGAGATCTCAGATGGTTAAAATACCATTCAGTGACACTTTGAGGACAGAATCCACTTCTAAATTAGCTTCAAAATGAAACGCATGATCCCAGTTTTAAATCGTACCCAAAGTGAAGCATCCGACTTGCTGATACCTTGATACTTTCTATGCAAGAAGATTTGAAAACGACCAGCTAATGCCCCACTTTTTCACAGCAGATCTCATTACTCAATGTATATTTCATTAGGCTGGAGTCATCGGCGCAGCCAATCAGATTAAGATGTCCAACGACGCACAAGGTGAATTTGAATGAGCTCTGCCCACCTCTAAACATACATAAAAAAATGCCCATGCTATGCACAACCAATCAGAGGACTGGGATGTTTCCTGTCGGCGGGGCCAAAGTATCCTGATACCTGGCTTGTCGGAGGGGTTGGGTTACACTCTCCTGGTGTAGGACAGCTGTCTGAGGAATAGCCATCTGTCCAGTCAGCAGCCAGGCGGTTGTGTGGCGAATGGTAGGCTGAGTGTAGCACTAGTGTAGTAGTGTAGTGTCAGGGGGATTTGGGAGGGAGGGGGGATAGTACAATGAGTACCTCTGAACCTGCCGCTGTGCATTCCCCATCCACGGCAGGACCCACCATCGAGTGGTTGGAGCCAAAGCTGCCCGACATCCTGAAGAACGGCAGCAGCTCCCTGGGCAGCTTCACGACGGGGGAGGGCCCACTGGAGGGTAGCCGCCTGGAGCTCAGCAGCCCAGAGTCCTGCAGCTTCTCTGGGGTAAGACCACGGGAATGACAACCAGCTCTGGAAAAAGCTCCTGTTGGTTATCAGGAAGTTGATTTAACTTGATTTAATTCCATTAAAGTATTCTTATCCAGCCATAAACCATGTAATTTATGTTTTGAGCAGTTATGCAGTCGGCCACAGCATAAACAATCACTTACTTTCCACCTCTGCGGTCATTCACGTAGGTTGTTGAATAAATCACATTCCCCTCCCGTCCCTCTCTCAGGAACAGGAAGACATTGATGCGGAGGATGAGGCGGAGGACACATTCACCGACAAGGAGGAGGACCTGGGCGCTGTGGAGGAGGAGCGCAGCGTCATCCTACACCTGCTGTCCCAGCTGAAGCTGGGTATGGACCTCACGCGGGTAGGTCGAGTTCCATCTACCGCCAAGCAGCAAAACGACCCCCTTCCCACACTTTTATGCTGTCTGAGAAGGTTTTCTGTGCTACTACATGAGGATTATGTTGTTTATGTCAGATCATTAGTCCCACAGTGAGGATAGGTATGAAAGGTGTTTCCCAGATGTTGGTGCTTGAATTAGCCAATTAGAGCGTATTGTACGATATTGTATGCTGTGATCTATAACCCTGAGGCATGAAATTGTTCACCACTCGAAGGATTTTGTTACACGTAGTATATGAAACACTAAGAGGTCATTAGGATTTAATGCTGCCCCCTCTTAGTCCATTAGTCAACTAACTGCTCGTTTTGATCGTAGTCGCCTAACATCTCTTTAGTCAATCAGTCATTTTAATGCTTTTTTTCATGCTGGATGACGCATTTCTGAGAAACTTATGAGCACATCTCTGGTAAACAGCAGATTTAAAGTAGTGCTTTTGTGTTGCTCTTTGTGGAGCAACTTTTACAGATCTGTCGATTAAATCAACCAAGTTGTTGTGAGTCGACGAAGAATCTCTTTAGTTGAGGACAGCCCTGCTAGGATTGTTTATTTCATCCTTCCGTTTAAATTTTAGTGTCTTATTTATGAATTTGTGACCTGCCACCTGTTTATCTGTTTGTCATTGTCAAGCAAAAACTTTTTATCTCCAAATTTGACATTTTCTAACTTTAATAGCTATGGGTGGAGAAAACTCTAATGTCAATAAACCATTTAAAATCTCAGTGGACTATGTGATTAATGCATCACGTTGAAATTAGGGACGCACTGATTTATTGTCCAAAATTGGTGTTAGGAAAGGGGTCTTCCCCTCTTTTGTCTGTGTCATATATTTATATATATATATATTAAGAATAATCCACCAGATATGTTTTCTTTCAGAGATTATAAACTCCCTCCAGCTCCAGTACAGGTTGAAGGCCTCTGATTATCGGCCAGCCTGTTTTCCTTTCTCCCCCACGAGCAAAACATCTTCACTCACACAGACTTAAATTATTTACGCCAGGTAAAAAGTCTCTGCTGGCAGAGTGGGCAGAATAGAGTTGGGACACGTGTTGCTGACTCGATTCTCCTTGAATTCAAGACATAAAATAAATCTCATTCCGGGTCTCCGGCCCACTTCTTCAGTCTCCAATTAATTGCTCAAAATATTTCCCTTCACATCAGTATCGGCCAGTATTTGCCACTACAATCAGTAAATAAGAAGTCATTCGCCGATGGCAGTGGCTTATATTTACCTGTTGTGGTGCATCAGTATTGCGCCTGCCAGATGTTGTGGTGGTTACTGAAAATGAAAGAAAGAAATGGAAGAAAGAGTCATATTAAAGGTTTTTGTCCATATATTTGTATGATTGAATTTGCTCATTCTCATTCAATCAATAGTCTGATTTGTAATGACCTTCCAGGCTGAAGTAAGCACTTTGTAATTACTTCTCCTGGATGCACACACGTGCTTAAAAACACAGAGAGCAGAGTCTTAGATTGTCATTCTATCTTCCAGTGTCAGCTTGTTCTAGTATTTGGATAGCCGCCTCTTGGGTTTCTGATTTATCGCGGTTATCTGGTGGGTCCATTGGCTCACCTCAGATTGAGATCTAGGTGAGAGCCCGGAGTCATGCCCAGTGTCCATCACTTACTTGGTTTACCGATGGTAAATAACGTGATAATGCACCAAATGGAAGAGAAAAAAGCACTAGAACTTGGTGGCTTTATTGTCATCATCCTTTATCTTGGGGGCGGCAGTAGCTCAGTCTGTAGGGAGTTGGCTTGGGAACCGGAGGGTCACCGGTTCAAGTCCCGACATGACCAAGAACTGAGTGTGAACTGGTAGCTGGAGAGGTGCCAATTTACCTCTTGGGCACTGCCGAGGTGCCCCTGAGCAAGGCACCAAACCCCCAACTGCTCGGGGCGCTTGTCAGGAGCAGCCCCCTCACTCTGACATCTCTCCATTGTTGCATGTATATGTGCATGTGTGTGTCTCGGGTCTGCATGTACCGTGTATAAGTAAAAAAACAACAGAGTGTAAAAATTGAATTTCCCCATTGCGGGACAAATAAAGGAATATCTTCTTCTTCTTCTTCTTCTTCTTCTTCTTATCTAACATTTACTTTGATTTTTCCTACCAGGTGGTCCTCCCAACCTTCATCCTAGAGAAACGCTCTCTGCTGGAGATGTACGCCGACTTCATGTCACACCCAGACCTCTTTGTGGCCATCACCGACGGCAGCAGCCCGGAGGATCGCATGGTCCACTTTGTGGAGTACTACCTCACCTCCTTCCACGAGGGCCGCAAGGGGGCCATTGCCAAGAAGCCCTACAACCCCATCATTGGTGAGACCTTCCACTGCTCCTGGAAGGTGCCAAGGAGACCAGAGGCCTCCAAGGAGCCATCGCAAGGAAGCCCCGACCCGGCCGCCTCCCAGGACCCATACCAAGTGCGCTTTGTGGCGGAGCAGGTGTCCCACCACCCGCCCGTGTCTGGCTTCTACGCTGAATGCCAGGAGAGGCGGATGTGTGTGAACACACATGTGTGGACCAAGAGCAAATTCATGGGGATGTCCATCGGTGTGTCCATGATAGGGGAAGGTAAGCCAGCATGTTTTTTGTACTGGTATGTAACCATGAATTTCAAAAATGTAATTTAATTAGGACTGTCAATCAGTTAAAGTATTTAATTGCAATTAATCCCAAATTATTCACACATTTGCTTTATGCAAGTATGCGCAAGTTCAGAGCGTTATGAAGCCTCGTTCGTGACATATTAAGACATGGTTGGTATAAATGGATTCCTCAGGTTTTCTAGTTCGATATAATACCAGTATCTTCACTCCAGCTTTAAGTCCGTTACAACCTAAAAATTGCAAGCTGCATTAAAGGAGTTAGTGGCATTAACATATTATGGCATTAACTGTGGCAGCCCTACATTTGATACATCAGACACAAACTGAGTTTTTAGGGGGGGGTTTTAGCATTGTGTGGCATCCTTGAGGTCTAGCATGTTGAAGGCATTTCCGTACTCATTACACCTTTGTAATTTTTGTAAAATCATGCATTGTTAACATCCATGTTTAGCAGCTTGCAGCCTTCCTTATCACTGCCTTTGCCAGAGCATTGCTGCACTTTTTTTGCGTATTACCGTCAACTGGAATCGTGAGAAACTGACGGCAAGAACGTGTATTAGGGATACACAATATATATTGGGCCCAATAAATAGTAATATTATAATACAAAGTGCAGCATCTACACTGTCTGATAGAGGAGGTGGCGTATATACCTTTAAAGTTGGTATCCAGTCTCCCAATAAACAGAGAAGCAAAAGAGGAAGAGCAGCACACATGCTCGAGAGCCAAACATCATCACCGGTGTAGATGTTTTTCACAGTTTCAGAGGAAGACAACACGATTGCAATTAGCAATACATGCTTTTTGATGCACTTTACTAGAAAAAAAAAAAAAATGATCATTTCAAGAGTCAGAAGTGTTCTTTTTGTTCGTGACAATGACCCGCTAGCTGTACATTATCACACTTAACAAATCAATAATTTGACACAAAAACGGTCCTTAGTACTGCGCCCATATACAGAAATAACAGACTGCAGAACACTGTGACTGACCAGTCAGAACTGAGTAGTTATTAAATCATCCAACTTCTAGTCCTCTAAATCACAGCATTTCTTACCCTTAGGTGTACATAATAAACTACAGATTATGAACTTCTTTTTTTTAAAATGCAAAAATGTGAAATTATCAGTAGGCCATGAGAAGCAAGTAATAGTCAGTTATTAATATTGGCTGAAAAAGATCCATATTGTGCATCCCTAGTAGCTCATAATACTCGGTCTACTTTCTTTGCATAGGAAGATGGTAATGTTATAAGAGATTGTGACATTAATCTAACAAGGGATAAAGGATAAAGATCTCCTTCCAGATAGGACTGCTGTGGTTTGACAATCTGGTAAACAAGTTACAGATTTTTAAAAAAATCCACTGTTTCTTTCTTCATCTGTTTATCTTTCCAGGTTGTCTGTATTTGCTGGAGCATGATGAAGAGTACACTTTTACGCTGCCTTGTGCATATGCACGCTCCATCCTCACTGTTCCCTGGGTTGAGCTGGGCGGCAAAGTCAACATCAGCTGCGCTAAATCGGGCTACTCTGCGGTCATCACTTTCCAGACTAAACCATTTTATGGTGGCAAATTACACAAGTGAGTTCCTCCTGGAGTATATATTGATATTAACGTCATAGTTATGTGTGTTGCTCTGTTTATGCATCCTCCACTTTTTTTGAAAAATTGACATGAAATGCAGATTTTTTAATACCTTTCCTTCAAACAGCGTCTTTAAATAACATGGAAACAGTATGAAACGTATTAATTTCATTGTGCTGCCTAAATATAGGGTAACAGGGGAGGTGAAGAACAACGCCACCAATGCGGTGGTGTGTCGTGTGCAGGGCGAGTGGAACGGTGTCCTGGAGTTCAGCTACACCAGCGGAGAGACAAGGGTGGTCGACGTCACCAAGCTGCCTGTTACGAAGAAGAGCGTTCGGCCAATTGAGAAGCAGGGACCAACTGAATCCAGGTCAGAATAATGGCAGGGTTTATATTATTATATATATATAATGTGCGGTGAAATATTTCAGCGGGAAGGAGTCCAAGTCCCCTAAGTATGTGCTCTCATACAACAGGTAGCTAATCAGTTGCATGCCTCTATAAAGTCTCACCCACTTTGCTGCATTTCAGGCGTCTGTGGCAGCATGTGACGGAGTCCTTGCGGCAGAAGGATATCGAAAAAGCCACAGAGCACAAGAGGATTCTCGAGGAAAGGCAGAGGACAGAGGAAAGACACCGGGCTGAGACTGAAACCGCTTGGAGGACCAGATACTTTGACAGAGAGGTGAGCAAGTTGATAGAATTACAACTTTGGTGATACAGCTTACTATCATGAAGGCTTGATGACATAGCATTTACACATTTATAGTTTGACCTGAGTACATTTCTAAATGCTGCAGCAGAGGACACGAATGAGGATGCACAAGCAGGACGAACAAAGCACAGCCTGTGAAAAGTCACCAGTGTTGACTCTGAATAAATTTTAAATCACCTTCAGCATAATTTCTGTCTCCTGTTAGAGCTTCTCCATTTCAGAGTGTTCTCACCTTGCGCTAACCTATTTTAGATTTCCCAAGAATCTGGGTCACTTAAAGTTAGTATGAGTAACTTTTAACTGGTTATGAAACGGTCTCAATTTAATACTGATGTCTCTATACAGTATGAGCTACATCAGAAAACGACCATTTAGACTATTTCTATATAATTATTCTTAATGCTAGTCCAATTCTGGCGAAACCACACAAAATCATGCAGGTTCACCAGAAACTCCTCCGGCTCAGACCTCAGCAGGGCCTCCAGCAGTGCGGACAGACCCACATCCAGCCAGGAGCACTGCTGGTGGCTCAGGAGGTATTGTTGGGACCGCTGGAGGGAAGGGAGTCATGGGAGAACCAGAACCAGGACTGAGCAGGGCAGATTGCAGGTTGTCAGACCCTGCTACAGTAAAATTTTAGGTTTTCAAAATGGACTCTGGTAGTTGGAAACACAGCCACTTTTTAAAATCAACACAAAGTGAAAGTTCCTCATCGTAGCTTTAATTGAACAACACTTGGGACAGGAGTTTTCTGTGATTATTGATGTATTTGTCACCTGCGTAGATTTGTTTTTCTCCCTTTTTTGTATTTAACTCTCTAAGCTGTGTCCTAATTGTCAAAAAAAGTGCAAAGTGCAAAGCGCTTCCAACCCTCAACAAATGATGGGATACATGACTTGATTTTATTAAGCAAAAATGCTAACTCCTGCATATGCAATGCATAAAATAAATAATAAGACCTTATTCATAAATGCTAATATTTTAACACTAGTTTCTTCTTATCCACCAGGGTGAAGGCTGGGTCTATCACAAACCACTATGGAAAAACTCTGCATTCAAATCCTAGTTTCTTCAGTCCATATCTTTGATGTAGAGATTGTAGATTCAGGTGTGTGTGTGTGTGTGTGTGAGTGTGTGTGTGAGTGTGTGTGTGAGAGTGAGACTGTGAGTGTGAGAGTGTGTGTCTGTGTGAGCGCACACACACGGTTATGAAATGAAAGCATGACCTGCACTGACGTACAGATGAATGCAACATGGGGAGATGGACAGAGAGACAGCATGACTGACGGTGTTCTCGAATCTCGCTCATGACTTTCACGAAGCCTCGGAGTACAAGCTTTGTACTGCTGATCAGTTGTTTTTTTTTTTATAATCCAATGTCAATGAATACATATTCTTGTACAGGTAATAATGGTACTCTATTTACACAGCCTTAAGATAGCCTGATGAACGATCTGCCGATCAACAATCTGCTGATCAACCTGGATATGGTTCTTTTCTTCTTCTTTTTCAAGCTGTGGTATCAGAGTTTCTTCCTAAAATAAGATATCTAACTTAACAAAAACCTAAATAATTTGAATACTGCCTGATAAATATACTGCTGTGAAAATTTAAATTGGATTTATTTTACTGGAATGTAAATTTGCTGTATATGATGTTAAAGCGCCAGGAAACTTTGCGTCAAATCAAAGTATTTCTCCATAACAAACATTAAAATTTCACAACTAAAGAAGCAATCGGATATAAAAACTGTCAAAGTACTTTTTAAGAGATTAACAACCAATAATTCAGCTAACCTGCTTCATCCCGACTGTACTCTTTTTTTTGTCATCAGAGTTGGTTGATGTACTCAAACAAACCATCAGATAACGATTCAGATATTTAATCCTGATTGGAGCACGAGAGCACGAAGTAAAGAGGACAAACTGAAATCTTAAAAGTAAAGTAAGCAAAAAATAATATTTTGTGTTCCACTCACAGGAAGAAGTTAAAATAGGTTTTCAGGGCCTTTAAGCTAGGGATGCACCTATACCGGATCGGATATCGGGCAGATACGACTCAGCTGGATTGGCTACCGGGACAGTGGGGCTGATCTATTCAGTTAAATCCTGTGTTTATATACTAAATACATTATATATTGCTATTTAATTCCTGTTTACGTTTGACCAATTTGTTGCTGCATTAAAAAGGTTTACGCTTGAATTTGAATTTCTTTTTATTTCAAAGATTTTTTAACACCATGCTGGTGTATGATTTATTGTTTTGATATTAAACAATTAAGTGGATTTATATCTATGTATTTATAGCAATGTTTAAGTCAAGTTTAATGTTTTCTTATACATAAAAGAATTATCCCAGTCACTTTTAGACAGTGAGGCTTACAGCTTTTAATTAAACACTGCTACTGGATCGGTACTCGGTATTGGACGATACCCAAAGTTATTGGTATCAGGACTGAAAAAGTCTGATCGGTGCATCCCTACTTTGAACCTCAAAACAGAGCAATATACTAAAACAGATGCCAATTCCACTGCTGTTGAGTACATTTACATGCACATAATCATCTGATCTCTTGGAGTAGTGAATCATTTTAAGGCACTCCATTCCCAACCATCATGCTATGCTTAGCTAAGCTACCCGCCTACAGGCTGCAGCTTCATATTGAAGGGACAAATACGTATGAGAGTGATATTGAGCTTCTCTTTTAACTCTCAGCAACTAAGCGTAATTCCCAAAATATCAACGTATTTGTTCAAAGAGGTGCACCATAAATGCACCCTAAATTTGGTGGAGTTGTGGGAGAGAGGCAGTTTAACACTCTGTTTGTAACGTAGCCTTTCCGTCTTCAAGCCCAAGAGCAGATCACCCCGATGACATCAGTAACACATCAGGTAATGCTGACCTTGATTATGACTCAGTGTGTTCACACTACAATTTTAGTAAATTGTGTGCATTTAGATATACAGTACTTATTGAAATGAAGTCATGCAGCTTCCCTCTAAATTCTCATTTATTAGATTGTTTGATACTATATTTATATTGGTGTACTAAGACACTGCTCGAATTACATGTCGTAGACTAGCTGACAAATTACCAAATTTTAACTAATGACTGAGTCACATGTGCTGCCTCACTATTCATGTCTTTCTCCTTTTTTAGTTCTGTGGTTTTACAGTGGATGGATAACTTCTTACATGCATGATGGCAAAGTGTCTCTGTTCACACTGATAGCAGCAAGTATACTACTCCTGTGTCTGCATTACTCAAATTTATAAATGTCTGTTGTAAAAGCTTTTAACCAAATTTGCTTGTTTTGTAATATAAATAAATATTACCATATTTTCTATGAATGCATATTTATCCCCATCTTTGCTCTTTAATTGCTTTTATTGACACTTTTGTAAAGACACATTAACAACGTGTTTTTGTTGTCTTAATTCCAATCTGCTATACTGTGGTGGATACGATAAACTTCTTTGTCTCCGTCCCTCTTTAGCCTCACATTCTCAATGCATCTGAGTATCATTAGGACACGGTTCCTATTGTCTCCACCCTGCCATTGATAAGCTACTCCCTTCACGTCTTGGTGCCTTATGCAAACTCTTTCTGTGTGTGTCTTCCAGCTAAGGAGCACAGCATTTTCATCAGTTATTGACCTGACTGAAGCAATGACGGTGTGTGTGTGTGTGTGTGTGTGTGTGTGTGTGTGTGTGTGTGTGTGTGTGTGTGTGTGTGTGTGTGTGTGTGTGTCCTTTTAAGAATCAGTGCTTCATGTTGAGAGACGTTGACTAAGCACTTTTACTCTAGGTTTTGACATTGTCTTGGTTTTGGGGTTCTACTGGTTGTCTTGCTGACCTATGAAATGCACTGACATTGAAGGAAACCTGATGTTGTAGAAAAATTGAAATGTGTGGAAAATAATCAAATAAAATGCGTATCAGTTATATACCGTGTTACAAGTTTTGTCCTCTACCAAGTTTTCTTTGAAAATTTTTAAGTTTAATCCTTTTCTTTGACATAAAAAAAAAAATCCTAAGAAGAGAAGTCGAGTCTTCTCGCACAGAGACACAGCCTTTTTGGTCTGGTTTAATTATTTAGATTAATATTGTGTGTTTCATCTTCATGATTTGTAAATAAATGTCTGTGTAACATACAGTACATGTTGGTCTGTTTAATGTTGCATATGAGTGAATGCTGCCAACCTCTGACAAGAACTACCAAATCCTAACACGTAACACTATGAGACTTAAAGTGTTATCAGTAATCCAGATCTCTTGTATTGCTTTAGCTGAGTTTGAATGAATCAGTTCTCACTACTATGCACTTGTTTATAAGTACAGCTGGGCGTGTACTACTGTGGCAGACCAGTGGTGTTGAATGTAAACACCTTTGGCTAATTAAGAAGTGGAATCTACAATTTTGGTATCGACCAAAATTCTGCCTAAATCAATTTAGCACAATTGTGAATAATTGCCAAATATAATATGGCTCACACGGGGCACCATGATGGTGGATGCAGATCTGGTTATTAAAAAAAGATAAATATGAATATCAATAAATGTTAATGCCACCACAGAAGCGTAACACCCACCCTCCGGTTCTACTGTTAGCTCTGTTAGCACCTTCGCTGTGGCGGAGGCAGTAGAAATGCTCCCAATCTTGCATTTAGCACCTTAAAGTAAATAAAATAAAGAAAGAAAGAGCTCTTTGAAGAACTCTGAAGCTCACCAGCACATCCTCTGTAGAGAGTTTGAAGACTGGGGGAAAGGCTTGTCCATATCCTTGGCAGGGGTCTCTGAGGGAGTCAAAAAGCTCCTCAGCAGCAAGGAGCCGAGGGTAGATGAGATTCGCCCTGAGATGCTGAAGTCTGTGGACACTGTTGGACTGTCTTGGCTGACAAGCCTCCTCAGTGTAACGTGGAACTGTGCCGTCTGTGGAGTGACAGGCCAGGAGGGTGGTTCCCTTTTTTTAATCAGCATCTTGATTGGCCGCACCTGTGAGGTGGATGGATGATCTTGGCAAAGGAGAAGTGCTCGTGAACAGATTTAGACAAATTTGTGAACAGCATTAGACAGAAACAGGCCTTTTGTTTATATAGAAAAAGTGTTATATGTTTGACTTCAGTGCATAAAAAAGGGAGCGAAAACAAAAGTGTTCATATTAGTCTTCAGTGTATTTTGTGAAAGTGTGTGGTGGTTTAGAACAGGGGTGTCCAAACTTTTGGCAAAGAGGGCCAGATTTGGTGAGGTTAATCTGTGTGGGGGCCGACCATTCAGCCTGACACTCTTTGAACCATTAACATAAGAGAATAACAGGTATCTTATTGGAGGCCATATCGACCTGTGTATCAGCCCTTCTTTCATTTCAACTGAACATCAAAAATCAAAAAACAAAAATATATTTGATTTAGAGTCAGATATCAAACACGAAATTTATGTCAATTTTAGACTTGGATCAAAAATATGAAATGGAAAAATGAGTGCTGGACCAAATTAGATTTTAATATTTAATGCTGAGTATTTGTATATTTGTTTCTTAAGACCCTAATGTTTGTTATCAATAAATATGAAGACAGTTTAGTTTGTTATACAAGAGCCAGTTTGATTGTCAGTTGAAAAACAAGAACTAATGATCCCTGATTTGAAAAGACTCAGAGCATATTCATTAAAAAAAAAAAAAAAAAAAATAGAAGTGATTCACCTCAGAAGACTAAACATATAACTTGTCTGCACTAATGTGAAGGGTGGCTCTGAGATCTGGACTACAGTCAGTAGACCAGGTCTGGCTCTAAAGCAGTGGTTCTGATGCGCAGACGTCACGCAGGTGAGAGTCTCTTAATCTGGTCCTCAGGCGGTTCTTGGACGTCTTCTTCATGTATGTGGAGCCAAACGAGCTCAGCATTTTATGAGCAACTGTTTGAATCTCTGGGAACCTGCCTTCATCCAGCTGGCAGTAAAAGTTGAAAAGGGAGCCGTTGGTGCCGACCGCAACACTCCGCATCCCTGCAGCTCAATGCGGTCCAGCTGGAGGAGGTCTGGAGCGCCAACGGAGAAAGGAGAGTTAAAAAGCCTGATCTCCTTTTCAACAGCTGCAAAATCCCGAAAGCGGCGCTAGAACTCCTCAGCCAGAGATGAGGGGTCTGCTGCATACCTCCTCAATTGCACACCGATATCGTGGCGGGCCGCATATTGTTGATTATATGACAAAGGCTGCGGGCCGGTGGAAATTTGAACACGGGCCGCAATTGGCCCGCGGGCCGGACTTTAGACATGCCTGGTTTAGAAAATTATGATCCAACTATATGATGGTCATTTAACGCTCTACTATGTCTCAGAAGCTGTTGCACCAATTTTTGTGTTGACACCATTATTTACAGTTTTGATGCTACATTTAACCATTTTTACTCACCACTCAAAAATTTATCAATAATCCATAATTATCAATAATCCAACCAACAGAAAAGAAACCGCCCACATTGTTTTTCTTTACATGACAGAATCTTGTCACTGAACTCGTCCATCATTTGACATCCTCAAAGGTGAGAACGCTAAAGATGGAAACCCAAGTCAACAAAACCCCACACAAGAATTAAGTGAATGTCAGAAAAGAGGCTCTGCAGGTTTGTTAGTGACGGACAGAACCAGCCAGCGTGTTTCCCCATTTCCTACTGATATACAGTATGGCTACCGTATGGGTTCTCCATCTGTAGATGTTGGTCTGGTTTTGACCAGACAAGCGGCATAATTTCAGGGTCTTTTACTCATTCAGTTTTACATTCACACATTTGTTCTCCTATTTATTGGGTTTTAGCTCTCCCACCCCCGGTTTCAGGAGAGTGTCCGGTTTAGGGACCTCAGAACCGCATGCCTACTCTTTGCAGATGATGTGGTTCTGCTAGCTTCATCACACCGTGACCTCCAGCATACACTGAGATGGTTTGCAGCTGAGTGTGAAGCAGTCAAGGTGAGAGTCAGTACCTCCAAGTCTGAGGCGATGGTTCCTCCAGGTTGGGAGTCAGTCTTTGCCCCATGCAAGTGTTACAGGCCTCGGCAGGAGTTACCTGTTTGCACAATATAGATGTCCCGTTTGGTACAGGAAAATACAAAACATGAGCCGTTAGATGTGTTCACCAGCAGGCTTTCTTCCGTCTCTTTAATAACAGAATTTCACATTTATCTCCACAATATCAACTGTAACATCCACCGGTACACAACATCAGTAATCCACTGTTACTGTACGCATAACATTCATGCTACATCTCTGCATGTGATTCTCAGCGATGAATAAACTACATATTAATGTCAACACCTGTGTACTAGAACACATACTTTGGCTATGCTGCTTCAACCGTTAGCGATACACTGTTTTATAGCTTGCTTAACGCAGCCTTCCTTTTCTACTGTTTGAACATTTTTGTACTGTTTTTAACCAATGCACATTTTAAACATACAACCGTCAGTCTGTTAACTATACAACAGCATAACTTTTAACATCTTTATCTTTTAAACATAGTAAAATGAATTACCCTTTTTTAAACTAAAACCCAGATTAATGAAATGAAATAGCAATGCCCAGGAGCCCCATACAAACCAAGACCAGTATGGTCGCCATCTTGTTTCCCACAGTCAAAGAAACTCTACTACCGCTGCGTCCCTTAAAGTTCACAACACCCCGTTTTCGATCCCAAACTTTACTCAAATAACATCACAAATGCTTTAGAAGTCCTTATGAATACATTGTGATAAGTTAATCCACTTTACTAACCTGTTTGGTACAGGAAAATACAAGACACGAGCCGTTAGATGTGTTCACACGCAGGCTATCCTCCGTCTGAGGGGCGGAAGTCCAGCTCAGCCTACTGCAACATAGCGCCCGCTTTTGGTAGCGCTCCCTCTTGTGGCGGCTCTGGAGAAACGCAGCTCACCAACCCACAAAGAACACATCCAAATCTGGCCGTTTCCAAAGGAAAATAAACACACAATAATTAAAACAACAATTGTGGCCGTACATTTGTAGGTGTCACACAAGGGAGTTTAAGTATTTTGAGGTCTTGCTCATGAGAGGGGAAATTGGAGCGGGAGATGGACAGGTGATGCAGACATGACACCAAACCACTGTGTGTTGATCCAGTCGATCTACATTCCATCCCTCATCTATGGTCATGAGCTTTAGGTATCCATCCATCTATCTGCAACCTCTTATCCCGTTAAGGTTGCTGGAGCCGATCCAAGCTGACATTGGTTGAAGGCAGGGTACATCTGAAACAGACATCAGTTAACCTGCATGTCTTTGGACTGTGGGAGGAAACCCACGCTAACACGGGGAGAACATGCCAACTGACAAGCTTTTGTGTTGATTTTGGCGGTCCCTGTTTTCACGGGATCCTTGTAAGTAGTTATCTTGTCTTCATTCAAATCAGGCTAGACTGTCTGCCCTTTCTGTAACAAGTTCTCATTTCAGACAGATTCCCTCTCTGAGAAAGCTCTGGTGTCTTGACATCATTTAATGGTTGCTGTCGGGATGTGATGACAATTACAACAAATATAACAAAAAATGTTTTTGAATTAGATTACTAAAATCATTTTGACTACAGTTACATTTTGGATATGTATTATCCCAAGCTGTTGCTTAGTTTCAGGGTCTTTGACTAATTCATTTTTACATTCACACATTTACTCTCCTACCTTTGGGTTTTAGCTTTGTATGTCTTGACAACCAGAATGTGGTTACCACATATTATCATTACCAACTAGTCCAACCTAGACGTCTCACCACTAATCAAATTATACATAAAACAATGCAGCACAGTTGACAGTATGGAAAGTTTATGTTATGCTTTCAGGAGCACCTGAACTTTTTTTTCTTTAACCTTATACATGAATCAGGTATGATCTACGGCGCTTTTGTTACTATTTCCCTCAGTGCCACCATTTGTTTGTTTTGTTAAAAATGGAAACCAGTTCATCTAGTTTATAAGAAACTATAAAACCTGCACAGAGGACATGAGTGATTTCAAGACTCTGGAGAAGTAAATGTACAGTCACCTCTGTAGTACTAGTCAACAATGGCTCTCAATATACCAGGTGTGATAATGATGGCAGTATTCTACTTGCTTGTGTTGGGAATCGGCATCGGGGCATCAGTAAAATCTAAGAAGATGGAGAGAAGCTCACAAGGTGGACGGCTAGAGGTTTCTTTTCTGGCTAACAGAAGTGTCAACTTGATAGTGGGAGTCTTCACAATGACAGGTGAGTTTTAGCTTGGTTATTTCAAATAGACAATAAGTGTCCTCACTGAGTGTTAAATCATTCATTTATTATTATTATAATATTTCTGTATAATCTTAGTCTCTTCTATTGTCCTCTGCAAGAAGGTTGATGGAAACATTTGTGATATTATGTTAAAGAGATTTCAGTAAAGTGCTCAGAATTAAATTTCAGTCTACATGTCTTTGTCTCAATAGCTTATTTATTTTTTTGTTTGTTTGTGCATTTCTGAAATCACAATCCTTCCAATAAATACATGGTACATTTATTTTTCACCACACCATATGTCAATGATACAACCCTAATTATGTATGTATGTATTTTTCTACTGCAGCTACTTGGGTTGGAGGTGGTTTTGTCATTGGAATTGCAGAGTCAGTTTATGACCCCACCAGGGGGTTAATCTGGACTCTTATTCCTCTGCAAACATCACTCTCCTTTATCATCGGTAAGTCTCTCTTCTGCATGAAAATATTTAAGATATAATGGCAAAGAAACAATCTAAAGCACAATTATACTAAAAGTACTATAATATCCTCTCAGGGAGTTCCAACAGGATGCCCAGTAACATTGCTGGAGAGGTTCAGTCTGGTGCAATAAGCAGAATTTATTGTATTCAGCACAGCAACAATAAACTGAGACCTTTTCTGGGACAAACTGACTAAATTCACATTTTGCATCGCCTTTCATACAATTCTGGGGCTCCTGGGGTCCGTCCTCTTTTATGAAATGACTCGTTTTGATTGTTTCTGTTGATGTCAGGTGTTTCATAGGATCTCAGCCCGTTGGCCATATTGACATCAGTCATATATGCCACCAGTAGATGTTGTCCATGTGGCATATTCTTCTTAAAAAAGCATGTTTGTAAGCAAGGACTGATAGCACACATATGCTTTAATCTGCACTAGATAACATGTCCCATCAGCAGACAAGTTAGATCTTTGGACATACAGCCAACATGTACACGGCTGTAACCGGTCACATATATCACACTGATGACATTATGATTTACTAATTAAAACACATTTATTAAGACTCAAGTCTAAATGAACACAATATTTTTGTTCAAAAGTGGCACCCAACATTTCATAACATAGCCTTCACATCACTTCACACACACACGTGCACATGGATGACCACAAGCAGGACAGTAAATTGGCCTGGAAGCCCATGTAGAAAAGAGCCCAAAACGTATGATTAAAATTGATAAAATATAGATACAGTATACTGTACATATGATAGAATATATAGTATACTGTATGTGTGTATTTCAATAAAATAATTTGATTAAAATTAAATGAAGAAAAAAATGAAAAAATAATGAAGAATACTGAATATGGAGCCACGTGGACACAGGTACATGCACAAACTGTATATATTAGTAATTTCTAGGAAACAAACACCTGATAGACATACCGTAGACACACCTTACAAACACACCTCTAGCTCGACTACACACACTGACACACACATTATTAGCTGATATTAATGCTTCTTAGCCTGCTCTAGTGATTTTAATAGTTTATAAAACAAACAGAAAAAACAAGGATCATGAAGCTCAACTATCAGAACTTAAAATCAACCAATGACTCAGAAAGGGAAAGCAGGTCTTGATTGTTCAACAGGGTAGGAGAACTGGACTAGGGAAATATTGAGCAGTGGAAACAGCACTTTGATGAACTGAACTCGAGGTCAATGACGTAGTCAACAGGCTCCTCAGCAGCAAAGCACCATGGGAAGATGAGATTTGCCCTGAGATGCTGAAGGCTCCGGATGTTGTTGGACTGTCTTTGCTAACATGCCTCTTCAGTGTTGTGTGGAGGTTGGGGAAAGGGCCAGTAGAATGGCAGACTAGGGTGGTGGTTCGCATTTTTATAAAGATGGACCAGGGTCTAATCTCCAATTATTGAAGTATCATGCTGCTCTGGATCCATGAAAAGGTTTATTCTAGGGTGCTGGAAAGGAGGCTCCTACCAATTGTCGAACCTCAGATCCAAGACTGTTGAAAGGGTCTTGGGAGTTTATGTTTATGTTGATGTACTTGGGAATGGAGTATGACCTTGTCCCTCGGGTAGTTCTGTGAGGGGTACTGTGGGTTTTTGCATTTGTATTGTGGCTTTTGCATCTGTTTGACCATTCTCAGCAACCGTACCTGTCTTATATTTTCATCCATTTAAAGGTGGACTGTTCTTTGCGAAGCCAATGAGGGAGAAAAATTACATCAGTATGATGGATCCATTTCAGAGGAAGTATGGAAAAGCACTGACTGCAGTTCTTGCCATTGTTCCAGTCATGACTGAAGTTGTCTGGATTCCTGCACTGCTGATTTCCTTGGGTACGAATGTACAAGTACACTGATATCAACACACTCCTTTTCTGACCCCCTCATTCATAGTTTTTCTTCATTGTACATGTACGCTACATGAATGCTACAGGAGCAACCATGAGTGTAGTTTTGGACCTGCCCTTTAGTGTTTGCGTCTGGATCTCTGCCGCAGTGGCAATCATCTACACTGTTCTTGGGGGTCTCTATTCAGTGGCTTACACTGATGTCATCCAGATGTCACTGGTGTTTCTGAGCTTGGTGAGTTTTACACAGTGAAACTTAAAGATGGTGCGTTTTAGATATATACTTGTTTATTTGGAGATTCCTGAGTGATTTCCTCTTTTCACAGTGGCTGTGTGTCCCTTTTGTTCTGACAAATGATGTTTATACTGACATCACTAAAACAGCATTCAACCACACATATCAGGCCTCCTGGCTTGGCCAGCTTGAGTCTGATGACGTTGGGAGATGGATTGATAATTTTCTAGTGATGGTAAGATGAACACAAGTACAGTTATATAGTACAGTATATCTGTATAGTGTATGGGGGGGGGGGTTCATGTGATTTAAACCTCTTTTAGATTCAAATTGTCTGTCAAAAGTCTTTTGGAAAACAATACAAGCTACAATGAAGCCAGGTCTCTAGATTGTAGAGTAGATTAGTAGAGTGTCTGTATTTTGGCTACGCTGTTTATTATAGACATAGGAGCTGTGATTTAACTTCCACAATTAAAAAAAACTCCAACCTTTGCCAAAATATGTGCTAGTTTTTAAAAAATCTTAAAGACACTTAAATGGAGTAAAAACATGTGAACATCACCATTTACCATAGTCATAGTAATTTTTTGTTGTGTTTTTTTCGCTCCAAGTATTGTCATTTGTCTAACATTTTTGATTTCTAGACTTTGGGCAATATGGCCGTTCAGGACTTCCATCAAAGGACGCTGTCCTCCAGCTCCACGTCCACAGCCAGAATCATCTGTTTTATAGCAGCAGGAGCCGTCATCATTGTTGGAATCCCATCTGTGCTGATTGGAGCTGTTGCATCATCGACAGGTAATCTTGAGTGTTTACCTGTTGGGGATCTAACGTGTCATCGTGGTGGCCATATTGTTTGGTGTTAAAAGATGTTGCTAGGGGAGTCTGTCTCCAGCCTTACTGGTAAATCAGTATTTCTATTTCAGACTGGAACTCCACCTCATATGGTTCTCCTTCTCCATATGAGCGAGGGGAGGCAGCCATGGTGTTGCCCATTACCCTTCAGAGTTTAACCCCAACCTACATTTCTGCTTTTGGCATCGGAGCTGTTGCTGCTGCAGTTATGTCATCCGCTGACTCTTTCCTTTTGTCTGCAACCACCATCTTCACCACCAACATCTACCAGACCATCAGGAGTCAGGTGCAGTACAAGGAACATGAGTGTTGAGGTGTTTTACTGTTATTGCTGACTCCTCTCTCCTCACCTTTTCACTGGGTCTCAGTTTACTGTTATCAGTTCTCAATAATGTTGCAGAAGTAATCATGTATTGCCTGCTCCCTGAATCATTATACAGTGCATTCAGAACGTCTTCAGACACCTTCACTTTTTTTCACATTTTGTTGTAGCCTTTTGCTAAAATCATTTAATTTATTTTTCCCCTCATCAATCTACACTCAATACACCATAATTACAAAGTGGGAACAGAATTTTAGACATTTTTGCAAATTTATTGAAAATGAAAAACTGAAATATCACATTAACATAAGTATTCAGATCACCCTTTACTCAGGACTTAGTTGAAGCACCTTTGGCAGCGATTACAGCATTGAGTCTTCTTGGGTATGATGCGACAAGCTTTGCACAGCTGGATTTGGGGATTTTCTGCTATTCTTCTCTGCAGATCTTCTCAAGCTCTGTCAGGTTGGATGGGGACTGTGGGTGGACAGCCATTTTCAGGTCTCTCCAGAGATGTTCGATTGGATTCAAGTCAGGGCTCTGGCTGGGCCACTCAAGGACATGGACAAGGACATTCACAGAGTTGTCCCTAAACCATTCCTGCATTGTTGTGGCTGTGTGCTTGGGGTCACTGTCCTGTTGGAAGGTGAACCTTCGGCCCAGTCTGAGGTCCTGAGCACTCTGAAACAGGTTACACAACAACATAACAAAATTTGCAATAAAACAAAGGGGTCTGAAGACTTTATGAATCCACTGTTTGTTCTAAGATGCATTTTCTTCTGTATGTATCATCCAGAGATATTTCACTGAGGGTGAAATACTCAAAATAATGTTCTTTGCTTTCTAGGCATCAGACAGAGAGCTGCAGTGGGTGATTCGTCTCTCCATAGTGGTTGTAGGACTTGTGGGAACTTCCCTCACCTACCTGGACAGCAGCATCATGGTGTTTTGGATCCTGGGTTCAGACCTGGCTTATACCATTTTATTCCCCCAACTGGTCTGCGTCCTCTTCACTGAGGTATCCAACGCTTACGGGGCGATCACAGGCTACCTTGTTGCAGTGGTGATGAGACTGTTGTGTGGAGAGCCGTTGTTCGGCCTCCCGGTGATCCTGCAATTTCCAGGTGGCATTTTAGAGGATGGTGTTTATGTTCAGCGCTGGCCTTTCAAAACCATTTGCATGTTGTCTGCTCTGACCTCCACTCTGATGTTTTCATATGTGGCCTCACTCCTGTTTAACAAGGGGATCCTTCCTGAGAGGTTGGATGTGTTCAAGGTGAAATCCCAGGGAGCACCAACACCAGCAGATGGAGCCAGAGAGGGTGAAGGTGATGAGACCCATGAAAATGATAAATATGAATCTGAACCAATGCTTGAAACTCAAACCTAAGTATTTTTTCATATTCATATTCATTGATATAATTGTTGGGTTACAGTGACAGGCTTGTCGTCATTGGGTTTTGCTCATTATTATAAGGGAAGCAACGGACTTACATAAAATACTTATTAAAAATACAGTATTTTGGCTATACAAGTGATAATTGTGGTTATGTATCTGAGGTTAGTGTCTCTATAATGGGTTTCATTAACCTTTTCCACTCCACCCCTCTTTTTCATAGACCCATTTTTGTCTTTTCTAGGGGGGAACAGGGGTCTTTAGAGGAGCTAGCAGGTCAACAGTGTATGTTGCATTGAAACTTAAATTAAAGCTGGTAACCTTCAGAATATTTTGAAATTCTGTTCATCCCTGTGTGTCAAGTTGTTCTAGTTATAAATCAGAAGTAAAAAATTTATTAAAATATATTGTCAAAGTGTATGATGGTTTAGAACATTATGATAAAAGTATATAATGGCCATCACCAATGCTCTATTATGTCATAAGTTGTTGCAGCAGTTTTTGGGTTGATACCATTTGTTACACATTAAGACATTGAGACCTTGAGGAACACCATAGAAAAAGCCATGCTGTGATTTGGTATCAAAAATCTTTGACATTTAGAGATTTCTGCATTTTTCAGTAATTGGATGGTGAGCACTACTGTTATGTAAACTGCTCAGAAACCCCCTTATTTTCAGTCTAGCTAGTACAGCCATCCATCCTCTGAATGCTCCAGGTCTCTAGTTTGTGGCTGTAAAGTTTCATGAGGCTGTGATTATCTTAGAGGTCACCACAGGTCATTTGATACCCACTTTGTGTACTTCAAGACTGTTTAAGGACCCTAGTATGCAGAAATATTCAATTTTATCATTTTTAGAATAGGTAAAAATAACACATTTGCATGAAAAAAAAAAAAAGAAACAGCATGTTTTTTTGCTCAAAATGACATGTGATTATCATAAAGTGGACCTGTTACTTAAGGGAAGACTGGTGGGTAATCATAGAACCAATTTTCATCCACACATCTTAAGGTTAAAATGGCAATACCATTACCGCTGTACCAATGATTCTTTAGGTTTTCTAGCTTCATATGATACCAGTATCTTCACTGAAGCTTGAAGGTTGAGCCCGGTACAGCCTCTTGAAGGTAGGGCAGACAGAATGGGACCAACAGAAAAGAAACCGCCCTCCGTTGTTTTTCTTTACATGACATAATCTTGTCACTGAACTCGTCCATCATTTGACATCCTAAAAGCTGAGAACGCTAAAGATGGAAACCCAAGTCAACAAAACCCCACACAAGAATTAAGTGAATGTAGTTCTGCAGGTTTGTTACTGACGGACAGAACCAGCCAACGTGTTTCCCTGTTTCCTACTGATATATGGCCACTGTACTGTGTTTTCCATCTGTAGATGTTGGTCTGGTTTTGACTGGACGTGTTGCTTAGTTTAAGGGTCTTTTACTCATTCAGTTTTACATTCACACATTTATTCTCCTGTTGATTGGATGTTAGCTTTGTATGTCTTGACAACCAGAATGTGGTTACCACATGTTATCATAACCAATCAGTCCAACCTAGAAGTTTCACCATACAATGCAACATAGTTGACAGTATGAAAAGTTTCTCTCATGCTTTCAAAAGCACCTGAACCTTGTTTGCTTTAACCAAATACAGGAGTAAGATATGATGTAAGGTACAGTGCTTCTGTGAACATTTCCATCAGTGCCGCCCTCTGCTTCATCTGAAACATGTTCATCGAGTTTGTAACAAACACAGAGGGCATGTGTAATTTAAACACCCAGCTGGACAAGTCAACGTGTAGTCACCTCTGTAGTACTAGTCAGCAATGGCTCTCAATATACCAGGTGTGATAATGATGGCAGTATTCTACTTGCTTGTGTTGGGAATCGGCATCTGGGCATCAGTAAAATCTAAGAAGATGGAGAAAAACGCACAAGGTGGACAGGTAGAGGTTTCTTTTCTGGCTAACCGGAGTGTCAACTTGCTCGTGGGAGTCTTCACAATGACAGGTGAGTTTTGATTTGCTTATTTCAAATAATAAGTATCCTCACTGAGTGTTCAATCATTTATTTATTATCATTCTTATGTATGGAGTTGCATGCAACTGTGGGTTTTCTCCGGGTTCTCCGGCTTCTTCCCACAGTCCAAAGACATGCTGTTTAGGTTAATTGATGACTCTAAATTGCCAGTAGGTGTGAATGTGAGCGTGAATGGTTGTCTGTCTCGATGTGCCCTGCAATGGACTGGCGACTTGTCCAGGGTGAACCCTGCCTTCACTGGTCAGATACAAATTTCAGTATACATTTATTTATGTCACATTGCATAGCATATAACATTTTTTTGGCTTTATTCTTCACCACACCCTATATTAATGATACAGCCCTAATGTTGCATCATTGTGTATGTATTTTTCTACTGCAGCTACTTGGGTTGGAGGTGCCTTCATCATTGGAATTGCAGAGTCGGTTTATGACCCCACCTGCGGTTTAATATGGGCTCTTATTCCTCTGCAAATATCACTTTCCTTTATCATCGGTAAGTCTCTCTTCTATATATAACTATTGAAGATATTGTGGATAAATGTCTGCCTGAGCAGAGAATGAAGTCTCTCTACCTCTGTGTGTATTTGAGCTTTTCCTTGTTTTCTTGCATGCATGTTTTTAGTGCATATTCATGCCCCACTAGAAAGCTCACGGCAGCCATTCTGCACAGCTCTCATGTGGTAGTTCGAGCTGATAATGCCGTCACTGAAGTGTAGTGCCCATCCTCTGAGTCCCCCTCAGTTTAACACAGTTAGCTCTGTCAGCACTTTTGCCATTGTTTCCACTGTTAACTCTGTTAGCACCGTAGCGAAGAGTCCATGGCTCGCTGTCACCATGTTGAGAGCATTGTAGAGGCAATAGAAATGCTCCCAATCTTGCATTTAGTACCTTTAAATAAATTAATTAAATAAAGAAAGAGCACTTTGAGGAACTCCTGAACCCGACCTGAAGTTTGTAGACTTGTGGGAATGCTTGTCCATATCCTTGGCAGAGTTTGCTGAGGTAGTGAAAAAGCTCCCCAGCAGCAAGGCGCCAAGGGTAGATGAGATTTGCCCTGAGATGCTGAAGGCTCTGGACATTATTGGACTGTCTTGGCTGACACACCTCTTCAGTGTTGCATGGAGGTCAGAGACAGTGCCTGTGGAATGACAGAGTGGGGTGGTGGTTCCCATTTTTAAAAAGGGGGGCCAGAGGGTGTGCTCCAATTATCGGGGTATCACACTGCTCTGCCTCCCTGGGAAAGTTTATTCTAGGGTGCTGTCGAGCCTTAGATCCAGGAGCAAATTTCACTGTGGCCGTGGAACTGTGGACCAGCTCTTTACACTTGCAGGGCTGCTGGAGGGTTCATAGGAGCTCGCCCATACAGTCTACATGTGTTTTTTGGACTTGGATAAAGCTTAGGACCTTGTCCCCAGAGATGTACTGTGGGAGGTACCATGGGAATACCAGGTACCAACATTGTTGTTAAGAGCCATTCGGTCCTTTTATAACCAAAGTGAGAGCTGTGTCCGTGTACTTGGTTCAAAGTCAAACACATTTGCTGTGGGTTTTGGCCTCCGCCACGGTTGTCCCTTGTCACCAATGCTGTTTGTGTGTCCAGTTTAGGGCCCTCAGAATTGAAATGGTTCTCTGTTTGAAAATGGTTGACTGTGCCCTCCAGTTTAGGAGTGGGTCTTTGCCCCATGCAAGGGAGTTTAAATATCTTGAGGTCTTGTTCACTAGAGAGGGTAAATGGGAGCGGGAGATTGACAGGCAGTTTAAAATTGTGTCTGCAGTTAGGCAGAGACAAACAACCATTCATGCTTACATTTACACCTACAGGCAATTTACAGTTATTAGTTAACATAACCTGCATGTTTTTGGACTGTGGGAAGAAACCAGAGAACCCAGAGAAAACCCATGCTAACACGCAAACTGAGAAGAACCCCAAGCTGGATTCAAACCTGCGACCTTCTTGCTGTGAGGTGCTAACTGCACAGTGCTCACCACTGCAACACCACGCTTTGGGTTGTGACCAAATGAGCTTCCTTTGTAGGTTGAGCTCAGCTCAGACATCGAGAGGGAGGTTGGAGTAGAACCACTGCTCCTTTGTGTCGAAAGGGGCGAGCTGAGGTGGTTCAGGCTTCAGGTGTAGACCCAGAACATGCTGCAGAGATTATTTATCTTGTCCGGGCCTGGGAACACCTTGGGACCCCCCCCAAGAAGAGCTTTTGTACGTTGGCTTAGAAGGGTCAAAAGACTACGTGTATCACAATTCCCTCCGGGGATTAATAAAGGATCATCTTAATTTGTATTGTGGCTTTTGCATTCATTTGACCATATTCAGCAACCACACCTTTCTTATATTTTCATCCATTTAAAGGTGGACTGTTCTTCGCGAAGCCAATGAGGGAGAACAATTACATCAGTATGATGGATCCATTTCAGAGGAAGTATGGAAAAGCACTGACTGCAGTTCTTGCCATTGTTCCAGTCATGACTGAAGTTGTCTGGATTCCTGGACTGCTGATTTCCTTGGGTACGAATGTACAAGTACACTCATATTAACACACTCCTTTTCTGACCCCCTCATTCATACTTTTTCTTCATTGTACATGTACGCTACATGAATGCTACAGGAGCAACCATGAGTGTAGTTTTGGACCTGCCCTTTAGTGTTTGCGTCTGGATCTCTGCCGTAGTGGCAATCATCTACACTGTTCTTGGGGGTCTCTATTCAGTGGCTTACACTGATGTCATCCAGATGTCACTGGTGTTTCTGAGCTTGGTGAGTTTTACACAGTGAAACTTAAAGATGGTGTGTTTTAGATATATACTTGTTTATTTGGAGATTCCTGAGTTATTTCCTCTTTTCACAGTGGCTGTGTGTCCCTTTTGTTCTGACAAATGATGTTTATACTGACATCACTAAAACAGCATTCAACCACACATATCAGGCCTCCTGGCTTGGCCAGCTTGAGTCTGATGATGTTGGGAGATGGATTGATAATTTTCTAGTGATGGTAAGATGAACACAAGTACAGTATATCTGTGCACAAAATGTGTGTGATGTGTGTGACGACATTGGTTTTTATGTGGTTTAAAGCTATTTTAGATTCAACATTTACAATAATAATAATAATAATAATAATGTTAATAATAATAATGACTGTTGTGCATTCTGTCAAAAAAGTTAGTTTAGTACTGATCATAACTACCAAATATTCATTAATTTTCAGAATAAGAAACCTTTAAATGTTGGTTTGTGTACAGTACATAATGCCACTTGTTAATATCCCCATCCATCCCCATCCTTATCATAGGAGCTGAGGTTGAATGTCCATAACTAAAAAACAAAACCCTTGCCAAAATGTATGCCATATGCATTAACACAACCAAAATTATCCAAAAATTCAAAAGCCCAAAATGCCAAACCAATCTCAAAAAATGACCATGAACATCGCCATTTACCATTGTCATAATAATTTTGCGATGCATTGATTTTTTTTATTTGGCTCTGAGTGTCCTCAGTTTTCTAACATTTTTGATTTCTAGACTTTGGGCAATATGGCCGTTCAGGACTTCCATCAAAGGACGCTGTCCTCCAGCTCCACGTCCACAGCCAGAATCATCTGTTTTATAGCAGCAGGAGCCGTCATCATTGTTGGAATTCCATCTATGCTGATTGGAGCTGTTGCATCATCAACAGGTAATCTTGAGTGTTTACCTGTTGGGGATCTATCGGGTCATCGTGGTGGCCATATTGTTTGGTGTTAAAAGATGTTGCTAGGGGAGCCTGTCTCCAACCTTACTGGTAAATCAGTATTTCTATTTCAGACTGGAACTCCACCTCATATGGTTCTCCTTCTCCATATGAGCGAGGGGAGGCAGCCATGGTGTTGCCCATCACCCTTCAGAGTTTAACCCCAACCTACATTTCTGCTTTTGGCATCGGAGCTGTTGCTGCTGCAGTTATGTCATCTGCTGACTCTTTCCTTTTGTCTGCAACCACCATCTTCACCACCAACATCTACCAGACCATCAGGAGTCAGGTAAGATAAGATAAGATAAGATAAGATAAGATATTCCTTTATTTGTCCCACAAGGAGAAATTTCCATGTTACAGCAGCAAAAGTGGATAGTGCAGTAAAAAAAGAAGCATAGGTTTTAAAAGAGTATTAATACAAATAAATAAAATAAAACAATATATACATAAAAGAGAAGTAGAGCTAAGAATATGTCCAGCATATTAAAAAAATATTCTTGTCCAGTTGCTATAATTGCACAGATGATATAATTGCACATATGTGTTGTTATTGCACTTGTGTCTGGTCAGTTTGTTGTGACTGTGATTGTGGTTTACTGGGAGCAGTGCTGGTTGTGGATGTGTATGTGGTCTACTGGGAGCAGTGCTGATTGTGGAGTCTAACAGCTGCAGGCAGGAAGGACCTTCTGTAACGCTCCTTCGTACACTTAGGGTGTAGCAGCCTGTCACTGAAGGAGCTCTCCAGAGCTCTGATGGTGTCTCTCATGGGGTGAGAGTCCTTCTCCATCATGGATGACAGCTTAGCCATCGTCCTCCTCTCTCCCACCACCTGCACAGTCCAGAGAGCATCCCAGGACAGAGCTGGCCCTTTTAATGATCTTATCCAGCCTCTTCCTGTCTGCAGCTGTGATGCTGCTGCCCCAGCAAACCACTCCATAAAATATGGCTGATGCCACAACAGTGTCATAAAATGTTTTCAGGAGTGTCCCCTGCACTCCAAAAGACCTCAGTCTCCTGAGCAGATACAGTCTGCTCTGGCCTTTTTTATGGAGTGCAGAGGAATTTGTAGTCCACTCCAGTTTATTGTTCAGGTGAACACCCAGGTATTTATAAGATGTCACCATCTCAATGTCTGATCCCTGGATGTTCACCGGTGTTGGAGGGGGATGAGTTTGCCTGCGGAAATCCACCACCAGCTCTTTAGTTTTCCCCACGTTGATCTTGCAGTACAAGGAACATGAGTGTTGAGGTGTTTTACTGTTATTGCTGACTCCTCTCTCCTCACCTTTTCACTGGGTCTCAGTTTACTGTTATCAGTCCTCAACCTTTTTAACATCATCATGTATTGACTGCTCCTTAAGCCATTATACTGTATGTCCTAAGATGTGCGCATAAGCTATTTTGCATTTTCTTCTGTATGTATCATCCACAAATATTTCACTGAGGATGAAATACTCAAAATAATGTTCTTTGCTTTCTAGGCATCAGACAGAGAGCTGCAGTGGGTGATTCGTCTCTCCATAGTGGTTGTAGGACTTGTGGGAACTTCCCTCACCTACCTGGACAGCAGCATCATGGTGTTTTGGATCCTGGGTTCAGACCTGGCTTATACCATTTTATTCCCCCAACTGGTCTGCGTCCTCTTCACTGAGGTATCCAACGCTTACGGGGCGATCACAGGCTACGTTGTTGCAGTGGTGATGAGAATGTTGTGTGGAGAGCCGTTGTTCGGCCTCCCGGTGATCCTGCAATTTCCAGGTGGCATTTTAGAGGATGGTGTTTATGTTCAGCGCTGGCCTTTCAAAACCATTTGCATGCTGTCTGCTCTGACCTCCACTCTGATGTTTTCATATGTGGCCTCACTCCTGTTTAACAAGGGGATCCTTCCTGAGAGGTTGGATGTGTTCAGGGTGAAATCCCAGGGAGCACCAACACCAGCAGATGGAGCTAGAGAGGGTGAAGGTGATGAGACCGATGAAAATGATAAATATGAATCTGAACCAATGCTTGAAACTCAAACCTAAGTATTTTTTTCATATTCATATTCATTAATATAATTGTTGGGTTACAGTGACAGGCTTGTCGTCATTGGGTATTGCTCATTATTATAAGGGAAGCAACGGACTTACATAAAATACTTATTAAAAATACAGTATTTTGGCTATACAAGTGATAATTGTGGTTATGTATCTGATGTTAGTGTCTCTATAATGGGGTTTCATTAACCTTTTACACTCCACCCCTGTTTCCCATTTTTCTCTTTTCTAGGGGGGAACAGGGGTCTTTAGAGGAGATAGCAGGTCAACAGTATATGTTGCATTGAAGCTTAAATTAAAGCTGGTAACCTTCAGAATATTTTGAAATGCAGTTCAGCCCTGTGTGTCAAGTTGTGCTAGTTAAAAATCAGAAATAAAAAATAATGAATTAATTAAAATACACTGAACTAAAATAAGAACACACTTGTTTTTTCTCCTATTTTTCATGTGCAGAAGTCAAAGATCTAAGACTTTTTTATCTATACACAAAAGGCCTTTTTCTTTCAAATATTCTTCTCAAATTTGTCGAGATCTGTGTTAGTCAGCACATCTCCTTTGCCGAAATAATCCACCCACCTCACAGCTGTGGCGCATCAAGATGCTGATTAGACAGCATGATTACTGCACAATTGTGCCTTAGACTGGTCACACTAAAAGTCCACTCTAAAATGTGCAGTTTTATCACACAGCACAATGCTGCAGATGTAAGATTTGAGGGACTGGCATGCTGACTGCAGGAATGTCCACCAAAGCTGTTACCCGGGAACTGATTGTTCATTTCTCCACCATAAGCCGTCTCTAAATGCATTTCTGAGAATTTGGCAGTACATACAACCGGCCTCACAATTGCAGACCCTGTGTAAACTCACCAGCCCAGGACCTCCACATGCAGCATCTTCACCTGCAAGATCGTCTGAGACCAGCCACTCGGACAGCTGATGCAACAATCAGTTTGCATAACCAAAGAAGTTCTGCAGAAACTATCAGAAACCGTCTGGTCATCCTCACCAGGGTCCTGACCTGACAGCAGTTTGTCGCTGTAACCAAGCTGAGTGGGCTAATGCTCACCTTTGATGGCATCATGACACTTTGGAGAGGTGTTCTCTTCACGGATGAATCCCAGTTTTCACTGTACAGGGCAGATGACAGACAACATGAATGGCGTCATGTTTGCTGATGTAAACGTTGTGAATCAAATGGCCCATGGTGGCGGAGGGGTTATGGTATGGGCAACAAACACAGGTACATTTTATAGATGGCATTTTGAATGCACAGAGTTACCGTGATGAGATCCTGAGGCCCATTGTTGTGCCATTCATCCACCGCCATCACCTCATGTTGCAGCATATCACACGGCCCCACGTTGCAACGATCTGTACTCAGTTCCTGGAAGCTGAAAACATCCCAGTTCTTGCATGGCCTGCAGACTCACCGGACATGTCACCCATTGAGCGTGTTTGGGATGCTCTGGATCGGCATATATGACAGCGTGGTCCAGTTCCTGCCGATATCCAGCAACTTCACAGCCATTGAAGAGGAGTGGACCAACGTTCGACAGGGAACAATCAACAACCTGATCAACTCTATGTGAAGGAGATGTGTTGCAAATGGTGGTCACACCAGATGCTGACTGGTTTTCTTCCCCCCTTCACTGTGTGATAAAACTGCACATTTTAGAGTGGCTTTCTATTGTCACTAGTCTTAGGCACACCTTTGCAAGAATCATGTTGTCAAATCAGCATCTTGATATGCCACACCTATGAGGTGGATGGATTATCTTGGCAAAGAAAAAGTGCTCATTAACACAGATTTAGTCAAATTTATGAACAGTATTAGAGAGAAACAGGCCTTTTGTTTATATAGAAAATGTCGTAGATGTTTGACTTCAGTGCATAAAAAAGGGAGAAAAAACAAAATTGCATTCATATTTTTCTTCGGTGTATTTTGTGAAAGTGTGTGATGGTTTAGAACATTATGATCCAAGTATATGATGGTCATTTAACGCTCTACTATGTCTCAGAAGCTGTTGCAGCAATTTTGTGTTGATAACATTTGTTACACAGATTTGATGCTACATTTAACCATTTTTACCACTCAAAAATTTATTAAAAATTATCAATAATCCAACCAACAGAAAAGAAACCGCCCACATTGTTTTTCTTTACATGACAGACTCTTGTCACTGAACTCGTCCATCATTTGACATCCTCAAAGGGGAGAACGCAAAAGATGGAAACCCAAGTCCACAAAACCCCACACAGGAATTAAGTGAATGTAGTTCGGCAGGTTTGTTACTGACGGACAAAACCAGCCAACGTGTTTCCCTGTTTCCTACTGATATACAGTATGGCTACTGTATGGGTTCTCCATCTGTAGATGTTGGTCTGGATTTGACCGAGCAAGTTGCTTAAAGGTCTCAGCATCTTTTACTCATTCAGTTTTCTCCTATTGATTAGGTTTTAGCTTTGTATGTCTTGACAACCAGAATGTGGTTACCACATATTATCATTACCAACTAGTCCAACCTAGACGTCTCACCACTAATCAAATTATACATAAAACAATGCAGCACAGTTGACAGTATGGAAAGTTTATGTTATGCTTTCAGGAGCACCTGAACTTTTTTTTCTTTAACCTTATACATGAATCAGATATGATCTACGGCGCTTCCCTCAGTGCCACCATTTGTTTGTTTTGGTTAAAAATGGAAACCAGTTCATCTAGTTTATAGGAAACTATAAAACCTGCACAGAGGACATGAGTGATTTCAAGACTCTGGAGAAGTAAATGTACAGTCACCTCTGTAGTACTAGTCAACAATGGCTCTCAATATACCAGGTGTGATAATGATGGCAGTATTCTACTTGCTTGTGTTGGGAATCGGCATCGGGGCATCAGTAAAATCTAAGAAGATGGAGAGAAGCTCACAAGGTGGACGGCTAGAGGTTTCTTTTCTGGCTAACAGAAGTGTCAACTTGATAGTGGGAGTCTTCACAATGACAGGTGAGTTTTAGCTTGGTTGTTTCAAATAGACAATAAGTGTCCTCACTGAGTGTTAAATCATTCATTTATTTGGAAACATTTGTGATATTATGTTAAAGAGATTTCACTGAAGTGCTCAGATATAAATTTCAGTCTACATGTCTTTGTCTCAATAGCTTATTTATTTTTTTGTTTGTTTGTGCATTTCTGAAATCACAATCCTTTCAATAAATACATGGTACATTTATTTTTCACCACACCATATGTCAATGATACAACCCTAATTATGCGTCTGTATGTGTGTATTTTTCTACTGCAGCTACTTGGGTTGGAGGTGCCTTCATCATTGGAATTGCAGAGTCAGTTTATGACCCCACCAGGGGTTTAATCTGGACTCTTATTCCTCTGCAAACATCAATTGCCTTTATCATTGGTAAGTCTCTCTTCTGCATGAAACTATTTAAGATATAATGGCAAAGAATGAAGTCACTCTCCCTGTTGTAATCTGAGCTTCTGTCAAAACAAGAGTATTGAAGGCCTGGGCCAAAACAATCTATAATGCTTGTTCAACAATTTTAAATTAATTAAAATGATATGCCAAATACATAATGAAAATATTAAATATGGAGCCACATGGACACAGGTACCTGCACAAAATTTCCAGTCCGATCTGAACCTTGTTTACATGGACACTAAATAAAATGATCTGCTCATGACGTGCGTATACATGCACCGAGCGTTTCAGCAGAATAAATCCTTTGGACATGCACAGAGTTGTCCAATTTACCAGAAATCGTAGAAGAAGAAGAAGAAGCTGTAAACAAACGTCATGTTGTCTGAACGTCCTCAGCTCGTTCGCTCTGTGTGCCCCACACATTTTGTTTTCCTCTATTCTGGCGCGTGTCTTTTTATGTAGGGTTTATTTTATTGTCTCAGCGACAGACCAGTTTTGTTTGCTTCCCGCCATGTTTGCTACTTGGTGAAAAATGAAGGCGGAAACACATCCGCTGATGTAGCACACATGCGCAGTGGAGATAATTTTACCGAAGTCAGGAAGAATGGGTGTGTACATGGACGCCGATCGGAACAACGATGGGCATAAACCACCTCTCTCAGTTAGGATGAAATTCCTTTCCGATTGGGCCGGATCGGATCAGAATCTTCTGATTGACGCGTTTACATGAAGCACTTTTAATCTGATTGAGCCTTTATTCCGATTATTTGTATCCATGTAAACATGGACATACAAACATATTTATACAGCCCTATATTCAGACACATAGCCTATTCACCATGTGATATCAGATGGATTAACAACTATAATTTCAATATATGTAAAACTATTTCTTTTGTTATTTAAAATGATATCCTGACCTTTTGTGTCTCTCACAGCAAACCTGTCTGTCCCTGTCTCCTATGATGTTTGTATATTATTTTCATAATTCCTGGTGTGGTGAGGAGGAAACAGCTTATGTTCACATGCAATGATTCTTTGAGTGAATGAATCAATACACATTTCATCTTTAATATTAATCATTTCTAGGTGTCACACACACCTGAGAGCCACACCTTAGACACACCTTAAACACACCTCTAGCTAGACTACACACATAGACACACATTATTAGCTGATATTAAGGCTTCTTAGCCAGCTCTTGTTATGGTTCTGGCTTTTGTGTAGTTAATTTTCAGCACATTTTTGATTCTGTTATTGTGATTTTGAGTTTGCTGTTATATTCATTTTAGTATTCCTGTTTGTTTTATCACTCATCTCTGGTGTTGAGACTTGTTTCACTTCCTGTCTTGGTCCTGGTTTTTCGTCAAAGCTTGTTTCCTGTTTAATGTTGAAAGTCTCTGTTTCCCACCTTTGGTTGATTATCAGCCCCACCCTGATTGTTACTACCTGGGTGTCATCAGCCTTTTATATTTAAGCCGTCCTTTGGATAACAGCTGATGATGAAATCTCATTTTTGTTAAATTAACCTGTCTTCCTGGCTTCCTGCGTTTGGGTCTACCACTTAACCTATAACAGCTCTAGTGATTTTAAAAGTCTTTAAAACAAACAAGGATCACGTAGCTCAACTATCAGAACTTACCATTAGTCATTTCTTTCATTTGGTGGCATCTTCTCTCCATCTCCTCTGGTGAAAAGAGCTGGTAGACAGTGGTGCTGTTGTACAGTTCACAATAACTCTAATCAGAGACACTGTGTGCTGTCATCGGGTCAGCAGTGAGCGGAGTATCTTCCTCCAACTCACTTTCTCCGTCCCGATCAGAAGATTGAGTGCTGGCCCAGCTTTAGCCTGGCCGTCCGAACCCGACTCAGAGCACCTGTGTTCATGCACCAAACAGAAGCTCAAAGAACCTGATCTTCATGGAGTCTCTGGGTGGAGTCCTGGAAAGGGTGTCGACTGAGGACTGTATAGTTCTGCTGGGCGACTTCAGTGCTCATGTGGGCAGTGGTGGAGAAACCTGGAGAGGGGTGTTTGGGAGGAACGGCCTGCCTGATCAGAACCTGAGTAGTGCTTTATCATTGGATGAGCCCAACCAACACGTCCATACAGTGGACCAACTCTTTATCCCTGCAGGACTGTTGAAAGGGTCTTGGGAGTTTGCCCATCCGGTCTCCATGTGTTTTGTGTACTTGGGAATGGAGTATGACCTGTATGTCCATGAGTAAGTTCTGTTGGGAGTACTGTGGGAATATGGGCACCAGTTGTGTCATTTGTATTGTGGCTTTTGCATCTGTTTGACCATTCTCAGCAACCGTACCTGTCTTATATTTTCATCCATTTAAAGGTGGACTGTTCTTTGCGAAGCCAATGAGGGAGAACAATTACATCAGTATGATGGATCCATTTCAGAGGAAGTATGGAAAAGCACTGACTGCAGTTCTTGCCATTGTTCCAGTCATAACTGAAGTTGTCTGGATTCCTGGACTGCTGATTTCCTTGGGTACGAATGTACAAGTACACTCATATTAACACATTCCTTTTCTGACCCCCTCATTCATACTTTTTCTTCATTGTACATGTACGCTACATGAATGCTACAGGAGCAACCATGAGTGTAGTTTTGGACCTGCCCTTTAGTGTTTGCGTCTGGATCTCTGCCGTAGTGGCAATCATCTACACTGTTCTTGGAGGTCTCTATTCAGTGGCTTACACTGATGTCATCCAGATGTCACTGGTGTTTCTGAGCTTGGTGAGTTTTACACAGTGAAACTTAAAGATGGTGCGTTTTAGATATATACTTGTTTATTTGGAGATTCCTGAGTGATTTCCTCTTTTCACAGTGGCTGTGTGTCCCTTTTGTTCTGACAAATGATGTTTATACTGACATCACTAAAACAGCATTCAACCACACATATCAGGCCTCCTGGCTTGGCCAGCTTGAGTCTGATGACGTTGGGAGATGGATTGATAATTTTCTAGTGATGGTAAGATGAACACAAGTACAGTATATCTGTATACTGTTTTTTTTTTTGTTTTGTTTTGTTTTGTTTTACCAAATTGGGTTTTCATGTCATCTAAACCTATTTTAGATTCAAATTGCTCAATCTGGTGGAAAACAATAAAAGCTACAATTCTGAAGCCAGACCTCTAGATTGAAAAGCTGATACAAACGAATGCATGATTTTATGGCCGCAAGATTCAACACATGAACACAAGTACAGTATGTCTGTATACTGCATGTGTAAAATTGGGGGGGGCTCAATCTGAAAATCTGACAAAAAACAATATGTGATTTTTTGGCCGTAAGATGAAAAACTGTAGTTTTATTGAGTTTCGAAGGGGACATTTTTGCCCTAAAGTGTCTGAGTGTCTGTATTTTGGCTACACTGTTTATTATAGACGTATTTATAGGAGCTGTGGTTTAACTAAATTTTAAAAGAAAAAAAACTCCTACCTTTGCTATCTATCTACCTATCCCTGGTGATACACAATTTTTGATGGACGATGATAATGAACATCACCATTTACCGTAGACACAGTCATTTAAAAAATGTATTGATTTTTTATTATTTGGCTCTGAGTGTCTTCTTTAGTCTCACATTTCTAATTTTCTAGACTTTGGGCAATATGGCCGTTCAGGACTTCCATCAAAGGACGCTGTCCTCCAGCTCCACGTCCACAGCCAGAATCATCTGTTTTATAGCAGCAGGAGCCGTCATCATTGTTGGAATCCCATCTATGCTGATTGGAGCTGTTGCATCATCGACAGGTAATCTTGAGTGTTTACCTGTTGGGGATCTATCGGGTCATCGTGGTGGCCATATTGTTTGGTGTTAAAAGATGTTGCTAGGGGAGCCTGTCTCCAGCCTTACTGGTAAATCAGCATTTCTATTTCAGACTGGAACTCCACCTCATATGGTTCTCCTTCTCCATATGAGCGAGGGGAGGCAGCCATGGTGTTGCCCATCACCCTTCAGAGTTTAACCCCAACCTACATTTCTGCTTTTGGCATCGGAGCTGTTGCTGCTGCAGTTATGTCATCCGCTGACTCTTACCTTTTGTCTGCAACCACCATCTTCACCACCAACATCTACCAGACCATCAGGAGTCAGGTGCAGTACAAGGAACATGAGTGTTGAGGTGTTTTACTGTTATTGCTGACTCCTCTCTCCTCACCTTTTCACTGGGTCTCAGTTTACTGTTATCAGTCCTCAATAATGTTGCAGAAGTAATCATGTATTGCCTGCTCCTTGAATCATTATACAGTGCATTCAGAACGTCTTCAGACACCTTCACTTTTTTTCACATTTTGTTGTAGCCTTTTGCTAAAATCATTTAATTTATTTTTCCCCTCATCAATCTACACTCAATACACCATAATTACAAAGTGGGAACAGAATTTTAGACATTTTTGCAAATTTATTGAAAATGAAAAACTGAAATATCACATTAACATAAGTATTCAGATCACCCTTTACTCAGGACTTAGTTGAAGCACCTTTGGCAGCGATTACAGCATTGAGTCTTCTTGGGTATGATGCGACAAGCTTTGCACAGCTGGATTTGGGGATTTTCTGCTATTCTTCTCTGCAGATCTTCTCAAGCTCTGTCAGGTTGGATGGGGACCGTGGGTGGACAGCCATTTTCAGGTCTCTCCAGAGATGTTCGATTGGATTCAAGTCAGAGCTCTGGCTGGGCCACTCAAGGACATGGACAAGGACATTCACAGAGTTGTCCCTAAACCATTCCTGCATTGTTGTGGCTGTGTGCTTGGGGTCACTGTCCTGTGTCCTATTTCACTGAGGGTGAAATACTCAAAATAATGTTCTTTGCTTTCTAGGCATCAGACAGAGAGCTGCAGTGGGTGATTCGTCTCTCCATAGTGGTTGTAGGACTTGTGGGAACTTCCCTCACCTACCTGGACAGCGGCATCATGGTGTTTTGGATCCTGGGTTCAGACCTGGCTTATACCATTTTATTCCCCCAACTGGTCTGCGTCCTCTTCACTGAGGTATCCAACGCTTACGGGGCGATCACAGGCTACCTTGTTGCAGTGGTGATGAGACTGTTGTGTGGAGAGCCGTTGTTCGGCCTCCCGGTGATCCTGCAATTTCCAGGTGGCATTTTAGAGGATGGTGTTTATGTTCAGCGCTGGCCTTTCAAAACCATTTGCATGCTGTCTGCTCTGACCTCCACTCTGATGTTTTCATATGTGGCCTCACTCCTGTTTAACAAGGGGATCCTTCCTGAGAGGTTGGATGTGTTCAAGGTGAAATCCCAGGGAGCACCAACACCAGCAGATGGAGCCAGAGAGGGTGAAGGTGATGAGACCGATGAAAATGATAAATATGAATCTGAACCAATGCTTGCAACTAAATGCTAAGTATTTTTTCATATTCATATTCATTAATATAATTTTTGGGTTACAGTGACAGGCTTGTCGTCATTGGGTATTGCTCATTATTATAAGGGAAGCAACGGACTTACATAAAATACTTTTTTGGTTATGCAAGTGATAATTGTGGTTATGTATCTGAGGTTAGTGTCTCTATAATGGGGTTTCATTAACCTTTTACACTCCATCCCTCTTTGTCATAGACCCATTTTTGTCTTTTCTAGGGGGGAACAGGGGTCTTTAGAGGAGCTAGCAGGTCAACAGTGTATGTTGCATTGAAACTTAAATTAAAGCTGGTAACCTTCAGAATATTTTTGAAATGCTGTTCAGCCCTGCGTGTCAAGTTGTTCCAGTTATAAATCAGAAATAAAAAATAATTGATTAATTAAAATACACTGAACTAATATAAGACAGTCACCTTTGTCGTGTTGGTCAACAATGGCTCTCAATATACCCGGTGTGATAATGATGGCAGTATTCTACTTGCTTGTGTTGGGAATCACCTGTCGAACCTCAGATCCAGGAGGAACAAATCAAATTCCATTGTTTCCGTGGAACAGTGGACCAGCTCTTTACATTTGCAGGGCTGATAGAGGTCATGAGAGCTTGCCCTTCCAGTCTACATGTGTTTTGTGGTCTTGAAAAAAGCTTACGACCGTGTCCCCAGGGGAGAATACGGGGTACCGGCGTTGTTGTTACGAGCCATTCAGCGCTTATGTAACCAAAGTAAGAGCTGTGTCCGTGTTCTTGGCACAAACTCAAACACATTTCCTGTGGGTGGGAGTGGGAGATGGACAGGCGGTTTGGTGTCATGTCTGCAGTTATGCAGACATTATACCGTACCACTGTGTGTCGATCTAGTCGATCTACGTTCCATCCCTCATCTATGGTCATGAGCTTTGGGTATCCATCCATCTATCTGCAACCGTTTATCCCGTTAAGGTTGCTGGAGCCGATCCCAGCTGACATTGGTTGAAGGCAGGGTACATCCTGGCCAGGCTGCCAGTCCATTGCTGGTCTGACACACAAAGACAGACAACCATTCATGTTCACATTTACACCTACAGGCAATTTAGAGTCATCAACTCATCAATTTCTATTTAAATCACTCCCAGATACAGTAACTGATTTAGATTAAATAGTCAAAGGCCTTTTCATCATTGCTGTCATTATAAGCAACATTTCTGAAATGTACTGTAACTTGTAAATTGATAACATAAGGACATGGTCATTTAGGACTTCCATCAAAGGACACACTCCTCCAGCTCCACGTCCACAGCCATGATCATCTGTTTGATAGAGCCGTCATCATTGTTGGAATCCAAAGTATGCTGAGCTGTGGCAGCTTCAAGAGGTAATCTTGACTGTTTACCTGTTGGGAATCTGTCACGTCAGGGTAGTCGTGCTGGCAGTATTGTGCAGTGTTAAAAGATATTGTTAGCGGGCTTGTCACCAACATATCTTTCAGATTAAGAATTCCTATTAATACTGTAACTGGAGTATGTTCAGACTGAAATTTGTACACACAAAGAACTGTCTTTATTCTGAGCCAGGAAACTGTTTAAATGTTCACTGATGTATCTGCTTGACCAAAACTCACTCATCATGATGAAGACTCCCACTGCCAAGCCGATCCTCCGGTTAGCCAAAAAAGATACTTCCATCTATTCACTGTATGTGTTTTCCTCCATGTTCTTCAATTTGACAGATGCCCAGATGCCGATTCCCAACACAAGCAAGTGGAATGCTGCCAACATTATCACAACTGGTATGTTGAGAGCCATTATGAAGTATTGTCTGGTGGTGATACACTCAGGAACACCATATGCAAGTTATAAAGACATGCT